>CM037003.1:62701858-63301858 GCA_020854095.1 Dasyurus viverrinus
ACAAAGCCCCTGACCTCAAAAAGTGTTCCTTTTAATGGGAGAGATATCACATAAACCAGTAAATGAATGAAAGAAACAGGTATATACATACACATGTATACAGATATACACTAGATATATACATCGTTGGTCCATGATGACTTTTGAAGGGACTGCTGTAATAGCTATGGGGGGTCTTGGAAAGACCTCCTGCAGGGGTTGGCTTTTGAGCTGCTTTTTTATAATAATAGGTTTTATTTCCCAAGGTACATGCAAAGACAATTTTCAACATTCACCTTCGCAAAACTTGTGCTCCAAATTTTTCTCCCTCCCTCGAGCACTCCCCTGGAGAGCAAATAATCCAATCTAGATTAAACACGTGCCATTCTTCTAAACATGTTCCCACATTTATCATGCTGCCCAAGAAAAATCCGATCAAAAAGGAAAAAATGAGAAAGAAAATAAAACAAGCACATTTATTTATAAAATCCTGGAGTACGATTGCACAAAACCAACACAACAACTTGAACTGAATTTTGAAGGAAGCCAGAGAAAGTAAGAGACAGATAAGAAGTACCCGCACATGCCCCAAATGAATCGAGAACAATGAGGATTAAGAAAAAGTTATTGGTTTCAGCAATGAAGAGATCACAACTTATTTTGGAGAGCCAGTTTTAGTTGAATGATGAGGTTGAAGTCAGATAGCAGAGGAGAGGGGTAGAGTGAGAGGGGTAGAAGCTAGATGGCTTCCACAAGGAGAAGGAGAGATGTATGGTCTGCTAGCAGGAATGGTCAGATCATGGGAAGATCTCAAGGATCAAGAAGATTCAGGGATGGTTGGAGGCAACAGGAAAGAAATCAATGAAGCGCAGAGTGGTGATAATATTGTGGGCAATATCCAGGATGGAATAGGATCAAGGTTGTGTATAGAAGAGTTTGCCTTGGCAAGGAGAATGGTCACCTCTTCAGATGAGATGGGTAAAGGAGGAAGATGGCGGAAAGAAAAGATGTCTGAGTGATGTAATATGAGGAGGGGGAGAAGGGAGCAAAATGAACTATGATACTAAAGTTGATAGGGAGCCCAGAAGGCAGACAACCAGCATTTATCATTTACTGTGTGTCAGGCCCTGTGCTAAGCTCTTGGTATACACAGAGAAACAAAAAGAAAGAGTCCCTTACTTCAAGAATGGGAGAATATATCGAAGGAGCTGAAAAGGGAGGAGCAGAGACAGAAAAGATACCCTCGGGGATCATGGTAGGGAAACTGGAGAGTCAGAAGCACAGCTGGGAAGCATGGTCAGCCTGTACCCGTCACCAAAATGGAGGTCCTCCTGAAGAAACTGCCCGATTGAAGGAGGACTCACAGGTCGGGGGATATCGCAGGGAAAGAAGGGAGCAGAGTCATGACGATCAGGTCGAGTCACAGTCACTGCCAAGAAGGAAATGATGTCATTGAAGTTTATTGAGCAAGGAGATGATATGGTCAAACATCACAGTCATGAGCCTCAGGCAGTCAGTGGAAGGTGAGTTCAGAAAAGGGGTGGAGGAAGGGTCCAAGATCAGGTAACAAGCACATCCTATCATCCCTTATTCACCGGTCACTGTCTTGGAAGACACAATCTAAGGGGCAAGGATGAATATCTGGGAGGGTCACCTACACAGCTATTGCTGTAGGTACTCAAGTAATAGTAAGGTTATAACTGCCCTGAGACACCAAAGACAGGCTCCAAAGGGGAAAGCTGGGAGGAGGGAAAGAGTGGCTTTTGGGAGGAGAATACAAAGGTGTGGCTGTTAGTGAAAAGGCTCCTGATGGCTAGAGAGGAATCCAGCCCACCGTTTTACCCTCCATTTGGTTGATCAAGTAGTCCTTGGGATTTTACTCCCAGCTCCCAGTTGTGGACACTACTGGTCTAGATATCACTTCCTTTTCTAAATCTCTTCCCAATTAACAGCAAATCATTCCTTTACACTGGTTGCAAGGAATTAAATCCAGGCCTACTGGAACCATGAACAGATGACCAGAGAAAGGTCCTTCTCCTTTCCTCATTCTAGTTCATTCTCACCTCCAAGTACTCTCAGGTGTTTTAGGAATTGACATTGTTTGTCTGAGGGCTGCGGTGACTGATAATTCATCTATCTTGTGAGTTTCTTTCCCTTTCATTAGCTTTCAGCCAAGTATTGGTTTTGTGCAGTTGTACTCCAGGATTTTATAAATAAAACAGCCCAAAATAATAACAGTTCCCATATGGGGGACAGAAGGAGGGGGCAGGACATTAAAGCTTAAAATGTACTTTTGATGACCATGGGAAGTACAGAAGAAGTTAGCCCCATTATCTCATTTGATTCTCACAATGACCGAGGTAGATGTTATTTCCATTTTATAGATGAGTAAATCAAGGTTCAAAGAAATTATAACTTGTCCAGGGTTACATCAGAGGTGCACTGGGAACCTAGATCTTCCTGTCTATAGGACCAGTGCTCTACAGTACAATATAAAGGAGAAGCAGCTCTGAAGTCAGACATCTTGGCAAGGTCATTTCCTTACCTTGGCCTGAGGAGAGGACTGGGCCAATTGGGCCTTTCTAATTCTAGATCTAGGTTCCTTTTATCCTAAGTCGTCTCTAGTCCCTGAACATCAGTTTTCTCACCTTATAAAAGTAGGGGATTGGATGAGATGGCTGTGATATCCAGTTCTCAATCTATGACCCGATACATTGTCATTTCCTTTTCCTTGGCCTCAGTTTCTCTCTCTGTAAAATAAAAAGGGTTGGATTAGATGGTCCCTAAGGTTCTTTCTAACTGTAGATCTAGGCTCCCTTTATCAAACTAAGTCATCTCACTTCCATGGGCAGGAATTTTCTCATTTGTAAAGTTAAGTTTTTTAGCAATCTGCCTTCTGAGGTCACTTCTTATCTTAGATTTACACTCCCCTTACCCTAAGCCACTGCTCCGTGGGTCTCAGTTTCCTCCTCTGTAAAGTGAAAGGTTTAGATTAGACCCCTTCTAAGGACCCCAGACCCCTTCTAAGGACCCCTTCAACTCTAGATCTATAAGCTTACAAGCCCATTTTACAGATGAGGATAATAAGGAGACCTTCTTGCAGCTACATAGCTTAGTCTTAAACCAAGACCCTCTGCTTCTGAAATCTGTCCTATTTCCATCATACCAAGCCACCTCTCTCTATGGCACCTTCCTTACTTCTTTGTGCTAAGCCATTAATGGCCACTGTGGAAATGCCAGTGTTCTCTGTGTCAAAGAGAGGGGAGAGAGAAAATTCATCAATTTTCTCCATGCTATGTTGAGCCAGGAGGAAGGAAGGAAGGAGTCTGAGCTATTGGCCCTCCTGCCTTCTACCCGAGGCCAGCAGTGGCCCTCATCTGACCACTTTCTGTTTCCTGCCTTCTCCTTCTCTCTCTCTCTCTCTCTCTCTCTCTCTCTCTCTCTCTCTCTCTCTCTCTCTCTCTCTTTTCTCTCTGTCTATCTGTCTCTCTGTCTCTCTCTCTCTCTCTCTCTCTCTTTTCTCTCTATCTGTCTCTCTGTCTCTCTCTTTCTCTCTTTCTGTCTCTCTCTCTTTCTCTATCTCTCTCTGTCTCTCTTATTTGTCTGTCTCTCTCTGTTCCTCTCTCTCTCTCTGTTTCTCTCTGTTTGTTTCTCTCTCTTTCTCTCTCTCTGTCTGTCTGTCTATCTCTCTGTTTCTCTTTCTGTCTCTCTTATCTGTCTGTCTCTCTGTTTCTCTCTGTTTGTCTGTCTGTCTCTCTGTTTCTGTTTCTCTCTCTCTGTCTCTCTGTTTCTCTCTCTGTCTCTGTCTGTCTCTCTGTCTGTCTCTCTCTGTTTCTCTGTCTCTCTCTCTATTTCTGTTTGTCTGTCTCTCTCTCTCTCTGTTTGTCTCTCTCTCTCTCTCTGTCTCTCTCTCTCTCTTCTTCTCTTCCTTCCTCCCTCCCCCCTCTTGTCTTTCTCTGTGTGTGTCCCTCTCTCCCTCCCTGTATCCTTGGGCTTTATGTTTGCCTGTGGGTCTGGTGACCTGTTGGTGTGTCTTGGGTCTCAGGGCTGGGGCTAAGCCCCGTTTCTGCAAGGCAAAACAATAACTCGGGAAATAGGGGAGGGGGGAGGAAGAGGTGGAGCGACAATGTTTGCTGGGGCAGAGGGAAGATGGGAAGAGAGACTAGAAACCAAAAGCCCGGCTGGGTGACACCAGAAAGACTGACAGGCGTCAATAGCCAGGGAATTAAAAGCAAAAGCAGCTGAGCTGCTGGTCGGAGGCTAAAGATAATCTATTGAAATTCAGGGAACTCAAAAGCAACCACTTTAACACTTTGTTAACCCTCAAATGGCTTCCCAGAAGTGTGGGCAGATTTCTTCTGCAGGGAAGGCAGTGTGGCTCAGTAGAGTGTGTCAAACTCAACTAGAAGAGGGAGCCCCTAATCCGTTCGGAAGGATCCCTGCAGTGGGGTATATTGACTTAGTTTTTAAATGTCAGATCATCTTATGTTTTATTGAATTTTTATCTCGTTAAATATTTCCCCATGACATTTTAATTCCCTTCTGGTTACACTGGGGGGGGGGGGGAGTGCTGAGAGCTGTGTGTGGCGTCCAGATCCTGTGTTTTGACTCCTCTCGTCTATGCTGCCTCAAAGCCCAAAAGACCAGGGTTTGAGTCCCACCTCTGACAAATGTGGGTTGTGAGACCCTAGACAAGTTTCCCACCATCTCGAAGGTGCCACATTTATATAGGAGGGGCCAACTTGCCTCGGTAGAGGGAGTTTCCTCACCTGGGAGTTCCCTATAGCAAAGAAATCACATCCCTGTTCCAGAGGCACAGGTGTAGACTTATAGACTTATAGAGTTCCTACGAGACTCACTTCCCTCAGGAATCGGGACCTGCCACAGAAGGCAGTTATGATGAGGACTCCCTGAATTTGAGTTTTTAAATGGTAAGGGTACGATCAGGTTCTCCCTCTCACTTCAAACGAAGGACTGTGGTAACCAAAGCTCCCACCTCAGGGAGGGGGAAAGGACACCCATGAATAAGACATGTATCCAATGAAGATTTATTAAAAGATATTCTTTCTAGCCACCTGGAGCTGGGAGGGAGATACTGCAGGCCTCCAAATCTGGGTCCAGCTGCAGGCAGCCATTTGGTAACATCCAAGATGGCTTCCCGGCCTTCCCTTTTTTTTGTAGGAAAAACCCTATCTCTGATGTATGTTGGAGAGGCTACTTCCTTTTCAGGGGCCCCAAGATGGTGGTTGGAGGAGAACTGGGCTTCGTCTGCTACCCTGGCTTCCAGATCATCCTTTGGGGATCTTTGGGTGCAGTCAATTGTTGAAGGGGTTGGGGGGTGAGTGGAACATTCCCTGATTTATTCAAGGTTGCCTAATAAGAGGATCTGGAGAGTCTTATCTAGGAGACCAGGGTAGGGACCACGGGGCCATCAGGGACCAGGTAGACATTTTACCTATTAAATGATGGGGGAAAGAGAGAGGTGGATCTTCTCTGCTGGTTGTGGGGGTGAAAGGAAAAAGCAGGGGACCATTAACACTTACAGGATGGATGCCAATTATTTGCCAAGTGCCAGGAGAATGACCTTGGGCTGTTCTCTCCCATTAGAAATCAGAGACCTCAGAGGGATGTTTATGTCTTTCCTCCCCCCACCCCCCCTTTGGGGTTCTACCCACCAAATGAGCACACGGATTTCACGGGTGGGAGGAAGAAACTTGTAATACACAAATCAATCAATCCAGTATTTGAGTGCTTATTATCATCGCACCCAAGGTGGATACAGTACACAGAATGAATAATTCCTACTCAAAAGGAGCTTACATTCTAATGTGGAAAGCAATGAGAACACAGATAAATATCTCAACATACAGAGCAAATCCATACAGAAGTGTCAAATACAGGAGAGTTCAGGGAAATGGAGAGCAGGAAAGCCTTTATTTCAGTAGAAGATGGTGCTGAAACTGATGGAAGAAGCAGGGGGAGGAAGAAATGTCTTCCAGGCATGGGGGCCAGCCAGGGGAAAAGCAGAGACATGGCAGGTTGGAGTGTCGCCAGTTAAGTAGGACTGCAGAGTGGGGAGGGGAAGGGGGGGGAGGGAAGAGTGATCTACGACGAAGTTGGGAAAAGAGCTTGGAGAGAGGTTTGCAGGGGCTTTGAAAAGCCGGAGGAGTTTCCTTGTGGTCCTAGAAGCAATAGGGAGCCAGCAGAGTTTATGGAGGAGGGGAGTGACACGGTGGATCCTATCTATGCATGAGGGAAATGACTCTGGAAGCAATGGATAGGGGCAGGCTGCAGAGGGGAGCGATTTGGAGGCAGGGAGCCCAGGGAGCAGGCTGTTGCAATAACCTAAGCAATACCAAGGTGCTAAAGGCCTTTTGCATGGGAATACTCGGGTCTAGATGTCTGCATACATTGTACAGCAAGCAACATCGAGTCATTTACAGTCTTCACAACAAGGACAGCATATACAGTTAACAGAATTCAAAAAGAAAACCCATAGCTTATCTACACACTCTAAAGGGCAGTCTAAGAACTGGCCATGGGGAGGTGGCCCTAAGTCGCCTTCCCCCCCCCATAAGAAACTCACACCTTAGGATCTCGGGGAGCTCATCAAATTGGCCAGGGACTCCCTTGAGCAACCTCCCTTCCACAGAGTTCAGGCCTAGGAGGCCTTGGCAGCTGAGGTGACTTGCGGAATTCGAATTCGCGTCTTCGGACCCCAGCTGCGACTCGCCGCCCTCGGTGGTAAGCTGCCCCCCGCTGAGCAGAAGTCAGCCAGGATGATGCACTTTTTCTACATCTCCTTCCTGGGTGACCTCTAATCAGTGGGGCAGAAAAGACTCCGCCGCAGAGCGGAGCTCCGCGCGCCTGGGGCTGGGGTCCCTCCGGCGGCCCCCGCACCGGGAGGCTCCGTCTCCGTCCGTCCCGCGCCGCTCGTCTGCCCGGTCACGTCGCCTCGCCTCCCGTTCTCCCGCAGCGGCTGCGGGCGGCTCGCGCAAAGCTGCGCTCTCCGGGAACTGATTTTCCCTTCCCTCGCAGCTTCACCCACCTCGGAGCTGAAGGCAGGCAGCGGGGCCGGAGGCGGCCGTCCGTCTGCATGCTGCTGCCACCCCATGGTAGCCGAGGGAAGTCTGCGAGGGCCGAGCCGGCGCCTGCGAGCCGGCCGCCAGCCCAACGCGGCTCACTCACTGCAGGGCTCCGAATGACGTCCCCGCTAGCGGGGGCTGGGGCTGACGAAGCAAAAGCCCAGCCCCCTCTCCGAGAGGCAAAGGGGACGCAAGAGCCCCAGGATGCACCAAATGGGCGGCGGTCTCGGGATATTCAACGGCGTCGCCCCGCCCCTCTCCCGCCCCCTGCAGCCGCCAGCACCAATGGAAGGCGGGAGCCGGCCGGGGCTGGGCCTGCCGCAGTAGGCTGGGTGGGCCTCCGAGGCCCGACGGGGGGGGGGGGGGGGGGGGGGGGGGGGAGGGGGGAGAACGGGGGAGGCGGGACGTACCTACCTCCAATACTGCGGAGTCAGAGATGCAGCCTCTGGAGGTCTTGGGCTTGGCGTCAACAAACAGCCTCCCTCCCGGCTGAGGGGGAGCTGGAGGGGGATGGGGAAGGAGGGACCCGCATCTAACTCTGAGATTAAAAGCAACTCAGAGACCGGGGAAGGCACCCGAAAAACCCACGGTCAACATCCTGGCCCTTGATCTCCAACCCTCCCTGATAGATTTCAATCTCAGCTGACCTTGAGCAAGGCGTGTCACTTCCCCGTGCCTCAGTTTCCGTGGCTGACAAACGGACTAGATGGCCTCTGGGAATCCCTTGAGTTCTAGATTCAGGATCTTGTCCTCGAAGGGGAGGTGATGTCACCACATGCAA
This sequence comes from Dasyurus viverrinus, assembly GCA_020854095.1. Taxonomy (NCBI): domain Eukaryota; kingdom Metazoa; phylum Chordata; class Mammalia; order Dasyuromorphia; family Dasyuridae; genus Dasyurus; species Dasyurus viverrinus. The sequence goes on from CM037003.1 coordinate 62,709,704, forward strand.
GTGAAATGGATTGAAGTGAGGGAGGGCTGGGCAAGGTCACCTCACCCCCAGCTGGGTCCAGTGGCCAGATAGAGATCAGGATGAGTGCAGACGGCCCTGGTTGCAGAGGGAGACCTTGGGCTCAGTCTGCCAGGCGGCAGCTACTCCCTGATTCCCCAAAGTCTCACTTAAGAGCCTAGATCAAGAGCTGGGAGGGACCCCTGAGGGTACCCAGTTCCATAGGGGAAGAAGCAGGCTCCGTGTAGGGAAATGACCTGCAAGATCACATCTAACATAGATGTAGAGGGGGAGGGGACTTCAGGGGTCCCCAGTTCAATTCTATTTTACAGAGGAGGCAACTGAGGCACAGTGTGCAGAAGTGTTGCATCCACAGTGGGGGGGGGAGGGGATTCAAACTCATGGTATCTGCCTCCTACTTCTCTAAAAGGAGCTGATTGGAGCAGACAACCTGCCCAAAGGCAGCTGCCTGCATGTGAGCCTCTGCCCTTTGGTAATGACACCCAATCTAAAGAGTTGGGGGGGGGGGGTTTGAGGATCAAAAACACTGACGTGAGAACAAGCCAGGCATATGCCAGAGGTATTGATGACACTCACTTGGCTGTAACAGTGGGGAGAGCTGCTTGGTGACAGTGATGGGAGCAGGTCAGGCTCTGGGACCAAGCCCTGGAAGGGTCAGCATCTGTAAGCATCCACTCTCTCACACTTACTCAGACCCACATTCAGCCTGCCCAGTCTGTGCCCTGAGAAAGTTAGTACAGCTTACAGTAAGAACCCTCCCCCCGAATTTGAATCCCATCTATTGTTCTGCTTTTCTGGTAGCATGTAGGAGCAAACTGCTATGGGCACAGAGGCTCATCCCTATCCAGCAGGAAGGGGAGCAAATGATTTCTCTGACTCGGATAAGAACAAGCATTACAAACAAGACATCAGTCAATCCCATCCCTCAAGAGTGGGCTGTGGATGGATGGTCTGGGTTGGATTGGATCTTTTTTTTTTTTTCTTTTTTGAAGGAAATAGAGGTTGACTCAATGAAATTCTCAAAAGAGCTTGCATTTGTATGGAGTTTAGGGGCACCTTGAACTGGAGGGGGGCTTATCACCAGCCTCTTCTTTGGTATGCCAACTTTTTAGGCTATCAATTACTCCAAGGCTACATAATTAACTCAGGAGTGAGCTTCTGGGAAATGTGATTAATTAATCACTTGCAACTTATCTTGAGAAAGTACAGAGCCTACTGTACCCAAAGAGGGTCACGGTCTTTCAGAGGGCGGAAACATGTATGATCAAGTCTCAATTAACCCAAACCCAAGTAATCAGAAACCTATTATGTGAAATTTTTCAGTAATCCACATTTAGGAACTAGAACCAAATGACAAGGAGGGAGGAACAGTGAAGGACTGAGTGGTCATTCTTCTTTACCTTTATAAATGTATATATATATATATATATATATATATATATATATATATATATATATACACATATATATCTTATCTCTAGACCTGGACAGTAATACTCACAGGCTACAAGCATGAAAGTTAGAGAACTTGACCTGAGAAGACAAAGACAGCAAAGATAAACTGTCACTAGAGTCCCTTTACAAAGGCAGGAAAATAGACTGGATTTTAGGAAAGTTTTCAAAACGAGCAGATTTAATACCTTTACTCCATTCTGTTTTTCTGCTCAGTTCTCTCACCTCTGAAATCTACTGGCATCGTATGATATGGACACAAGCTTATTTGCAAGGATAATAGGATAAGTTCTCTCTAAATCACTGTTTCTCTTCATTTCATTACATCTTCTTCAGTCAAAGTCTCTTGTGTTTGACTGGGAGGGACTGATGCTAAGACAAGACTTCTTAGCTTAGGGTTTATATTTTCACTATAATAGCTTCCTTTTTAATTCTGAAAAGGAGTCCCCAGATTATCAAATCCAGAGTATGAGGTAGTGACGGCTTGCTCTATCGAGTCCTCCTGGGTTCAGTACCATGGCCAATTCCCTGCACTGCAACAATGTTAACACTCATCCTAGTACTCTGTAAGTATGCAGTGGAGTAGAAAGCACAAGGACTGGGTAGGAAACCTAGCTCTGCTTCTTTTTGTTACAATATGACCCCTGTAAGCCTCAGAGAACTGATCTGTGCTGGGAAAACACCATTTATGTCACAGTTTATTGTGTGTATCAGATGACACAACAAATAAATGCAAGGCATTTTGCAAACCACAGTGTTACATGAATGTTAGTCAACATCAACATCATTATTATCATCCCCGACAGAAGATCTCGGCAAAAGTACCAGGTAACCGATGTCCATCTCCCACCCCTAGGCGGCGAGTTGTACTTTCCAGCTACATCATTTCATTCTATAAATGAAGACTCAGGACACTGTTGACAGTGACTGGGATGTTGCCACACACTTACATCACTAGAGCCAAGGAACAAGCCAAACCAATAGGACTGAAGGATTAGGAGCTGGAAAACAACTTGCAATCTTGGAAACCCAGGTCCCTTCCTATGTGGTATGACATGAAGGCTCCCAAAAGGTACTTGGGCCCAAACTACCTGTTGTGATGGCCAGCAAAGACCCTTATATGGCCTTTACATAGATGTTTTTCCGAACAGCCATTGGACCCCCCCTGCTCTTAAAGGACTCTTAAAGGACCCCCTGGACTCTTAAAGGCTGCCAGATTCTAAAACCCACTTCAAAAGGTCAGCCCTCAGCAACCAAGGCAGACGGGACGCCAACAAAAGCAGAGGAAAAAATGGAACGTGTCCTGTCCAAACCACCAAGGACAAAATACTTTGGTGATGGTTAGAACTAATTCTAATCTGGACCAAGTTCTAATGAAACAGTTGCCTTGCTCAGAACGTGTTCTTTGAGAAGCAGAGAAATGGTATCCAAAATCCTCAGCGGGACAGGGAGCTGACAGAATGTCAACTAGAAAAGGCCAATTATCCAAGCTTACCATGACGACCAGTATATCTTCCAAAGGAAGCTGTGGAGTTTGAACACCTTTCTTCAGCACCAAAGGAGACAAGGGAGAAGTGTCAGAGACTATGCAATCTCAGAAGAACTCCCTTTCAAAAAGATCCCAGTTCATTCCTTTGAAAGGAAAAAAGGGGGGCCTGTTAACAAGGGATGATTTGATGTTAATGGGAGAGCTCTTGTGAATTGGTCTCATCTGTCTCTAGGCTCTAGACAGGGTTGGAGGAGGGCCTGTCTCAGGCAATCCCTTAGGATGGATGGGAACTCGGTACCACTGAGCTATCCTTTAAATCAGGAGGAAGGGCACCAAGATGAGGATATACAAATACTTCTCTACAAACTTCTCATCGCTGAGAGAGAGAATAGCTTAATTCAAGAGATAATGGCATCATAATATTCTACATGCCAAACTAAAAAATAATCCTTTCAAGGTGGAAACAGAGTCCCAGGAAATGAAGTGAATCACCAAGTGATCACATCACACACATGGAATCACAAATTTAGGGTTGGAAGGGCTCTCAGAAGCCATCTGGTCCAACCTCCTCACTTGACAGATGGAGAAACTGAGGCCTAGAGAGGAAAAGTGATTTCTCCCAGGTCCCAGATCTAGTATCAAAGACAGGATTTGAACCCAAGTTTTCTGATTCCAGAGCTATTGTAAGGCAGAAAGTTTTGGAACCGGGAATGATGGGTGTCAAACCCATGTTTTAGTTAGGTTCTTTGGACATCTGGTGAAGGATGGAAAGATTGGAGAGAGAAGGCAGCATGGCATGCTGGACCCCCTACTGGGCACAGCTGAGTTAGAATCCTTCCTTAAACACTTCCTTAGTCATATGACCATGGACGAGTCACTGCTTCTTAGAATTGGTTTCCTCATCAAAGAAGTAGGGATAAAACTCCCATTCCCAGCCTCTCAACACTATTCTCTCCTCTACCTAGAATTACTAGGAGGAAACAATCCTTTGAAGTTGGAAGTTATATGGAAACAGGAACTGCAATTACCCTGAATCCAGGGCTCAGAAGCTGCCTTGCTTTCCACTAACTACCCACGTGGTTAACTGCTCGAAGGCAGGGTTTTGTCACTCTGAAAAGTTTACATTATGGGATCCAAGACTGAGTCAACAGAAGGGCTCTTTAAGGGATTCCCCAAAGTTCCGAGTGCAGAACTAAGTACTAACAGAAGGAACATGTAAACTGTCAGAACAGAAAGAATCCATTTGAAATCATCAGAAATGGTTCCCCCCTCTTTCTTTACAAAGGAGGAAAGTGAGGTTCAGAAAGGCCAAAGGAGCCCCCCTAGGGTGCCATAGGTTGTTGAATGAAACATAGATCTTCCAATTTTCCATCTGGCATCTTTTCACCTTCTTATAAATATTTAATGACAGATTAGTCATTAAAGACATAGAGATCTGGATTCAAGGAAAGGCCTGACAACAATTCACATGACCTCAAACTTACTCAAACTAGAAAAGAGACATGGCACATGTCCATGTAGTCTGGGAAGGGAGGCAAGAAAGCAAATGACTCACAATAAGTTCCAAATCACTATTGACAATTTAATCTTGGAAGCCAAATGGGTGTGTCACCTTTTTTTAAGGGGGACAGACCTCAGATATATCAGTGCAAGCCCCAGGGGGTAATGGCCTATTTGGTAGAATCAAGAAAAAACAGGATAGTCAGCAGCCCAGTGCCATCCAGGAGGATGGATAGGACATCCTAGTTTTGGCACCCCGTGCAAATCACTTAACTTCAAAGGAACCAAGGCAGAAAGTTCCTCAACGCCGATCAAACAGATAAATAGAAAACTTAGTGAAGCAGTCAGTAAGGGTCCTAGAGACAGATACTTTCTGCTGTGCCATCCATGAAAGAGCAGCACTCACCAGAAGTCTTCCCCTTTCCACACTCGTCAAGCACTTTTAGATTCTTGTTATTCTGAAAAACAAACAGACAAAGATATTAAGTGGGAAGCACTGAGAAAAAAAAAACAAAAAGAAATCTTATGGCATTTGGACAAAACAAATGGCCCTATTTTTATTTTGTTTGGTGAAAAGTGTGGTGACTTATCTTGGTTTCAAGAACAAAAAACAAAACATGGTATGTATATCTGTGTCTGTGACATATATGATTGTCTCTAACAAATGTGATCTTACATTTCTAGACTTCAAAAGACAGTTTCCAAGCACTTATCAAAAAAATGATCTGGTTCTAGACAAAGAAAGGAAGTAACTAAAGAACCAAACTATGGTATATGTAGAAATATCTGTGTCTCCTGTTTCAGACATATATGATTGTCTCGAAAAAAATGATCTTATATTTCTAGACTTCAAAACAGAGTTTCAAAATACTTATCAACAAAAGGTTTTCAGGGGGACAGACCTCAGATATATCAGTGAAAGCCCCAGGGGGTAAAGGCCCAGTCTAAGCCCCAGGGGGTAAAGGCCCAGTCTAAGGACCAAGGGGTAAAGGCCCAGTCTAAGCCCCAGGGGGTAACAGACCAATGGAAGCCCCAGGGGGTAAAGGCCCAGTGTAAGCCCCAAGGGGTAAAGGCCCAGGCTAATGTCCAGGGGGTAAAGGCCCACTCTAAGCCCCAGGGGGTAACAGCCCAGTGAAAGCCCCAGGGGGTAAAGGCCCAGTCAAGGGCCCAGGGGGTAACAGCCCAGTCTAAGCCCCAGGGGGTAAAGGCCCAGTCTAAGCCCCAGGGGGTAAAGGCCTTTTGGGTAGAGTCAAGAAAAACAGGATAGTCAGCGGCCCAGTGCCGTCTAGGCAGAGGAAGAAAGTGATTAAAGAACCAAACTATGGTATATATAATATCTCTCTCAGTGACATATATGATTTTCTCTAACAAATATGATCTTACATTTGAAGACTTCAAATCACAGTTTCAAAGCCCTTATCAACAAAACTATCTGTTTGTAGACAAAGGAAGAAAGTGATTCAACGAACAAACTATGGTATATATAATGTTTGTGTCTGTCTGTGACATATATGATTTTCTCTAACAAATGTGATCTTACATTTCTAGACTTCAAAACACAGTTTCAAAGCACTTATCAACAAAACTTTTTCAGGGGAACAGACCTCAGATATATCAGTGTAAGCCTCAGGGGGTAAAGGCCCCATGTAAGCCCCAGGGGGTAAAGGCCCAGTCTAAGCCCCAGGGGGTAAAGCCCCAGTGTAAGCCCCAAGGGGTAACAGCCCAGTGTAAGCCCCAGTGGGTAAAGGCCCAGTGTAAGCCCCAAAGAGTAAAGGCCCAGTCTAAGCACCGGAGGGTAAAAGCCCAGTCTAAGGCTCAAGGGGTAAAGGCCCATTCTAAGCCCCAGGGGGTAACAGCCCAGTCTAAGCCCCAGGGGGTAAAGGCCCAGGCTAATCCCCAGGGGGTAACAGCCCAGAGTAAGTCCCAGGGGGTAAATGCCAACTCTAAGCCCAAGGTGATAAAAGCCCAATGTAAGCCCCAGGGGTCAAAGGCCCAGTGTAAACCCCAGGGGGTAAAGGCCCAGGTTAAGTCCCAGGGGGTAACAACCCAGTCTAAGCCCCAGGGGGTAAATCCCAGTCTAAGCCCCAGGGGTTAAAGGCCCAGGCTAAGCCCCAAAGGGTAAAAGCCCAGTCTAAGGCCCAAGGGGTAAAGGACCAGTCTAAGCTCCAGGGGGTAACAGCACAGTCTAAGCCCCAGGGGTTAAAGGCCCAGGTTAAGCCACAAAGGGTAAAAGCCCAGTGCAAGCCCCAAGGGTAAAGGCCCAGTCTAAGCCCCAGGGGGTAAAGGCCCAGTATAAGCCCCAAGGGATAAAAGCCCAATGAAAGCCCCAGGGGGTAAAGGCCCAGTCTACGGCCCAAGGGGTAAAGGCACAGTCTAAGCCCCAAGGGGTAAAGGCCCAGTGTAAGCCTTAGGGTTTAAAGGCCCTGTCTAAGTCCTAGGGGGTAAAGGCCCAGTCTAAGCCCCAGGGGTTAAAGGCCCAGTGTAATCTTCAGGGTGTAAAGGCCCAGGCTAATCCCCAGGGGGTAAAGACCCATTCTAAGCTACAAGGGGTAAAGACCCAGTCTAAGCCCCAGGGGGTAAAAGCCCAATGTAAGCCCCAGGGTTTAAAGGCCCCATCTAATCCCCAGGGAGTAAAGGCCCACTGTAAGCCCCAGGGGGATAACAGTCCAATGTAACCCTCACAGCAAAGGCCAAGTGTAAGCCCCAAGGGTAAAAGTCCCAGTCTAATCCCCAGGGAATAAAGGCCCAGTGAAAGCCCCAGGGCGTAAAGTGCCAGTGTAAGCCCCAGGGGGGAACTGCCCAGTGTAAACCTCAGGAGGTACAGGCCCAGTCTAAGCCCCAGGGGGAAAGAGCCCAGTATAAGCCCCAGGGGGTAAAAGCCCAATGGAAGCCCCAGGGTTAAAGGCCCAGTCTAAGCCCCAGGGGTAAAGGCCCAGTATAAGCCCCAAGGGATAAAAGCCCAATGAAAGCCCCAGGGGGTAAAGGCCCAGTCTACGGCCCAAGGGGTAAAGGCACAGTCTAAGCCCCAAGGGGTAAAGGCCCAGTGTAAGCCTTAGGGTTTAAAGGCCCTGTCTAAGTCCTAGGGGGTAAAGGCCCAGTCTAAGCCCCAGGGGTTAAAGGCCCAGTGTAATCTTCAGGGTGTAAAGGCCCAGGCTAATCCCCAGGGGGTAAAGACCCATTCTAAGCTACAAGGGGTAAAGACCCAGTCTAAGCCCCAGGGGGTAAAAGCCCAATGTAAGTCCCAGGGGTTAAAGGCCCCATCTAATCCCCAGGGAGTAAAGGCCCACTGTAAGCCCCAGGGGGATAACAGTCCAATGTAACCCTCACGGCAAAGGCCAAGTGTAAGCCCCAAGGGTAAAAGTCCCAGTCTAATCCCCAGGGAATAAAGGCCCAGTGAAAGCCCCAGGGCGTAAAGTGCCAGTGTAAGCCCCAGGGGGGAACTGCCCAGTGTAAACCTCAGGAGGTACAGGCCCAGTCTAAGCCCCAGGGGTAAAGACCCAGTCTAAGCCCCAGGGGGAAAGAGCCCAGTATAAGCCCCAGGGGGTAAAAGCCCAATGGAAGCCCCAGGGTTAAAGGCCCAGTCTAAGCCCCAGGGGGAAAGAGCCCAGTATAAGCCCCAGGGGGTAAAAGCCCAATGGAAGCCCCAGGGTTAAAGGCCCAGTGTAAGGCCCAAGGGGTAAAGGCCCCAGTCTAAGCCACACAGTTAACAGCCCAGTGGAAGCCAAAGGGGGTAAAGCCCAGTCTAAGCCCAAAGGGGTAAAAGCCTTTTGGGTAGAGTCAAAGAAAACAGGATAGTCAGTGGCCCAGTGCCGTCTAGGCAGAGGAAGAAAGTGATTAAAGAACCAAACTATGGTATATATAATATCTCTATGTGTGACATATATGATTGTCTCTAACAAATGTGATCTTACATTTCTAGACTTCAAAACACAGTTTCAAAGTCCTTATCAACAAAACTTCTTCAGGGGGACAGACCTCAGATATATCAGTGTAAGCCCCAAGGGGTAAAGGCCCCATGTAAGCCCCAGGGGGTAAAGGCCCAGTCTAATCCCCAGGGGGTAAAGGTCCAGTGTAAGCCCCAGGGAGTAAAAGACAGGATAGTCAGTAGCCCAGTGCCATCTAGGCAGAGGAGTAAAGTGAGTAAAGAAGTAAACTATGGTATATGTATAATATCTATGTCTGTGACATATATGATGGTCTGTAACAAATGTGATCTTACATTTCTAGAGTCCCCAAGCACTTATCAACAAAACTATCTGGTTCTAGACTAAGGAAGACAGTGATTGAAGAAACAAACTATGGTATATGTAATATCTTTGTCGGTGTCTGTGACATATATGATTGTTTCTAACAAATGTGAACTTACATTTGTAGACTTCAAAACACAGTTTCAAAGCCCTTATCAAGAAAACTTTTTCAGGGGGACAGACCTCAGACATATCAGTGTAAGCCCCAGGGGGTAAAGGCCCAGTCTAAGCCCCAGGGGGTGAAGGCCCAGTCTAAGCCCCAGGGGGTAAAAGCCCAGTCTAAGCCCCAGGGGGTAAAAACTCAGTCTCAGCACAGTAGGTAAAGGCCCAGGGTAATCCCCAGGGGGTAAATGCCCAGTGTAAGTCCCAGGGGGTACAAGCCCAATGTAAGCACGAGGGGGTAAAGACCCGGTGTCAGCCCCAGGGGGTAAAGCAAAGTCTAATCCCCAGGGGGTAAAAGCCCAGTGTAAGCCCCACGGGGTAAAGGCCCAGTGTCAGCCCCAGGGGGTAACAGCCCAGTCTAAGCCTCAGATGGTAAAAGCCCAGTGTAAGCCTCAGGGGTAAAGGCCAAGTCTAAGCCCCAGGGGGTAAAGGCCCTTTCTAAACCCCAGGGAGTAAAGGCCCAGTCTAAGCCCCAGGGGGTAAAGGCTTGTTGGGTAGAGTCAAGGAAAACAGGATAGTCAGCGACCCAGTGCCCTCTATACAGAGGAGGAAAGTGATTAAGAACCAAACTATGGTGTATGTATAATATCTGTGTCTTTCTCTGGGACATTTATGATTGTCTCTAACAAATGTGATCTTACATTTCTTGACTTCAAAACAGAGTTTCAAAGTCTTTATCAACAAAACTTTTTCAGGGGGACAGACCTGAGATACATTAGTGTAAGCTCCAGGGGGTAAAGGCCTAGTCTAAGCCCCAAGGGGTAAAGGCCCAGTGTAAGCCCCAGGGGGTAACGGCCCAGTGTAAGCCCCAGGGGGTAAAGGCCCAATGAAAGCCCCAGGGGGTAAAAGCCCAGTCTAAGCCCCAAGGGGTAAAAGCTCAGTCTAAGCCCAGTGGGTAAAGGCCCAGGGTAATCGCCAGGGGGTCAAAGCACAGTGTAAACCCCAGGGGGTAACAGCCCAGTGTAAGCCCCAGGGGGTACCCAGTATAAGCCCCACGGGGTAAAGGCCCAGTGTCAACCCCAAGGGGTAACAGCCCAGTGTAAGCCCCAGGGGGTAAAGGCACAGTGTAAGCCTGGGGGATAAAGGCCCAGTCTAAGTACCAAGGGTTAAAGGCCCAGTCTAAGGCCCAAGGGGCAAAGGCTAAGTCTAAGCCCCAGGGGGTAAAGGCCCAGTCTAAGCCCCAGGGGGTGAAGGCCCAGAGTAGGCTCCAGGGGGTAACAGCCCAGTGTAAGCCCCCAGGGGGTAAAGGCCCAGTCTAAGGACCAAGGGGTAAAGGCCCAGTGTAAGCCCCAGGTGGTACAAGCCCAGTGCAAGCCCGAGGAGGTAAAGGCCCAGGTTAAGCCCCAGGGGGTTAAGGCCCAGGCTAAGCCCCAGGCGATAACAGCCCACTCTAAGGCCCAGGAGGTAAAGGCCCAGGCTAAGCCTCAGGGGGTAAAGGCCCAGTGTAAGCCGCAGGGGGTAAAGGTCCAGTCTAAGCCCCAGGGGGTAAAAGCTCAGTCTAAGCCTCAGATGGTAAAAGCCCAGTGTAAGCCTCAGGGGGTAAAGGCCTAGTCTAAGCCCCAAGGGGTAAAGGCCCAGTGTAACCCCCAGGGGGTGAAGGAACAGTGTAAGCCCCAGGGGGTAAGAGCTCAGTCTAAGCTCCAGGGGGTAAAAGCCCAATGTAAGCCCCAGGGGGTAAAGGCCCGGTATCAGCCCCAGGGGGTAAAGGCACAGTCTAAGAACCAAGGGATAAAGGCCCAGTCTAAGCCCCAAGAGGTGAAGGCCCAGTCAAAGCCTCAGGGGGTAAAGACCCAGTCTAAGCACCAGGGGGTAAAGGCCCAGTGTAAGCCCCAGCGGGTAAAGGCCCAGGGTAAGCCCTGGAGGGTAACGGCCCAGGATAAGCCCCAAGAGGTAAAGGCCCAGGCTAAATCCCAGGGCGTAATCTCCCAGTGTAAGCTCCAGGTATTAACAGCCCAGTATAAGCCCCAGGAGGTAAAGGCCCAGCATAAGCCCCAGGGGATAAAGGCCCAGTCTAAGCCCCAGTGGGTAACAGCCCAGTGTAAGCCCCAGGGGGTAAAGGCCCAGGCTAATGCCCAGGGGGTAAAGGCCCAGTCTAATCCACAGGGGGAAACAGCCCAGGGTAAGCCCCAGGCAGTAAAAGCCCAATTAAAGGCCCAGGGGGTAAAGGCCCAGTCTAAGCCCCAGGGGGTGAAGGCACAGTCTAAGCCCCAGGGGGTAAAAGCTCAGTCTAACCCCAGGGGGTATCGGCCCAGGCTAATCCCCAGGGGCTAACAGCCCAGTCTAAGCCTCAGATGGTAAAAGCCCAGTGTGAGCCTCAGGGGTAAAGGCCAAGTCTAAGCCCCAGGGGGTAAAGGCTTGTTGGGTAGAGTCAAGGAAAACAGGATATTCAGCGGCCCAGTGCCCTCTATACAGAGGAGGAAAGTGATTAAAGAACCAAACTATGGTGTATGTATAATATCTGTGTCTTTCTCTGGGACATTTATGATTGTCTCTAACAAATGTGATCTTACATTTCTTGACTTCAAAACAGAGTTTCAAAGTCTTTATCAACAAAATTTTTCAGGGGGACAGACCTGAGATACATTAGTGTAAGCCCCAGGGGGTAAAGGCCCAGTGTAAGCCCCAGGGGGTAAAGGCCCAGTCAAAGCCCCAGGAGGTGAAGGCACAGTGTAAGCCCCAGGGGGTAAATGCCCAGTCTAATCCCCAGGGGGTAAAAGCCCAGTGTAAGCCCCAGGGGGAAAATGCTCAGTCTAAGCCCAGGAGGTGAAGGCACAGTGCAAACCCCAGGGGGTAAAGGTCCAGTCTAAGGCCCAGGGAGTAACAGACAGGATAGTCAGCGGCCCAGTGCCCGCTATACAGAGGAGGAAAGTGATTAAAGAACCAAACTATGGTGTATGTATAGTATCTCTGTCTGTGACATATATGATTGTCTCTAACAAATGTGATCTTACATTTGTAGACCTCGAAATACAGTTTAAAAGCCTATGAACAAAACTTTTTAAGAGGGACAGAATTCAGATATATCAGTGTAAGCCCCAGGGGGTGAAGGCCCAGTCTAAGACTCAGGTGTAAAAGGCCAGGGTAAGCCCCAGGGGGTAACAGCCAAGTCTAAGCCCCAGGGGGTAAAGGCCCAGGCTAAGCCCTAGGGGGTAAAGACCCAGTATAAGGCCCAGGGGGTAAAGGCCCAGGTTTAGGCCCAGGGGGTAAAGGCCCAGTGTCAGCCCCAGGGTGAAATCTGCCAGTGTAAGCCCCGGGGGGTAAAGGGCCAGTCTAAGGACCAAGGGGTAAAGGCCCAGTCTAAGCCCCAGGGGGGAAAGACCCAGTCTAAGCCCCCGGGGGTAATCTCCCAGTGTCAGCCCCAGGGGGTACAAGCCTAGTCAAAGCCCCAGGGGTAAAGGCCCAGGCTAAGCCCCTGGGGTAAAGTCCCAGGTTAAGCCCCGGGGGATAATCTCCCAGTCTAAGCCCCAGGGAGTAAAGGCCCAGTGCAAGCCCCAGGGGGTGAAGGCGGAGTCTACGCCCCAGGGGGCAAAGGCCCAGTCTAAGCCCCAGTGAGTAACAGCCCAGTGTAAGCCCCAGGGGGTAAAGACCCAGGATAAGCCCCGGGGGATAATCTCCCAGTCTAAGCCCCAGGGATAAAGGCCCAGGTTAAGCCCCAGGGGGTAAAAGCTCAGTCTAAGCCCCAGAGGGTAAAGTTCCAGTCTAAGCCCCAGGGGGTAACAGCCCAGTCTAAGCCCCAGGAAGTAAAGGCCCAGTGTTAGCCCCAGTGGGTAACAGCCCAGTGTAACCCCAGGGGGTAAAGGCCCAGGCTATTGCCCAGGGGGTAAAGGCCCAGTCTAAGCCCCAGGGAGTAAAGGCCCAGTCTAAGCCCCAGTGGGTAACAGACTATTGTAAGCTCCAGGGAGTAAGACCCAGTGTAAGCCCCAGGGGGTAAGAACCCAGGCTAATGCCCAGGGGGTAAAGACCCAGTGTCAGCCCCAGGTAGTAATCTCCCAGTCTAAGCTCCAGGGGGTAAAGACCCAGTGTAAGATCCAGGGGGTAAAGACCCAGTGTCAGCGCCATGTGATAAAAGCCCACTTTAAGGCCCAGGAAGTAAAGGCCCATTGTCAGCCCCAGGGGGTAATCTCCCATTGTCAGCCCCAGGGGGTAATCTCCCAGTCTAAGCCCCAGGGGGTAACGGACCAGGATAAGCCCCAAGAGGTAAAGGCCCAGGCTAAGCCCCAGGGGGTAATCTCCCAGTGTAAACTCCAGAGGTTAAAGGCCCAGTGTAAGCCTGGGGGGGGGGGGGTAATGGCCCAGTTTAAGGCCCAAGGGGCAAAGGCCCAGTCTAAGCCCCAGGGTGTAACAGCCCAGTCTAAGCCCCAGGAAGTAAAGGCCCAGTGTTAGCCCCAGGGGTTGATCTCCCACTGTCAACCTCAGGGGGTAATCTCCCACTCTAAGCCACAGGGGGTAACAGCCCCGTCTAAGCCCCAGAGGATAAAGGCCCAGGCTAAGCCCTAGGGGTAAAGGCCCAGGTTAAGCCCCAGGGCGTAAAGGCCCAGTCTAAGCCCCAGGGGGTAAAGGCCCAGGTTTAGCCCCAGGGGGTAAAGGCCCAGTGTCAGCCCCACGGTGTAATCTGCCAGTGTAAGTCCCAGGGGTGTAAAGGGCCAGTCTAAAACCAAGGGGTAAAGGCCCAGTTTAAGCCCCAGGGGATAGCAGCCCAGTCTAAGCCCCAGGATGTAAAGGCCCAGGCTAAGCCCCAGGGGGTAAAGGCCCAGTCTAAGCCCCAGGGGGTAAAGGACCAGGTTTAGCCCCAGGGAGTAAAGGCCCAGTGTCAGCACCAGGGTGTAATCTGCCAGTCTAAGCCCCAGGAGGTAAAGGGCCAGTCTAAGCCCCCGGGGGTAATTTCCCAGTGTCAGCCCCAGGGGGTACAAGCGTAGTCTAAGCCCCAGGGGGTAAAGGCCCAGGCTAAGCCCCTGGGGTAAAGTCCCAGGTTAAGCCCCAGGGGATAATCTCCCAGTCTAAGCCCCAGGGGGTAAAGGCCCAGTGCAAGCCCCAGGAGGTGAAGGCGCAGTCTAAACCCCAGGGGGCAAAGGCCCAATTTAAGCCCCAGTGGGTAACAGCCCAGTGTAAGCCCCAGGGGGTAAAAGCCCAGGCTACAGCCCAGGGGGTAAAGGACCAGTCTAAATCCCAGGGAGGAAAGGCCAAGTCTAAGCCCCAGGTGGTAAAGGCCCAGTCTCAGCTGCAGGGGGTAAAAGCCCAATGTAAGCCCCAGGTGGTAAAGGCCCAGGCTAAGCCCCAGGGGGTAACAGCCCAGTATAAGCCCCAGGGAGGTAAAGGGCCAGTCTAATGACCAAGGGGTAAAGGCCCAGTCTAAGCCCCAGGGGGTAAAGGCCCAGTGTAAGCTCCAGGGGTAAAGGCCCAGTGTAAGCACAAGGGGGTGAAGGCCCAGTCTAAGCCGCAGGGGGTAAAGGCCCAGTCTAATCCACAGGGAGTAACAGCCCAGTGTAAGCCCCAGGCAGTAAAAGCCCAATTAAAGGCCCAGGGGGTAAAGGCCCAGTCTAAGCCCCAGGGGGTAAAGGCCCAGTCGAAGCCTCAGGGGATAACAGCCCAGTCTAAGCCCCAGGAGGTAAAGGCCCAGGGTAAGCCCCAGGGGGTAATCTCCCAGTGTAAATTCCAGAGGTTAAAGGCCCAGTGTAAGCCTGGGGGGGTAAAGGCCCAGTCTAAGGCCCAAGGGGCAAAGGCCCAGTCTAAGGCCCAGGGCGTAACAGCCCAGTCTAAGGCCCAGGGCGTAACAGCCCAGTCTAAGCCCCAGGAGGTGAAGGCACAGTGTAAGCCCCAGGGGGTAAATGCCCAGTCTAATCCCCAGGGGGTAAAAGCCCAGTGTAAGACCCAAGGGGTAAATGCTCAGTCTAAGCCCCAGGTGGTAAATGCCCAGTGCAAACCCCAGGGGGTAAAGGTCCAGTCTAAGCCCCAGGGAGTAACAACTGGATAGTCAGCGGCCCAGTGCCCTCTATACAGAGGAGGAAAGGGATTAAAGAACCAAACTATGGTGTATGTATAGTATCTCTGTCTGTGACATATATGATTGTCTCAAACAAATGTGATCTTACATTTGTAGACCTCAAAATACAGTTTCAAAGCCTATGAACAAAACTTTTTAAGGGGGACAGAATTCAGATATATCAGTGTAAGCCCCAGGGGGTAACAGCCAAGTCTAAGCCCCAGGGGGTAAAGGCCAAGTGAAAGCCCCAGGGGGTAACAGACCACTATAAGCCCCCGCGGGTAAAGGGCCAGTCTAAGGACCAAGGGGTAAAGGTCCAGTCTAAGCCCCAGGGGGTAAAGACCCAGTCTAAGCCCCAGGTGGTAAAAGCCCAATGTAAGCCGAGGGGTTAAAGGCCCAATGTCAGTCCCAACGTTAAAGGCCCAGTCCAAGCTCCAGGGGGTAAAAGCCCAATGTAAGCCCCAGGGGGTAAAGGCCCAGTGTCAGCCCCAGGGGGTAATCTCCCATTGTCAGCCCCAGGGGGTAATCTCCCAGTCTAAGCCCCAGGGGCTAAAAGGTCCAGGCTAGCCCCAGGGGGTAAAGGCCCAGTGTCAGCCACAGGGGGTAAAGACCCAGTCTAAGCCACAGTGGGTAACAGCCCAGTGTAAGCCCCAGGCAGTAAAAGCCCAATTAAAGGCCCAGGGGGTAAAGGCCCAGTGTAAGCTCCAGGGAGTAAAGACCCAGTGTAAGCCCCAGGGGGTAAAGACCCAGTCTAAGCCACAGTGGGTAACAGCCCAGTGTATGCCCCAGGGGGTAAAGGCCCAGGCTAGGCCCCTGGGGTAAAGGCCCAGTCTAACCCCCAGGGGCTAAAGGCCCAGTCGAAGCCCCAGGGGATAACAGCCCAGTCTAAGCCCCAGGGGGTAAAGGCCCAGGCTAAGGCCCTGGGGTAAAGGCCCAGTGCAAGCCCCAGGGGGTAAAGGCCCAGTCCAAGCCCCAGGGGATAACAGCCCAGTCTAAGCCCCAGGAGGTAAAGGCCCAGGCTAAGCCACAGGGGGTAAAGGCCCAGTGTCAGCCCCAGGGGTTAAAGGCCCAGTGAAAGCCCCAGGGGGTAAAGGCCCAGGCTAAGCCCTAGGAGTAAAGGGCCAGGTTAAGCCCCAGGGGCTAAAGGCCCAGTGAAAGTCCCAGAGGGTAAAGGCCTAGTCGAAGCCCCAGGAGGTATAGGCCCAGGCTAAGCCACAGGGGGTAAAGGCCCAGTGTCAGCCCCAGGGGTTAAAGGCCCAGTGAAAGTCTCAGGGGGTAAAGGCCCAGTCTAAGCCCCAGGGGGTAAAGACCCAGTCTAAGGCCCAGGGGGTAAAGGCCCAGTCTAAGCCCCAGTGGGTAACAGCCCAGTGTAAGCCCGAGGCAGTAAAAGCCCAATTAAAGGCCCAGGGGGTAAAGGCCCAGGTTAAGCCCCAGGGGGTAATCTCCCAGTCTAAGCCCCAGGGGGTAAAGGCCCAGTGTAAGCCCCAGGGGGTAAAGGCCCAGGCTAATGCCCAGGGGGTAAAGGCCCAGTCTAAACCCCAGGGAGTATAGGCCCATCTAAATTCCATTGGGTAACAGCCCAGTGTAAGCCCCAGGGGGTAAAGGCCCAGTGTCAGCCGCAGGGGGTAATCTCCCAGTCTAAGCACCAGGGGGTAACAGCCCAGTCTAAGCCCCAGGTGGTAAAGGCCCAGGCTAAGCCCCTGGGGTAAAGGCCCAGTCTAACCCCAAGGGGCTAAAGGCCCAGTCGAAGCCCCAGGGGATAACAGCCCAGTCTAAGCCCCAGGGGGTAAAGGCCCAGGCTAAGCCCCTGGGGTAAAGGCCCAGTGTAAGCCTCAGAGGGTAAACTCCCATTCTAAGCCCCAGGGGGTAAAGACCCAGTCTAAGCCCCAGAGGGTAAAAGCCCAATGTAAGCCGAGGGGTTAAAGGCCCAGTGTCAGTCCCAACGTTAAAGGCCCAGTCTAAGCTGCAGGGGGTAAAGGCCCAGTGTCAGCCCCAGGGTGTAATCTCCCAGTGTCAGCCCCAGGGGGTAACAGCCCAGTGTAAGCCCTGAGGGGGTAAAGGCCCAGGCTAAACCCCAGGAGTAAAGGACCAGGTTAAGCCCCAGGGGGTAAAGGCCCAGGCTAAGCCCCAGGGGGTAAAGGCCCAGTCTAAGCCGCAGGGGATAACAGCCAAGTCTAAGCCCCAGGAGGTAAAGGCCCAGTGTTAGCCCCAGGGGTTGATCTCCCATTGTCAGCCTCAGGGGGTAATCTCCCAGTCTAAGCCCCAGGGGGTAAAGGCCCAGGCTAAGCCCCAGGGGTAAATGGCCAGGTTAAGCCCCAGGGGGTAAAGGCCCAGGCTAAGCCCCAGGGGCTAAAGGCCCAGTGCAAGCCCCAGGGGGTAAAGGCCCAGTCGAAGCCCCAGGGGATAACAGCCCAGTATAAGCCCCAGGAGGTAAAGGCCCAGGCTAAGCCACATGGGGTAAAGGCCCAGTGTCAGCCCCAGGGGTTAAAGGCCCAGTGAAAGCCCCAGGGGGTAAAGGCCCAGGCTAAGCCCCAGGGGTAAAGGGCCAGGTTAAGCCCCAGGGGCTAAAGGCCCAGTGAAAGTCCCAGGGGGTAAAGGCCCAGCCTAAGCCCCAGGGGGTAAAGACCCAGTCTAAGCCACAGTGGGTAACAGCCCAATGTAAGCCCCAGGCAGTAAAAGCCCAATTAAAGGCCCAGGGGGTAAAGGCCCAGTCTAAGCCCCACGGGGTAAATGCCCAGTCCAATCCCCAGGGAATAAATGCCCAGTGTAATCCCCAGGGGTTAAAGGGCCAGTGTTATCTCCAGGGGGTAAAAGCCCATTAAAGGCCCAGGGGGTAAAGGCCCAGTCTAAGCCCCAGGGGGTAAATGCCCAGTCCAATCCCCAGGGAATAAAAGCCCAGTGTGATACCCAGGGGTTAAAGGGCCAGTGTAAGCCCCAGGGGGTAAAAGCCCAATGTAAGCCCCAGGAGGTAAAGGCACAGTGAAATCCCCATGGTTTAAAGGCCCAATGAAAGCCCCATGGGGTAAAGGCCCAGTCTAAGCCCCAGGAGGTAAAAGCTCAGTCTAAGCCCCAGGGGGTAAAGGTCCAGTCTAAGCCCCAGGGGGTAACAGCCCAGTCTAAACCTCAGATGGTAAAAGCCCAGTGTGAGCCTCAGGGGTAAAGGCCAAGTCTAAGCCCCAGGGGGTAAAGGCTTGTTGGGTAGAGTCAAGGAAAACAGGATATTCAGCGGCCCAGTGCCCTCTATACAGAGGAGGAAAGTGATTAAAGAACCAAACTATGGTATATGTATAATATCTGTGTCTTTCTCTGGGACATTTATGATTGTCTGTAACAAATGTGATCTTGCATTTCTTGACTTCAAAACAGAGTTCCAAAGTCTTTATCAACAAAACTTTTTCAGGGGGACAGACCTGAGATATATTAGTGTAAGCCCCAGGGGGTAAATGCCCAGTCTAATCCCCAGGGGGTAAATGCCCAGTCTAATCCTCAAGGGGTAACAGCCCAGTCTAATCCCCAGGGGGTAAAAACCCAGTGTAAGCCCCAAGGGGTAAATGCTCAGTCTAAGCCCCAGGTGGTAAATGCCCAGTGCAAACCCCAGGGGGTAAAGGTCCAGTCTAAGCCCCAGGGAGTAACAGACAGGATAGTCAGCGGCCCAGTGCCCGCTATACAGAGGAGGAAAGTGATTAAAGAACCAAACTATGGTGTATGTATAGTATCTCTGTCTGTGACATATATGATTGTCTCTAACAAATGTGATCTTACATTTGTAGACCTCAAAATACAGTTTCAAAGCCTATGAACAAAACTTTTTAAGGGGGACAGAATTCAGATATATCAGTGTAAGCCCCAGGGGGAACAGCCAAGTCTAAGCCCCAGGGGGTAAAGACCCGGGCTAAGGCCCAGGGGTTAAAGGCCCAGTGAAAGCCCCAGGGGGTAACAGACCAGTATAAGCCCCCGGGGGTAAAGGGCCAGTCTAAGGACCAAGGGGTAAAGGTCCAGTCTAAGCCCCAGGGGGTAATCTCCCAGTGTAAACTCCAGAGGTTAAAGGCCCAGTGTAAGCCTGCGGGGGTAAAGGCCCAGTCTAAGGCCCCAGGGGCAAAGGCCCAGTCTAAGCCCCAGGGCGTAACAGTCCAGTCTAAGCCCCAGGGGGTAAAGGCCCAGGCTAAGCCCCAGGGGCTAAAGGCCCAGTGCAAGACCCAGGGGTAAAGGCCCAGTGTCAGCCCCAGGGGTTAAAGGCCCAGTGAAGGCCCCAGGGGTTAAAGGCCCAGTGAAAGCCCCAGGGGGTAAAGGCCCAGTCTAAGCCCCAGGAGGTAAAGGCCCAGTGTTAGCCCCAGGGGTTGATCTCCCATTGTCAGCCTCAGGGGGTAATCTCCCAGTCTAAGCCCCAGGGGGTAACAGCCCCGTCTAAGCCCCAGGGGGTAAAGGCCCAGGCTAAGCCCCAGGGGTAAAGGGCCAGGTTAAGCCCCAGGGGCTAAAGGCCCAGTGCAAGCCCCAGGGGGTAAAGGCCCAGTCGAAGCCCCAGGGGCTAAAGGCCCAGGCTAAGCCACAGGGGGTAAAGGCCCAGTGTCAGCCCCAGGGGTTAAAGGCCCAGTGAAAGTCCCAGGGGGTAAAGGCCCAGTCTAAGCCCCAGGGGGTAAAGGCTCAGGCTAAGCCCCAGGGGTAAAGGGCCAGGTTAAGCCCCAGGGGCTAAAGGCCGAGTGCAAGCCCCAGGGGGTAAAGGCCCAGTCGAAGCCCCAGGGGCTAAAGGCCCAGGCTAAGCCACAGGGGGTAAAGGCCCAGTGTCAGCCCCAGGGGTTAAAGGCCCAGTGAAAGTCCCAGGGGGTAAAGGCCCAGTCTAAGACCCAGGGGGTAAAGACCCAGTCTAATGCCCAGGGGGTAAAGGCCCAGTCTAAGCCCCAGTGGGTAAAGGCCCAGTTTTAGCCCCAGGGGGTAACAGCCCAGTGTAAGCCCCGGGGAGGTAAAGGGCCAGTCTAAGGACCAAGGGGTAAAGGCCCAGTCTAAGCCCCTGGGGGTAAAGACCCAGTCTAAGCCCCAGGGGGTAATCTCCCAGTGTCAGCCCCAGGGGGTAAAGGCCCAGGCTAAGCCCCTGGGGGTAACAGCCCAGTCTAAGCCCCAAGGGGGTAACAGCCCAGTCGAAGCCCCAGGGGATAACAGCCCAGTCTAAGCCCCAGGACGTAAAGGCCCAGGCTAAGCCCCAGGGGGTAAAGGCCCAGTCTAAGCCCCAGGGGGTAAAGACCCAGTCTAAGGCCCAGGGGGTAAAGGCCCAGTCTAAGCTCCCGGGGGTAAAGGCCCAGTTTTAGCCCCAGGGGGTAAAGGCCCAGTGTCAGCCCCAGGGTGTAATCTGCCAGTGTAAGCCCCGGGGGGGGGGTAAAGGGGCAGTCTAAGGACCAAGGGGTAAAGGCCCAGTTTTAGCCCCAGGGGATAACAGCTCAATCTAAGCCCCTGGGGGTAAAGGCCTAGGCTAAGCCCCAGGGTGTAATCTGCCAGTGTAAGCCCCAGGGGGGTAAAGGGCCAGTCTAAGAACCAAGGGGTAAAGGCCCAGTTTAAGCCCCAGGGGATAACAGCCCAGTCTAAGCCCCAGGGGGTAAAGACCCAGTCTAAGCCCCCGGGGGTAATTTCCCAGTGTCAGCCCCAGGGGGTACAAGCGTAGTTTAAGCCCCAGGGGGTAAAGGCCCAGGCTAAGCCCCAGGGGGTGAAGGCGCAGTCTAAGCCCCACGGGGCAAAGGCCCATTTTAAGCCCCAGTGGGTAACAGCCCAGTGTAAGCCCCAGGGGGTAAAGGCCCAGGCTACAGCCCAGGGGGTAAAGGCCCAGGCTAAACCCCAGGGTGTAAAAGCCCAGTCTAAGCCCCAGAGGGTAAAGGCCCAGTGTAAGCTCCAGGGGGTAAAAGCCCAATGTAAGCCCCAGGTGGTAAAGGCCCACTCTAATCCCCTGTGGATAACAGCCCAGTCTAAGCCCCAGGGGGTAAAGGCCCAGACTAAGCCCCCGGGGTAAAGGCCCAGGTTAAGCCCGGGGGTAAAGGCCCAGTGTAAGCACCAGGGGGTGAAGGCCCAGTCTAATCCACAGGGAGTAACAGCCCAGTGTAAGCCCCAGGCAGTAAAAGCCCAATTAAAGGCCCAGGGGGTAAAGGCCCAGTCAAAGCCCCAGGGGGTGAAGGCCCAGTGTAAGCTCCAGGGGTAAAGGCCCAGTCAAAGCCCCAGGGGGTGAAGGCACAGTGTAAGCCCCAGGGGGTAAAGGCCCAGTCTAAGCCCCTGGGGGTAAAGACCCAGACTAAGCCCCAGTGGGTAACAGCCCAGTCTAAGCCCCAGGGGGTAAAGGCCCAGTCTAAACCCCAGGGAGTATAGGCCCAGTCTAAACTCCAGTGGGTAACAGCCCAGTGTAAGCTCCAAGGGGTAAAGGCCCAGGCTAATGCCCAGGGGGTAACGGCCCAGTCTAATCCACAGGGGATAACGGCCCAGTGTAAGCCCCAAGTAGTAAAAGCCCAATTAAAGGCCCAGGGGGTAAAGGCCCAGTGTAAGCCCCAGGGGGTAAATGCCCAGTCCAATCCCCAGGGAATAAAAGCCCAGTGTAATCCCCAGGGGTTAAAGGGCCAGTGTAAGCCCCAGGGGGTAAAAGCCCAATGTAAGCCCCAGGAGATAAAGGCACAGTGAAATCCCCAGGGGTTAAAGGCCCAATGAAAGCCCCAGGGGGTAAAGGCCCAGTCTAAGCCCCAGGAAGTAAAAGCTCAGTCTAAGCCCCAGGGGGTAAAGGTCCAGTCTAAGCCCCAGGGGGTAAAGGCCCAGGCTAATGCCCAGGGGGTAACGGCCCAGTCTAATCCACAGGGGATAACGGCCCAGTGTAAGCCCCAGGCAGTATAAGCCCAATTAAAGGCCCAGGGGGTAAAGGCCCAGTCTAAGCCCCAGGGGGTAAATGCCCAGTCCAATCCCCAGGGAATAAAAGCCCAGTGTAATCCCCAGGGGTTAAAGGCCCAATGAAAGCCCCAGGGGGTAAAGGTCCAGTCTAAGCCCCAGGGGGTAACAGCCCAGTCTAAACCTCAGATGGTAAAAGCCCAGTGTAAGCCTCAGGGGTAAAGGCCAAGTCTAAGCCCCAGGGGGTAAAGGCTTGTTGGGTAGAGTCAAGGAAAACAGGATATTCAGCGGCCCAGTGCCCTCTATACAGAGGAGGAAAGTGATTAAAGAACCAAACTATGGTGTATGTATAATATCTGTGTCTTTCTCTGGGACATTTATGATTGTCTGTAACAAATGTGATCTTACATTTCTTGACTTCAAAACAGAATTTCAAAGTCTTTATCAACAAAACTTTTTCAGGGGGACAGACCTGAGATACATTAGTGTAAGCCCCAGGGGGTAAAGGCCCAGTGTAAGCCCCAGGGGGTAACAGCCCAGTATAAGCCCCAGGGGGTAAAGGCCCAGTCAAAGCCCCAGGGGGTGAAGGCACAGTGTAAGCCCCAGGGGGTAAATGCCCAGTCTAATCCCCAGGGGGTAAATGCCCAGTCTAATCCTCAAGGGGTAACAGCCCAGTCTAATCCCCAGGGGGTAAAAGCCCAGTGCAAACCCCAGGGGGTAACAGACCAGTATAAGCCCCCGGGGGTAAAGGGCCAGTCTAAGGACCAAGGGGTAAAGGTCCAGTCTAAGCCCCAGGGGGTAATCTCCCAGTGTAAACTCCAGAGGTTAAAGGCCCAGTGTAAGCCTGCGGGGTTAAAGGCCCAGTCTAAGGCCCCAGGGGCAAAGGCCCAGTCTAAACCCCAGGGCGTAACAGTCCAGTCTAAGCCCCAGGGGGTAAAGGCCCAGGCTAAGCCCCAGGGGGTAAAGGCCCAGTGTCAGCCCCAGGGGCTAAAGGCCCAGTGCAAGACCCAGGGGGTAAAGGCCCAGTCGAAGCCCCAGGGGATAACAGCCCAGTCTAAGCCCCAGGAGGTAAAGGCCCAGTGTCAGCCCCAGGGGTTAAAGGCCCAGTGAAAGCCCCAGGGGGTAAAGGCCCAGTGTCAGCCCCAGGGGTTAAAGGCCCAGTGAAAGCCCCAGGGGGTAAAGGCCCAGTCTAAGCCCCAGGAGGTAAAGGCCCAGTGTTAGCCCCAGGGGTTGATCTCCCATCGTCAGCCTCAGGGGGTAATCTCCCAGTCTAAGCCCCAGGGGGTAACAGCCCCGTTTAAGCCCCAGGGGGTAAAGGCCCAGGCTAAGCCCCAGGGGTAAAGGGCCAGGTTAAGCCCCAGGGGCTAAAGGCCCAGTGCAAGCCCCAGGGGGTAAAGGCCCAGTCGAAGCCCCAAGGGCTAAAGGCCCAGGCTAAGCCACAGGGGGTAAAGGCCCAGTGTCAGCCCCAGGGGTTAAAGGCCCAGTGAAAGTCCCAGGGGGTAAAGGCCCAGTCTAAGCCCCAGGGGGTAAAGACCCAGTCTAAGGCCCAGGGGGTAAAGGCCCAGTCTAAGCCCCAGTGGGTAAAGGCCCAGTTTTAGCCCCAGGGGGTAAAGGCCCAGTGTCAGCCCCAGGGGGTAACAGCCCAGTGTAAGCCCCGGGGAGGTAAAGGGCCAGTCTAAGGACCAAGGGGTAAAGGCCCAGTCTAAGCCCCTGGGGGTAAAGACCCAGTCTAAGCCCCAGGGGGTAATCTCCCAGTGTCAGCCCCAGGGGGTAAAAGCCCAGGCTAAGCCCCTGGGGTAAAGACCCAGGTTAAGCCCCAGGGGGTAACAGCCCAGTGTAAGCCCCAGGCAGTAAAAGCCCAATTAAAGTCCCAGGGGGTAAAGGCCCAGTCTAAGCCCCAGGGGGTAAAGGCCCAGTCAAAGTCCCAGGGGGTGAAGGCACAGTGTAAGCCCCAGGGTGTAAAGGCCCAGTCTAAGCCCCTGGGGGTAAAGACCCAGTCTAAACCCCAGGGGCTAATCTCCAGTGTCAGCCCCAGGGGGTAAAGGCCCAGGTTAAGCCCCAGGGGGTAAAGGCCCAGGCTAAGCCCCTGGGGGTAACAGCCCAGTCTAAGCCCCAAGGGGGTAAAGGCCCAGTCAAAGCCCCAGGGGGTGAAGGCACAGTGTAAGCCCCAGGGGGTAAATGCCCAGTTTAATCCCCAGGGGGTAAATGCCCAGTCTAATCCCCAGGGGTAAAAGCCCAGTGTAAGACCCAAGGGGTAAATGCTCAGTCTAAGCCCCAGGTGGTAAATGCCCAGTGCAAACCCCAGGGGGTAAAGGTCCAGTCTAAGGCCCAGGGAGTAACAGACAGGATAGTCAGTGGCCCAGTGCCCGCTATACAGAGGAGGAAAGTGATTAAAGAACCAAACTATGGTGTATGTATAGTATCTCTGTCTGTGACATATATGATTGTCTCTAACAAATGTGATCTTACATTTGTAGACCTCGAAATACAGTTTAAAAGCCTATGAACAAAACTTTTTAAGGGGGACAGAATTCAGATATATCAGTGTAAGCCCCAGGGGGTAACAGCCAAGTCTAAGCCCCAGGGGGTAAAGGCCCAGGCTAAGCCCCAGGGGGTAAAGGCCCAGTGTAAGCTCCAGGGGTAAAGGCCCAGTCAAAGCCCCAGGGGGTGAAGGCACAGTGTAAGCCCCAGGGGCAAAGGCCCAGTCTAAGCCCCTGGGGGTAAAGACCCAGTCTAAGCCCCAGTGGGTAACAGCCCAGTGTATGCTCCAGGGGGTAAAGGCCCAGGCTAATGCCCAGGGGGTAAAGGCCCAGTCTAAACCCCAGGGAGTATAGGCCCAGTCTAAACCCCAGTGGGTAACAGCCCAGTGTAAGCTCCAAGGGGTAAAGGCCCAGGCTAATGCCCAGGGGGTAACGGCCCAGTCTAATCCACAGGGGATAACGGCCCAGTGTAAGCCCCAGGCAGTATAAGCCCAATTAAAGGCCCAGGGGGTAAAGGCCCAGTCTAAGCCCCAGGGGGTAAATGCCCAGTCCAATCCCCAGGGAATAAAAGCCCAGTGTAATCCCCAGGGGTTAAAGGGCCAGTGTAAGCCCCAGGGGGTAAAAGCCCAATGTAAGCCCCAGGAGATAAAGGCACAGTGAAATCCCCAGGGGTTAAAGGCCCAATGAAAGCCCCAGGGGGTAAAGGTCCAGTCTAAGCCCCAGGGGGTAACAGCCCAGTCTAAACCTCAGATGGTAAAAGCCCAGTGTAAGCCTCAGGGGTAAAGGCCAAGTCTAAGCCCCAGGGGGTAAAGGCTTGTTGGGTAGAGTCAAGGAAAACAGGATATTCAGCGGCCCAGTGCCCTCTATACAGAGGAGGAAACTGATTAAAGAACCAAACTATGGTGTATGTATAATATCTGTGTCTTTCTCTGGGACATTTATGATTGTCTGTAACAAATGTGATCTTACATTTCTTGACTTCAAAACAGAGTTTCAAAGTCTTTATCAACAAAATTTTTCAGGGGGACAGACCTGAGATACATTAGTGTAAGCCCCAGGGGGTAAAGGCCTAGTCTAAGCCCCAAGGGGTAAAGGCCCAGTGTAAGCCCCAGGGGATAAAGGCCCAGTCAAAGCCCCAGGAGGTGAAGGCACAGTGTAAGCCCCAGGGGGTAAATGCCCAGTCTAATCCCCAGGGGGTAAAAGCCCAGTGTAAGCCCCAGGGGGAAAATGCTCAGTCTAAGCCCCAGGAGGTGAAGGCACAGTGTAAGCCCCAGGGGGTAAATGCCCAGTCTAATCCCCAGGGGGTAAAAGCCCAGTGTAAGACCCAAGGGGTAAATGCTCAGTCTAAGCCCCAGGTGGTAAATGCCCAGTGCAAACCCCAGGGGGTAAAGGTCCAGTCTAAGGCCCAGGGAGTAACAGACAGGATAGTCAGCGGCCCAGTGCCCGCTATACAGAGGAGGAAAGTGATTAAAGAACCAAACTATGGTGTATGTATAATATCTGTGTCTTTCTCTGGGACATTTATGATTGTCTGTAACAAATGTGATCTTACATTTCTTGACTTCAAAACAGAGTTCCAAAGTCTTTATCAACAAAACTTTTTCAGGGGGACAGACCTGAGATACATTAGTGTAAGCCCCAGGGGGTAAAGGCCCAGTGTAAGCCCCAGGGGGTAACAGCCCAGTATAAGCCCCAGGGGGTAAAGGCCCAGTCAAAGCCCCAGGGGGTGAAGGCACAGTGTAAGCCCCAGGGGGTAAATGCCCAGTCTAATCCCCAGGGGTAAAAGCCCAGTGTAAGACCCAAGGGGTAAATGCTCAGTCTAAGCCCCAGGTGGTAAATGCCCAGTGCAAACCCCAGGGGGTAAAGGTCCAGTCTAAGGCCCAGGGAGTAACAGACAGGATAGTCAGTGGCCCAGTGCCCGCTATACAGAGGAGGAAAGTGATTAAAGAACCAAACTATGGTGTATGTATAGTATCTCTGTCTGTGACATATATGATTGTCTCTAACAAATGTGATCTTACATTTGTAGACCTCAAAATACAGTTTAAAAGCCTATGAACAAAACTTTTTAAGGGAGACAGAATTCAGATATATCAGTGTAAGCCCCAGGGGTGAAGGCCCAGTCTAAGACTCAGGTGTAAAAGACCAGGGTAAGCCCCAGGGGGTTACAGCCAAGTCTAAGCCCCAGGGGGTAAAGGCCCAGTGAAAGCCCCAGGGGGTAACAGACCAGTATAAGCCCCAGGCAGTGATCTCCCATTGTCAGCCTCAGGGGGTAATCTCCCAGTCTAAGCACCAGGGGGTAAAGGCCCAGGCTAAG
This sequence comes from Dasyurus viverrinus, assembly GCA_020854095.1. Taxonomy (NCBI): domain Eukaryota; kingdom Metazoa; phylum Chordata; class Mammalia; order Dasyuromorphia; family Dasyuridae; genus Dasyurus; species Dasyurus viverrinus. Next base: position 62,736,195 of record CM037003.1, read on the forward strand.
CCTCTGGGGTAAAGGCCCAGTCTAAGCCCCAGGGGGTAAAGGCCCAGTCGAAGCCCCAGGGGATAACAGCCCAGTCTAAGCCCCAGGGGGTAAAGGCCCATGCTAAGCCCCAGGGGGTAAAGGCCCAATGTAAGCCAAGGGGTTAAAGGCCCAGTGTCAGTCCCAACGTTAAAGGCCCAGTCTAAGCTCCAGGGGGTAAAAGCCCAATGAAAGCCCCAGGGGGTAAAGGCCCAGGCTAAGCCCCAGGGGGTAAACTCCCAGTCTAAGCCCCAGGGGGTAAAGGTCCAGTCTAAGGCCCAGGGAGTAACAGACAGGATAGTCAGCGGCCCAGTGCCCGCTATACAGAGGAGGAAAGTGATTAAAGAACCAAACTATGGTGTATGTATAGTATCTCTGTCTGTGACATATATGATTGTCTCTAACAAATGTGATCTTACATTTGTAGACCTCGAAATACAGTTTAAAAGCCTATGAACAAAACTTTTTAAGAGGGACAGAATTCAGATATATCAGTGTAAGCCCCAGGGGGTGAAGGCCCAGTCTAAGACTCAGGTGTAAAAGGCCAGGGTAAGCCCCAGGGGGTAACAGCCAAGTCTAAGCCCCAGGGGGTAAAGGCCCAGGCTAAGCCCTAGGGGGTAAAGACCCAGTATAAGGCCCAGGGGGTAAAGGCCCAGGTTTAGGCCCAGGGGGTAAAGGCCCAGTGTCAGCCCCAGGGTGAAATCTGCCAGTGTAAGCCCCGGGGGGTAAAGGGCCAGTCTAAGGACCAAGGGGTAAAGGCCCAGTCTAAGCCCCAGGGGGGAAAGACCCAGTCTAAGCCCCCGGGGGTAATCTCCCAGTGTCAGCCCCAGGGGGTACAAGCCTAGTCAAAGCCCCAGGGGTAAAGGCCCAGGCTAAGCCCCTGGGGTAAAGTCCCAGGTTAAGCCCCGGGGGATAATCTCCCAGTCTAAGCCCCAGGGAGTAAAGGCCCAGTGCAAGCCCCAGGGGGTGAAGGCGGAGTCTACGCCCCAGGGGGCAAAGGCCCAGTCTAAGCCCCAGTGAGTAACAGCCCAGTGTAAGCCCCAGGGGGTAAAGACCCAGGATAAGCCCCGGGGGATAATCTCCCAGTCTAAGCCCCAGGGATAAAGGCCCAGGTTAAGCCCCAGGGGGTAAAAGCTCAGTCTAAGCCCCAGAGGGTAAAGTTCCAGTCTAAGCCCCAGGGGGTAACAGCCCAGTCTAAGCCCCAGGAAGTAAAGGCCCAGTGTTAGCCCCAGTGGGTAACAGCCCAGTGTAACCCCAGGGGGTAAAGGCCCAGGCTATTGCCCAGGGGGTAAAGGCCCAGTCTAAGCCCCAGGGAGTAAAGGCCCAGTCTAAGCCCCAGTGGGTAACAGACTATTGTAAGCTCCAGGGAGTAAGACCCAGTGTAAGCCCCAGGGGGTAAGAACCCAGGCTAATGCCCAGGGGGTAAAGACCCAGTGTCAGCCCCAGGTAGTAATCTCCCAGTCTAAGCTCCAGGGGGTAAAGACCCAGTGTAAGATCCAGGGGGTAAAGACCCAGTGTCAGCGCCATGTGATAAAAGCCCACTTTAAGGCCCAGGAAGTAAAGGCCCATTGTCAGCCCCAGGGGGTAATCTCCCATTGTCAGCCCCAGGGGGTAATCTCCCAGTCTAAGCCCCAGGGGGTAACGGACCAGGATAAGCCCCAAGAGGTAAAGGCCCAGGCTAAGCCCCAGGGGGTAATCTCCCAGTGTAAACTCCAGAGGTTAAAGGCCCAGTGTAAGCCTGGGGGGGGGGGGTAATGGCCCAGTTTAAGGCCCAAGGGGCAAAGGCCCAGTCTAAGCCCCAGGGTGTAACAGCCCAGTCTAAGCCCCAGGAAGTAAAGGCCCAGTGTTAGCCCCAGGGGTTGATCTCCCACTGTCAACCTCAGGGGGTAATCTCCCACTCTAAGCCACAGGGGGTAACAGCCCCGTCTAAGCCCCAGAGGATAAAGGCCCAGGCTAAGCCCTAGGGGTAAAGGCCCAGGTTAAGCCCCAGGGCGTAAAGGCCCAGTCTAAGCCCCAGGGGGTAAAGGCCCAGGTTTAGCCCCAGGGGGTAAAGGCCCAGTGTCAGCCCCACGGTGTAATCTGCCAGTGTAAGTCCCAGGGGTGTAAAGGGCCAGTCTAAAACCAAGGGGTAAAGGCCCAGTTTAAGCCCCAGGGGATAGCAGCCCAGTCTAAGCCCCAGGATGTAAAGGCCCAGGCTAAGCCCCAGGGGGTAAAGGCCCAGTCTAAGCCCCAGGGGGTAAAGGACCAGGTTTAGCCCCAGGGAGTAAAGGCCCAGTGTCAGCACCAGGGTGTAATCTGCCAGTCTAAGCCCCAGGAGGTAAAGGGCCAGTCTAAGCCCCCGGGGGTAATTTCCCAGTGTCAGCCCCAGGGGGTACAAGCGTAGTCTAAGCCCCAGGGGGTAAAGGCCCAGGCTAAGCCCCTGGGGTAAAGTCCCAGGTTAAGCCCCAGGGGATAATCTCCCAGTCTAAGCCCCAGGGGGTAAAGGCCCAGTGCAAGCCCCAGGAGGTGAAGGCGCAGTCTAAACCCCAGGGGGCAAAGGCCCAATTTAAGCCCCAGTGGGTAACAGCCCAGTGTAAGCCCCAGGGGGTAAAAGCCCAGGCTACAGCCCAGGGGGTAAAGGACCAGTCTAAATCCCAGGGAGGAAAGGCCAAGTCTAAGCCCCAGGTGGTAAAGGCCCAGTCTCAGCTGCAGGGGGTAAAAGCCCAATGTAAGCCCCAGGTGGTAAAGGCCCAGGCTAAGCCCCAGGGGGTAACAGCCCAGTATAAGCCCCAGGGAGGTAAAGGGCCAGTCTAATGACCAAGGGGTAAAGGCCCAGTCTAAGCCCCAGGGGGTAAAGGCCCAGTGTAAGCTCCAGGGGTAAAGGCCCAGTGTAAGCACAAGGGGGTGAAGGCCCAGTCTAAGCCGCAGGGGGTAAAGGCCCAGTCTAATCCACAGGGAGTAACAGCCCAGTGTAAGCCCCAGGCAGTAAAAGCCCAATTAAAGGCCCAGGGGGTAAAGGCCCAGTCTAAGCCCCAGGGGGTAAAGGCCCAGTCGAAGCCTCAGGGGATAACAGCCCAGTCTAAGCCCCAGGAGGTAAAGGCCCAGGGTAAGCCCCAGGGGGTAATCTCCCAGTGTAAATTCCAGAGGTTAAAGGCCCAGTGTAAGCCTGGGGGGGTAAAGGCCCAGTCTAAGGCCCAAGGGGCAAAGGCCCAGTCTAAGGCCCAGGGCGTAACAGCCCAGTCTAAGGCCCAGGGCGTAACAGCCCAGTCTAAGCCCCAGGAGGTGAAGGCACAGTGTAAGCCCCAGGGGGTAAATGCCCAGTCTAATCCCCAGGGGGTAAAAGCCCAGTGTAAGACCCAAGGGGTAAATGCTCAGTCTAAGCCCCAGGTGGTAAATGCCCAGTGCAAACCCCAGGGGGTAAAGGTCCAGTCTAAGCCCCAGGGAGTAACAACTGGATAGTCAGCGGCCCAGTGCCCTCTATACAGAGGAGGAAAGGGATTAAAGAACCAAACTATGGTGTATGTATAGTATCTCTGTCTGTGACATATATGATTGTCTCAAACAAATGTGATCTTACATTTGTAGACCTCAAAATACAGTTTCAAAGCCTATGAACAAAACTTTTTAAGGGGGACAGAATTCAGATATATCAGTGTAAGCCCCAGGGGGTAACAGCCAAGTCTAAGCCCCAGGGGGTAAAGGCCAAGTGAAAGCCCCAGGGGGTAACAGACCACTATAAGCCCCCGCGGGTAAAGGGCCAGTCTAAGGACCAAGGGGTAAAGGTCCAGTCTAAGCCCCAGGGGGTAAAGACCCAGTCTAAGCCCCAGGTGGTAAAAGCCCAATGTAAGCCGAGGGGTTAAAGGCCCAATGTCAGTCCCAACGTTAAAGGCCCAGTCCAAGCTCCAGGGGGTAAAAGCCCAATGTAAGCCCCAGGGGGTAAAGGCCCAGTGTCAGCCCCAGGGGGTAATCTCCCATTGTCAGCCCCAGGGGGTAATCTCCCAGTCTAAGCCCCAGGGGCTAAAAGGTCCAGGCTAGCCCCAGGGGGTAAAGGCCCAGTGTCAGCCACAGGGGGTAAAGACCCAGTCTAAGCCACAGTGGGTAACAGCCCAGTGTAAGCCCCAGGCAGTAAAAGCCCAATTAAAGGCCCAGGGGGTAAAGGCCCAGTGTAAGCTCCAGGGAGTAAAGACCCAGTGTAAGCCCCAGGGGGTAAAGACCCAGTCTAAGCCACAGTGGGTAACAGCCCAGTGTATGCCCCAGGGGGTAAAGGCCCAGGCTAGGCCCCTGGGGTAAAGGCCCAGTCTAACCCCCAGGGGCTAAAGGCCCAGTCGAAGCCCCAGGGGATAACAGCCCAGTCTAAGCCCCAGGGGGTAAAGGCCCAGGCTAAGGCCCTGGGGTAAAGGCCCAGTGCAAGCCCCAGGGGGTAAAGGCCCAGTCCAAGCCCCAGGGGATAACAGCCCAGTCTAAGCCCCAGGAGGTAAAGGCCCAGGCTAAGCCACAGGGGGTAAAGGCCCAGTGTCAGCCCCAGGGGTTAAAGGCCCAGTGAAAGCCCCAGGGGGTAAAGGCCCAGGCTAAGCCCTAGGAGTAAAGGGCCAGGTTAAGCCCCAGGGGCTAAAGGCCCAGTGAAAGTCCCAGAGGGTAAAGGCCTAGTCGAAGCCCCAGGAGGTATAGGCCCAGGCTAAGCCACAGGGGGTAAAGGCCCAGTGTCAGCCCCAGGGGTTAAAGGCCCAGTGAAAGTCTCAGGGGGTAAAGGCCCAGTCTAAGCCCCAGGGGGTAAAGACCCAGTCTAAGGCCCAGGGGGTAAAGGCCCAGTCTAAGCCCCAGTGGGTAACAGCCCAGTGTAAGCCCGAGGCAGTAAAAGCCCAATTAAAGGCCCAGGGGGTAAAGGCCCAGGTTAAGCCCCAGGGGGTAATCTCCCAGTCTAAGCCCCAGGGGGTAAAGGCCCAGTGTAAGCCCCAGGGGGTAAAGGCCCAGGCTAATGCCCAGGGGGTAAAGGCCCAGTCTAAACCCCAGGGAGTATAGGCCCATCTAAATTCCATTGGGTAACAGCCCAGTGTAAGCCCCAGGGGGTAAAGGCCCAGTGTCAGCCGCAGGGGGTAATCTCCCAGTCTAAGCACCAGGGGGTAACAGCCCAGTCTAAGCCCCAGGTGGTAAAGGCCCAGGCTAAGCCCCTGGGGTAAAGGCCCAGTCTAACCCCAAGGGGCTAAAGGCCCAGTCGAAGCCCCAGGGGATAACAGCCCAGTCTAAGCCCCAGGGGGTAAAGGCCCAGGCTAAGCCCCTGGGGTAAAGGCCCAGTGTAAGCCTCAGAGGGTAAACTCCCATTCTAAGCCCCAGGGGGTAAAGACCCAGTCTAAGCCCCAGAGGGTAAAAGCCCAATGTAAGCCGAGGGGTTAAAGGCCCAGTGTCAGTCCCAACGTTAAAGGCCCAGTCTAAGCTGCAGGGGGTAAAGGCCCAGTGTCAGCCCCAGGGTGTAATCTCCCAGTGTCAGCCCCAGGGGGTAACAGCCCAGTGTAAGCCCTGAGGGGGTAAAGGCCCAGGCTAAACCCCAGGAGTAAAGGACCAGGTTAAGCCCCAGGGGGTAAAGGCCCAGGCTAAGCCCCAGGGGGTAAAGGCCCAGTCTAAGCCGCAGGGGATAACAGCCAAGTCTAAGCCCCAGGAGGTAAAGGCCCAGTGTTAGCCCCAGGGGTTGATCTCCCATTGTCAGCCTCAGGGGGTAATCTCCCAGTCTAAGCCCCAGGGGGTAAAGGCCCAGGCTAAGCCCCAGGGGTAAATGGCCAGGTTAAGCCCCAGGGGGTAAAGGCCCAGGCTAAGCCCCAGGGGCTAAAGGCCCAGTGCAAGCCCCAGGGGGTAAAGGCCCAGTCGAAGCCCCAGGGGATAACAGCCCAGTATAAGCCCCAGGAGGTAAAGGCCCAGGCTAAGCCACATGGGGTAAAGGCCCAGTGTCAGCCCCAGGGGTTAAAGGCCCAGTGAAAGCCCCAGGGGGTAAAGGCCCAGGCTAAGCCCCAGGGGTAAAGGGCCAGGTTAAGCCCCAGGGGCTAAAGGCCCAGTGAAAGTCCCAGGGGGTAAAGGCCCAGCCTAAGCCCCAGGGGGTAAAGACCCAGTCTAAGCCACAGTGGGTAACAGCCCAATGTAAGCCCCAGGCAGTAAAAGCCCAATTAAAGGCCCAGGGGGTAAAGGCCCAGTCTAAGCCCCACGGGGTAAATGCCCAGTCCAATCCCCAGGGAATAAATGCCCAGTGTAATCCCCAGGGGTTAAAGGGCCAGTGTTATCTCCAGGGGGTAAAAGCCCATTAAAGGCCCAGGGGGTAAAGGCCCAGTCTAAGCCCCAGGGGGTAAATGCCCAGTCCAATCCCCAGGGAATAAAAGCCCAGTGTGATACCCAGGGGTTAAAGGGCCAGTGTAAGCCCCAGGGGGTAAAAGCCCAATGTAAGCCCCAGGAGGTAAAGGCACAGTGAAATCCCCATGGTTTAAAGGCCCAATGAAAGCCCCATGGGGTAAAGGCCCAGTCTAAGCCCCAGGAGGTAAAAGCTCAGTCTAAGCCCCAGGGGGTAAAGGTCCAGTCTAAGCCCCAGGGGGTAACAGCCCAGTCTAAACCTCAGATGGTAAAAGCCCAGTGTGAGCCTCAGGGGTAAAGGCCAAGTCTAAGCCCCAGGGGGTAAAGGCTTGTTGGGTAGAGTCAAGGAAAACAGGATATTCAGCGGCCCAGTGCCCTCTATACAGAGGAGGAAAGTGATTAAAGAACCAAACTATGGTATATGTATAATATCTGTGTCTTTCTCTGGGACATTTATGATTGTCTGTAACAAATGTGATCTTGCATTTCTTGACTTCAAAACAGAGTTCCAAAGTCTTTATCAACAAAACTTTTTCAGGGGGACAGACCTGAGATATATTAGTGTAAGCCCCAGGGGGTAAATGCCCAGTCTAATCCCCAGGGGGTAAATGCCCAGTCTAATCCTCAAGGGGTAACAGCCCAGTCTAATCCCCAGGGGGTAAAAACCCAGTGTAAGCCCCAAGGGGTAAATGCTCAGTCTAAGCCCCAGGTGGTAAATGCCCAGTGCAAACCCCAGGGGGTAAAGGTCCAGTCTAAGCCCCAGGGAGTAACAGACAGGATAGTCAGCGGCCCAGTGCCCGCTATACAGAGGAGGAAAGTGATTAAAGAACCAAACTATGGTGTATGTATAGTATCTCTGTCTGTGACATATATGATTGTCTCTAACAAATGTGATCTTACATTTGTAGACCTCAAAATACAGTTTCAAAGCCTATGAACAAAACTTTTTAAGGGGGACAGAATTCAGATATATCAGTGTAAGCCCCAGGGGGAACAGCCAAGTCTAAGCCCCAGGGGGTAAAGACCCGGGCTAAGGCCCAGGGGTTAAAGGCCCAGTGAAAGCCCCAGGGGGTAACAGACCAGTATAAGCCCCCGGGGGTAAAGGGCCAGTCTAAGGACCAAGGGGTAAAGGTCCAGTCTAAGCCCCAGGGGGTAATCTCCCAGTGTAAACTCCAGAGGTTAAAGGCCCAGTGTAAGCCTGCGGGGGTAAAGGCCCAGTCTAAGGCCCCAGGGGCAAAGGCCCAGTCTAAGCCCCAGGGCGTAACAGTCCAGTCTAAGCCCCAGGGGGTAAAGGCCCAGGCTAAGCCCCAGGGGCTAAAGGCCCAGTGCAAGACCCAGGGGTAAAGGCCCAGTGTCAGCCCCAGGGGTTAAAGGCCCAGTGAAGGCCCCAGGGGTTAAAGGCCCAGTGAAAGCCCCAGGGGGTAAAGGCCCAGTCTAAGCCCCAGGAGGTAAAGGCCCAGTGTTAGCCCCAGGGGTTGATCTCCCATTGTCAGCCTCAGGGGGTAATCTCCCAGTCTAAGCCCCAGGGGGTAACAGCCCCGTCTAAGCCCCAGGGGGTAAAGGCCCAGGCTAAGCCCCAGGGGTAAAGGGCCAGGTTAAGCCCCAGGGGCTAAAGGCCCAGTGCAAGCCCCAGGGGGTAAAGGCCCAGTCGAAGCCCCAGGGGCTAAAGGCCCAGGCTAAGCCACAGGGGGTAAAGGCCCAGTGTCAGCCCCAGGGGTTAAAGGCCCAGTGAAAGTCCCAGGGGGTAAAGGCCCAGTCTAAGCCCCAGGGGGTAAAGGCTCAGGCTAAGCCCCAGGGGTAAAGGGCCAGGTTAAGCCCCAGGGGCTAAAGGCCGAGTGCAAGCCCCAGGGGGTAAAGGCCCAGTCGAAGCCCCAGGGGCTAAAGGCCCAGGCTAAGCCACAGGGGGTAAAGGCCCAGTGTCAGCCCCAGGGGTTAAAGGCCCAGTGAAAGTCCCAGGGGGTAAAGGCCCAGTCTAAGACCCAGGGGGTAAAGACCCAGTCTAATGCCCAGGGGGTAAAGGCCCAGTCTAAGCCCCAGTGGGTAAAGGCCCAGTTTTAGCCCCAGGGGGTAACAGCCCAGTGTAAGCCCCGGGGAGGTAAAGGGCCAGTCTAAGGACCAAGGGGTAAAGGCCCAGTCTAAGCCCCTGGGGGTAAAGACCCAGTCTAAGCCCCAGGGGGTAATCTCCCAGTGTCAGCCCCAGGGGGTAAAGGCCCAGGCTAAGCCCCTGGGGGTAACAGCCCAGTCTAAGCCCCAAGGGGGTAACAGCCCAGTCGAAGCCCCAGGGGATAACAGCCCAGTCTAAGCCCCAGGACGTAAAGGCCCAGGCTAAGCCCCAGGGGGTAAAGGCCCAGTCTAAGCCCCAGGGGGTAAAGACCCAGTCTAAGGCCCAGGGGGTAAAGGCCCAGTCTAAGCTCCCGGGGGTAAAGGCCCAGTTTTAGCCCCAGGGGGTAAAGGCCCAGTGTCAGCCCCAGGGTGTAATCTGCCAGTGTAAGCCCCGGGGGGGGGGTAAAGGGGCAGTCTAAGGACCAAGGGGTAAAGGCCCAGTTTTAGCCCCAGGGGATAACAGCTCAATCTAAGCCCCTGGGGGTAAAGGCCTAGGCTAAGCCCCAGGGTGTAATCTGCCAGTGTAAGCCCCAGGGGGGTAAAGGGCCAGTCTAAGAACCAAGGGGTAAAGGCCCAGTTTAAGCCCCAGGGGATAACAGCCCAGTCTAAGCCCCAGGGGGTAAAGACCCAGTCTAAGCCCCCGGGGGTAATTTCCCAGTGTCAGCCCCAGGGGGTACAAGCGTAGTTTAAGCCCCAGGGGGTAAAGGCCCAGGCTAAGCCCCAGGGGGTGAAGGCGCAGTCTAAGCCCCACGGGGCAAAGGCCCATTTTAAGCCCCAGTGGGTAACAGCCCAGTGTAAGCCCCAGGGGGTAAAGGCCCAGGCTACAGCCCAGGGGGTAAAGGCCCAGGCTAAACCCCAGGGTGTAAAAGCCCAGTCTAAGCCCCAGAGGGTAAAGGCCCAGTGTAAGCTCCAGGGGGTAAAAGCCCAATGTAAGCCCCAGGTGGTAAAGGCCCACTCTAATCCCCTGTGGATAACAGCCCAGTCTAAGCCCCAGGGGGTAAAGGCCCAGACTAAGCCCCCGGGGTAAAGGCCCAGGTTAAGCCCGGGGGTAAAGGCCCAGTGTAAGCACCAGGGGGTGAAGGCCCAGTCTAATCCACAGGGAGTAACAGCCCAGTGTAAGCCCCAGGCAGTAAAAGCCCAATTAAAGGCCCAGGGGGTAAAGGCCCAGTCAAAGCCCCAGGGGGTGAAGGCCCAGTGTAAGCTCCAGGGGTAAAGGCCCAGTCAAAGCCCCAGGGGGTGAAGGCACAGTGTAAGCCCCAGGGGGTAAAGGCCCAGTCTAAGCCCCTGGGGGTAAAGACCCAGACTAAGCCCCAGTGGGTAACAGCCCAGTCTAAGCCCCAGGGGGTAAAGGCCCAGTCTAAACCCCAGGGAGTATAGGCCCAGTCTAAACTCCAGTGGGTAACAGCCCAGTGTAAGCTCCAAGGGGTAAAGGCCCAGGCTAATGCCCAGGGGGTAACGGCCCAGTCTAATCCACAGGGGATAACGGCCCAGTGTAAGCCCCAAGTAGTAAAAGCCCAATTAAAGGCCCAGGGGGTAAAGGCCCAGTGTAAGCCCCAGGGGGTAAATGCCCAGTCCAATCCCCAGGGAATAAAAGCCCAGTGTAATCCCCAGGGGTTAAAGGGCCAGTGTAAGCCCCAGGGGGTAAAAGCCCAATGTAAGCCCCAGGAGATAAAGGCACAGTGAAATCCCCAGGGGTTAAAGGCCCAATGAAAGCCCCAGGGGGTAAAGGCCCAGTCTAAGCCCCAGGAAGTAAAAGCTCAGTCTAAGCCCCAGGGGGTAAAGGTCCAGTCTAAGCCCCAGGGGGTAAAGGCCCAGGCTAATGCCCAGGGGGTAACGGCCCAGTCTAATCCACAGGGGATAACGGCCCAGTGTAAGCCCCAGGCAGTATAAGCCCAATTAAAGGCCCAGGGGGTAAAGGCCCAGTCTAAGCCCCAGGGGGTAAATGCCCAGTCCAATCCCCAGGGAATAAAAGCCCAGTGTAATCCCCAGGGGTTAAAGGGCCAGTGTAAGCCCCAGGGGGTAAAAGCCCAATGTAAGCCCCAGGAGATAAAGGCACAGTGAAATCCCCAGGGGTTAAAGGCCCAATGAAAGCCCCAGGGGGTAAAGGTCCAGTCTAAGCCCCAGGGGGTAACAGCCCAGTCTAAACCTCAGATGGTAAAAGCCCAGTGTAAGCCTCAGGGGTAAAGGCCAAGTCTAAGCCCCAGGGGGTAAAGGCTTGTTGGGTAGAGTCAAGGAAAACAGGATATTCAGCGGCCCAGTGCCCTCTATACAGAGGAGGAAAGTGATTAAAGAACCAAACTATGGTGTATGTATAATATCTGTGTCTTTCTCTGGGACATTTATGATTGTCTGTAACAAATGTGATCTTACATTTCTTGACTTCAAAACAGAATTTCAAAGTCTTTATCAACAAAACTTTTTCAGGGGGACAGACCTGAGATACATTAGTGTAAGCCCCAGGGGGTAAAGGCCCAGTGTAAGCCCCAGGGGGTAACAGCCCAGTATAAGCCCCAGGGGGTAAAGGCCCAGTCAAAGCCCCAGGGGGTGAAGGCACAGTGTAAGCCCCAGGGGGTAAATGCCCAGTCTAATCCCCAGGGGGTAAATGCCCAGTCTAATCCTCAAGGGGTAACAGCCCAGTCTAATCCCCAGGGGGTAAAAGCCCAGTGCAAACCCCAGGGGGTAACAGACCAGTATAAGCCCCCGGGGGTAAAGGGCCAGTCTAAGGACCAAGGGGTAAAGGTCCAGTCTAAGCCCCAGGGGGTAATCTCCCAGTGTAAACTCCAGAGGTTAAAGGCCCAGTGTAAGCCTGCGGGGTTAAAGGCCCAGTCTAAGGCCCCAGGGGCAAAGGCCCAGTCTAAACCCCAGGGCGTAACAGTCCAGTCTAAGCCCCAGGGGGTAAAGGCCCAGGCTAAGCCCCAGGGGGTAAAGGCCCAGTGTCAGCCCCAGGGGCTAAAGGCCCAGTGCAAGACCCAGGGGGTAAAGGCCCAGTCGAAGCCCCAGGGGATAACAGCCCAGTCTAAGCCCCAGGAGGTAAAGGCCCAGTGTCAGCCCCAGGGGTTAAAGGCCCAGTGAAAGCCCCAGGGGGTAAAGGCCCAGTGTCAGCCCCAGGGGTTAAAGGCCCAGTGAAAGCCCCAGGGGGTAAAGGCCCAGTCTAAGCCCCAGGAGGTAAAGGCCCAGTGTTAGCCCCAGGGGTTGATCTCCCATCGTCAGCCTCAGGGGGTAATCTCCCAGTCTAAGCCCCAGGGGGTAACAGCCCCGTTTAAGCCCCAGGGGGTAAAGGCCCAGGCTAAGCCCCAGGGGTAAAGGGCCAGGTTAAGCCCCAGGGGCTAAAGGCCCAGTGCAAGCCCCAGGGGGTAAAGGCCCAGTCGAAGCCCCAAGGGCTAAAGGCCCAGGCTAAGCCACAGGGGGTAAAGGCCCAGTGTCAGCCCCAGGGGTTAAAGGCCCAGTGAAAGTCCCAGGGGGTAAAGGCCCAGTCTAAGCCCCAGGGGGTAAAGACCCAGTCTAAGGCCCAGGGGGTAAAGGCCCAGTCTAAGCCCCAGTGGGTAAAGGCCCAGTTTTAGCCCCAGGGGGTAAAGGCCCAGTGTCAGCCCCAGGGGGTAACAGCCCAGTGTAAGCCCCGGGGAGGTAAAGGGCCAGTCTAAGGACCAAGGGGTAAAGGCCCAGTCTAAGCCCCTGGGGGTAAAGACCCAGTCTAAGCCCCAGGGGGTAATCTCCCAGTGTCAGCCCCAGGGGGTAAAAGCCCAGGCTAAGCCCCTGGGGTAAAGACCCAGGTTAAGCCCCAGGGGGTAACAGCCCAGTGTAAGCCCCAGGCAGTAAAAGCCCAATTAAAGTCCCAGGGGGTAAAGGCCCAGTCTAAGCCCCAGGGGGTAAAGGCCCAGTCAAAGTCCCAGGGGGTGAAGGCACAGTGTAAGCCCCAGGGTGTAAAGGCCCAGTCTAAGCCCCTGGGGGTAAAGACCCAGTCTAAACCCCAGGGGCTAATCTCCAGTGTCAGCCCCAGGGGGTAAAGGCCCAGGTTAAGCCCCAGGGGGTAAAGGCCCAGGCTAAGCCCCTGGGGGTAACAGCCCAGTCTAAGCCCCAAGGGGGTAAAGGCCCAGTCAAAGCCCCAGGGGGTGAAGGCACAGTGTAAGCCCCAGGGGGTAAATGCCCAGTTTAATCCCCAGGGGGTAAATGCCCAGTCTAATCCCCAGGGGTAAAAGCCCAGTGTAAGACCCAAGGGGTAAATGCTCAGTCTAAGCCCCAGGTGGTAAATGCCCAGTGCAAACCCCAGGGGGTAAAGGTCCAGTCTAAGGCCCAGGGAGTAACAGACAGGATAGTCAGTGGCCCAGTGCCCGCTATACAGAGGAGGAAAGTGATTAAAGAACCAAACTATGGTGTATGTATAGTATCTCTGTCTGTGACATATATGATTGTCTCTAACAAATGTGATCTTACATTTGTAGACCTCGAAATACAGTTTAAAAGCCTATGAACAAAACTTTTTAAGGGGGACAGAATTCAGATATATCAGTGTAAGCCCCAGGGGGTAACAGCCAAGTCTAAGCCCCAGGGGGTAAAGGCCCAGGCTAAGCCCCAGGGGGTAAAGGCCCAGTGTAAGCTCCAGGGGTAAAGGCCCAGTCAAAGCCCCAGGGGGTGAAGGCACAGTGTAAGCCCCAGGGGCAAAGGCCCAGTCTAAGCCCCTGGGGGTAAAGACCCAGTCTAAGCCCCAGTGGGTAACAGCCCAGTGTATGCTCCAGGGGGTAAAGGCCCAGGCTAATGCCCAGGGGGTAAAGGCCCAGTCTAAACCCCAGGGAGTATAGGCCCAGTCTAAACCCCAGTGGGTAACAGCCCAGTGTAAGCTCCAAGGGGTAAAGGCCCAGGCTAATGCCCAGGGGGTAACGGCCCAGTCTAATCCACAGGGGATAACGGCCCAGTGTAAGCCCCAGGCAGTATAAGCCCAATTAAAGGCCCAGGGGGTAAAGGCCCAGTCTAAGCCCCAGGGGGTAAATGCCCAGTCCAATCCCCAGGGAATAAAAGCCCAGTGTAATCCCCAGGGGTTAAAGGGCCAGTGTAAGCCCCAGGGGGTAAAAGCCCAATGTAAGCCCCAGGAGATAAAGGCACAGTGAAATCCCCAGGGGTTAAAGGCCCAATGAAAGCCCCAGGGGGTAAAGGTCCAGTCTAAGCCCCAGGGGGTAACAGCCCAGTCTAAACCTCAGATGGTAAAAGCCCAGTGTAAGCCTCAGGGGTAAAGGCCAAGTCTAAGCCCCAGGGGGTAAAGGCTTGTTGGGTAGAGTCAAGGAAAACAGGATATTCAGCGGCCCAGTGCCCTCTATACAGAGGAGGAAACTGATTAAAGAACCAAACTATGGTGTATGTATAATATCTGTGTCTTTCTCTGGGACATTTATGATTGTCTGTAACAAATGTGATCTTACATTTCTTGACTTCAAAACAGAGTTTCAAAGTCTTTATCAACAAAATTTTTCAGGGGGACAGACCTGAGATACATTAGTGTAAGCCCCAGGGGGTAAAGGCCTAGTCTAAGCCCCAAGGGGTAAAGGCCCAGTGTAAGCCCCAGGGGATAAAGGCCCAGTCAAAGCCCCAGGAGGTGAAGGCACAGTGTAAGCCCCAGGGGGTAAATGCCCAGTCTAATCCCCAGGGGGTAAAAGCCCAGTGTAAGCCCCAGGGGGAAAATGCTCAGTCTAAGCCCCAGGAGGTGAAGGCACAGTGTAAGCCCCAGGGGGTAAATGCCCAGTCTAATCCCCAGGGGGTAAAAGCCCAGTGTAAGACCCAAGGGGTAAATGCTCAGTCTAAGCCCCAGGTGGTAAATGCCCAGTGCAAACCCCAGGGGGTAAAGGTCCAGTCTAAGGCCCAGGGAGTAACAGACAGGATAGTCAGCGGCCCAGTGCCCGCTATACAGAGGAGGAAAGTGATTAAAGAACCAAACTATGGTGTATGTATAATATCTGTGTCTTTCTCTGGGACATTTATGATTGTCTGTAACAAATGTGATCTTACATTTCTTGACTTCAAAACAGAGTTCCAAAGTCTTTATCAACAAAACTTTTTCAGGGGGACAGACCTGAGATACATTAGTGTAAGCCCCAGGGGGTAAAGGCCCAGTGTAAGCCCCAGGGGGTAACAGCCCAGTATAAGCCCCAGGGGGTAAAGGCCCAGTCAAAGCCCCAGGGGGTGAAGGCACAGTGTAAGCCCCAGGGGGTAAATGCCCAGTCTAATCCCCAGGGGTAAAAGCCCAGTGTAAGACCCAAGGGGTAAATGCTCAGTCTAAGCCCCAGGTGGTAAATGCCCAGTGCAAACCCCAGGGGGTAAAGGTCCAGTCTAAGGCCCAGGGAGTAACAGACAGGATAGTCAGTGGCCCAGTGCCCGCTATACAGAGGAGGAAAGTGATTAAAGAACCAAACTATGGTGTATGTATAGTATCTCTGTCTGTGACATATATGATTGTCTCTAACAAATGTGATCTTACATTTGTAGACCTCAAAATACAGTTTAAAAGCCTATGAACAAAACTTTTTAAGGGAGACAGAATTCAGATATATCAGTGTAAGCCCCAGGGGTGAAGGCCCAGTCTAAGACTCAGGTGTAAAAGACCAGGGTAAGCCCCAGGGGGTTACAGCCAAGTCTAAGCCCCAGGGGGTAAAGGCCCAGTGAAAGCCCCAGGGGGTAACAGACCAGTATAAGCCCCAGGCAGTGATCTCCCATTGTCAGCCTCAGGGGGTAATCTCCCAGTCTAAGCACCAGGGGGTAAAGGCCCAGGCTAAGCCTCTGGGGTAAAGGCCCAGTCTAAGCCCCAGGGGGTAAAGGCCCAGTCGAAGCCCCAGGGGATAACAGCCCAGTCTAAGCCCCAGGGGGTAAAGGCCCATGCTAAGCCCCAGGGGGTAAAGGCCCAATGTAAGCCAAGGGGTTAAAGGCCCAGTGTCAGTCCCAACGTTAAAGGCCCAGTCTAAGCTCCAGGGGGTAAAAGCCCAATGAAAGCCCCAGGGGGTAAAGGCCCAGGCTAAGCCCCAGGGGGTAAACTCCCAGTCTAAGCCCCAGGGGGTAAAGGACCAGTCTAAGCCCCAGGGGGTAAAGACCCAGTCTAAGCCCCAGGGGGTAATCTCCCTGTGTCAGTCCCAGGGGGTAATCTCCCAGTGTAAGCTCCAGGGGGTAAAGGCCCAGTGCAAGCCCGGGGGGGGTGGTAAAGGCCCAGTCTAAGGCCCAAGGGTCAAAGTCCCAGTCTAAGCCCCATGGGGTAAAGGCCCAGTGTCAGCCCCAGGGGGTGATCTCCCATTGTGAGCCCCAGGGGATAATCTCCCAGTCTAAGCCCCAGGGGGTAACAGCCCAGTCTAAGCCCCAGGGGATAAAGGCCCAGTGTAAGCCCCAGGGGGTAAAGGCCCAGTGTAAGCCCCAGGGGGTAAAGGCCCAGTGTAAGCCCCAGGTGGTACAAGTGCAGTGCAAGCCCCAGGGTAAATTCCCAGTGTAAGCCCCCGGGGGGTAAAGGCCCAGTGTAATCCCCAGGGGGTAAAGGCCCAGTGTAATCCCCAGGGGGTAAAGGCCCAGTGTAATCCCCAGGTGGTACAAGCCCAGTGCAAGCCCCAGGGGTAAAGGCCCAGTCTAAGCCCCAGGGAGTAACAGACAGGATAGTCAGCGACCCAGTGCCGTCTAGGCAAAGGAAGAACGTGATTAACGAACCACACTATGGTATATATAATATCTCTGTCTGTGATAAATATGATTTTCTCTAACAAATGTGATATTACTTTTGTAGACCTCAAAACACAGTTTCAAAGCCCTTATCTACAAAACTTTTTAAGGGAGACAGAACTCAGATATATCAGTGTAAGCCCCAAGGGGTAAAAGCCCAATCTAAGCCCCAGGGGGTAAAGCCCAGTCTAAGCCCCAGGGGGTAACAGCCCACTGTAAGCCCCAAGGGGCAAAGGCCCAGTGTAAGCACCAGGGTGTAACAGACAGGATAGTCCGGGACCCAGTGCCATCTAGGCAAAGGAAGAACCTGATTAACAAACCAAACTATGGTATATATAGTATCTCTGTCTGTGACATATATGATTGTCTCTAACAAATATGATCTTACATTTCTAGATTTCAAAACACAGTTTCAAAGCCCTTATCAACAAAACTATCTGGTTCTAGACAAAGGCAGAAAGTGATTCAACAACCAAAGTATGGTATATATATTTGTGTCTCTGGCATATATGATTGTCTCTAACAAACGTGATCTTACATTTCCGGACTTCAAAACACAGTTTCAAAGCCCTTATCAACAAAACTACCTTGTTCTAGACAAAGGCAGAAAGTGATTCACAACCAAAGTATGGTATATATAATATTTGTGTCGATGACATATATGATTGTCTCTAACAAATGTGATCTTACCTTTGTAGACTTCAAAACACAGTTTCAAAGCCCTTATCAACAAAACTATCTGGTTCTAGACAAAGGCAGAAAGTGATTCAACAACCAAAGTATGGTATATATATTTGTGTCTCTGGCATATATGATTGTCTCTAACAAATGTGATCTTACATTTCCGGACTTCAAAACACAGTTTCAAAGCCCTTATCAACAAAACTATCTGGTTCTAGACAAAGGCAGAAAGTGATTCACAACCAAAGTATGGTATATATAATATTTGTGTCTGTGACATATATGATTGTCTCTAACAAATGTGATCTTTCATTTCTAGACTTCAAAACACAGTTTCAAAGCACTTATCAACAAAACTATCTGGTTCTAGACAAAGGCAGAAAGTGATTCAACAACCAAAGTATGGTATATATATTTGTGTCTCTGGCATATATGATTGTCTCTAACAAATGTGATCTTACATTTCTAGACTTCAAAACACAGTTTCAAAGCCCTTATCAACAAAACTATCTGGTTCTAGACAAAGGTAGAAAGTGATTCACAACCAAAGTATGGTGTATATATAATATTTGTGTCTGTGACATATATGATTGTCTCTAACAAATGTGATCTTTCATTTCTAGACTTCAAAACACAGTTTCAAAGCACTTATCAACAAAACTATCTGTTTGTAGACAAAGGAAGAAAGTGATTCAACAACCAAACTATCGTATGTATAATATTTGTGCCTGTGACATATATGATTGTCTCTAACAAATGTGATCTTACATGTCTAGATTTCAAAACACAGTTTCAAAGCACTTTTCAACAAAACTATCTGTTTGTAGACAAAGGAAGAACGTGATTTAACAACCAAACTATGGTGTACATATAATATTTGTGTCTGTGACATATATGATTGTCTCTAACAAATGTGATCTTACCTTTGTAGACTTCAAAACACAGTTTCAAAGCCCTTATCAACAAAACTATCTGGTTCTAGACAAAGGCAGAAAGTGATTCAACAACCAAAGTATGGTATATATATTTGTGTCTCTGGCATATATGATTGTCTCTAACAAATGCGATCTTACATTTCTAGACTTCAAAACACAGTTTTAAAGCCCTTATCAACAAAACTATCTGGTTCTAGACAAAGGAAGAAAGTGATTGAAGAAACAAACTATGGTATATGTAATATCTTTGTCTGTGTCTGTGACATACATGATTGTCTCTAACAAATGTGATCTTACATTTCTAGACTTCAAAACACAGTTTCAAAGCACTTGTCAACAAAACTATCTGTTACTAGGCAGAGAAAGAAATTGATTTAAGGGATAGAAGTGAGAAATCAGAGTGTAACTAAATATATACAAAATATTAGGATTTGATAAATGTAAAGAAAATAAAATCCAGGCAAAGAATTCATTTTTTACAATGACAATTGGGAAAACTGGTTGGCAATTTGGCAGGAAGTGGATTTAGACCCTCATCTCACACCATATCCTTTTGTGAACTCCATCCCGATGACAGAAGTAAACATAAACCACAAACATTATTTTTTAAAAGAAGCAAAAAGAATCATGTATCTCAATTGTGAAGCAGGGCTCTTTTTTCTATTCAACAAACAGCATGAATTATAAGGGATAAAACAGATATATTTGACTATATTTAAGAAGAAATGTCAATGAAATAAATAAGATAATTAAAAGAAGGAAAGCTAAAGGAAAATAGCTGGCAAATGTGAGAGACAAAAGCTTGAAATCTTAAAGAACTAGTTAAAAAACCTCAAGATAATTCTCAGCACACAATAGATACATGATCCAACGATTTAAAAAGACATTTTTCAAAAGAGCTACACAAAATGTTAATGGAATAAAACATCCAACCTCACTAATAATCAAAGAAATTAATATTTAAAATCACTTGGCAACACATACCCCCCCATAACACACCCCCACCTACCCCAAATGGGCCAAAACATGGAAATCGATGAAATTTGGTAGAGTGGTGGGGAAAGGACTACACAATCATTCACTGGCCGTGAAATTTCACTTTGAAAATATTTTTGGGGGGCAGAATGGGACACATCATGAACAGAAGTTATCTCCATAATGCCATTGTTGGATAGCTACTCCGAAAGTGTCTATTTTTTTCTTTCAAAAGTGATTTATTCAAAGATCTCTAGAGTGTAGTTATTCAGTTGCACAATACTAGGGATAATCCAAACTTTCTACAAAAGGGGAACAATTAAATGGCTCGTGTGTGGTACTTTAATGTAAAGACAAGTCTGAGAAATACAAAGACAACTGAAAAGGCCTTTTATAACTATGGCCAAGTCATTTCATCTCCCTGGGTCTGTTTTTTTCATTGCAAAATTGGAAATGGGACTGAGTGGCCTCTGAAGTCCCTTCCAGCTCTAGTTCTATGTCTTTATACTATAATATAGAGGACATAATCCAACTAGAGAGAAGGCAAAGATCCATTAATTCAGACTTTGGATGGGTTGGGGGAAGGGCAAACCTGCTTGTTTACAATCCTTGACACCGTTGTCTTGGCAATGCAGGAATCTTGTGACGCCCCTCCTTCTATGACATGCTCCTCCACTGAGCCTATAAAAAGGGTGCGCTCAGGGTACTCAGCGTCCTTCCCCTCCACGACCTGCCCCTCACAACAACCCCTCCCCTGCTCCCCACCCTACCCCCCCCCGCCCCCGCCCCCGTCCCCCCTCAGCACACACACTTAGGACCAGCCGTTCCACTGCCCTTCCTTCCTCACAGCCACTATATCCCACCACCGCGCCAAGCTTGGCGAAGGCTGGCAAGTCTTCCATCGGGTCTGAGCTTTCCTCACTCGGGGGTCTGCCCCATCCTCACTCCTTTTTCCCCACAGTGACATCGAGGTGTGAGTCCCGAGTACCTGGGAGCCAGGCCGGACACCGCCGCGGCCGCGGCCGCCGGCGCCACCACGGCAGCCGCCTTCACCTTCGTCCTTACTGCTGTGGCTTCGGCCCAAGATCAGCCACTGCATGGTGACTTTGGGGTAAACCTTGAATTTTTCCTAGTACCCAAAGCCTGCCTGCCCCAGGCAGTTGGCCCCCCAGTGGGTGAGGGCGGAGGGTTATATTGGGGATTGGCCTGAGTATATTATCTGTGTTGTGCCCTGGGTATTCTGAGATCTCAGTGTACTTAATGTTCCAAACAGCCCCAACTCCTAGAAGGCCTAGTGCTCTATGTGGGTACTGGCCCTCAATGGGTAAGGGGTTATATATTGGGAATTGGCCTCAATATTATCTGTGCCCTGAGTATTCTGAGATCTCAATGTACCTCACGTTCCAAACAGTCCCAACTCCCCAAAGACAGCATTCTACGTGGGTGCTGGCCCCCCAACGGGGTAAGGGGCTATATTTGGGATTGGCCTGAATGTATTATCTGTAACGTTCCAAACAGTCCCAACTCCCCAATGGCAGCATTCTATGTGGGTGCTGGTCCCTCAATGGGTTAGGGCTATATTGGGAATTGGCCTGAATGTATTATCTGTGCCCTGGGTATTCTGAGATCTCAGTGTACCTAATATTCCAAACAATCCCAACTCCCCAATGGCAGCATTCTATGTGGGTGCTGGCCCCTCAAAGGGTGAGAGGGGAGGGTTATATTAGGGACTGGCCTGAGTATATTATCTGTGTTGTGCCCTGGGTATTCTGAGATCTCAGTGTACTTAATGTTCCAAACAGCCCCAACTCCTAGAAGGCCTAGTGCTCTATGTGGGTACTGGCCCTCAATGGGTAAGGGGTTATATATTGGGAATTGGCCTCAATATTATCTGTGCCCTGAGTATTCTGAGATCTCAATGTACCTCACGTTCCAAACAGTCCCAACTCCCCAAAGACAGCATTCTACGTGGGTGCTGGCCCCCCAACGGGGTAAGGGGCTATATTTGGGATTGGCCTGAATGTATTATCTGTAACGTTCCAAACAGTCCCAACTCCCCAATGGCAGCATTCTATGTGGGTGCTGGTCCCTCAATGGGTTAGGGCTATATTGGGAATTGGCCTGAATGTATTATCTGTGCCCTGGGTATTCTGAGATCTCAGTGTACCTAATATTCCAAACAATCCCAACTCCCCAATGGCAGCATTCTATGTGGGTGCTGGCCCCTCAAAGGGTGAGAGGGGAGGGTTATATTAGGGACTGGCCTGAGTATATTATCTGTGTTGTGCCCTGGGTATTCTAAGATCTCGGTGTACCCAACGTTCCAAACAGTCCCAACTCCCCAATGGCAGCGTTCTAAGTGGGTGCTGGCTCCCCCTAATGGGTGGGGGGAGGGTTATATTGGGGATTGGCCTGAGTATATTATCTTGTGTTATGCCCTGGGTATTCTTAGATCTCAATGTACCTCACATTCCAAACAGTCCCAACTCCCAGAAGGCCCTAGTGATCTACGTGGGTACTGGCCCCCCAATGGGTTAGGGCTATATTGGGGATTGGCCTGAATGTATTATCTGTGCCCTGGGTATTCTTAGATCTCAATGTACCTCACATTCCAAACAGTCCCAACTCCCCAATGGCAGCGTTCTAAGTGGGTGCTGGCCCCCCTAATGGGTGAGGGGGGGAGTTGGCCCGAGTATATTATCTGCGTTGTGCCCTGGGTATTCTGAGATCTCAGTGTACCCAACGTTCCAAACAGTCCCAACTCCCCAATGGCAGCATTCTAAGTGGGTGCTGGCCCCCCTAATGGGTGGGGGGGAGGGTTATATTGGGGATTGGCCTGAGTATATTATCTTGTGTTATGCCCTGGGTATTCTTAGATCTCAATGTACCTCACATTCCAAACAGTCCCAACTCCCCAATGGCAGCATTCTAAGTGGGTGCTGGCCCCCCTAATGGGTGAGGGGGGGAGTTGGCCCGAGTATATTATCTGCGTTGTGCCCTGGGTATTCTGAGATCTCAACATGTACTTAATGTTCCAAACAGTCCCAACTCCACGATGGCATCCCTCTATGTGGGAGACCTTCATCATGAGGTGACGGAGGCTATGTTGTACGAGAAGTTCAGCCCGGCAGGTCCTATCTTGTCTATCCGTGTGTGCCGAGATGCGGTCACCCACCGCTCCCTGGGATATGCTTATGTGAACTTCCAGCACTTGGCTGACGCAGAACGCGTGATGACTGACATGAATCTCTATATCATCAAAGGTAAACCTGTCCGTCTCATGTGGTCCCAACGAGATCCATCTCTCCGGAAAAGTGGCATAGGCAACGTTTTTGTTAAAAACCTGGAAAAATCCATCAACAACAAATCTCTATATGACGCGTTCTCCAGCTTTGGCAACATCCTCTCCTGCAAGGTGATTACTGATGACAACGGTTCCAAGGGTTATGGTTTTGTGCATTTTGAACATCGAGAATCTGCCGAGAGAGCAATTCAGAAAATGAATGGGATACTTCTGAATGATCTCAAAATATTCGTTGGTCATTTCAAATCCCGTAAAGATCGAGAATCTGAATTAGGAGCACAAACCAGAGAATTCACCAATGTATACATCAAGAACTTTGGAGAGGATATGGACGAGGACAGGCTGAGTAAGATCTTTGAAAAATTTGGACCTACACTTAGTGTAAAAGTGATGAGGGATGACTGTGGAAGATCAAAAGGTTTCGGATTTGTCAACTTCCAGAAACATGAGGATGCACAAAATGCCATCGATAACATGAATGGCAAGGAGCTCAACGGAAGACAAATCTATGCTGGGCGGGCTCAGAAAAAACTAGAGCGACAAACACAACTTCAACGCCACTTTGAACAACTAAAACAAAATAGAATTGTCAGATACCAAGGTGTTAATCTTTACATCAAAAACCTAGATGATGATATTGATGATGAAAATTTGAGAAAAGAATTTTCATCATTTGGAACGATCACCAGTGCCAAAGTTATGATGAATAATGGTAGGTCCAAAGGTTTTGGTTTTGTATGTTTCTCTGCTCCAGAAGAAGCCACCACAGCAGTAACGGAAATGAATGGTAGACTTGTAGCAAGTAAGCCATTGTATGTCGCTTTAGCCCAGCGAAAAGAGGAACGTAAAGCCCATCTCGCCAACCAGTACGTTCAGAGGATGGCACGCATAAGATCCACAGCCACTCCCACACTAGGTCCATACCGGGCAGGAGCTTCTTCTCGTTATTTTTTTACACCTCTAACACAAAGCCAGAGCCGGGGAGCATACTATCCTCCCAACCACTTTGCTCAGCTAAGATCAAGCCCACACTGGTCTGCCCAACGTGTGAGATCCCACTCTTTCCAGACCATTACAGGACCTATCCACCCAAAATTCTGTAGATCACCTTTTGGTCCCCTACAGTCAACTTCACAGATGTCAAGAACTTCGTTGTCAAAGTCACCGATATCAACATCAGTGATGTCGACTTCACATATGTCAACATCACTACTGTCAACTTCACATATGTCAACATCGGTTGTATCAACTTCACATACGTCGACATCGCTGTTGTCAACTTCACATATGTCAACATCGATTGTATCAACTTCACATATGTCAACATCGTTGATGTCAACTTCACATATGTCAACTTCACGGATTTCAAGAAGGATAACAACTCAAAGGGTTACTTCCCCAGCACACACATTGAGACCTCTGTGTCCCCCAGGGACTACATTTATCCCAACGTTACGTTCAACTCAGCAGTATAAATACACAGGTGCTAACTACAATCATTACCAATTTCTTGGTATACCACCACGTATTCCCACACTGACCCATCAATTAGTTGCACACCTGCCAGGGCAAGAACCTGCAATACCTTCAACATCAACTGCCCTTCCTCAACCGCAAAAACGGGTACTTGGGGAAAGGCTGTTTCCACTGATTCAGGATTTGCATCCTACCCTGGCTGGCAAGATAACAGGAATGTTACTGGATAGACAGAATTCGGAGATTCTTCGTATGCTTAATTCTCCTGAATGTCTCCGTTCGAAAATAAGTGAAGCTATGGCAGTTCTGCAGGCTCACAATGAGAAAGAAGTCATTCTCCCGAATGTCTCCATTCGAAAATAAGTGAGGCTACGGCAGGTCTGCAGGCTCACAAGGAGAAAGACGTTCTCCCAAATGTCTCCATTCGAAAATAAGTGAAGCTATGGCAGTTCTGCAGGCTCACAAGGAGAAAGACGTTCTCCCGAATGTCTCCATTCGAAAATAAGTGAAGCTATGGCAGTTCTGCAGGCTCACAAGGAGAAAGAAGACGTTCTCCCGAATGTCTCCATTTGAAAATAAGTGAGGCTATGGCAGGTCTGCAGGCTCACAAGAAGAAAGACGTTCTCCCGAATGTCTCCATTCGAAAATAAGTGAAGCTATGGCAGTTCTGCAGGCTCACAATGAGAAAAGTCATTCTCCCGAATGTCTCCATTCGAAAATAAGTGAAGCTATGGCAGTTCTGCAGGCTCACAAGGAGAAAGACCTTCTCCCGAATGTCTCTGTTCGAAAATAAGTGAGGCTACGGCAGGTCTGCAGGCTCACAAGGAGAAAGAAGACGTTCTCCCAAATGTCTCCATTCGAAAATAAGTGAAGCTATGGCAGTTCTGCAGGCTCACAAGGACAAAGACGTTCTCCCGAATGTCTCCATTCGAAAATAAGTGAAGCTATGGCAGTTCTGCAGGCTCACAAGGAGAAAGACGACGTTCTCCCGAATGTGTCCATTCGAAAATAAGTCAGGCTATGGCAGGTCTGCAGGCTCACAAGGAGAGAGAAGCCATCCAGCAGGAAGGTAACAACGCCCCCAACATAGCTTCAATGTGAAAACAAAACTAAGAAAATACCGCCAGAGATCACCAAAATAGGAGCAAGCGTTTCATCGAAGAAAAACATCCAAATGTGAAAAAACTTCATCGTTGCACCCTCCAAATGGCAGATGTGAAATTAAAAACAAGTGTGATGTGTTGAAATCTTGTAATGGCAGGGGGCAAGTTCTGTTTAAACTCATATGTTTAGATTACTTTTATCCTAATCAGCAGGGGGAAAAGACTGATTTTAGCACTCCTGCCAAGGTTGATTATAGCCTGAGACTGGGCCCACTCTGGGATTTTTATATATGTTATTCCCTAGATAAGGGAACTACCTCTTTAACACAGACTTCAAAAAACACATATTTCCAGAGTACAAAGAGTTAACTGACTTGGTCAGAGCCCCCACAACCACAGTGTCAGAACCACATTGCTTAGCTCTGAAGCTCCCACATGCCCCAGGTTGCACTTAACAAACTCAGCTACCCTTAGTAAACATGTAGTCCAAGCCGCTGCTGTGGCAGAGGCACAACCCAAGACCTAGAAAGAATTCACTAGCACAAGATGTCATACAGCCAGGTTCACAAGCCCAAATCAACATGCCCCTGCTCACACAGCCCCAACCTCCACTGCCCTGCTCAAACAGCCGTGCTCACACAGCCCCAACCTATTACGCTCCTGCTCACACACCCCTGGTCACACAGTCCAAGTTATTACACCCCTGTTCACACAGGTCCACCCTCGCACATCCCTGCTCACACAGTCCCTGCTCACACAGCCCCAACCTATTACACCCCTACTCACACAGGCCCTGCTCACACACCGCTGCTCTCATAGCCCAAGCTATTATACCCCTGCTCACACAGCCCCTACTCACACAGGCCCTGCTCACACATCCCTGCTCACACAGCCCAACCTCTCACACCCCTGCTCACACAGGCCCTGCTCACACAGGCCCAACCTGTTACGCCCCTGTTCACACACCCCTGCTCTCATAGCCCAAGCTATTATACCCCTGCTCACACATCCCCTACTCACACAGGCCCTGCTCACACATCCCCTACTCACACAGGCCCTGCTCACACATCCCAGCTCACACAGCCACAACCCATTACACCCCTGTTCACACAGTCCCTGCTCACATAGCCCCAACCCATTACATCCCTGCTCACATAGGCCCTGCTCACACAGCCCCAACCTATTACACCCCACACAGGCCCAACCTATTACAGCCCTGCACACAGTCCTACTCACACAGCCACTGCTCACACAGCCCCAACCCATTACACCCCTGCTCACACAGGCCTATTCACACAGGCCAAGTTATTACACCCTTGCTCACACATCCCTGCTCACACAGGCCCTGCTCACACAGCCCCAACCTATTACACCCCTGCTCACAGGCCTATTCACACAGGCCAAGTTATTACACCCTTGCTCACACAGGCCCTGCTCACACAGCCCCAACCGATTACATCCCTGCTCACAGAGGCCCTGCTCACACAGGCCCTGCTCACACAGCCGCAACTGATTACACCCCTGCTCACACAGTCCTGCTCACACAGCTCAGGTTATTACACCCCTGCGCTCACAGGCCCTGCTCACACAGCCCCAACCTATAACAGTCCTGCTCACACAGTCCTGCTCACACAGTCCTGCTCACACAGGCCCTGCTCACACAGCCCCAACCTATTACACCCTGCTCACACAGTCCTGCTCACACAGCCCAAGTTATTATACCCCTGTTTACACAGGCCCTGCTCACACAGTCCTTCTCACACAGGCCCTGTTCACACAGCCCCAACCTATTACACCCCTGTTCACACAGCCCCTGCTCACACAGCCCAAGTTATTATACCCCTGTTTACACAGGCCCTGCTCACACAGTCCTTCTCACACAGTCCTGCTCACACAGCCCCAACCTATTACACCCTTGCTCACACAGGCCCTGCTCACACAGCCCAAGTTATTGCACCCTTGCTCACACAGGCCCTGCTCACACAGCCCCAACCTATTACACCCTGCTCACACAGTCCTGCTCACACAGCCCAAGTTATTATACCCCTGTTTACACAGGCCCTGCTCACACAGTCCTTCTCACACAGGCCCTGTTCACACAGCCCCAACCTATTACACCCCTGTTCACACAGCCCCTGCTCACACAGCCCAAGTTATTATACCCCTGTTTACACAGGCCCTGCTCACACAGTCCTTCTCACACAGTCCTGCTCACACAGCCCCAACCTATTACACCCTTGCTCACACAGGCCCTGCTCACACAGCCCAAGTTATTGCACCCTTGCTCACACAGGCCCTGCTCACACAGCCCCAACCCATTACATCCCTGCTCACAGAGGCCCTGCTCACAGAGGCCCTGCTCACACAGGCCCTGCTCACACAACCCCAACCTATTACACCCCTGTTCACACAGGCCCTCCTCACACATCCCAGCTCACATGGCCCAACCTATCACGCCCCTGCTCACACAAGCCCTGCTCACACAAGCCCTGCTCACACAGGCCCTGTTCACACAGCCCCAACCCATTACACCCCTGCTCACAGAGGCCCAACCTCTGCTCACACAGGCCCTGCTCACACACCCCTGCTCACACAGCCCAAGTTGTTATACCCCTGATTACATAGGCCCTGCTCACACATCCCTGCTCACACAGGTCCAACCTGTTACGCCCCTACTCACACACCCTTGCTCTCATAGCCCAAGCTATTATACCCCTACTCACACAGGCCCTGCTCACACATCCCTGCTCACACGGCCCAACCTCTCACGCCCCTGCTCACACAGGCCCTGCTCACACAGGCCCAACCTGTTACGCCCCTGCTCACACACCCCTGCTCTCATAGCCCAAGCTATTATACCCCTGCTCACACAGCCCCTACTCACACAGGCCCTGCTCACACAACCCCAACCTATTACACCCCTGCTCACACAGGCCCTGCTCACACAACCCCAACCTATTACACCCCTGGTCACACAGGCCCTGCTCACACAGCCCCAACCTATTACAGACCTGCTCTCACAGTCCTGCTCACACAGTCCTACTCACACAGGCCCTGCTCACACAGCCCCAACCCATTACACCCCTGCTTGCACAGGCCCAACCTCTCACGCCCCTGCTCACACAAGCCCTGCTCACACAGTCCTGCTCACAAACCCTAAGTTATGACACCCCTGCTCACATAGGCCCTGCTCACATAGGCCCTGCTCACACAGCCCCTGCTCACACAGCCCCTGCTCAGACAGCCCCTGCTCACACAGCCCCAACCCATTACACCCCTGCTCACAGAGGCCCAACCTCTTCTCACACAGGCCCTGCTCACACACCCCTGCTCACACAGCCCAAGTTATTATACCCCTGATTACATAGGCCCTGCTCACACAGCCCCAACCTATTACACCCCTGATCACACAGGCCCTGATCACACAGGCCCTGCTCACACAGGCCCAACTGGTTATGCCCCTGCTCTCACAGCCCAAGCTATTATACTCCTGCTCACACAGTCCTGCTCACACAGCCCCTGCTCACACAGCCCCAACCTATTACACACTTGCTCACACAGTCCTGCTCACATAGCCCCTGCTCACACAGCCCCAACCTATTACACACTTGCTCACACAGGCCCTGCTCACACATCCCTGCTCACACGGCCCAAACTCTCACGCCCCTGCTCACACAGTCCTGCTCACACAGTCCTACTCACAGAGGCCCTGCTCACACAGCCCCAAACCATTACACCCCTGCTTGCACAGGCCCAACCTCTCACGCCCCTGCTCACACAGGCCCTGCTCACACAGTCCTGCTCACACAGGCCCTGCTCACACAGCCCCAACCTATTACACCCCTGCTCACACAGGCCCTGCTCACACAACCCCAACCTATTACACCCCTGCTCACACAGGCCCTGCTCACACAACCCCAACCTATTACACCCCTGCTCACACAGGCCCTGCTCACACAGCCCCAACCCATTAAACCCCTGCTTGCACAGGCCCAACCTCTCACGCCCCTGCTCACACAAGCCCTGCTCACACAGTCCTGCTCACAAACCCTAAGTTATTACACCCCTGCTCACATAGGCCCTGCTCACACAGCCCCTGCTCACACAGCCCCTGCTCACACAGCCCCAACCCATTACACCCCTGCTCACAGAGGCCCAACCTCTTCTCACACAGGCCCTGCTCACACACGCCTGCTCACACAGCCCAAGTTATTATACGCCTGATTACATAGGCCCTGCTCACACAGCCACAACCTATTACACCCCTGATCACACAGGCCCTGCTCACACAGCCCCAACCTATTACACCCCTGCTCACACAGTCCTGCTCACACAGTCCTACTCACACAGGCCATGCTCACACAGGCCCTGCTCACACAGCCCCAACCCATTACACCCCTGCTTGCACAGGCCCAACCTCTCACGCCCCTGCTCACACAAGCCCTGCTCACACACCCTAAGTTATTACACGCCTGCTCACATAGGCCCTGCTCACACAATCCCCAACCCATTACAACCCTACTCACACAGGCCCTGCTCACACAGGCCCTGCTCACACAGTCCCTACTCACACAGCGCCAACCCATTACACCCCTGCTCATATAGGCCCTGCTCACACAGCCCCAACCCATTACACCCCTGCTTGCACAGGCCCAACCTCTCACGCCCCTGCTCACACAGGCCCTGCTCACACAGTCCTGCTCACACAGTTCAGGTTATTACACCCTTGCTCACACAGGCCCTGCTCACACAACCCCAACCTATTACACCCCTGGTCACACAGGCACTGCTCACACAGCCCCAACCAATTACACCCCTGCTTGCACAGGCCCAACCTCTCATGCCCCTGCTCACACAGGCCCTGCTCACACAGTCCTGCTCACACAAGCCCTGCTCACACAGTCCTGCTCACACACCCTAAGTTATTACAACCCTGCTCACATAGGCCCTGCTCACATAGCCCCTGATCACACAGCCCCAACCCATTACACCCCTGCTCATATAGGCCCTGCTCACACAGCCCCAACCCATTACACCCCTGCTTGCACAGGCCCAACCTCTCACGCCCCTGCTCACACAGGCCCTGCTCACACAGTCCTGCTCACACAGTTCAGGTTATTACACCCTTGCTCACACAGGCCCTGCTCTCACAACCCCAACCTATTACACCCCTGGTCACACAGGCACTGCTCACACAGCCCCAACCAATTACACCCCTGCTTGCACAGGCCCAACCTCTCATGCCCCTGCTCACACAGGCCCTGCTCACACAGTCCTGCTCACACAAGCCCTGCTCACACAGTCCTGCTCACACACCCTAACTTATTACAACCCTGCTCACACAGGCCCTGCTCACACAGCCCCAACCCATTACACCCCTGCTTGCACAGGCCCAACCTCTCACGCCCCTGCTCACACAAGCCCTGCTCACACACCCTAAGTTATTACACGCCTGCTCACATAGGCCCTGCTCACACAATCCCCAACCCATTACACCCCTACTCACACAGGCCCTGCTCACACAGGCCCTGCTCACACAGTCCCTACTCACACAGCGCCAACCCATTACACCCCTGCTCATATAGGCCCTGCTCACACAGCCCCAACCCATTACACCCCTGCTTGCACAGGCCCAACCTCTCACGCCCCTGCTCACACAGGCCCTGCTCACACAGTCCTGCTCACACAGTTCAGGTTATTACACCCTTGCTCACACAGGCCCTGCTCACACAACCCCAACCTATTACACCCCTGGTCACACAGGCACTGCTCACACAGCCCCAACCAATTACACCCCTGCTTGCACAGGCCCAACCTCTCATGCCCCTGCTCACACAGGCCCTGCTCACACAGTCCTGCTCACACAAGCCCTGCTCACACAGTCCTGCTCACACACCCTAAGTTATTACAACCCTGCTCACATAGGCCCTGCTCACATAGCCCCTGATCACACAGCCCCAACCCATTACACCCCTGCTCATATAGGCCCTGCTCACACAGCCCCAACCCATTACACCCCTGCTTGCACAGGCCCAACCTCTCACGCCCCTGCTCACACAGGCCCTGCTCACACAGTCCTGCTCACACAGTTCAGGTTATTACACCCTTGCTCACACAGGCCCTGCTCTCACAACCCCAACCTATTACACCCCTGGTCACACAGGCACTGCTCACACAGTCCCAACCCATTACACCCCTGCTTGCACAGGCCCAACCTCTCACGCCCCTGCTCACACAGGCCCTGCTCACACAGTCCTGCTCACACAGTTCAGGTTATTACACCCTTGCTCACACAGGCCCTGCTCTCACAACCCCAACCTATTACACCCCTGGTCACACAGGCACTGCTCACACAGCCCCAACCAATTACACCCCTGCTTGCACAGGCCCAACCTCTCATGCCCCTGCTCACACAGGCCCTGCTCACACAGTCCTGCTCACACAAGCCCTGCTCACACAGTCCTGCTCACACACCCTAAGTTATTACAACCCTGCTCACATAGGCCCTGCTCACATAGCCCCTGATCACACAGCCCCAACCCATTACACCCCTGCTCATATAGGCCCTGCTCACACAGCCCCAACCCATTACACCCCTGCTTGCACAGGCCCAACCTCTCACGCCCCTGCTCACACAGGCCCTGCTCACACAGTCCTGCTCACACAGTTCAGGTTATTACACCCTTGCTCACACAGGCCCTGCTCACACAACCCCAACCTATTACACCCCTGGTCACACAGGCACTGCTCACACAGCTCCAACCTATTACAGTCCTGCTCACACAGTCCTGCTCACACAGTCCTATTCACACAGGCCCTGCTCACACAGCCCCAACCAATTACACCCCTGCTTGCACAGGCCCAACCTCTCATGCCCCTGCTCACACAGGCCCTGCTCACACAGTCCTGCTCACACAAGCCCTGCTCACACAGTCCTGCTCACACACCCTAACTTATTACAACCCTGCTCACATAGGCCCTGCTCACATAGCCCCTGATCACACAGCCCCAACCCATTACACCCCTGCTCATATAGGCCCTCCTCACACAGCCCCAACCCATTACACCCCTGCTTGCACAGGCCCAACCTCTCACGCCCCTGCTCACACAGGCCCTGCTCACACAGTCCTGCTCACACAGTTCAGGTTATTACACCCTTGCTCACACAGGCCCTGCTCACACAACCCCAACCTATTACACCCCTGGTCACACAGGCACTGCTCACACAGCTCCAACCTATTACAGTCCTGCTCACACAGGCCCTGCTCACACAGTCCTACTCACACAGGCCCTGCTCACACAGCCCCAACCAATTACACCCCTGCTTGCACAGGCCCAACCTCTCATGCCCCTGCTCACACAGGCCCTGCTCACACAGTCCTACTCACACAGGCCCTGCTCACACAGCCCCAACCAATTACACCCCTGCTTGCACAGGCCCAACCTCTCATGCCCCTGCTCACACAGGCCCTGCTCACACAGTCCTGCTCACACAAGCCCTGCTCACACAGTCCTGCTCACACACCCTAAGTTATTACACCCCTGCTCACATAGGCCCTGCTCACATAGCCCCTGATCACACAGCCCCAACCCATTACACCCCTGCTCACAGAGGCCCAACCTCTCACGCCCCTACTCACATAAGCCCTGCTCACACATCCCTGCTCACAGGGCCCAACCTATTACACCCCTGCTCACACAGGCCCAACCTATTACAGCCCTGGTCACACACTCCTACTCACACAGGCCCTGCTCACATAGTCCCTGCTCACACAGCACCAACCCATTACCCCCCTGCTCACACAGTCCCTACTCACACAGCCCCAACCCATTACACCCCTGCTCACACAGGCCTATTCACACAGTCCTAGTTATTACACCCCTGCTCACACAGTACTGCTCACACAGCCCAAGTTATTACACCCTTGCTCACACAGGCCCTGCTCACACAGCCCCAACCCATTACATCCCTGCTCACAGAGGCCCTGCTCACACAGGCCCTGCTCACACAGCCCCAACCCATTACATCCCTGCTCACAGAGGCCCTGCTCACAGAGGCCCTGCTCACACAGGCCCTGCTCACACAACCCCAACCTATTACACCCCTGTTCACACAGGCCCTCCTCACACATCCCAGCTCACATGGCCCAACCTATCACGCCCCTGCTCACACAAGCCCTGCTCACACAAGCCCTGCTCACACAGGCCCTGTTCACACAGCCCCAACCCATTACACCCCTGCTCACAGAGGCCCAACCTCTGCTCACACAGGCCCTGCTCACACACCCCTGCTCACACAGCCCAAGTTGTTATACCCCTGATTACATAGGCCCTGCTCACACATCCCTGCTCACACAGGTCCAACCTGTTACGCCCCTACTCACACACCCTTGCTCTCATAGCCCAAGCTATTATACCCCTACTCACACAGGCCCTGCTCACACATCCCTGCTCACACGGCCCAACCTCTCACGCCCCTGCTCACACAGGCCCTGCTCACACAGGCCCAACCTGTTACGCCCCTGCTCACACACCCCTGCTCTCATAGCCCAAGCTATTATACCCCTGCTCACACAGCCCCTACTCACACAGGCCCTGCTCACACAACCCCAACCTATTACACCCCTGCTCACACAGGCCCTGCTCACACAACCCCAACCTATTACACCCCTGGTCACACAGGCCCTGCTCACACAGCCCCAACCTATTACAGACCTGCTCTCACAGTCCTGCTCACACAGTCCTACTCACACAGGCCCTGCTCACACAGCCCCAACCCATTACACCCCTGCTTGCACAGGCCCAACCTCTCACGCCCCTGCTCACACAAGCCCTGCTCACACAGTCCTGCTCACAAACCCTAAGTTATGACACCCCTGCTCACATAGGCCCTGCTCACATAGGCCCTGCTCACACAGCCCCTGCTCACACAGCCCCTGCTCAGACAGCCCCTGCTCACACAGCCCCAACCCATTACACCCCTGCTCACAGAGGCCCAACCTCTTCTCACACAGGCCCTGCTCACACACCCCTGCTCACACAGCCCAAGTTATTATACCCCTGATTACATAGGCCCTGCTCACACAGCCCCAACCTATTACACCCCTGATCACACAGGCCCTGATCACACAGGCCCTGCTCACACAGGCCCAACTGGTTATGCCCCTGCTCTCACAGCCCAAGCTATTATACTCCTGCTCACACAGTCCTGCTCACACAGCCCCTGCTCACACAGCCCCAACCTATTACACACTTGCTCACACAGTCCTGCTCACATAGCCCCTGCTCACACAGCCCCAACCTATTACACACTTGCTCACACAGGCCCTGCTCACACATCCCTGCTCACACGGCCCAAACTCTCACGCCCCTGCTCACACAGTCCTGCTCACACAGTCCTACTCACAGAGGCCCTGCTCACACAGCCCCAAACCATTACACCCCTGCTTGCACAGGCCCAACCTCTCACGCCCCTGCTCACACAGGCCCTGCTCACACAGTCCTGCTCACACAGGCCCTGCTCACACAGCCCCAACCTATTACACCCCTGCTCACACAGGCCCTGCTCACACAACCCCAACCTATTACACCCCTGCTCACACAGGCCCTGCTCACACAACCCCAACCTATTACACCCCTGCTCACACAGGCCCTGCTCACACAGCCCCAACCCATTAAACCCCTGCTTGCACAGGCCCAACCTCTCACGCCCCTGCTCACACAAGCCCTGCTCACACAGTCCTGCTCACAAACCCTAAGTTATTACACCCCTGCTCACATAGGCCCTGCTCACACAGCCCCTGCTCACACAGCCCCTGCTCACACAGCCCCAACCCATTACACCCCTGCTCACAGAGGCCCAACCTCTTCTCACACAGGCCCTGCTCACACACGCCTGCTCACACAGCCCAAGTTATTATACGCCTGATTACATAGGCCCTGCTCACACAGCCACAACCTATTACACCCCTGATCACACAGGCCCTGCTCACACAGCCCCAACCTATTACACCCCTGCTCACACAGTCCTGCTCACACAGTCCTACTCACACAGGCCATGCTCACACAGGCCCTGCTCACACAGCCCCAACCCATTACACCCCTGCTTGCACAGGCCCAACCTCTCACGCCCCTGCTCACACAAGCCCTGCTCACACACCCTAAGTTATTACACGCCTGCTCACATAGGCCCTGCTCACACAATCCCCAACCCATTACAACCCTACTCACACAGGCCCTGCTCACACAGGCCCTGCTCACACAGTCCCTACTCACACAGCGCCAACCCATTACACCCCTGCTCATATAGGCCCTGCTCACACAGCCCCAACCCATTACACCCCTGCTTGCACAGGCCCAACCTCTCACGCCCCTGCTCACACAGGCCCTGCTCACACAGTCCTGCTCACACAGTTCAGGTTATTACACCCTTGCTCACACAGGCCCTGCTCACACAACCCCAACCTATTACACCCCTGGTCACACAGGCACTGCTCACACAGCCCCAACCAATTACACCCCTGCTTGCACAGGCCCAACCTCTCATGCCCCTGCTCACACAGGCCCTGCTCACACAGTCCTGCTCACACAAGCCCTGCTCACACAGTCCTGCTCACACACCCTAAGTTATTACAACCCTGCTCACATAGGCCCTGCTCACATAGCCCCTGATCACACAGCCCCAACCCATTACACCCCTGCTCATATAGGCCCTGCTCACACAGCCCCAACCCATTACACCCCTGCTTGCACAGGCCCAACCTCTCA
The DNA here is from genome assembly GCA_020854095.1 of Dasyurus viverrinus. NCBI lineage: Eukaryota > Metazoa > Chordata > Mammalia > Dasyuromorphia > Dasyuridae > Dasyurus > Dasyurus viverrinus. Next base: position 62,771,546 of record CM037003.1, read on the forward strand.
CGCCCCTGCTCACACAGGCCCTGCTCACACAGTCCTGCTCACACAGTTCAGGTTATTACACCCTTGCTCACACAGGCCCTGCTCTCACAACCCCAACCTATTACACCCCTGGTCACACAGGCACTGCTCACACAGCCCCAACCAATTACACCCCTGCTTGCACAGGCCCAACCTCTCATGCCCCTGCTCACACAGGCCCTGCTCACACAGTCCTGCTCACACAAGCCCTGCTCACACAGTCCTGCTCACACACCCTAACTTATTACAACCCTGCTCACACAGGCCCTGCTCACACAGCCCCAACCCATTACACCCCTGCTTGCACAGGCCCAACCTCTCACGCCCCTGCTCACACAAGCCCTGCTCACACACCCTAAGTTATTACACGCCTGCTCACATAGGCCCTGCTCACACAATCCCCAACCCATTACACCCCTACTCACACAGGCCCTGCTCACACAGGCCCTGCTCACACAGTCCCTACTCACACAGCGCCAACCCATTACACCCCTGCTCATATAGGCCCTGCTCACACAGCCCCAACCCATTACACCCCTGCTTGCACAGGCCCAACCTCTCACGCCCCTGCTCACACAGGCCCTGCTCACACAGTCCTGCTCACACAGTTCAGGTTATTACACCCTTGCTCACACAGGCCCTGCTCACACAACCCCAACCTATTACACCCCTGGTCACACAGGCACTGCTCACACAGCCCCAACCAATTACACCCCTGCTTGCACAGGCCCAACCTCTCATGCCCCTGCTCACACAGGCCCTGCTCACACAGTCCTGCTCACACAAGCCCTGCTCACACAGTCCTGCTCACACACCCTAAGTTATTACAACCCTGCTCACATAGGCCCTGCTCACATAGCCCCTGATCACACAGCCCCAACCCATTACACCCCTGCTCATATAGGCCCTGCTCACACAGCCCCAACCCATTACACCCCTGCTTGCACAGGCCCAACCTCTCACGCCCCTGCTCACACAGGCCCTGCTCACACAGTCCTGCTCACACAGTTCAGGTTATTACACCCTTGCTCACACAGGCCCTGCTCTCACAACCCCAACCTATTACACCCCTGGTCACACAGGCACTGCTCACACAGTCCCAACCCATTACACCCCTGCTTGCACAGGCCCAACCTCTCACGCCCCTGCTCACACAGGCCCTGCTCACACAGTCCTGCTCACACAGTTCAGGTTATTACACCCTTGCTCACACAGGCCCTGCTCTCACAACCCCAACCTATTACACCCCTGGTCACACAGGCACTGCTCACACAGCCCCAACCAATTACACCCCTGCTTGCACAGGCCCAACCTCTCATGCCCCTGCTCACACAGGCCCTGCTCACACAGTCCTGCTCACACAAGCCCTGCTCACACAGTCCTGCTCACACACCCTAAGTTATTACAACCCTGCTCACATAGGCCCTGCTCACATAGCCCCTGATCACACAGCCCCAACCCATTACACCCCTGCTCATATAGGCCCTGCTCACACAGCCCCAACCCATTACACCCCTGCTTGCACAGGCCCAACCTCTCACGCCCCTGCTCACACAGGCCCTGCTCACACAGTCCTGCTCACACAGTTCAGGTTATTACACCCTTGCTCACACAGGCCCTGCTCACACAACCCCAACCTATTACACCCCTGGTCACACAGGCACTGCTCACACAGCTCCAACCTATTACAGTCCTGCTCACACAGTCCTGCTCACACAGTCCTATTCACACAGGCCCTGCTCACACAGCCCCAACCAATTACACCCCTGCTTGCACAGGCCCAACCTCTCATGCCCCTGCTCACACAGGCCCTGCTCACACAGTCCTGCTCACACAAGCCCTGCTCACACAGTCCTGCTCACACACCCTAACTTATTACAACCCTGCTCACATAGGCCCTGCTCACATAGCCCCTGATCACACAGCCCCAACCCATTACACCCCTGCTCATATAGGCCCTCCTCACACAGCCCCAACCCATTACACCCCTGCTTGCACAGGCCCAACCTCTCACGCCCCTGCTCACACAGGCCCTGCTCACACAGTCCTGCTCACACAGTTCAGGTTATTACACCCTTGCTCACACAGGCCCTGCTCACACAACCCCAACCTATTACACCCCTGGTCACACAGGCACTGCTCACACAGCTCCAACCTATTACAGTCCTGCTCACACAGGCCCTGCTCACACAGTCCTACTCACACAGGCCCTGCTCACACAGCCCCAACCAATTACACCCCTGCTTGCACAGGCCCAACCTCTCATGCCCCTGCTCACACAGGCCCTGCTCACACAGTCCTACTCACACAGGCCCTGCTCACACAGCCCCAACCAATTACACCCCTGCTTGCACAGGCCCAACCTCTCATGCCCCTGCTCACACAGGCCCTGCTCACACAGTCCTGCTCACACAAGCCCTGCTCACACAGTCCTGCTCACACACCCTAAGTTATTACACCCCTGCTCACATAGGCCCTGCTCACATAGCCCCTGATCACACAGCCCCAACCCATTACACCCCTGCTCACAGAGGCCCAACCTCTCACGCCCCTACTCACATAAGCCCTGCTCACACATCCCTGCTCACAGGGCCCAACCTATTACACCCCTGCTCACACAGGCCCAACCTATTACAGCCCTGGTCACACACTCCTACTCACACAGGCCCTGCTCACATAGTCCCTGCTCACACAGCACCAACCCATTACCCCCCTGCTCACACAGTCCCTACTCACACAGCCCCAACCCATTACACCCCTGCTCACACAGGCCTATTCACACAGTCCTAGTTATTACACCCCTGCTCACACAGTACTGCTCACACAGCCCAAGTTATTACACCCTTGCTCACACAGGCCCTGCTCACACAGCCCCAACCCATTACATCCCTGCTCACAGAGGCCCTGCTCACACAGGCCCTGCTCATACAGGCCCTGCTCACACAGCCCCAACCTATTACACCCCTGCTCACACAGTCCTGCTCACACAGCTCAGGTTATTACACCCTTGCTCACACAGGCCCTGCTCACACAACCCCAACCTAATACACCCCTGGTCACACAGGCCCTGCTCACACAGCCCCAACCTATTACAGTCCTGCTCACACAGTCCTACTCACACAGGCCATGCTCACACAGGCCCTGCTCACACAGCCCCAACCAGTTACACCCCTGCTTGCACAGGCCCAACCTCTCATGCCCCTGCTCACACAGGCCCTGCTCACACCGTCCTACTCACACAGGCCCTGCTCACACAGCCCCAACCAATTACACCCCTACTTGCACAGGCCCAACCTCTCATGCCCCTGCTCACACAGGCCCTGCTCACACAGTCCTGCTCACAAACCCTAAGTTATGACACCCCTGCTCACATAGGCCCTACTCACATAGGCCCTGCTCACACAGCCCCTGCTCACACAGCCCCTGCTCAGACAGCCCCTGCTCACACAGCCCCAACCCATTACACCCCTGCTCACAGAGGCCCAACCTCTTCTCACACAGGCCCTGCTCACACACGCCTGCTCACACAGCCCAAGTTATTATACGCCTGATTACATAGGCCCTGCTCACACAGCCACAACCTATTACACCCCTGCTCACACAGGCCCTGCTCACACAACCCCAACCTATTACACCCCTGGTCACACAGGCCCTGCTCACACAGCCCCAACCCATTACACCCCTGCTTGCACAGGCCCAACCTCTCATGCCCCTGCTCACACAGGCCCTGCTCACACAGTCCTGCTCACACAGTCCTACTCACACAGGCCCTGATCACACAGCCCCAACCCATTACACCCCTGCTCACACAGTCCCTGCTCACAAAGCCCCAACCCATTACACCCCTGGTCACACAGGCCCTGCTCACACAGCGCCAACCCATTACACCCCTGCTCACATAGTCCCTGCTCACACAGTCCCAACCCATTACACTCTTGCTCACACAGCCCCTGCTCACACAGCCCAAGTTATTATACCCCTGTTTACACAGGCCCTGCTCACACAGTCCTTCTCACACAGGCCCGGCTCACACAGCCCCAACCTATTACACCCCTGCTCACACAGCCCCTTCTCACACAGCCCCAACCCATTACACCCTTGCTCACACAGGCCCTGCTCATACAGCCCCAACCTATTACACCCTTGCTCACACAGGCCCTGCTCACACAGCCCCAACCCATTACACCCTTGCTCACACAGGCCCTGATCACACATCCCTGCTCACACGGCCCAACCTCTCACGCCCCTGCTCACACAGGCCCTGCTCACACAGGCCCTGTTCACACAACCCCAACCTATTACACCCCTGGTCACACAGGCCCTGCTCACACAGCCCCAACCTATTACAGTCCTGCTCACACAGTCCTGCTCACACAGTCCTACTCACAGAGGCCCTGCTCACACAGCCCCAAACCATTACACCCCTGCTTGCACAGGCCCAACCTCTCACGCCCCTGCTCACACAGGCCCTGCTCACACAGTCCTGCTCACACAGGCCCTGCTCACACAGCCCCAACCTATTACACCCCTGCTCACACAGGCCCTGCTCACACAGTCCTGCTCACACAGGCCCTGCTCACACAACCCCAACCTATTACACCCCTGGTCACACAGGCCCTGCTCACACAGCCCCAACCTATTACAGACCTGCTCACACAGTCCTGCTCACACAGTCCTACTCACACAGGCCATGCTCACACAAGCCCTGCTCACACACCCTAAGTTATTACACCCCTGCTCACATAGGCACTGCTGACACAATCCCCAACCCATTACACCCCTACTCACACAGGCCCTGCTCACACAGTCCCTGCTCACACAGCGCCAACCCATTACACCCCTGCTCACATAGGCCCTGCTCACACAGCCCCAACCCATTACACCCCTGCTTGCACAGGCCCAACCTCTCACGCCCCTGCTCACACAGGCCCTGCTCACACAGTCCTGCTCACACAGTTCAGGTTATTACACCCTTGCTCACACAGGCCCTGCTCACACAACCCCAACCTATTACACCCCTGGTCACACAGCCCTGCTCACACAGTCCTACTCACACAGGCCCTGCTCACACAGCCCCAACCTATTACAGACCTGCTCACACAGTCCTGCTCACACAGTCCTACTCACACAGGCCATGCTCACACAAGCCCTGCTCACACACCCTAAGTTATTACACCCCTGCTCACATAGGCACTGCTGACACAATCCCCAACCCATTACACCCCTACTCACACAGGCCCTGCTCACACAGTCCCTGCTCACACAGCGCCAACCCATTACACCCCTGCTCACATAGGCCCTGCTCACACAGCCCCAACCCATTACACCCCTGCTTGCACAGGCCCAACCTCTCACGCCCCTGCTCACACAGGCCCTGCTCACACCGTCCTACTCACACAGGCCCTGCTCACACAGCCCCAACCCATTACACCCCTGCTTGCACAGGCCCAACCTCTCACGCCCCTGCTCACACAGGCCCTGCTCACACAGTCCTGCTCACACAGTTCAGGTTATTACACCCTTGCTCACACAGGCCCTGCTCACACAACCCCAACCTATTACACCCCTGGTCACACAGGCACTGCTCACACAGCTCCAACCTATTAGTCCTGCTCACACAGTCCTGCTCACACAGTCCTACTCACACAGGCCCTGCTCACACAGGCCCTGCTCACACAGCCCCAACCAATTACACCCCTGCTTGCACAGGCCCAACCTCTCATGCCCCTGCTCACACAGGCCCTGCTCACACAGTCCTACTCACACAGGCCCTGCTCACACAGCCCCAAACAATTACACCCCTGCTTGCACAGGCCCAACCTCTCATGCCCCTGCTCACACAAGCCCTGCTCACACAGTCCTGCTCACACACCCTAAGTTATTACACCCCTGCTCACATAGGCCCTGTTCACATAGCCCCTGATCACACAGCCCCAACCCATTACACCCCTGCTCACAGAGGCCCAACCTCTCACGCCCCTACTCACACAAGCCCTGCTCACACATCCCTGCTCACAGGGCCCAACCTATTACACCCCTGCTCACACAGGCCCTGCTCACACAGCCCCAACCTATTACACCCCTGCTCACACAGTCCTGCTCACACAGCTCAGGTTATTACACCCTTGCTCACACAGGCCCTGCTCACACAACCCCAACCTAATACACCCCTGCTCACACAGTCCTGCTCACACAGTCCTACTCACACAGGCCCTGCTCACACAGGCCCTGCTTACACAGCCCCAACCAGTTACACCCCTGCTTGCACAGGCCCAACCTCTCATGCCCCTGCTCACACAGGCCCTGCTCACACCGTCCTACTCACACAGGCCCTGCTCACACAGCCCCAACCAATTACACCCCTACTTGCACAGGCCCAACCTCTCATGCCCCTGCTCACACAGCCCCAACCTATTACACCCCTACTCACACAGGCCCTGCTCACACACCGCTGCTCTCATAGCCCAAGCTATTATACCCCTGCTCACACAGCCCCTACTCACACAGGCCCTGCTCACACATCCCTGCTCACACAGCCCAACCTCTCACACCCCTGCTCACACAGGCCCTGCTCACACAGGCCCAACCTGTTACGCCCCTGTTCACACACCCCTGCTCTCATAGCCCAAGCTATTATACCCCTGCTCACACATCCCCTACTCACACAGGCCCTGCTCACACATCCCCTACTCACACAGGCCCTGCTCACACATCCCAGCTCACACAGCCACAACCCATTACACCCCTGTTCACACAGTCCCTGCTCACATAGCCCCAACCCATTACATCCCTGCTCACATAGGCCCTGCTCACACAGCCCCAACCTATTACACCCCACACAGGCCCAACCTATTACAGCCCTGCACACAGTCCTACTCACACAGCCACTGCTCACACAGCCCCAACCCATTACACCCCTGCTCACACAGGCCTATTCACACAGGCCAAGTTATTACACCCTTGCTCACACATCCCTGCTCACACAGGCCCTGCTCACACAGCCCCAACCTATTACACCCCTGCTCACAGGCCTATTCACACAGGCCAAGTTATTACACCCTTGCTCACACAGGCCCTGCTCACACAGCCCCAACCGATTACATCCCTGCTCACAGAGGCCCTGCTCACACAGGCCCTGCTCACACAGCCGCAACTGATTACACCCCTGCTCACACAGTCCTGCTCACACAGCTCAGGTTATTACACCCCTGCGCTCACAGGCCCTGCTCACACAGCCCCAACCTATAACAGTCCTGCTCACACAGTCCTGCTCACACAGTCCTGCTCACACAGGCCCTGCTCACACAGCCCCAACCCATTACATCCCTGCTCACAGAGGCCCTGCTCACAGAGGCCCTGCTCACACAGGCCCTGCTCACACAACCCCAACCTATTACACCCCTGTTCACACAGGCCCTCCTCACACATCCCAGCTCACATGGCCCAACCTATCACGCCCCTGCTCACACAAGCCCTGCTCACACAAGCCCTGCTCACACAGGCCCTGTTCACACAGCCCCAACCCATTACACCCCTGCTCACAGAGGCCCAACCTCTGCTCACACAGGCCCTGCTCACACACCCCTGCTCACACAGCCCAAGTTGTTATACCCCTGATTACATAGGCCCTGCTCACACATCCCTGCTCACACAGGTCCAACCTGTTACGCCCCTACTCACACACCCTTGCTCTCATAGCCCAAGCTATTATACCCCTACTCACACAGGCCCTGCTCACACATCCCTGCTCACACGGCCCAACCTCTCACGCCCCTGCTCACACAGGCCCTGCTCACACAGGCCCAACCTGTTACGCCCCTGCTCACACACCCCTGCTCTCATAGCCCAAGCTATTATACCCCTGCTCACACAGCCCCTACTCACACAGGCCCTGCTCACACAACCCCAACCTATTACACCCCTGCTCACACAGGCCCTGCTCACACAACCCCAACCTATTACACCCCTGGTCACACAGGCCCTGCTCACACAGCCCCAACCTATTACAGACCTGCTCTCACAGTCCTGCTCACACAGTCCTACTCACACAGGCCCTGCTCACACAGCCCCAACCCATTACACCCCTGCTTGCACAGGCCCAACCTCTCACGCCCCTGCTCACACAAGCCCTGCTCACACAGTCCTGCTCACAAACCCTAAGTTATGACACCCCTGCTCACATAGGCCCTGCTCACATAGGCCCTGCTCACACAGCCCCTGCTCACACAGCCCCTGCTCACACAGCCCCTGCTCACACAGCCCCAACCCATTACACCCCTGCTCACAGAGGCCCAACCTCTTCTCACACAGGCCCTGCTCACACACCCCTGCTCACACAGCCCAAGTTATTATACCCCTGATTACATAGGCCCTGCTCACACAGCCCCAACCTATTACACCCCTGATCACACAGGCCCTGATCACACAGGCCCTGCTCACACAGGCCCAACCGGTTATGCCCCTGCTCTCACAGCCCAAGCTATTATACTCCTGCTCACACAGTCCTGCTCACACAGCCCCTGCTCACACAGCCCCAACCTATTACACACTTGCTCACACAGTCCTGCTCACATAGCCCCTGCTCACACAGCCCCAACCTATTACACACTTGCTCACACAGGCCCTGCTCACACATCCCTGCTCACACGGCCCAAACTCTCACGCCCCTGCTCACACAGTCCTGCTCACACAGTCCTACTCACAGAGGCCCTGCTCACACAGCCCCAAACCATTACACCCCTGCTTGCACAGGCCCAACCTCTCACGCCCCTGCTCACACAGGCCCTGCTCACACAGTCCTGCTCACACAGGCCCTGCTCACACAGCCCCAACCTATTACACCCCTGCTCACACAGGCCCTGCTCACACAACCCCAACCTATTACACCCCTGCTCACACAGGCCCTGCTCACACAACCCCAACCTATTACACCCCTGCTCACACAGGCCCTGCTCACACAACCCCAACCTATTACACCCCTGCTCACACAGGCCCTGCTCACACAGCCCCAACCCATTAAACCCCTGCTTGCACAGGCCCAACCTCTCACGCCCCTGCTCACACAAGCCCTGCTCACACAGTCCTGCTCACAAACCCTAAGTTATTACACCCCTGCTCACATAGGCCCTGCTCACACAGCCCCTGCTCACACAGCCCCTGCTCACACAGCCCCTGCTCACACAGCCCCAACCCATTACACCCCTGCTCACAGAGGCCCAACCTCTTCTCACACAGGCCCTGCTCACACACGCCTGCTCACACAGCCCAAGTTATTATACGCCTGATTACATAGGCCCTGCTCACACAGCCACAACCTATTACACCCCTGATCACACAGGCCCTGCTCACACAGCCCCAACCTATTACACCCCTGCTCACACAGTCCTGCTCACACAGTCCTACTCACACAGGCCATGCTCACACAGGCCCTGCTCACACAGCCCCAACCCATTACACCCCTGCTTGCACAGGCCCAACCTCTCACGCCCCTGCTCACACAAGCCCTGCTCACACACCCTAAGTTATTACACGCCTGCTCACATAGGCCCTGCTCACACAATCCCCAACCCATTACAACCCTACTCACACAGGCCCTGCTCACACAGGCCCTGCTCACACAGTCCCTACTCACACAGCGCCAACCCATTACACCCCTGCTCATATAGGCCCTGCTCACACAGCCCCAACCCATTACACCCCTGCTTGCACAGGCCCAACCTCTCACGCCCCTGCTCACACAGGCCCTGCTCACACAGTCCTGCTCACACAGTTCAGGTTATTACACCCTTGCTCACACAGGCCCTGCTCACACAACCCCAACCTATTACACCCCTGGTCACACAGGCACTGCTCACACAGCCCCAACCAATTACACCCCTGCTTGCACAGGCCCTGCTTACACAGCCCCAACCAGTTACACCCCTGCTTGCACAGGCCCAACCTCTCATGCCCCTGCTCACACAGGCCCTGCTCACACAGTCCTGCTCACACAAGCCCTGCTCACACAGTCCTGCTCACACACCCTAAGTTATTACAACCCTGCTCACATAGGCCCTGCTCACATAGCCCCTGATCACACAGCCCCAACCCATTACACCCCTGCTCATATAGGCCCTGCTCACACAGCCCCAACCCATTACACCCCTGCTTGCACAGGCCCAACCTCTCACGCCCCTGCTCACACAGGCCCTGCTCACACAGTCCTGCTCACACAGTTCAGGTTATTACACCCTTGCTCACACAGGCCCTGCTCTCACAACCCCAACCTATTACACCCCTGGTCACACAGGCACTGCTCACACAGCCCCAACCAATTACACCCCTGCTTGCACAGGCCCAACCTCTCATGCCCCTGCTCACACAGGCCCTGCTCACACAGTCCTGCTCACACAAGCCCTGCTCACACAGTCCTGCTCACACACCCTAAGTTATTACAACCCTGCTCACATAGGCCCTGCTCACATAGCCCCTGATCACACAGCCCCAACCCATTACACCCCTGCTCATATAGGCCCTGCTCACACAGCCCCAACCCATTACACCCCTGCTTGCACAGGCCCAACCTCTCACGCCCCTGCTCACACAGGCCCTGCTCACACAGTCCTGCTCACACAGTTCAGGTTATTACACCCTTGCTCACACAGGCCCTGCTCACACAACCCCAACCTATTACACCCCTGGTCACACAGGCACTGCTCACACAGCTCCAACCTATTACAGTCCTGCTCACACAGTCCTATTCACACAGGCCCTGCTCACACAGCCCCAACCAATTACACCCCTGCTTGCACAGGCCCAACCTCTCATGCCCCTGCTCACACAGGCCCTGCTCACACAGTCCTGCTCACACAAGCCCTGCTCACACAGTCCTGCTCACACACCCTAACTTATTACAACCCTGCTCACACAGGCCCTGCTCACACAGCCCCAACCCATTACACCCCTGCTTGCACAGGCCCAACCTCTCACGCCCCTGCTCACACAAGCCCTGCTCACACACCCTAAGTTATTACACGCCTGCTCACATAGGCCCTGCTCACACAATCCCCAACCCATTACACCCCTACTCACACAGGCCCTGCTCACACAGGCCCTGCTCACACAGTCCCTACTCACACAGCGCCAACCCATTACACCCCTGCTCATATAGGCCCTGCTCACACAGCCCCAACCCATTACACCCCTGCTTGCACAGGCCCAACCTCTCACGCCCCTGCTCACACAGGCCCTGCTCACACAGTCCTGCTCACACAGTTCAGGTTATTACACCCTTGCTCACACAGGCCCTGCTCACACAACCCCAACCTATTACACCCCTGGTCACACAGGCACTGCTCACACAGCCCCAACCAATTACACCCCTGCTTGCACAGGCCCAACCTCTCATGCCCCTGCTCACACAGGCCCTGCTCACACAGTCCTGCTCACACAAGCCCTGCTCACACAGTCCTGCTCACACACCCTAAGTTATTACAACCCTGCTCACATAGGCCCTGCTCACATAGCCCCTGATCACACAGCCCCAACCCATTACACCCCTGCTCATATAGGCCCTGCTCACACAGCCCCAACCCATTACACCCCTGCTTGCACAGGCCCAACCTCTCACGCCCCTGCTCACACAGGCCCTGCTCACACAGTCCTGCTCACACAGTTCAGGTTATTACACCCTTGCTCACACAGGCCCTGCTCTCACAACCCCAACCTATTACACCCCTGGTCAAACAGGCACTGCTCACACAGTCCCAACCCATTACACCCCTGCTTGCACAGGCCCAACCTCTCACGCCCCTGCTCACACAGGCCCTGCTCACACAGTCCTGCTCACACAGTTCAGGTTATTACACCCTTGCTCACACAGGCCCTGCTCTCACAACCCCAACCTATTACACCCCTGGTCACACAGGCACTGCTCACACAGCCCCAACCAATTACACCCCTGCTTGCACAGGCCCAACCTCTCATGCCCCTGCTCACACAGGCCCTGCTCACACAGTCCTGCTCACACACCCTAAGTTATTACAACCCTGCTCACATAGGCCCTGCTCACATAGCCCCTGATCACACAGCCCCAACCCATTACACCCCTGCTCATATAGGCCCTGCTCACACAGCCCCAACCCATTACACCCCTGCTTGCACAGGCCCAACCTCTCACGCCCCTGCTCACACAGGCCCTGCTCACACAGTCCTGCTCACACAGTTCAGGTTATTACACCCTTGCTCACACAGGCCCTGCTCACACAACCCCAACCTATTACACCCCTGGTCACACAGGCACTGCTCACACAGCTCCAACCTATTACAGTCCTGCTCACACAGTCCTGCTCACACAGTCCTATTCACACAGGCCCTGCTCACACAGCCCCAACCAATTACACCCCTGCTTGCACAGGCCCAACCTCTCATGCCCCTGCTCACACAGGCCCTGCTCACACAGTCCTGCTCACACAAGCCCTGCTCACACAGTCCTGCTCACACACCCTAACTTATTACAACCCTGCTCACATAGGCCCTGCTCACATAGCCCCTGATCACACAGCCCCAACCCATTACACCCCTGCTCATATAGGCCCTCCTCACACAGCCCCAACCCATTACACCCCTGCTTGCACAGGCCCAACCTCTCACGCCCCTGCTCACACAGGCCCTGCTCACACAGTCCTGCTCACACAGTTCAGGTTATTACACCCTTGCTCACACAGGCCCTGCTCACACAACCCCAACCTATTACACCCCTGGTCACACAGGCACTGCTCACACAGCTCCAACCTATTACAGTCCTGCTCACACAGGCCCTGCTCACACAGTCCTACTCACACAGGCCCTGCTCACACAGCCCCAACCAATTACACCCCTGCTTGCACAGGCCCAACCTCTCATGCCCCTGCTCACACAGGCCCTGCTCACACAGTCCTACTCACACAGGCCCTGCTCACACAGCCCCAACCAATTACACCCCTGCTTGCACAGGCCCAACCTCTCATGCCCCTGCTCACACAGGCCCTGCTCACACAGTCCTGCTCACACAAGCCCTGCTCACACAGTCCTGCTCACACACCCTAAGTTATTACACCCCTGCTCACATAGGCCCTGCTCACATAGCCCCTGATCACACAGCCCCAACCCATTACACCCCTGCTCACAGAGGCCCAACCTCTCACGCCCCTACTCACATAAGCCCTGCTCACACATCCCTGCTCACAGGGCCCAACCTATTACACCCCTGCTCACACAGGCCCAACCTATTACAGCCCTGGTCACACACTCCTACTCACACAGGCCCTGCTCACATAGTCCCTGCTCACACAGCACCAACCCATTACCCCCCTGCTCACACAGTCCCTACTCACACAGCCCCAACCCATTACACCCCTGCTCACACAGGCCTATTCACACAGTCCTAGTTATTACACCCCTGCTCACACAGTACTGCTCACACAGCCCAAGTTATTACACCCTTGCTCACACAGGCCCTGCTCACACAGCCCCAACCCATTACATCCCTGCTCACAGAGGCCCTGCTCACACAGGCCCTGCTCATACAGGCCCTGCTCACACAGCCCCAACCTATTACACCCCTGCTCACACAGTCCTGCTCACACAGCTCAGGTTATTACACCCTTGCTCACACAGGCCCTGCTCACACAACCCCAACCTAATACACCCCTGGTCACACAGGCCCTGCTCACACAGCCCCAACCTATTACAGTCCTGCTCACACAGTCCTACTCACACAGGCCATGCTCACACAGGCCCTGCTCACACAGCCCCAACCAGTTACACCCCTGCTTGCACAGGCCCAACCTCTCATGCCCCTGCTCACACAGGCCCTGCTCACACCGTCCTACTCACACAGGCCCTGCTCACACAGCCCCAACCAATTACACCCCTACTTGCACAGGCCCAACCTCTCATGCCCCTGCTCACACAGGCCCTGCTCACACAGTCCTGCTCACAAACCCTAAGTTATGACACCCCTGCTCACATAGGCCCTACTCACATAGGCCCTGCTCACACAGCCCCTGCTCACACAGCCCCTGCTCAGACAGCCCCTGCTCACACAGCCCCAACCCATTACACCCCTGCTCACAGAGGCCCAACCTCTTCTCACACAGGCCCTGCTCACACACGCCTGCTCACACAGCCCAAGTTATTATACGCCTGATTACATAGGCCCTGCTCACACAGCCACAACCTATTACACCCCTGCTCACACAGGCCCTGCTCACACAACCCCAACCTATTACACCCCTGGTCACACAGGCCCTGCTCACACAGCCCCAACCCATTACACCCCTGCTTGCACAGGCCCAACCTCTCATGCCCCTACTCACACAGGCCCTGCTCACACAGTCCTGCTCACACAGTCCTACTCACACAGGCCCTGATCACACAGCCCCAACCCATTACACCCCTGCTCACACAGTCCCTGCTCACAAAGCCCCAACCCATTACACCCCTGGTCACACAGGCCCTGCTCACACAGCCCCAACCCATTACACCCCTGCTTGCACAGGCCCAACCTCTCACGCCCCTACTCACACAAGCCCTGCTCACACATCCCTGCTCACAGGGCCCAACCTATTACAGCCCTGCTCACACACTCCTACTCAGTCAGGCCCTGCTCACACAGCGCCAACCCATTACACCCCTGCTCACATAGTCCCTGCTCACACAGTCCCAACCCATTACACTCTTGCTCACACAGCCCCTGCTCACACAGCCCAAGTTATTATACCCCTGTTTACACAGGCCCTGCTCACACAGTCCTTCTCACACAGGCCCGGCTCACACAGCCCCAACCTATTACACCCCTGCTCACACAGCCCCTTCTCACACAGCCCCAACCCATTACACCCTTGCTCACACAGGCCCTGCTCATACAGCCCCAACCTATTACACCCTTGCTCACACAGGCCCTGCTCACACAGCCCCAACCCATTACACCCTTGCTCACACAGGCCCTGATCACACATCCCTGCTCACACGGCCCAACCTCTCACGCCCCTGCTCACACAGGCCCTGCTCACACAGGCCCTGTTCACACAACCCCAACCTATTACACCCCTGGTCACACAGGCCCTGCTCACACAGCCCCAACCTATTACAGTCCTGCTCACACAGTCCTGCTCACACAGTCCTACTCACAGAGGCCCTGCTCACACAGCCCCAAACCATTACACCCCTGCTTGCACAGGCCCAACCTCTCACGCCCCTGCTCACACAGGCCCTGCTCACACAGTCCTGCTCACACAGGCCCTGCTCACACAGCCCCAACCTATTACACCCCTGCTCACACAGGCCCTGCTCACACAGTCCTGCTCACACAGGCCCTGCTCACACAACCCCAACCTATTACACCCCTGGTCACACAGGCCCTGCTCACACAGCCCCAACCTATTACAGACCTGCTCACACAGTCCTGCTCACACAGTCCTACTCACACAGGCCATGCTCACACAAGCCCTGCTCACACACCCTAAGTTATTACACCCCTGCTCACATAGGCCCTGCTGACACAATCCCCAACCCATTACACCCCTACTCACACAGGCCCTGCTCACACAGCGCCAACCCATTACACCCCTGCTCATATAGGCCCTGCTCACACAGCCCCAACCCATTACACCCCTGCTTGCACAGGCCCAACCTCTCACGCCCCTGCTCACACAGGCCCTGCTCACACAGTCCTGCTCACACAGTTCAGGTTATTACACCCTTGCTCACACAGGCCCTGCTCACACAACCCCAACCTATTACACCCCTGGTCACACAGGCACTGCTCACACAGCTCCAACCTATTAGTCCTGCTCACACAGTCCTGCTCACACAGTCCTACTCACACAGGCCCTGCTCACACAGGCCCTGCTCACACAGCCCCAACCAATTACACCCCTGCTTGCACAGGCCCAACCTCTCATGCCCCTGCTCACACAGGCCCTGCTCACACAGTCCTACTCACACAGGCCCTGCTCACACAGCCCCAAACAATTACACCCCTGCTTGCACAGGCCCAACCTCTCATGCCCCTGCTCACACAAGCCCTGCTCACACAGTCCTGCTCACACACCCTAAGTTATTACACCCCTGCTCACATAGGCCCTGTTCACATAGCCCCTGATCACACAGCCCCAACCCATTACACCCCTGCTCACAGAGGCCCAACCTCTCACGCCCCTACTCACACAAGCCCTGCTCACACATCCCTGCTCACAGGGCCCAACCTATTACACCCCTGCTCACACAGGCCCTGCTCACACAGCCCCAACCTATTACACCCCTGCTCACACAGTCCTGCTCACACAGCTCAGGTTATTACACCCTTGCTCACACAGGCCCTGCTCACACAACCCCAACCTAATACACCCCTGCTCACACAGTCCTGCTCACACAGTCCTACTCACACAGGCCCTGCTCACACAGGCCCTGCTTACACAGCCCCAACCAGTTACACCCCTGCTTGCACAGGCCCAACCTCTCATGCCCCTGCTCACACAGGCCCTGCTCACACCGTCCTACTCACACAGGCCCTGCTCACACAGCCCCAACCAATTACACCCCTACTTGCACAGGCCCAACCTCTCATGCCCCTGCTCACACAGGCCCTGCTCACACAGTCCTGCTCACACAAGCCCTGCTCACACAGTCCTGCTCACACACCTTAAGTTATTACACCCCTGCTCACATAGGCCCTGCTCACATAGCCCCTGATCACATAGCCCCAACCCATTACACCCCTGCTCACAGAGGCCCAACCTCTCACGCCCCTACTCACACAAGCCCTGCTCACACATCCCTGCTCACAGGGCCCAACCTATTACACCCCTGCTCACACAGGCCCAACCTATTACACCCCTGCTCACACAGCCCCAACCTATTACACCCCTGCTCACACAGTCCTGCTCACACAGCTCAGGTTATTACACCCTTGCTCACACAGGCCCTGCTCACACAACCCCAACCTAATACACCCCTGCTCACACAGTCCTGCTCACACAGTCCTACTCACACAGGCCCTGCTCACACAGGCCCTGCTTACACAGCCCCAACCAGTTACACCCCTGCTTGCACAGGCCCAACCTCTCATGCCCCTGCTCACACAGGCCCTGCTCACACCGTCCTACTCACACAGGCCCTGCTCACACAGCCCCAACCAATTACACCCCTACTTGCACAGGCCCAACCTCTCATGCCCCTGCTCACACAGGCCCTGCTCACACAGTCCTGCTCACACAAGCCCTGCTCACACAGTCCTGCTCACACACCTTAAGTTATTACACCCCTGCTCACATAGGCCCTGCTCACATAGCCCCTGATCACATAGCCCCAACCCATTACACCCCTGCTCACAGAGGCCCAACCTCTCACGCCCCTACTCACACAGGCCCTGCTCACACATCCCTGCTCACAGGGCCCAACCTATTACACCCCTGCTCACACAGCCCAAGTTATTATACCCCTGTTTACACAGGCCCTGCCCACACAGTCCTTCTCACACAGGCCCGGCTCACACAGCCCCAACCTATTACACCCCTGATCACACAGGCCCTGCTCACACATCCCTGCTCACATAGGCCCTGCTCACACAGGCCCAACCTACTACAGCCCTGCTCACACAGGCCTTGCTCACACAACCCCAACCTATTACACCCCTGGTCACACAGGCCCTGCTCACACAGCCCCAACCCATTACACCCCTGCTCACAGAGGCCCAACCTCTCATGCCCCTACTCACACAGGCCAAGTTATTACACCCCTGCTCACACAGGCCCTGCTCACACAGTCCTGCTCACACAGGCCCTGCTCACACAGTCCTGATCACACAGGCCCTGCTCATACAGCCCCAACCTCTTACACCCCTGCTCACACAGTCCTGCTCACCCAAGCCCAACCTCTCATGCCCCTGCTCACATAGGCCCTGCTCACACAGGCCTAACCTATTACACCCCTGCTCACATACCCCTGCTTACCAAGGCCCAACTTCTCATGCCCCTGCTCGAACAGGCCCAAAGTCACATTAATCCAGATCTAAAACTGGCAGGGCCCTCTGGGAACATCTCGTCCCACCTCCTGCTTTCGCAGAGGAGGAAAATGAGATGTAGAGAGATTTAAGTTGTATACTGTGCTCACTCTTAACCAAGTTCGCACACACACAAGCTCACAGAAATGCCCCAGATCACACATGCCCAACCTCACCTATAAGATGCCAGATCTAGTACTGGAGGGGCCCACAGAGAACATCTAGTCCAACCCCCTGTTGTGCCAGAAGTGGAAAGGGAGGCTTGGAGAGAAGTCACACTTGCCCAAGCTCACATACATACAAACTCCCACATGGCCCAGCATTCACATGCATAAGCACACATATAAGATCCTGGATCTAGTACTGCAAGAGCCCTCAATGAACAAATGGATCAACCCCCTGCTGTCACCAAGATGGAATCTGAGACCTAGAGAGAAGTCACTTGTTCAAGCTCACACACGACCCAGCTCAATCACTCACAAACTCACACATTCCCCAGCTTAACATGCTGAATCTCACACAAACACACACACACACACACACATACACACACACACACACACACACACACATCTTGACATTTAAGATCCTAGATCTAGAACTGCAAGGCCCCTCAGCAAACATCTAGTCTCACTTCCTGCTGTGTCAGAGATAGAAACTGAGGCTTAGAGAGAAGTTGCTTACCCAAACTCACACATGCACTCTCTCACACATAGGCCAAGATCACAGAAGCCCAAGCTCACATGTAAGGTCCTAGATCTAAAACTGAGGGCCCACAGAGAACATCTAGTCCAACCCCTAGTAAGGAGAGGTGGAAACTGAGGTGAAGAGAGAAAGCACTTGCCCAAGCTCACACACAGCCAAACTCACACACGCCCAAGCTCACAGATTTACAAGTTCACTCATGACCAAGTTCACACACACACACACACACACACACACACACAAGCTCACACACTCCCAACCTCAAATATATGATGCTAGCAAACAGACCAACCCCTTGCTGTGGCAGAGGTTGAACCTAAGACCTACAGAGAAGTCACTTGCCCAAGCTCACACACACGCAGAAAGCAATTTACATCTCAGCTCACAAAGGCCCAAGCACACATTTGAGATACTTTAGAACTGGAAGGGCCCTCAGTGAACATCAAGTCCAACCTCCTGGTGTTGCAGACGTGGAAACGGGGGTTTAGAGAGAAGTCACATGCCCACAGAGTGAGTCGCAGGCTCATATACACACAATCTCACATATAAGATCTTAGATCTAGAACTTGAAGGGCCCCAGAGAACATCTAGTCGCACACCCTGCCGCAGCAGGGGGTAATACCGAGACCTAGAGAGAAGTAACTTGTCCAAGCTCGTATGTGGCCAAACTCACCCACACCCCAGCTCATAGATGCCTAAGCTCACATATATGATACTAGATCTGGAACTAGAAGGGCCCTCAGCAAACAATCCAACTCCCTGCTGTGGTTGAGGTGGAAAGGGAGGCCTAGAGAGCATTTACTTGCCCAAGCCTACATAAAATGTTCTAGATGTAGAACTGGAAGGGCCATCAGTGAACATCTAGTCAAATCCCCAGCTATGACAGAGGTGCAAATTAAGATCTAGAGGGAAGTCATTTGCCCAAGCTCACACAATCAGGCTCACACACGCACAAACTAACATAAGCCCAATCTCACAAACTCCCAAGCTCACACATAAGATCCTAGATCTAAAACTGAGAGGGCCCTCAATGAACATTTATTCCAACCCCTTCTCTAGAATAAGTGGAAACTGAGCTTAGAAAGAAGACCCTTGTCCAAACTCACACACACCCAAGATCATACACACACATGCGTAAAATTATGACCCAGCTCACAAATGCCCAAGCTTACATATGAGATACTTGATCTAGAACCGGAATGCTCCTCACTGAACATTTAGACCAACTCCATCTGTGGCAGAGGTTGAACCGGAGGACCAGAGAGAAGTCTCTTGCCCAAGCTCACAAACGCCTAGGCTCACACACACACACACAAACTACCATAAGCCCAAGCATACAAATTCCTAACTTCACATAGAAGATCCTAGATCTACAATTTGAAGGGTTGTCAGCGAACATCTATCTAGTCTAAAGCCGTACTGTGTCAGAGGTGGAAACTGAGGCCTGGAGAGAAATCACTTACCCAAGATCACACATGCCGAAACTCGTACTCCCCTGCTCACATACGCCCAAACTCATATCAAATGTTCTCAATCTATAACTGATGGGCCCTCAGGGAACATCTGGTCCAAACCCCTGCTGGCAGAGGTGGAAATTGAGGCCTAGGGAGAAGTCACTTTCCCCAGCTTACACACACCCAATCTAACATAATATTTTAGATCTAGAACTGGAAAGGCCCTCAGCGAACATCTAGTCCAACCTCTGCTGTGGCAGAGATGGAAACTGAGGCCCAGAGAGAAATCTCTTGCCCAAGCTCACACCCAATCCATACATGCCCAAGCTTAGTTATAAGATACTAGATCTGGAACTAGAAGGGCCCTCAGCAAACACATAGTCCAACCCCCTGCTGTGGCGAAAATGGAAAGGGAGGCCTAGAGAGAGGTCACTTGCCCAAGCTCACAGACACCCCAGGTCACACATGCACAAGCTAGATCCAGGAGCTGGAACATTATTAAAGACTGGCATAAATGGCCTCTGAGGTACGTTCTCAGAGGCCATTTATGCCAGTCTTTAATTTTACAGAAGTGGAAACTGAGGTCCAGGAAGGGAGTAAGACATGCTCATGGTCACATTATAGATAAGTGTAAGGGATCTCAAAGGCCATCTAAGCCAACCCTTCCCCCATATACCTCTATTTACAGAAGAGGAAATTCAGGTCCAGAAAACTTTAGAGGCAGAATTTGAACTCAGGTTCCCTGACTAGAGTTAGTCAATGTGCCTTCCTTTTTCCTCTACACACCAGCTCTCATGGATGTGCTTCTGAAAACTTGTATTGAATTAAATTTTATTAACATGCAGAAAAAGAGCTGGTTATGTAAGTCCTAAATGTCAATCCATCTGTAACATTAACAAGTATTTCTCAGTGTGAATAAATTACTCTCTGATGTATCTGTCTTTTGGGTTTTGTTTTTTTTAAAAGAAAGGAAGAAAGGAAAGAAGAAAAGGAGGAAAGGAGGGAAGAAGGGAGAGAGGGAGGAAGGAAGGAAGGAAGGAAGGAAGGAAGGAAGGAAGGAAGGAAGGAAGGAAGGAAGGAAGGAAGGAAGGAAGGAAGGAAGGAAGGGAAGGAGGGAGGGAGGGAGGGAAAGGAGGGAGGGAGAGAGGGAGGAAGAAGCAGAAACTACTTATAAATTGTTGAAGAAGTTGGAAAGGCAAAGATTTTATGTAATGATATTCTCCCTCATGGTAGAGAGCTGACTAGACTTTCAAAGACTTTTCCACTAGAATTTGCAGATGCCTTCTTAGGCTTTGTACTTGGAAGTACAAATCAGTGAGAGAAAGGTTCTGAATTCATTTCCATTCATTCAGTTCTTCCATTCAAAAGTATCAGATGGATGGATGGATGGATGGATGGATGTGTGTTGATATTCACAGATCAGGTTAAGAATCCCTGTACCAGATTGTGAAGTCAGAAGACTATGATTGGTAACCCAGTTTAGACAATGCTCTATAATTCTTGGCAAGTCACTTAACCTTTTCTGAACCTCAGGTTCTCATCTGAAAATGAGAATGAGAACTCTTGTTCTATCTACTTCCCAGGGGTTATAAGGAAGGGGTTTGTAAAGCTATAAGTGCTATAGAAATGGGAGCTGTTATTATTATTCATTTGACAGGTGTTTATTAAGCTCCTACAATATGCAAAAGGCCCAGTGCTATAGAGGGGTATATACAAAGATGAATACATCCAGGGGTATACAAAGATGAATACGTCCTGATCCCTGCCTAGGAGTTTGACAGTCTAATGGGAAGGGAAGACATGGACACAAAGAACTCCAAATGGGAAAAGTGTTTATTAAGCATCTATTAAGCAAAAAAGGGCCAGAAAAGTGTGTGTGAGTGTGTGTGTGTGTGTGTGTGTGTGTGTGTGTGTGTGTGTGTGAGAAAGAGAGGGGGGAAGGGAGGGAGAGAGAGGTTGGAGGAGGAAAAGATAGAGAGAAAAAGGCAGAGAGAGAGGTGGGAAGGCTAAAAGGGAGAGAGAACAAGAAAGAGATACACAGAAAGCGGGGGGGGAAGGAAGAGAGAAAAAGAGAAAGAGAGGTTGGAGGGGGAAGAAAGAGAAAGAAAAAGCGAGACACACAAAGGAAGAGGAATTGGAGGGGAAGGATGAGAGAGAGACAGAAGTTGGGGAGAAGGATGGGAGAGAGAAGAGAAGGAGAAGAGAAAGAAAGAGTTAGCCACACAGTGAGAAAAAATGCCTTTTCAGCTGAGTGGGGGAGGGATGACTGGGAAGGTTGCTTAGAGCAGGGAGCCTTTGACAAGCACTGGATTTCCATAGAGAAGGAGAAATGATTAAGCATTCTTGGTTTATTTTAAAAAAATGAAGGATAAAGGTACAGAGTGGGAAGTAAAAGAATAAAACAAAACCCAAAACCCAGTCATGACCAAACAAAACAAAACCTCAAAGCTCAGTTGTGACTGAACAAAAGAAAACCCAAAGCCCGGTCATGGCTGAATAAAACAAAACCCAAAGCCAGCCATGAGTGAATAAAACAAAACCCAAACCCAGTCATAGCTGAATAAAACAAAACCCAAACCCGGTCATGGCTGAATAAAACAAAACCCAAACACCGGTCATGGCTGAATAAAACAAAACCCAAAACCTGGTCATGGCTGAATAAAACAAAACCCAAATCCGGTCATGACTCACGATAGATACTTTGGGTGTGCCTCTACAACCCAATGCTAGACACAGTTGAGAACACAACTCCTGGGCATTTGTATAGCCTTTCCAAAGTATACAGAATGTATGCCCATATACTGACTAAATACTAATTACCTTCCTTTAGACCTCCACTCCCCTTATTAAAGAGGCAAGGCAAGGATTCTGCTCAACCTTTCATAGAGTTAAGAGCTGAGGTTAAGAGAAAAGGTCCTAGCTTGCTTGATGTCATATAATAATAACAATATCTAGCATTTATAAAGCACTTTAAGGTTTGCAAAACACCCTAACATTGTTTCATTTGACTCTGTTAACAACTTAAGGAGAAAGTGCTATCATTATCTGCACTTGTACAGATGAGGAAACTGAGGCTGAAAGATGTTAAGTGACTGAGACAGGTCTTGTCCTCAAGTTTTTCTGACTTCAGATCCTGCCCTTCAGCCACCATTTCATCCAGCAGTCTCCATAGAAGTAAACAGAATGAGAAAGCAAGGATAGACTGGAATATGCACAAGCCCTAGATGTTTCTCATTCCTTGCCAGCAAACAATCACAATTATGGAAATAAGCATATGGCTAAGCTCGGATGTGCTGAACATGCTTCTAACTCTTCCTTACCTTGGCCTTCCATTATTGAGGCAAATGAGTTTAAGAGAACAAAATGATGAAACAAACCAAAGAATCTCTTTAATTCTGAGGGGGTGGAAGACGTCAAGATTAAAAGAGAATATTAAATTCTCTTATTCCTTCTTCAGTCTTCCAAAATTATCAAAAGGACAGAAGATATTGAGTATTGGTCAACCCAGAACTCTGGTTGAGCCCGCTTGTGTTCCCTTCTCACCTCTGCTGAGATGAACCCTTCTATCCAATCTTAACCTGTTTTGGGTCCTAGACTCTTTGAGTAGTCTTGTGAAGCTCATGGGCCTCTTCTCAGAATAAAGTTTCTAAATGTACAAAACTAAATATACAAAAAATGTACAAAACAACAGGATTATGAAGTAAACCAATTAAATTGAAACCAATTAAATTAAAACTCAAGTTCATAGATGCCGGGTTAAGAACTTTTGCTTTAAGGAGAGATGGGGCTGGCACCAGATGGCAAAGGAGACTGTCTAGAAGCAGTTTCTCTCTTTGCTGTTAACACGAGTTTGTATCTGTTTCCTGTCAGCCATCACTCCTTGGGGCTGGCTAAACCCAGACTGCCCCATGCTAATCACTTCTCTTGGTTAATTTAGGAATCATCTTAGAATTCTGCAGGGCTGTGGGGGGGAGCATCCTTAAGGACATGAATTCTCACTGGCCTGTTGGTGGTGGTTGAGAAAGGTAGTTAATAGTGACTTTTTCCCAAGCTACCTTTTTCTTATAATTTTTTAAACAAACATCAACCCTGTAAAATATAAGCAGAGCAGTTGTGAGCTTCCATGCCCATTTCTGCTTTTACCATTATGGTCTGCACTTTCCATTATATTTCCTCAGAGCATGAGCATGCCCCAAGCTTGCCAAACTATGGGAGGACATTAAATATGCTAGGCTCTGTAGCTAACCCTTAACCCTTGGCTGCCCACTGCCTAATAGTGGGTCACAAAGATTGTTTTCCTCAGCATCAATCTGAAAAATTTAGAAGAAATGCCAACATTTCTTTCTTTGGGTCCTTCCTTCCTTTCTTTTTTTTTCTTCCTTTATTTTTCTCCCTTACTTTCTTCTTTCTTCCTCTTTTTTCTTTTTCTCTCTTTCCTCTTCCCTCTCTCTCTTACTCTCTTTCTCTATGTCTTTCTCTCCTCCCCTCTCTATTTCATCTTCTTGCACTTGGTTTTTCTCTCTTCTCCCTCCTTCTCTCCCTTCCCCTCTCTGTTTCTGTGTGTATTTCTCTTTCCCTCTGTCTGTCTCTGTGTGTCTGACTTTATCTGTCTCCTCTCTCTTGTTTTGGTCTCTCTGTCTCTCCCTCTCTCCCCTCTATCTTTTTTTTGGCAAAGTAATTGGGGTTAAATGACTTGCTGAGGGTCACATAGCTAGAAAGTGTGAAGTGTTAAGTATCTGAGGTTGGAGTTAAACTCAAGTTCTTGTAACCATCCTCTGTCTACTGCATCATCTAGCTGCCCCTATTTTTCTTTCTCAATCTTTCTCTCTCTCCTCCCCTTTCCTGTGTTTCTTTCTGTCTTCTCTGTGTGTGTGTCTCTCTCCCTTCCATCTCTGTCTCTCTTCTCTGTGTTTCCCTCTGCCTCTCTCTTTCTCCCTCCATCTCTCTTTCCTTTCTCTTTCTTAATCTCTATCATTTACTCTCTTCTGCCCCTCTTTTTTTCTCTCTCTCCCTCTCCCCCTTCTATCTTTCTTTCTCAATCTCTCTCTCCTGCCTCCTTCTTTCTCTCTGTGTTCGTGTCTTTATCTCTCCTTTTCCATCTGTATCTCTCTCACTTCTGTCTCTTTCCTTTCTCTCTCTCAATCTCTTTCTCTCTCTGCCCTTCTCTTCCCCTCATCTAACTCTCTCTTGCCCCTCTGTCTCTCTGCCTGTCTCTTTGTCAGTTTCTCTGTGTCTGTCTGTCTCTCATCTGGATCTGGATTTCATTGGTGTAGATCAGGACTAGATGCAGAACAATATGCCTGGAATTTCTAATCTTAAGAGAATTATCTGGGGCACCAAGAGGTAAGTGTCTTGTCTAAATTTCAGCATTTTAATTTTTGCCTTCTGACCCAGCCCAGCCTCTCTCCCTTAATAACCCATCATGCTTTTCTCTAAACTTTTCATAAATCTAGTGACAATCTAGCTTAGGGGCAGAGTCAGACTGGACTCAGAGTAAGAAAACTGGGATTTCTTTCTCAGCTCTGACATTCCCTAGCCGTATGAATTTGGGCAAATGACTAACCCTCTCTGTGCCTCAGTTTTTTCATCTATAAAATGGGGATAAAAGTATTCCCATTACCTGCTTCTCAGGAGAGGGGAAAGTTGTTATGAGGAAAGTACTTCACAAGCTTTAAAGCACCAAAACCCAGAATTTCATAGCTGGAACAGCCTTCCACAGCCATCTATCTAGTCCAGCCCATACATTCCCATTATAACATAAGTGTTCATTCTGATCACTTCCATGACCATTCATGATTCCAGAGACAGATGATGAAGCATGCTGCCCACCCCCTGCTCAAGAGGTGATGGGCTCAGGGTGGGAAATGAAGCACACAATTTTGCACATGGCTAATGTGGGAATTTGTTTTGCTCGATTGTGCATTGCTACATGGGTGTTTTTGTTTTGTTTTTTAAGGTTGGGAGAGGTGATAAACAAGAGAGGAAATAACTCCTTGTTAGTTGAAAAAAAAAGTAATTACCTGTCAAGTGGTCATGCAAACTCTCCCTGAAAACCTCTGATGAGGAAGAAGCCACTGAGGCAGCCCAGCCCACTTTTGGACAGCTCCCATTTAACTCCACCCATGAGTCTTCTTTTCTCCATGGTAAACATCCCTACTCCCTAAAACCCATCCATCCTCCTGAAGATGTAACTCATATGGTCCCAGTGGCCAGACTTATTGTACGCGACTCCTCTCCACATACCCTCTGCCCTAACCCATATTTCATCTCTGCCTTCAGAAAGCCTATTCCCCATTCCTGGCCTTCCCTTTCTCCTCACCTCTGTAGTCTCCCTCAAAGCTGGTTCCCTCTGATGTTAAGGCCGCTCCCCTCCAAAATTACTGTTGGTGAATTGTGTACAAATTGTGTGTGTGTGTGTGTGTGTGTGTGTGTGTGTGTGTGTAGCAGTTATCTTCCCCCAATGAATGTTTCTTGAAGGCATTCATGTTCCTAGCACCTAGTAGATGTCTAATAAACCCTTCTTTATTATCAAATCAAGAGTAACTAGGAGCTTTCCAATTATTTCTTCACTAAGCTTGTCTATCAATTCCCTGTGAGCCATTTTGTTGATTTTCTTCCATCCTCTGTACCTGCTGTTAAAACTGGCTGTTGAGTTCCCTCTTCATCCATATCAGTCTCTTTAGACAACTCTCGTTTTTCCTCTTCATTGAAATTGTTTTCTTTCACATCTTCAGAATTGCATTCTTGAGAGTTTTCCCTCCCTTATCTGCCGATTTGGAAGCCTTTTTGTTTCTTGGGATTCTACCTCTCCTTCCTCTAAATCCCTTCAAGTCTGCTTTCCCAGAGTCTCTTGATTCACATCGATCTGTGTCCGACTTCCTTCTCCCCTATCATAGACTCAATTAGAAAGAAGTGACTTCCTTCAAGGTTTGAATCATCTCCACCCCAAAAACTAGTTCCTCCCTCTTAATGAGAACAAAATCTAGTATACAGTTTCCCCTTGTGGTTCCTCCACCTTTTGAAGGACAAAATGATTAGTAAAGTGAGTTGGGAAGTGATCAGCTTCTATGCTTTTGGTAGAGAGAGAACTTTACTAGATGTTGGGAAAGTTTAAATGTCCCATCACTGTGGCAGTATGTGTCAACCTTATGATCTGTTCCCTAAAGTGTTCATCTCTTTCCTCTTTCAGTTTAGACAGTGTGTAGTATACTTCGCTGGCACAAAAGCGATTCTGTATCTCCCTCTGATACTTTCCACCATGCTTCCAGTTCTTGGGATTCCTCACAAAAGTATACTTTCTTAATATTCAATGTTACATATATTTTAACATATTTAACATGTATTGGGGAGGGGGGAGGGGAAAGGAAGGGAAAATCTGGAACAGAAGGTTTTGCAAAGGTCAATGTTGAAAAATTACCCATACATATGTTCTGTAAATAATTTAATAAAAATTTTATTTTATTATTAAGACAAAAATATCCAATGTTACTATCCATACTCCCTTTTACCTATCCTAATTATTTTAAAGTATAACCAAGCATCCAAAGTTATATCCCAATCATGGGTTTTATCACACCCAGTGCCTTAAGACCTCAAGCTCTTGCTTGTTGCCTAAAATCTGAACATCTATATAGACTTCTCGGGCCATAAGTTTGGGGGTTTATTTTGTTTTGTTTTCCACTGGCTTCTTTCCTATATGTTGAACCCTTGGATGTCTCAACTCCTCCTCTTCCTTCATCGTACCTACTCTATTGTATCTTGCTTAGTGGAAACATGTGGAGTTTTCTCCCTTCCCCACTATTTTCCAGTTTAATGGAATTTTGCTTAGATTTGCAAGATACCTAGTATGTAAATTCTTAGCCACTTTTGCTAAGCGCACTCTTTGCCGGGAGCCTCTTTTTTAAGCCATGGTCCAGAAATCTAAGTCCCATTCTAAGACAACACCATCTTAACTAGCTGATCATTCTGTTTTCTTCTTCTATAAGTCTTGCCTTCAGTTGACAGCGATGATAAATACATTACCTATGGTATTCGGCTTCCCGCCTAGGACTCTGTAATCCTCAGCAATACTTCGGGTGTTCCTTCTGATAATAACATTTGTGCCCACATGAATCACCAGAAGTGAATCATCCATTTGGATGTCTTGGACACTTCTCTGCTATGACTTGGATTTATGTCTCAGGAAGATAGCAGACCCCTGTATTGCTTTAATTAGGTCAATAAACAGCTGCTTCAGTACTCTGGGGCAGAGAATAACCAATCTCTGATGCCCTTTCCTTCTACCCCTGTCCCTTACCGCATGAAATCTCACTGCAGACAGCATCTATATATCTATCCAGTACATATTTGCTTGGAGAACAAACCGCTGTTTCTACCCCAGAACATTCTCTTCAGGAAGAGCCGTAAACTTGAAGTTTCTTGTTTTTGATTTTAGCTCTGGGCATACAATGTGCCTTTTATTTTCCTTCCTCCTCATATAACATTCTTTTATGCTTCCTAATCATCTCTACCTTATGCTACTTTCACTGCAGCCACCTGCCCCATCTCCCTCCCATTGGAACCTTGAATTTTACCCCCTGACAGCTGTCTTTGATAGGTCAGATTTTGCCTTCTCTTGCTTAGAATCAGGCCTCCAGGTTACTTCTCAGTCATCTCCACCCTATGGTACATCTGCTTTGGCCATTATCCCTATTATTCCTCCCAACCTACCATGGAACTTTGGACTCTGTCCATGAGACACTGGATTCTGATAGACTGGATTTCTTTCCTGGCATCAGGCCTCCATGGCCCTTCTCAGCCATTTCCATACCATACCACATCTTACTTCTTTTCCAGACTCTCTTATGTATTATTTTTTCCCCATTAGGAGGTAAAGTTCTTTGAGGCATTCCTTCAGACATTTAACCTTTTCTTCTAGGAGGATGGGATATGGCAGAAATACAAGCATCACATGCTCATTTCAAGTGATCGGAAAACATATCCTGCTTTTCATAGAGATTGAGATTGTTAGCCTTGTTTTCTTTGATTTTTTGACTGCTTTTGGATGATTACACCTTACCTCCTTAAGAGATAAGTTCACCTCATTAAGACCTATGCAACCTATTATCAGCATTTAGTAAATTTGACAGCCCTACCCCACTTCCTTATCTTAATCTCAACACCATGGTGATATTCTACTTCCCCACTTGGTGCCAACATCCCAGATGTTTCTTTAATTTATCCCACTTCCTAATTCACTCTACTAATTTGCTTGACCCGCTATTTTCTTCCATTACCTTCTCTTACTTACGTTGCCTTGCCGTTTACCTTCTCCTTTTTCTTCTCTTTGCCACTCTTTCTTTTCCATCCCTTGATCTACCTTGATCTAACTCCTTCTCTGACTTCCACTCCTTGAAACTGGAAGTCAGCACTTAGAGATGGTTCTTAAAATGTTCCTCAATTCCTTCCAAATTTCTCCAAATCTCCCTTCCCTGAATTAAATTCAATCTTTGATCTCTGACCAGTCCGGTCCAAATTCCATCCTCACTCACCTGCATGTCTTCCATCTCCTTATTCGGCTCAAACCTTTCTTCTTGTGGTCCTTCTCCTACGACCTTCTTCCACAGAAGGTAGAAGCCAGATACCACTAGAGAATGAGAAACATGATTACGGTATTAGAAAAATAAGAGCTGTGATTGCAAACATATTCCATTATGATTCAGCCTGAGCAACGTCTTGGGGAAAATGAGTTCCATAGCTTTTCTATCTGCTACATGGAGCAATAATGCCTCTTACTGTCCTATTCTCAGCCCTTCAAGCTTCAAGGGGGTCTCGGGGATTTGGCAAAGAGTCTCTGGTTCCCTAACTGATTTTACAGATGTCAATCACATTCCCTCTCTGCCTTTGTCTCTCCAGGCTGGAGTCCTGATTTTCAAATATGGGTAATTTCTTCAGAAGACAGAAAAAGAAAAAAAAAAGGGCTTCTCAGTAGCTCAACTAACCTCCGCTGCTTAAATAAGTCCACACACAAATCCCAGCGTGTCATGGGACCCAAGGGCACCTGATGAGATGTCTGCCTTTTCTTCCCTGTTGGCATTTGGATTTAGAATGCTTCACCGTTTTACCAAAGAGTAAATTTTGTCAAAGGGGAGGAGAAGGGATTGGCTAAATTAACTGCATTTTTATGTTTGGAAAATCAGAGTTTGGAAAATAGATCAGGCTGAGGGTCTCAAGAATCCAGGAATGATGCAGAATTAAACTGCCAGCCTCAAGTCTCTGTCTTTCCTTGAACAATTTGCTAAGTCTATAGAACTTGGGCAGCTGGGCTGTGGCTAGGGGAACACAATACCTGCATATTGAACTGATAACACCCATCTTGATATCCTCAGGAAGGGGGAATAAGTCTGGCTGTGGAACCCTATTTCTGTCTGTGATGCAGTCATTTTTCATTTCCACTGCATCGTCTTCTCTCTCCAAACAGGATAGAAGAGGATTTACAGGCACCCTCTCAAGATGAACAGTGAGGCAAGCATCCTCTCCCCATCAAGGCCTGCCCATCTCTTGAAAAAGGATTCCGATTAGGATCATGTTCTCCTGCTGCAAAGGCAGAAGCCCCACTCTTCCCCTACACTGCCTGCCCCCTCTCTGTTCCTTCCCCAAGAGATGAAGGCCTACAATGGAGCTTTCCCCATAAACCCTTTCCTATCAGCCCCTCAGACATATAGCTCTTCTATCAGTAACTAGGCCACAGGCTGGCCAACCGGTTCCTCCCAATGTGTTTGCCTTGGTTAATGTCTACTAGGCAAGCAGCAACCAGGAGCTGTCTATTCTTCAGGTCCTGGCAGCTGCAGGGGCTGCTGTCTGAGGGCCTGGAACTCAAAGTGCCCCAGGGTACCAACCTGGAGCCTCTTTAAAAAAAAAAAAAAACCAAACCCTAGCCACCTCCCACTGCAGTTGGGAAGCAGCTGTGTGCTTTTGAGCCTAAAAACTCCTCGAGGAGCCCCCCCAAAACTCACTGCTGCTTATGGAATACACTGGCCACTCCTTCCCTCACTGAAGTGTTCTGCATTGTGGTGACTCTGGGCATGTGCAGTACTAGGGAAATTCTGGCAGACTGGACTGCCATTGGGAGCCTTTCCCCACAGTTTCCCCTCCCACTGTGGGGTGTGTGTGTTTGTGTGTGTGTGTGTGTGTGTGTGTGTGTGTGTTCTGTTCCTCTGTTCGAGGTGGATACATCAGGGCCATCCTCACTACTGGAATGATCTCTGTTCCTACCCCTAACCCCCCAAGCCCACTAGAGTCAAGCAGAGGCCTGAATCTCTCAGTGGAGTATGACATGTAGAGATTATCTAATCCAACCCATCCTTAATAATTAAACTCCTTTACAATATGCTTGGGATGAAAGACAGAAGGCACCCACTATTTCCTCCAGCTGCCCATTCCGATTGGAGATAACTTAGTCAGGAAATATTCCTTCACCTTCTGGTCACCAGCCTTGGATCTCTGGTATCTTGAGTCACGTGAGGCAACCAAAAGTCAGGATCCAGGGATGAGAATTAGCCTTGAATGAATCTTCCTCTAGATTTGCAGTGGACAGAGTTCCTGCCCTGGAGTCAGATCTGCATTCATATTCACTCTCAGACACTAACTAGTTATGTGACCCTGGACAACTCACTTAACCCTGTTTGCCTCTGTTTCCTTATCTGCAAAATGAGCTGGAGAAAGAAATGGACAACCACTCCAATATCTTTGTCAAAAAAACACATCCAAATAGGCTCACAATGAGTCAACTGAATGACCCCAATAACTTTCTTATTACTCTAGCCACTAAGAAAAATCATGGGTTGAGAGGGTATGGGCCCCTGATCAAACATCTGGGTGCCATCTGGAAAATTCCCAGTCTAGACTGCCCTTTCACTTAGAGCCAATTCTGTAGCCTTATGTCAAGTTGGCAGGGGCATAACCTACCTAGGATATGCCCTATAAGGGGAGCAGGCATTCAACTCTTGTTCTTTGAGCTCTTCTGTTATACCTGTTCCAGATCATTAATGGATTGGGATCCCTTCAGCACATCCTATACTGTCCCTCCTTCCCTGAGTTGCAGGCTCCTGGTACTAAAGGCTGATTACAATCAAGCCCCATTGCAAAACCTCCTTAATGAGATCTAAGATCACTCAAAAGGGATCAATCAGCCTCAGAATACAAATAGAATGTACTAAATGGATGAGGTAGAATAACCTAATAATTAGAGAGCCAGCCTCAGGGCCAGTCCCCAAATCTGAGGAACTTAACTGCTTGAAATATTGTTAGGTGCAGCCATTTCCCAGCTGACATCAAAAGATATGAACAGTTTTCAGATGAAGTGATCAAGGCTATCTATAGCCATAGGAAAAGTTACTAATGATTAGAGATGCAAATTAGAACAATTCTGAAATACAACCTCATACCTGTTAGACTGGCCAATAGGAAAGAAAAGGAAGATGACCAGTGTTGGAGGCGATGTGGGAAAAATGAGACATCAAGGCATTGCTGGTGGAGTTCAGCCATTCTGTAGAGTAACTTGGAACTGTGCCCAAAGTGCTATAGAACCCTTTGGCCTAGCAATACTACTACTAAGTCCGGATCGCAAAAGAGATAGAAAACAAAAAGGGAAAGGATGTATATATACAAAATATCTATAGTGCTTCTTTTCTGGTGGCATAGAATTGAAAATTGAGGGAAAGTCCATCAGTTGGGGAATGTCTGAACAAATTGTAGTATATGATTATGATGGAATACTGTTGTGCTGTAAGAAAGGATGAACAGGATGCTCTCAGGAAAACCTGGAAGGACTGACATGAGCTGGTACAAAGAGCAATGTACTGTGTACAAAGTGGCAACAATATTATGGGATGAATGACTTGGCTATTCTCAGCAATACAATGACTTAAGACAGCTCTAAAGGATTTGTGATGAAAAATGCTGTCCATCCTCAGAGAAAGAAGCGATGGTGTCTGAATACAGATTGAAGCCTGTTTTTTGCCTTCTTTATTTTTCTTGAGGAGTTTTGTTTTTGGTCTATGTTTTCCCTCACAACATGACTGATGCAGAAATATTTTGCATGACTGCAATGTGTAACTCATATGGAATTGCTTGCCTTCTCGATGAGGGGGAGAGGAAGAGAGAGAATTTAGAACTCAAAATTTTTAAAATGAATTTGGAAATTGTTTTTATATGTATCTGGGGAAAAACAAAATACCAAATAATTTTTTAATACAAGAAATATTCCCAAGTGCTTCCAGAAACAGATCAAAATATATTTGGAGATAATTAATAAAAAGAAAATACAGAAGTCCATAGATAATGTTAATATGCATTTTAAATCAATATGCTTTGATCTGTACGGATATTTATATACATTCTGTTTTCTATTTCAGTTTGAGACCACTGCTCTCTACAAATCTCTAAGCCTGTAAGTTGCAGAGAAGTCGGCTTCCTGCATTGGCAGATAGAGTTTCCTCTCCTGAAAATTCCCAATGATTATGAAATCCCAGGTCTAGCTCACATGTCATCCAAATGGACAAAAACTGCCCATTGTCTAGTACAGTCAGATGGCCATTCCATTGACTTAATCCAGCAAGATATATTCTCGGGACACGGAGAGACAATGAGTCAGGCCCATAGAAGGAAGTGAATGAACCAGATTGCCTTTGGCTAAGTTTGACCAACTATATTCTGTTCTTGGGCACAAATGCTGAAGACAGAGGTTCTGCCCTCCTAGCACCACAGAGTCTGAAGAATCCAAGCTATGGCTGACTCAAAGGGCAATGGAGAAAGACTGGATGGAGACCAGTAGACTGCAGACCATTTCCAGGGCTAACCTGCCTTCTGGGAACCAAATGTACACAAAATATTGCTGTGCATAGAACAAGTATTTAATACTTATTGGGGCAAGGAAGAGAAAGGGTGAAGTTTCATTGGGGCTGGGGCTGAGAGGGAAGCCACCTTAATGAGAACATCGAGCATCTCAAGGAAATTGCCAATTATATGTAAACTCAGAAGATCCTGCCTTATTCCATTCATGTCTTTGAATTTCCAGGCAGCTTATGAGATAGCCCAGTACACAGGTTGAGAGTCAGGATGGGAAAGGGAAGAAAATGTGGTTACTGCAGGAGTCACAAGCTGGGAAAGAGTTGGAGATGGAAGTGAAGATGAAGAACAGGGTTTGAGTTATAAAGCAGACTGAAAGGTAGAATGGCATGAGATTGTGATCATATAAGGGAATTTCAGGGCTCATAAACACGTTAGTGGAACATTTGGGGGTAATGTCAACAGGGTGGGACTGTCTCTGGATGTAACTGTGGTGAAGGAGCAGATCAGGAGGCAGGAATGACCTCAGCAAGTTATTTCACTTTCTTGAGCCCTATTATCTCCTCTATCCAATGAGGGACTGGCTTAATTCCTCTTCCATATTTTAGTTCTAGTATACTATAGAGAACCCTGGGCAAGTCATTTCCCCTCCATGGGCCTCAGTTTCCTTTCTTTGCTACATGAGGGGGTAAGAGTAGAAGGGCTCTGCGGTCCCTTCTAGCTTTAGAGCTGGAATCATATAATCCTATGAAAAGTACAGGTATCAGCTCAAGACTATATTCTGGGTTTTCTACCTTTTTCACATCCCTGGCTAATTGGCGTTAACAGAAATTGGAAAAGAAATGGCCTCTGCACCCACTATCTCTCTCTCACACAAACACACACACATACACACATACACACACCATATCTAGTAAGCCAGACCCACTGGTCCTCAGCTAAGCAAAGGCTTGGATATTGCCTAGAAGCAGTCATTTGCCTCATCATGGCCATGACATGAGCACAGCAGAGCCCCCACTTAGCCCAGCTCCCCCTGGCTCCTCCACTTTTAAGTAAAAGGGCTCAGGGAGCTACTTGCCCCATGACATTCCAGCCAGTTTGCCAATAGCTTGTGAACAAGCAGCTGCCTGCTGCAGAATCCGCCTGGGAGAAAGAAAGAAAGCAATTCCCATCCCCCGCCCCTCCAGATCTAGCCAGCATTGCAAGCCACGTGGATCTGTCATTCTCTAAAGCCTCCCCAGGCACAGCGTCATCTTCACCGAATGGAAAGAAAGGGCCCCCAGCTCCCCACTGCACCAAGTTCTTTTCCAGCCAAGCCTATCATTCAGTGCCACGGTTACGTCAATGGCCCAAAAGCTGTTTCCATCTGGAACAGAGGCTGACGTTGCCTTGGGAGATGAGTCTCTGAGGTCGTGGATGAGCAGCATCCCCAAACATGGTAAAAGGGAAGCAAATCAAGGCACCAGTGAAGTGGTGACAGACGGGGGCAGGACCCAAGGGGCCCTGGGTTGGACGTCAGAAGGAGCTTGGTTCAAATCCTAATTTTACTACTTAAGCAGGCACTTCACCTCATTAGGTCTCAGTTTCCCCCTATGGAATTGGAGGGGATTGGACTGGATGGTCTTTGAGGTCCTTTTTGGACCTGGATCTCTAATCTTCTTAGGCTATGATACAGTCATTGAATACTCCATTCAGGGTACAGTTTTCTTTGACTTTTCCATCAGTAAGGGTTGAAACTGACCAAGAGATGAGAGAAAGTCCACTAAAGTAGTCTGGATAATTGAACAGTGTGCTTCTTTCACGTTGTTTGCCTTCACTTTATATTGTTTCTAAAACCTGGAATGGCCTCCCTTCTTATTTCCATCCTTCTTATTTTTATTTTCTATCTTCTTATTCTTCCAAGGAATAGCCTTGGAATACAAAACAAGCCCTACCTCCTCCATGAAGCTTTCCCTGATTGGATCATGAGATTCAGAGTAAGAAGGAGCTTGGAGTCCATAGAATCCTACTGCCTCATCTCATGACTGATCTCCCCATCTCAAACCTCTCCCAGTTCCCATCCATCCTCCATTCAGTTACCACAATGATTTTCCTAAAGCATTAATCTGACCGTGTCAGCCTCTGAGCAATAAACTCCAGTGGTTCTCTATTACTTTGGTGACCAACTATAGTCTTCTGTTTGGTATCTTAAGCTCTTTACAGCATGATCCTTTCCTACCTTTCCGGACTTCTCCCCTCTACAATCCAGCTATATCCTTGCTGTTCCTGCCACAGGACACTCAATTCTCCAGACTCCATGCCTTGGCTTCAGTTTCAGTCAGTCATTAAATGATTAGTATATATTAAGCCTTTAATAAATGCTCATTTATTGACTGACTGAAACCGAAGCCCCAAGAAGTGAAGTTACTTGCCCAGGTCACAAAGGGAGCAAGAGGCAGAACTAAAATTTGAACCCAGGTCTAAGCCAATAATAACCTCAGCTGCCTTCAAAAATATATGGCACAGATGGGCTAAACCAATTTGCCTAACCTCTAATTAAATTTGGCGTTACTCGATTGTCTTGTTTCATGTGTGTGTTTGGCACTAAGGTGCAAGGGACCTCAGAGATCATCTAGAATCTCCTCTAAAACAGACCCACCAAGTGAATATATTCTCTGATGAGGGGCAGCTTATCACTTCCCAAGCCAGAGCACATTCTACTTTGGGACAGCTCTCATCATTAGGGCGTTTCCCCAGTAATCAAACCTAAATCTGCCTCCCTTCAACTTCCATAATGGCTCCCTTTTTCCATCAGAGTTAATTTAATCTCTCTTCCTCATGTTAGCCCTTCAAATATATTTGAAAACATCTACCATATTCCCCTAAGTCAGAGCTGGGGAATGGCCAGCTCTTGGGCCATCATTTGTTCTGGCCCTACCAAGGCAATGGCCGATGACAACAACTTCCTACTGCTTGAGTTCTATAAGTTGATAATTTTGATGGCTCACAAAAGATGTTATAAATATCCAAATGACCCTTGGTAGAAAAAAGGCTCCCTACCGTTGCTCTAAGTTGTCTTATCTTCAGGCTAAGCATCCCCAGTTTTGTTAACGAGTTCTCAAATGATATGACCTAGAGGCTCTCCCCTACCCTAGTTGCCCTCAAAGATCATCAAGGCCCTGTCTAGAATGTGCCCAGAACAGAAGTTGTCTAAAAGGGGCAGAGGGCAGAGGCACTCTCATTTCCTTAGTCTTCTCTAAAGATGGCTGCATTTTGTTTTCTGGTCCAGACAGGTGAGGTCAATGGTTTAGATAATTCCTGATCAGAAAACCTCCCTCCAATCACACAGATCAGCAATTCTTCTGGGCCTGAGAGATTCAGTAATTTGACTGGGGCCGCAAAACTAGTAGGTATCACAGAGGCAGCTGAACTCAGATTTTTCTGGCTTCAAAGCCCATTCCTCTCCACTCTTTTAAAGCATCCCCAAATCTCATTAACTTAGTGTTCATCTCCTTCTGAGCTCTGTCAGACCATGACTCTGAAAAGACCATGTTACTCTGTGGGACTCCAGCTCTGCTGCCTACCTCTGCTTCCATCTTCTTTGTGTATTCCCTTTGCTCTCTACGGGTCCTTACAGACAGCTCTCCTTTTTCTTCCTCATCAAAATTCCTTCTTGGTCCACAAAATTTTCATTTCTGAGCACATCCCATACTTCCCAGGACAGTTTTGGCCTGAAGAATTTTAGACTATTGGGATTCTATCTATATTTTCTCTGAATCTTTTGAAATCTCTCCCCTAAACTAAGGTCAATATCTGACCATGGCATGAGTCTTCTCTCCAGAACATTCAGATATGAAATGGTCACTCCTTTCCAAGGTTACTATAGTTGCTACTTTGGTAACCGGTCCATAGGACCATCAGATTATAGATGAACAAATGAATAAAATTGATTAAAGGCTGTCTATGTGCAAAACACTAAAGATACAAATGCCCAAGCAGGCCAATAACTGCTCTCAAGAGGCTCCCACTCTAATGGGGGAGACAATACGTATGGAAAATTCCATCTGCAAGTCAGATGGGAAAGTCCCGTGGTCCTTAGGGTGCAGTGACAAAGCAGATGGTAAGGCCTCTTCTCTAATAGCATTTCCACTGATAAAATGATATCAAGAGTTCCATCCTCAAGTCTCTCCTTACTCTAGACCAGTGTTTCTTATACTATTTCCACTCATAACCCCCCTTTGCCCAAGAAATTTTTACATGACTCTGAGTATATAGATATAAAATAGGTATACAAATCAAACATTAACAAATAATAAATTATAATTTTGTGATCCCTGAATTTATTACAAGACCCCATCTGGCATCAAGACCCATAGTTTAAGAAGCTGACCCTAGAGGAAGCTAGTACAATAAACAGAGTTCTAGACCTGGAGTCAGGAAGACTTCACTCAAATGTGATCAAACATTAACTTTAGGATCCGAGGCCAGTCACTTAACCTTTCTCAGACTTAATTTCATCATCTATAAGATGGGGATAATAATAACACCTACCTCACTGGATCACTGCAAAGCTCAGATGAGACTCTCTCTCTGTCTCTATCTCTCTCTGTGTGTATATACACATATATAGTGCTATGCAAATCTTAAAACACTGTTAACTATTATTCTTCTTCCTTCACCCCAAGAAAACAAGCTCCCCTTGACATTCAGTTTTCATGTCACACATACAGAAGATTCTGGCATCATAATGAGGTGGGACACTTGTCAGGGCTGAAGTGTGTACAGGTAAGGGAGGGGATAGAAAGGTAGGCACAAAATAGGCCAATAGCACCAGAGTGAAATTTTGCCCAGGTCTAGTCTCACCAACCAAGTATAACTAATAGACATCTCAAATTTTGGTTTGATGACTGTTTCCACAACTTTAGGACCTTTTCAAAAACAACTGAAATGGGGCAGCTAGGTAGCACAGTGGATAGAGCACCAATCTTAAAGTCAGGAGGACCTGAGTTCAAATCTGGTCTCAGACACTTAATACTTCCTAGCTGTGTAACCCTGGGCAAGTCACTTAACTCCAATTGCTTCAACAAAAACAAACAAACAAAAAACAATTGGAATAATGAATGCATCTGAGGATGGGTAATGATGACCCAGCTCCTCCAAGCAGACCCTTCCATATAGCAGCAACAGCATTCTAAACCCCCGACTTCAAGCCTGAACAATAAGATAAATGGAGCATTTCATTTAGTGATGCCAGTTCCAGACCAGTTCAGACTAGGTCTCCTTGACACAGCAAAAGTCCACCTGAGCTGCCCAGAGATGATTTTGCTGAGGACTTGCCCTCAAATGACATTCTGTTTTGTCTGCATTTATTTTTCTATTACTTGGTTCCAGGGAAAGAGAAGAATGTTAATCAATTATATTGGCGGCTAGTTCTGAAAATGCCTCTTGCAATTGATGGATCATATTTACAGAGCCAAGTGAAGGTACTGCTCTGGCTCATCATGGAAAAAAACCGTATTGCTCTGGGCACACAATACAAGCTCTCACAGCCTTGGAATTCTCATCACTGATTTCTTAGAGACAGGGCAAGACAAAGGCTTGTGCTCGACTGCAAACCAGCAACCAAAGACTGCATTCTCCACCCCCACACATATCCCTATCGGAAAGTTTTAATCAAACATGGCTACATCCCATTAAAAATGAGCTGGGTATCCTTCAACGTGCCACAGGGGGGAAAAAAACAATTAGTGATTTCAAGAATCTTTCTTGCAACAAGTCTAGGATCCTAAATCTAGAATCTCAGAGGCCCAACTCCCATATTTTAGAGAAAGGGAAACTGAGGGCCACATAAGTGAAATAACTTGTCCAAGGTCACACACAGGATCCTCCATCTAGATCTGAAAGGGATCTCAGAGTTCCAACCTCCTCATTTTACAGAAGAAGGAACTGAGGTCTAGGGATAAGAACTGACTTGCCAAATGATTGCTAAAGAAAAGATGACACCCTTTTAGCCTCAAGAATAAAATAGAAGGTCCTCTTTTTTGCTTTTGAAGTCCTCAGCTTGCTTCCAATCTGTTTCCAGCCTCAGGGTGATGAGGTTAGTGGCAGGGCAGAGAGTGGTGGGGACCCCTCTTTGGTCGGCACAGGTCCAATGTGAGAGAATTCACTGAACCCGAAATATTAGACTGGCAAAAGGAAATTTATTGGCACTGAGAAGTCAGTTTTTGCTAGGAGGCTTGACTTGTTCAGTAGCAAGGTCCTGACAGAGAGCTAAAGGTCCTAGCAGAGAAATCCTGGCAGAGGGATAAGGAGGGGTTAACACTGAGAAGAGAATATCTTCCCCGTGGGCAGGGGTCTACTTTCCCAGCCTTTATCCTCTGGTCAGAGCAAAGTCTGAATCTCTTGACAGTAGCTTTCATTCTTCCTATCCCAATTCCTAAATGCCTTTTGGATGGAGCCAGATCTCTCACTGAGCAATGATTAGGGAGCAAACTGATAGCTCTCTCAGTTTTCCTTAAGGCACTAGAGGCAGTATTAAGTGTGTCCTTGATCAACATAACAAATCAGGGTAATGAACTTTAAGTGAAATAGTCTGCATCTGAGAAGTCTTTTATTATAAGATATAATCATTAAAATAGCAGCTATGGATAGAGCCAAGTTCAATCTTTTTTTTTTTTTAAGTTTTGCATCACTGTCCTGAGATGAACCACTGTTGTAGAGAATATATTATCTTAACCCATCCAGAGATCTGAAGGAAAATTTTAAAACTAATTTTATTTAAAGTTTTGAGTTCCAAGTTCCATCCCTCTCTCTCTCTCTCCTTCCCCTCCCCTCCTCCCTCCCTGAGACAAGCAATCAAATATAGGTTATATATGTGTAATTAGGTATAACTTTCCCTATTAGTCATTTTATTCAAGAAGACTCAAAAGAAAAAATGGAGAGAATTCTAGGAAGATGGTGGAGTAGGTCCGGAAATTCCAAGCTCTCCAGATTTCCCCCACAAACAAAATAAAATTACACCTCAGGGTGAACGTAGACCAGTAAAAAATACTACTTGTAGCAGAACAGTTGTTCCTCCTGGGACAACAAAAGTACATCTCAAGAAGGACACCAGGACTGAGGTTTGGCTGATGTGAAGTGTAAACACCTTTAGGCTAGCTGCCCTAAAACACCAATGAGAGAGCTCTAGGGCTAGCTGAGTTTGGAGATAGCCTCAGCCCCAACCATAAGAATTTCACCTCCCTAACAATGTGGGTGGTCAGGGGTTTGAGTCTGGAAAGATAAGGAACTACAGGTAAGAAACCGAGGCCCAGCTGTACTACTGAGATTCTACCCTGAGCAAGAAGGAATTAGTACATACCCAGTGAGTACAGAAGCAGTGGAGCAGGAAAGCTGCTGGTTTCAGGCACTCATGGGAAGGTGGACTTCTTGGTTTGGGGTTCCGATCTAGAGGGGGGAACTGAAGGAAGACCTGGAGCCAGAGGTACCCCCTCATATACCTCAGGATTAGAGATACATTAACAAGCTCTTATTTTTTTAAAAAAATGAACAAAGGAGAAAGCATCTAACTATAGAAAGTTACTCTGGGAATAGGGAAGACTGGGGTTCATCTTGAGAGGAGGATATTGAAGTAAAAAAGCCTCTCTTACCCCAAAGAGTATTGATAAATGGCTACCTGCCCAAAAATAATTCATAGAAGAACTCAAAAAAAGACTAAAAAACCAAATAAGAGAATGAGGAAAAACTTTTAAAAAGAACAATTCAAGAACAACAAAAAGATTATGAAAATAAAGTTAACCAACTATAGAAAGAGATCCAGAGTCATAAGGACGAAAATGATGCTTTGAAAAATAGAAATGTACAAGGGATGCT
Source organism: Dasyurus viverrinus (assembly GCA_020854095.1). Classification (NCBI taxonomy): domain Eukaryota; kingdom Metazoa; phylum Chordata; class Mammalia; order Dasyuromorphia; family Dasyuridae; genus Dasyurus; species Dasyurus viverrinus. Next base: position 62,813,423 of record CM037003.1, read on the forward strand.
AGTGAAGTTATCTGAGACAAAGAAATTATAAAACAAAATATAAAGAATGAAAAGATAGAAGAGAATGGGAGATCTCATAAGACAAACAACAGATCTAGAGAATAGAGCAAGAATGGAAAATGTAAGGAATAATTGGAATTCCTGAAAGGTATGACCAAAAAAAAGAACTTTGATATAATAACATGAGAAATAATTAAAGAAAATTGTCTAGAAGTAATAGAAGAGGGGAAAGTAGAAATAGGAAAAATTCACCGTATACCAGCTAAAAGAGATCCCTCAAGGAAAACATACAAGAACATCATTGCTAACTTTCCAAAACTCCAGATCAAAGAGAAAATGTTACAAGCAACAAGAGCAACAACAACGAGAAAACAATTCAAATATACTGGAGCTACAATTAGTGTCACATAAGACCTATCAGTGCCTATAATAAAAGACCATAGGTCCTGGAATATTATATGTTGACAATCAAAAAAGTAGAATTGCATCCAAAGACATATCAACAAAATTAAGTATAATATTAAATGGGGAAAAATTGGACATTCAACAAACTGTTAGATTTTCAGGATTTTGTTGCAAACAAACCTGAACTCAAGAGAAAGTTTAACATATAAGAGCCAACATGAAAGACTAATCTCAAGGTACTCAGTAAGGACAAACTTTTTTGTTTCATATGTGGAAATTTCAACCATCTCTCTCTATTTTTATTTTTAAAGCTTTTTATTTTCAACCAACCATATCTCTAAGACTGTCATTAGTAATTGGATAGTCCTGGAGCAGCTAGATGGCACAGTAGAGAGAGCACTGGCCCAAGGGTCAGGAAGACCTGAGTTCAAATCCCACCTTGGACACAATCTTTACCAGCTGTGTGACTCTGAGCAAGTCACTTAACCGTAAGTGCCTTGCAAACTGCACCTTCCCACCAAAAACAAACAAAAAACAATTTGGTACTCCAAAAGACAGATCAGGATAGAGTTGAGTATGTGATTATAAAAAGCAAAACCATATAGGAAAAGGTAAAAACAGTAATTATACTATACCAATGAGGTTCAAGAGTAAAAACCAATACAGAGAAATTACATAGGAGAGGAAGGCTGGTAGTTTCTGAACTTCTACCCTACTGAGTTAAAGAGGGAACAATACATATGTATATCAAGAAGGCTATATAACACCCTCCAAAATATATAAAGAAATAAGGGGCAGAGGAAATAGAATAAGGCGAAGTATAAAAGAATAGGAGTGGGATAGGGTGTATAGATTCAGAGGGAGGGAAAAGAAAATCATAAGGTTAAATTGTTTACATTCTTGCAGGGAAGATGATACTTGTAACTCATATGAATCTTTTCATTATTAGAGAAGTTAGAACTTAGAGTATCTCATTATTAGAGTAGTTAGAAGAAGCAGAGGGCACAAGGGTGATATCTAATAAAGAATGAAAATCTCCGATAAAGGGATATCTAAAAAATAAAATTAAGGAGTGAAAGGAATGTACTGGAGAAAGGGAAAGGTAACATGAGGTAAATTATCTTACATAAAAGAAGCAAGAAAAAGTTTTTACAGTGGAGGGGAAGAGCAGGGAAATAAGGGGAATGAGTAAATCTTACTCTTATCAGAATTGGCTCAAAGAGGAAATACCCTGAACACTCAATTGGGAACAGAAATCTATCTTATGCTACAGAAAAATAGGAGGGGAGGGAGAGCAGAAAAGTGGGGTGATAGAAGAGAGGGCAGATTGGGGGAGGGAATAGTCAGAAACAAAACACTTTTGAGAAGGGACAGGGTGAAAGGAAGCATCAATACAGGTAGGAGTATTAACTGTGAAAAAAAATTGAGGCAAGTTTCTCTGATTAAGGCCTCGTTTCTTGAAATACAGAAAACTGATTAAAATTTCTAAAAATAAGAGCTATTCCTCAATTGATAAGTGATCAAAAGATAGGAACAGTTTTCAAATAATCAAAGCTATCAATAGCCAAATTTTTAAAAAATGCTCTAAGCCATTACTGATAGAAGAAATACAAACCAAAACCATTCTGAGATACTACCTCATACCTATTAGATTGGCTAATAGGACAAAAAAGGGAAATGACCAGTGTTAGAAGGGATATAGAAAAAAATGAGACATTAATTTATTGTTGGTGGAGATGTGAACCGATTCAACAATTCTGTAGCATTTATAGCCCCCAAAGCTATAAAACCATGCATACCCCTTGACTTGGCAGTATCACTACTAGGTCTGTATCCCAAAAGAGATTTTAAAAAAGGAAAAGGATCTATAGGTACAAAATTATTTATAGAGGCTCTTTTCTGGTGGCAAAAGAATGGAAATTGAGGGGATACCCATTAATTGGGAAACAGCTGGATAAATTGTGGTATGTGATTGTGATGGAATATTCTTATGCTATAAGAAATGATGAGCAGGATTCTCTCAGACTAACCTGGAAAGACTTACAAAAGCTTATGTGAAATGACATACTGGGGACAAAGTAAAAGCAATATTGAAAGTTTATTCTTAATAATAAGATGATCCAAGACAACTCTGGAGGATTTAAGATGAAAAATGCTATCCATCTCCAGAGAAAGAAGTGATTGTGTCTGAATACAGATTGAAGCATACTTTATTTTTCTTGGGGTTTCTTTTTTGCCTTATGTTTTCTTTCACAACATTACTAGTATTGGGTCTACCTGCCATCTGGGAGAGAGAGTGGGGGAAGGAGGGGAAACATTGGAACAGAAGGTTTTGCAAGGGTCAATGCTGAAAAATTACCCATGCATATATCTTGTAAATAGAAAGCTATAATAATAAAAAAGAGATATTGCAGACCTAAAGTGAAGAAAGTACATATTTTAAATGTACTAAATCTATTACCTAAGTATCAGAACCTTTAGCCTTGACAGTAATCCTCAGACATGGGAACCAAATGAAAGAAGGATTTTGGTATCAAATGATTACATGGAACATGGGAGGGTGATGAAAGGATATTAAGTATGAGAAAAAAGTCAAAATACAGATGTGAACATTGCATTAAATACAAATAAACAAACACAACAGTGACTTAAAAAATAACATTACTAGTATGCAAATGTTTTGCATGACAACATGTATAATGTACATCAAATTGCATGCCATCTCAGTGGGGTGGAAGGAGAGAAAGGGAGAGAGTTTAGAACTCAAAATCTAAAAAATGAATATTAAAATTGTTTTGCACATAACTGGGGAAATGAAATACTAAATAAAATTTTTAAAAAATAAACTAAAATAAAAGCTTATTGACTAACTGTCCTCGATTCTGTGAGGTCTAACATCTTTATCAGTGAGTTGGATAAAGGAAGGAATGGCATGCCTACCAAATTTTCAGGTTAAATAAAGCTAAGAGAGTTAACAAACGTGCTGAGAGTGCGAATATAAAACCATCTCAGTAGACTAGAGTGATAGACCATATCTAAGAAGATGAAGTATTATAAGGATAAAACTATAAGGATAAAGTATCACAATCAGGTTAAAATATCAATTCTATTAGTACGTGATTGGTCTACAGTTCTCAGGGGGAAAGTCTGGAGTTTGTAGCATACTACAAGCTCAATATGAATCAGAAGTTCGATATGACAGCTCAAAAAAGTTCATTTGAACTTAGGCTACATTTAGAGCAGCGCAGTGTGCAGTAGGAGTGCTCTGTGTCCTGGTCCAACAACATCTGGAGTCATTGTTCCATTCTGGCTACCACATTTAGGGAAAACACTGAGTAGTGGGGCTTTCACCAGTACAATCTTGGACTGACTCTGTAACAACAAACAGTGCCTAGAATTGAATAGGAAGAAAGACTAGGCTAGATGTTTTTTAGGAAACTATGAAGTTCTTTTAAAGATTCCAAGCTTCTCTAGCATTATTACTCTTTTTGTTGTTATTTGCTTGCATTTTGTTTTCTTTCCCAGTTTTTTCTTCCTTCTTGATCCGATTTTTCTTGTGCAGCAAGATGACTGTATAACTATGTGTACATATATTGGATTTAACATACACTGTAACATATTTAACATGTATTGGACTACCTGCCAGCTACGGGAGAGTGTGGGGGGGAAGAAGGGGATAATTTGGAACAGATGCAAGGGTCAGTGTTGAAAAATTACCATGCATAGGTTTTATAAGCTTTAATTATTTTTTAAAGTGAAAAAAAAAAGATTCTAAGCTTCTCCCTGAAACAAAGGCAGATTTTTTAATACCACTGTTCTTTGGGTGATTTTGTGTGACTAAATTATAAAGTTAGATAATCTCTTAAGAATTAAAGTTGGGGATCACCTAACAGGCAATGAATGGTTGGAGGGCATGAGGCTGTAACACATCACAAATAAGGCATTAGACAGGGGTCTTGAAGTAAGTATTCAGTCAGTTCAGTTGTGACTGATTCTTCATGATCCCATTTGGGGTTTTCTTGGCAAAGATAATGGAGTGGTTTGCTGTTTCCTTCTCCAGCTCATTTTACAGATGAGTAAACTGAGACAAATGGGGTTAATTGACTTGCCTAAGGTCACACAGTTATAATTGATGTCAGTCCTATTTGAACTCAAGTCTTTCTGACTCCAAACCCAGCTCTCTATTCCCTGCAGCCACTTAGCAAGTTCAAGGAATAATTCAAGACTGATAGACTGTACTCCACTGGCATCCAGATGATGTCAAGAGAATGAAAAGAAATGTACCCACACAATAAATAGATGAATTCCCTTAGGCAAAATTCTGGAAGGACATGGATAAGATTTGCTCGTGTTTGATGGGAACAGATGGTTTGTTAACTGCATTACTGGAAAGAAGAACCACACTGACATCAGAAGTCACTTGGATTGGACATATTTAACATATATTGGATTACTTGCCATCTAGGGGAGGAGGTGGGGGGAAGGGAAGGAGAAAAAAATTGGAACACAAGGTTTTGCAGGGGTGAATGTTGAAAACCATCTATGTCTGTGTTTTGAAAATAAAAAGCTTTTAAGAAAAAAAGAAATCAACTGGAGTGTTGATAAGCAAGGTAGGACTCAGAGAGAGCCAGATTCAAGATGGTGAAGAGAAGCCAGAAAGTTGCCTGAGCTCTCCTTAGTTTCCCTCAGAAATATTAAGTCAAGCCTTTAAACAGATTCTGGAGCAATAGAAGGAATGAAACGTTTTTCCAGTTTAAGATGACTTATTTTCAACCTCCCCCTCTCAAAAGTAGATAATCTTTACCACAAAATAAACAAAAAAGAATTTAAGGAAGTAAGTAGAATTTTAGAAAGATTAGATATAATGAAGCTCTGAAGAAAACTGAATGAGGACATAAAGGGATTTACCTTTTTCTCAGCAGTACCTGACACCTACATAAGAGCTGATCATGTAGAAAACCTCATAATCAAATGGAGAAAGGCAGAAATTAACTGCATCCTTTTCAGATCATGATACATTAAAAATTATATGAAACAAATCGCTGTTGAAAGATGGGCTGAAAATCAATAGGAAACTAAACTATTTAATCCTAAAGAATGAGTGGGTCAAATACGAAATTATAGAAATAATCAATAATTTCATCAAGAAGAAAAATAATGAGGCAAGGCAACATACCAAAATGTATGGGATGCAGACAAACAGTTTTTAGGGGAAATTTTATATCTCTAGATGCTTATATGAATAAAGTCAAGAAAGAAAAGATCAATAAACTGGCCATGCAACTGAAAGCCAGAAAAAGATATTACCTAGAGGAAGACAAGCAAGAAAATGAAGGAAGACAAGGTCCTGCCTAACTGTAATAGCCAAAATAACAGCCGGGATGTATAAAGTAGTGGTTTAAGTTTCACAGAGTACAACCATGTGCATTATCTCATTTAAGCTTCCTGACCTGGGAGGAAAGTGCTACAAGTTCATGTATTATTTATTCCTATATAAGGATCAAGTGAGGGGGTAGGATCTCATATGTGGAGAAGACTTGAGAGAAATATCTGAGTTACTTTGACTATTTGAGGTACAGTCACATGTGGAAAAAATATATACTTTTTTGATTGATGCCAGAAGTCAGAACCAGGAACAATAAGTGGAAGCTACAAAAAGGAAGATTTAGGCTTGAGATCATCATGATGAGAGCTGTCCCAAAGGAGTGCTTTGGATGGTGGAGGGTTTCCTACTTTGTGTCCCCACTTCAAGTAGAGGACTGATAAACGCTTGTCAGGACTACAGTTAGGATTATGGACATATATTGGACAAGATGGCCTTTTTGAAGCTACATCTACCTTCCCTGGGAATGACAAAAGACCTGGAAAATGCCTAAATCAGAGAAAAAACCTCACTCAGTAGCAGCAAGGTCATCAGATTTAACTCTTAGCAGATGCTAAGCTATGAATAATCGTACTTTAAAATGCTTTAGATTACAAATTACAAATAATTAGAGCATTCTGACTAAAAATAAAAGCAACTCTGAGGTTCTACCCATCACATTGACAAAGATAACAAAAGAGGAAAATGACAAATGTTAGAAGGATTTGGGGCAAAGTACAATAGTGTACTTATGGTAGAGCTGTAAATTGGCAGAACCATTCTGGAAAGTAATTTGGAATTATTCACAAGTTACTCAACAAATTCAGTCTTTTCATTGGTCATGAAGTGACAAGGGAGAGGGAATCGTGAAGAAGTCAGGAAGATGGCCTCAAATCTCCCTTCATATCTCCCACATGTCTGACCCTGGGCAAGTCACTTTAACTCTCTGAGCCTTGAACTACTCACCATAAAATGAAGAGGTCAAACTTATCTCTAATATCTTTTTCAGCCCTAGATTTTTTTTCTCACTGTGACTTAACTAGTCCATACCTCAGTTTCCCAATCTGTAAAATGAGGGGGTGGAACTTCATGGCCTCTGAGATCCCTTCAAGCTCTAAACCTAGGAATCTATGAGTGGATAACAATTCTAGAATAATATAACCCATGGTTTTCTACAGTTCTGAGCTAATGACTGAAATTTCCATAAATAACAAGTCTCAGACAAGGAGTACTATGAGTTATGGTATCTCCTGAGAACTCACAGATTAGCCTCAATTCACTTTTTGTGAAAACTGCTCACCCTTTGCTAAAGTTTGAGCTTACTTTCTCCCTCAGGAAGTGGTAGAACACAATCTTGTCCATATTGAGTAACTTCAGGGTAACCGCTCCCCTCGTTGGCAATCATTCATTGCCCTAAGATGGATATGGAGATGAAGGAGGTGAAGAAGACCGCGGATGACATGGAAGATTCCCAGCATTGCCATGGGTAGGACTCAAGGCAAGAACAGATGGCACTTATTTCTACAATAGACACTGGCTTAGATTTGTGCCATGTCGCTTGCCCTACAGATTTTGCCTTCCACTACTGTCACCCAGAGCAGCTCAGCATTAAGGTTTTCATATACTGCCGTCCTCCCTCCTTGCTTTCTTTGTAGGGGCCATTTCATTGCTTGCTGTTGCTTTCAGCAACCATCACCTGCTCCACTCTTCTCTGCACTTTGTATGTATTCCAGTAGGTGGCGCTTGTTCCCTTTTCCCAGAGGGGAACTAAACCCTCTAACTTGGCCTTTTCAAACCAAGTTTCTTATGAGTATTCTCTATGGTTCAAAAACCACCCTAACTCCATTATTCTTAGCCTTCTTTTAAATATGGTTTCCGCAGACCCAAACCTTTCTTGGTAGTCTTCTTGGGAGTTGTGGTTCAGAGGGAGTTTTACTTCCTCTACTACACAGTGAGTCTGTCTCCAATCCCATGTAGGTTGAGTCACTCCCACCTGCCCCTCTCTTCCCTAATACCCAGGTGGAGAATCTCCTATCCATGTTTGCATCCCACACTGGATCTCAGATTAAAAGCAATCTCCCTTCAAATCTCATCTCATCTCTTCTCTTTTCTTTTTTCTTTCTCTCCTTTCCTTCCTCCATTCCTCTCACCCACCCTCCTTCCTTTCTTCCTTTTTTCCTCCCTCCCTCCTTTCTTCCTTCCTTCCTTCTTTTCTTCCTTCTTTCTTTTCTTCCTTCCTTCCTTTCTTCCTTCCTTCCTTCCTTCCTTCCTTCCTTCCTTCCTTCCTTCCTTCCTTCCTTTCTTCATTCCTTTCTTTCTTTCTTCCTTCCTTTCTTCCTTCCTTCCTTCTTTTTTCTTCTCTGTCTCTGCCTCTGTCTCTCTCTCCGCCCCTTCCTTTCTCTGTCCCTGTCCCTCTCTCCTGTCTGTGTTTCTCTCTCTCCCTTCCTCCTTCCCTTCCTCCATGTGTCTTTCTCTAATTATGCTTTTTTCAATCAATCTACAAGCATTTATTGAGTGCTTATTATATGCCAGGCATTGTACTAAATTCTATCTCTCATTTTCCCCTGGGTCAGCTGGAACAATTTATGCAAATTACCTAGGGTTCCTAGAAGGGAAGGGGGCAGCACTCTGGCAGGTGCTCAGACAGGAGGGGATTTGTATTCCTCTATTATATTACCATCATCAGTACTCCAGGAAAGCCCAAAGTCTCTTCAACCATCTGCAAAAATAATAGGTACATTCATTAGCAGATTATACATGGAGGGGGGCAGGAAGCAGTTGGGAGGGGAATGTTTATTGCTTGTCTCAAACATCCTTCAAACTGACCTGTAAAGCAAGTACATATAAAGAAGCATGGAGCTTGAACCAAGATGTTGGCTGGAGGCCAAAGTCATTTCCAAGATTTGCATTTGATGTACACCAACTGAACACACACACACACACACACACACACACACACACATGCGCACACACAGAAAAAGAGATAGAGACAGAAAGATAGAGAGACAGAAAGAGAGACAGAGAGTGAGAGAGAGACATAGAAATAAAGACAGAACAAGACAGAGACAGAGAGACAGAGACAGACAGGGGGACAAGTGTCTCAGCCACACCACAGTCATTCATATCAAGGCCATTATATTAAGTTCTCAGATAAAGTTTCACCATCAAGACTAATGAAGAGATGACTAAATGCACTGAGTAGCATCTCTAGACTTCAAATGTATCCTGCCTACTTAGCCCCACAGATCCAGGAATCTGAGCCTCACGAGGAAGAATTATATGTATTGCTGTGTTAAAGCTTCCCTGACCTCTCTACCACCACAACTAGACAAGCTGAAGAAAGAACTGGTCTTGAAATTTGGCTGTTTGGTATATTTGTTTTTCCCAATATGAATTTCTACTTTGGACAGTTCCCTGGAGAATGGACTCCCAATCTCTGAGCTAATATCAGACCCCATGCTACGATTTCACAGGTTTCCTCATTCTGCATAGCTTAGAAGGCTTTGGGGGAGAAAGGGAAGATTGCAAACAGAATCATCTCACCACACATTAGCAAGTGAAGCAGACTCTGGGAAGTAATGACGTACAACCCTGACCATGACTTGCACATTTAAGGTCTGAAACTTCCTTCACAGATGCCTGAAAACTAGGAAGAGAAAAGCAGCAGTATCTGATATCTCCTCAAGCTAGGGTAAAGAAATCTGCAGTTGGAGGATGAAGGTTTAAATGTTACCCCTGTGGTATTAGACATATCATTGAGTCTGAATGAGCCTTAGTTCCCCTCCTTTGGAAAACTGAAGGAGTTAGATTAGTTGCCCCCTTAGATTCTTTCCAGCTCTAGATTTAGGATCCTAAAGCAAATCATTTCCCCTCTGTGGTCCTCAGTTTCCTCTTTGGTAAAATGAGGGATTGAACTAAATGACCTCGGAGGTCACTGCCAGCTCTAAATTATAATATGAAGAAAAATTTAAAAATCCAGTCCCATAGCACCAGCTCTACCTGACTTAGAAAATAACAATCCAACCAAGACTGGGTTCAACATGTCAGCGTCATCACATGCAAAAATGGTGGCCACAATCTGATTCTCCTCAGGAAAGCTAATCTGAAGAGAAGGTTCAAGTCTTTGGAATCCAAGTCGCTATTTTCTCAGTAGGTGGCCCGGAATGAAGGGAGGGAAAGTGAGAGTTCAAAGAAGGGACCCACAGACGCTTTTAGGAGCCTCCTCTCACAAACAGAAAAATGATTGTTTTTTCTTCCTTCCCCATTTTCTCATTCTTCTTCTTCCTATCCCTCTCTTTCTTCCTTTCTCTTCCTCTCACTCCTTCCCTCCCTCCCTCTCTCTGTCTCTTATATCTGTCTCTTCCCCCTCTATCTCTCTCTGTCTCCCCATCTCTCTCTTCGAAGGTTTCCCTCTCTCTCACTTTCTCTCCCTCCTCCCTACTCCTTCCCTCCTCTCTCCTTTTTTACTTTTTTCCTTTTAGAAAGAGACCTGTCATGGGAGGAGAGCAGAAATGTTCCCCAGACCGTCTTGTCAGGAGATACTACTGAAGCATTCTTTCCCACTTGTTTGTACAGATCTTTAAAACCTTAAGGGGGCAGTTCTATAAACAACTGATGGGAGACAGCGGGGCAGAGCAAAGTCTCAAAGTTGCCTCCAGAAAACAAAGCAGATCTAGCAGGAGCCAGAGCTGGTGAGTCCGGCTGGATTGGCTGGCACCCAGCTTCATGGCACATTTATCTCACCTGGCTTGGGCTTTTTGCCCCCCCAACCACACCTTTTTCACCAGCTCTGGGCTAAAAGATTGACTTAACTCAAATATATATGATCATGAAAACCAGAAACTTAGAACTGGAGGGCACCTCAGAGGTCATGAAGTTCAGCCCTCTTGTTTTACAGGGAGGGAAACTGAGGCTCAGAGAGGTTAAATGACTTTCCCAAGGTAACCCAGATAGGATCAGAACTGGGATTCAAAGCCAGACCCTCGGATTCTAAATCCAATGTTCTTACCACTGCACCTCACTGCCTCAGGGTCCTCTCCTCACCCCCTGCTGTGAGACAACATTTCTATTCCCAACCACCCTGATCCCATGGTGTGACACATCGCAGCTTCCCATTTAGAGGGTTCTTGTACACACCAGATACTGCTAATCACTAGGGATAGGAAAAAAAGGCAAAAAGTCCCTGCTCTCAAGGTCCCATCTTTATGTCTGTTCCTAGTCACCCCTTTTTTGCTGTGAACATTAGACTTTTGTTATTTCAGTCTAAAAATATATTAGAATTTTTAAGGGAAGAAGTAATCAATTCACTTGGTTGGCTTATATGGAGCTTTTAGCCAATTAAGATTTCTCTCCCATAACCTGATGCCCAGCAATGTTCCCTTGGTTGCTTTAGTTACACAATTAAACTCAGATGTAGGGCTTTGTTAATGGCTACTCCGTTTTATCTTGTTGGATTTGGCCCATTATTCCAAATTATTGAGATGTTTTTTTGAATCCTGTCATCCAGGAAGCTTTGTGTCTGAACATCCAATTAAATAAGCATGACACTGAATTTTTAATAAAAATATTGAGCAGAACAGCATTGCAACGAGGACACAGCCTCATGGCACCTCCTTTCAGGTTGACATTAGCTCATTAATCAACCCTCTGGATATAGTTCATTAAGCAGATACGCATTCGATCTAATTAAATAATCACAATTCTTCATCTTGTTCATGGGGAAAATGAGAGACTTTGTCACATTCTGTACTGAAGTTAAGATATAATAGGTCTATGGCTACGCCTAAATCTGGTTTCATAATTAGTCACTAATGGTTTTCCGTGCCTGTAGTTTGTCAGTAGTTTAAGTAGCAAAGGCACTAAAGTCAGTAGATGCCCAGGAGAGACCCCCTGGGGTTCAAGGGCTCATACTTGCCCATGAGAAGAGATAGTAACCAGTCAACAACTGTAGCCAGAATCATTCCAGGAAGCTAAGAGGAACTGTAGTCAATGATTTATTAACATTATTTCATTTGTTTCTCTTACTATTCCCATTTTGCAGTTGAGGAAAATGAAACAAACAGAAATGACCTGCCCAGGATCACACAAAGTTAGGTCTGCCTAACTCCAGGCCCAGAGTTCTAACCACTATAGAGGTACCTAACTATACTATCAAATCTTCATTTAGAGCTCAATTTTTACTTGTGTTTCCTGTATACATTTCTATTTTTTGTGGTCTTTAAAGGATATGTTTAGAGTTTTTACTTTTCCACATTTATTTATAATTTATCTATTCCCTAATACACAGTTTATTTTATTTATAAAGGCATCATGAGAAATACATATTATTTAATGTTCCAATTAAGAAGACTCCTTAAGTCTTTTAAATCTAACTTCTCTGACAGCTTGTTGAATTCCATATTTCTTTTCTATTCGTTTCTCTGTTAGATTTGTCCAGCTCTGAGAGCAACATTAAAGTTTCCTATCAGCCCCTGAGATCTGTAGAAACTGTTCGGGGTCTCAGGCCAGCCCAAGCTCAGCTTTCTGTACTGCAATGCAGAAATTTCATTTTTCTGGCTCCTGGGTCATAGACAATTCTCCTGCCACCCTCACATCTATATCCCCTGGGAAGTTGGTGCTACTATTATTCCTATTTTATAGCTGGAAAAACTGAGGCAGAGAGAGCTTAAACTACTTGTTCAGGGTCACACAGTCTGAGGTCAGAATTGAACTCGGGTCTTCCCAACAGTCCAGTAAGGGGCTCCAGAGGTTAATCCAGATGTGTCTTCTAGTGTAGACCCCCTGGCATGAGTTCCAGTAACTACTTGAATCCAATGTCACGTACATGCCAAACTTTTCTAGGAGTTTGAAGCAGGAGTTTGAAGCAGGGGCCAGGCCTCTCCTTGGGTTTTATAAGGACACTGCGGCTAATATTCCTCCGAGAGAAAGCTGACGAAAGCCCAGGAAAAAAATATGCGTGGGTTCCGGGAACAGGCACTTGAGTTCTCCAAAGGACGGCAGCAAATTGTCTAGGAGATTCAGGGGTTGCCATGGTGAAGCTATTAGGAGCCTAGCTCCTGTGGAGCTGATGAATTTGTTTTCCAAATGCATCAAATCAGGTTGGGGGAAGGGGGTGGAGTAGCAGGGGAGAGTATCAAAGCTGGCCATGGCCCACAAGGGTCCAGGCCTTATTTGAAGGGTCACTGCCCATTTCTAGCGGGGGTTCATCACAGGATTCTGCCATCAGTTCCCACTTTTTACAATGTCTGCTCCTCATTATAAGCCCATTAGACACCATGAATCAAATGTCTAGAGGGCCACTTTTCAGGTACAGGGCCACTGGGGGGAGGCAGGGATGAGTCAGCTTTTACGCAGTCTGAAAGTGGAATTAAACATCAGGCCAGAAGCAAGCAGCAGAAAGGTTTCCAATTAGCTTCTATTATCACATATTTTTTAATACTTTTAAGTGTGGGCATCTGTGATTATTCATAATTGCTCCATTTTCATGTACTGTGGCAGGGGGCCTTAACTCGGGGTCCATGAAATGTGCCATGGACAGATTAGAGGAGGCCGTGAACTCGGATGGGAAAAATTATACCTTTCTTTTCACTAATCTCTAGCTGAAATTAAGCATTTCTTTCCACTGTGAATGAAGGCAATAAACAGAATAATGAGAAGGATTCCAGAGGCTGCACAAACTGCCGAAGGGGTCTGTGAGATCAAAAAGCTTACAAACCCCCTTGTCTAACAGAAGGGATGCCCCAATTCTCTCACATAAGGGTGCTCCTGAGCCCCCAGGGGTGGTATCTGCAGCTCTAACAGCAGGATGGACAACAGGAACCAAGCCATCTGCATTCTCCCACACAGCCTTGTGACCAGGTTCTGCGGGGGTGGCTGACTGCAGAGCTGGGCCTCGTTAACTCCAGGTCTTAGACCTATAAACAAATGAGTCCCTTTGAAAGGTAGCTCCAGGTGAAAACACAAGTTTGGCAGCCATTTACAGATTTACAGAAAGAGCAAGAAGTGGCCGAGAAGCCAACTCAGTGGAGAGCATGGGGGGGGGTGTCTGAAAAGAAGATAAAAGAAAAATAGGGAACTGGTCCTCAAGATCACAAACCCCAGCTTATCACTGGGTGACCTTGTACATACATTATCACTTCTCTGGGGCTCCGTGTCTCTCTGTATAAAAGAAAATACTTAGTCATTAAGGTTCCTTCAATGTCCCAGACTGGAATTCTATCTTGAAGTCCCTCCCAGCCCTGATAGTCTATAATTCTTTATTCAACTTTATCTACTTTCAAGAGATACAACCAGCTCAGGTATAGCCCATTTAGATCTTCAAGGGGCATAGGTGCCATTTGATGCGAATTCTGAAACTCTCCTCTTGTCCAGAAATGCGAAAATACTCAAACTGGGAATTTGTTTCTGAGATCCTTACCATGGTTAAGGGAATCATGATGTACCCAGATGTCTTGATTAGCATCTTTAAGATACCTATGATGGGTTCTTCTCAAACTGTTTTTTGTTTGTTTGTTTGTTTCCCTGATGGGAACCAAAATTTCTCAGAATATCTTAAAGTATGTATATTGATATTGAGACTGTCTTAATCTCTCCATCTCTCCCCTGAGAAGAGAAAGCCTCCCTCCTCTGAGAAAGCCCCAAGGTTGTGTTTCCCCTATAAAAGAGCTTATTTGGAACTATGCTCAAAAAGTTATCAAACTGTACATACCCTTTGACTCGGCAGTGTTACTGCTGGGCTTATATCCCAAAGAGATACTAAAGAAGGGAAAGGGACCCTAAAGAAGGGAAAGCCAAAATGTTTTTGGCAGCCCTGTTTGTACTTGCTAGAAACTGGAAACTGAATGGATGCCCATCAATTGGAGAATGGCTGAGTAAGATATAGTATATGAATATTATGGAATATTATTGTTCTATAAGAAAAGAGCAGCAGGATGATTTCAGAAAGGCCTGGAGAGACTTACAGGAACTGGTGCTGAGTGAAATGAGCAGGACCAGGAGATCATTATATACTTCAACAACAATTCTATATGATGATCAATTCTGATGGACGTGGCTCTCTTCAGCAATGAGGTGACTCAAACCAGTTCCAACTCTTCAATAAGGAAGAGAATCAGCTACACCCAGAGAGAGAACTATGGGAATTGAGTATGGACCACAACACGGCATTTCCAGTATTTCTCTTGTTTGCTTGCATTTTTGTTTTCCTTCTTAGGTTTTTTTCTTTCCAGATCTGATCTTTCTTAAGCAGTAAGATAACTGTATAAATATGTATACATATATTGTATTTAACATATGCTTTAACATATTTAACATGAATGGGACTGCCTGCCATCCAGGGGAAGGGGATGGGGGAAAGGAGGGGAAAAGTTGCAACAGAAGGTTTTGCAAGGGTCAATGTTGAAAAATTACCCATGCATGTTTTGTAAATAAAAAACATAATTAAAAAACATAAAATAATAAAAGATGTGCTTATGAAGAAGATTTTTGGTAAGTTCAGGTCTAGGAACTATGAGGTACTCTCTCCTTCTTCATAGTGTCTGCCTTTTAATGGCATCTTTCTCCTTACTCTAACCAATTCTGGTTAGTCTGCTAAACTGTTCTGTGGACTTAACCTGCCAGTCAATGGGGCACTCACACCTCATGCCATATTCCTTTACTGGCGCTTCTTACAAGCCCCTTTTCCTTGCTACCTCTATTGCTCTTCCAAATCTATTTCTATTTACCACTTGTTTCATCATCTTGTCTGTAACCTGTTCTCTTAAATAAAGGTACCTTTTGGCAAAGAGAATGTCCTTGTGAATTCATCACATGTGCCTCATGCCTTGTATTTCAAACTAGGAACTGCTATTCGGAGCCCATCACGTTTGCTCTCAGAGTTTAGTAATTCCTGAATATCAGGAACATCCACATAAGAACATTTCCCATTCCCATGACTTCTGATCACATACAGGATCCCATTTGATTCTTGCAAAGATTTTGATTATTGCCATTCCCTTCACAAAAAGGCAAAAACAGAAGCTTTGAAAGGACAAGGGCCTCATTATATAGAGAATGCTACTAGTAGCCCATGCTACTCCCTATTTTTCAATTCCAAACTTTGCCTTTATTTTTCCTTTATCTTCTTTTTAGTCCCCCCCCCCTTCCCTATGCTCTCCAACAAGTTCTCCTCTTGGCCACTTCCTGCTCCTTATGTAAACGGCTGCCACACTTGTGTTTCCACCTGGAGCTACTTTTCAAAGGGGCTCATTTGTTTATAGGTCTAAGACCTAGAGTTAACAAGGCCCAGCTCTGCAGCCATCCACCCCCTCAGAACCTGCTCACAAGGATGTGTGGGAGAATGCCAATAGGCTTGGTTCCTGTTGTTCACCCTGTTATTTTTTTAAACTTGCTATTCTTTTTTATTAAAGGGAGCTTCACGTAAACCTTTTGTTTTTTACAACTTTTGTCATTTCTGTTAATACCACCCCCTCCATCCTCTAAAACGAATCCATCTTTATAACAAAGCAAAATAAAACTTTTAAACCCTGCCTAAGCATGACAAAGCACATATCATTCTGGCCAAGTATTTGTCCATGTCTGCAATCAGGTCTCCTCCTGCACTTCTGGTTTTATCTCCCTTTCGCTCCCAGTGATGTAGTCGTGGGATAGGCTGGCTCTTTGACCTCACCTGTTCTGACTTGTATTGATTTGTACCAATACACAGGTCAAAGGGCAAGGGTGTGGGAATGGCAGTAAGCAAGTCCACAAGGAAGAAGATACAGGAGGAGGAAGAGCAACAACAATAATAATAACAGCTAACCTTTCCATATCATCTTCAAGGTATGGAAAGGGTTTTATGGATAGCTTTTCATTCAAGCTTCTCAACAGGTGCTGTTTTTTCCCATTATCTGGGGGAGGAAGCTGAGCCCAAGAAGGGCTCCCAGATGAGATACCCTGAGAAGAGCATATCTAGGCAGCTGCTGTGTCTGCCGGGGTTTGTGACCAGGTTATTTTGTGATTAAGAGTTTCTGGCAGGTGTGGTTGAACAATTGTATTAATCAGTTCATTCTTTCTGAGTGGGGGACCCGGGAGGGTGATGAAAAGACTGCCCTATTCACCAAGAAATCAACAAGCATTTACTGAACACCTGCTGTGCTTCTGACCCAGTGCTAAAAGCTGGGGTACAAAGAACTTGGGAGACTTCCTGTGTGACCTCAGGCACTTTCCTTTTATGAGTCGCAGGCTCTTCACATGCAAAATGTGAATAATAATACTTTCATTATCTCCTCCAAGATGCAGAAAACAGCCTTAAAAGCCACTCTATTAAATTGTAAAGTGCTATAATAACTATAACAGGCACTACAGCTAGCATTTATATGGATTTTAGGGTTTGCAAAGTTCTTCCTATATATACATATTACCTCATTTGGCTCTCACAACAACCCTAGGAGGTAGGGGCTATTATTAACCTCATTTTGAAGGTGAAGAACTGAGGCAGAAATGAAGTGACTTGACAGTTTCTGACTTGTATGTGTCTGAGGCCGAATTTGAAATCCTGTCTTCTTGAAACCAGGCCCGTAGGTCTAACTGATAGAAACTGTGTCCCCCTGATCTTTGGGGGGAAGTGGGCCTGGGTTAGAGAAACCCTAAAATCTCCCCCCCTCCCGACCTTTGGGAGCAACCCCACCCTCCTATTCATAGGGGAAATTCCCATAATAATCTCCTCCTACAATTCAATTGGAGATCTTGGCCTGGGGCATAATCACCACTCTTTATTGAATTGAAAATTAGCCCTTAATAGCTCCCTAGTTCCAAACCATAGAAAGCTAATAAAAAAAACGACTCTGTATCCCAAACCTTTGCTAATTTCCTATCAGGATTTGGCCCACTGGGAAATTTTTTCTCAGTGTAAACCCAATTTTTGCCAAAAACCTACCTTTGCTAATTCCTTTCTGGAACTGGCCCTCTGGGAAGTTGTTTCCAAATGTAATGAACCCATTTTTTTTGCCAAAAACCTCGACTGCAGATCGGATCTGTGAATTCTTTCACAAAACCCTGCAAAATGGGCCTGGGGACTCCATTGCTGTTAGGATATTTCATCTCTCATTTCACACACCTCAACCTAACCATTGTTCCACCTGATGGTGATGATGGTGATGGTGACAATGACGACCACTACCACTGAAGGTCTCTGTTTTTATCACTAACTTGGTTACACTGTGATGAGGAAGCAGTGTGGTACAGAAGAAACAATACTGACTCTGGCTCTCACTTATTACCTGTATGATCTTGAACAAGTCACTTAACCCCAATGGATCTGTAAAATGAGGGGACTAGACTAGATGGCCTCTGAATAAGGGCCACAGGTCTTTCAGCTCTAGATCTATGTTGTTGTGTGATACTGAACAAGTCATTTTACCTCTGGACCTCAGTTTCTTCATCTGTAAAAAAAAGGCTTTGATGTCTTCTACGATCTCTTCTAATATAGTTTAGCCACAGCAGCTATCAAAGACTTGCTTGTCAAGTCACAAGTCACATCTGCTTCTATGAAGGGAGTGCCTCCATTAATCCTTGACACTTTCAAGTAGATCCAAGGTCAAAAGCCTGGATTTGAACTCAGATCTACTTGTATGTCCACCATGTACAGACAGGTGCCTATCTAGGAATGGATACCTCCATTCCTACCATCTTGTTTTCCTTAATCTTTCTAAGTTCTTAAAAATCTTTCTATTATATTTAACATAGGAGGGAGAAAATTACCTGTAGAACTGGTCAGACTCCATTTCTACATTTTTTATATATTTTGATAAGACTCAGAGAATCATAGAGTTAAGGCTGGATGGAGACTCAGGGGCCATCTACCCTAGCCCCCTCATTTTACAGAGGATGCAACTGAGGCCCAGAGTGGTGATGTGACTGACTCAAGGTCTCATGTAAATCATAGATCTTGATCTAAAAGGGACTCCCCCTTTTATAGTCTCTATTCTTTACCTGTAGTCTTTATCCTTGTATTCTGGTATCAGAGCTATAGTGGAAAAATAAATAACTCATTTTTGCCCAAGGGGTGAATGGGGCAAGCCCTTTCATTGGTGATCCCTATACAAACAAGGTCCTTCAGTAGCTTCTTCAACCCCTAATAAACTTTAAGTCCCAATTCTTAGGTAATCCATAATCATATAGTCACCCTCCCATTTTCTTGGCTTTGAGTATAAGAAAAAAAAAACATCTCTTTGTCTTGATAACCAGTTCCCCACCCCACACCCAAATGCTATATCATTAGAGTTCTTTATGTTGATTAGTTTTCCTGGACTCTTCTTGCCTGTCTTTCATTCTACTAAAGGGATGACCTTCTGGAAAGGGAGAGGAGAAGGGATATATTGAAAAATGTAGGTGATTTAAAACCAAAAAAATATCAATAAACATTTATTTTAAAATAAAATGATGGTAGTACACCAAAAATGGAAGGAGCTGCTTTGACAGATAGTGAGTTCTGAATTATTAGAGGTATTAAAGCAAAGGCTGAATAGCCCATTTGTTGAGGATGCTACATGGGTATCAATCATTGAGTAATGAATTCATCTCTATTACTTTCCCACTCTGAAATATTCTGATTCTCTAAGTTTATTTCTCTGTGCTTCTTTTTTTCCTATCTGTAGACTGGAGTCTGGGTCTACTGTCTCATTTCAAAAAGAGTTGGGATTTGACTTTTAAATCCATGTTAGGATTTATTTTATGATCCTTAAGGAAGACCCTTCCCTCTTCTGGCCCTCTTCAGATTTTTTTTCTTTTCATAACTCCTTCCCCAGTGTCCCATTGATTTCTTCCCCATCCTCAGTAGGTGTTCCCAACACTGCTCCCCAATAATTTCTTCATCCTCTGTCCTACCACTCTCTTCTCTATCTCTGTTTTCCTCTACCTCACCCTGAAGTGATCCTTCTATCTACCTCACCTCAATCTCAGTGTGTGTGTGTGTGTGTGTGTGTGTGTGTGTGTGTGTGTGTGTGTGTGTGTTTCCCCCCTAGTGGTATCTTCCCTCTCTCTCTCTTTTTTCTCTTTTCTTTTGTAATCTTTTACTTCCATCTGTTTCAGTTTCTCCTCCTCCTCTATGCCATGTGATCTTTTTATTACCTCACCATAACTCATAGGATAATAGATTCAGAGTTGGAAGGATCAAGTCTAAAACTGTCCCTTCTAAAGAAGAGAAAACTGAGGCTGAGACAAGTTGATTTGACAAGGAACACACTTGTAAGTTTGGAAGGCAAGATTCAAATCAAGTCTTCCTGATTCCAAGTATAATGCTCTATCCACGAGTACTTCTATTTCTCTGTCCAGGGATCTCTTTCCTTCTCTCCCACCTCCTCAATGGTCCCTTTTTTTTTCTCCATTCCTATGGTTCCCTTGGTTCTCTATTTCCTTTCAATTTTGCCTCCTCCTTCTACCTCTTTTCCCCATTCTCTGGAGGTCTCTTTTCTTTGTTTCTCTTTCTCCCCAGTGGGCCCTCATTTTTCTCTCTCCCCCACCCCTCCTTCCCAGCAATCCTTTCCTCTCTCTTTTCCCAATAGTGCCTTCCCTTTATGTTTATTCCCACTCCTTTTCCAGTGATCTCTTCCTTCTCTGCTTGTATTATCAGTGGTCTGTTCAATCTGCCTCATTCCTCTCCTCAGGGGTTTTTTCCCATCTCTGTCCCTATCTCTCTTCCCCAGAACCCATTACAAATATTTTTCCCTTTGGCCCATCCCCTCACAACACATAAGCATACTACACAGTGGTTTCTTCCCTCTCTATTTTCCCTTCTATCCTCAATAGTCTCTTCCCTTTTCTTCCCTTTCTTTTCTCTCAATGGTCTTTTCCCACTGTTCTGCTCTGTCCTGTACCCAGTGGTCCCTTCCCATTGTCATTGTCCTCCTTTCCATAGTGAAAGTGTGTTTTCCCTTCTCCCCCCTCTCCCCCTTTCTCATCATCCTTTGCTTTTGTCATCACCACCATCCTCTTCTCTTTGATTCTTCATTGGTGCTTTCTCATTGTTCCTATTCTCCCCTTTGAAGTGGTATTTTCTCCCATCTACCATGGTCTTTTCCCTTTGTCTCTTCCTCTTCCCTCCTCCCTCCCCAGTAGTCTCTTCCCTTTCCCTCTCTCCTTCTCAGTTGTCTCTATTCCTCTCCTTCCTTCTCTCTGTCTCTCCTTCTCTCCCTACTGGTTTTCTCCTTTATTTTCTCCCTCTCCTTCTGCCCCACTCCTTTCACTCATTTTCTTGTCCCCAGCCCCTTTGTTCTCTTCCCGCCCCCGCAGTGAACCTTTCTGTTTTCACCAGATGTCTTTTTCTCATTCTCATTTTCTCTCCCCTAAGATCTAGTAGACAAAATTTTTCTTTCTATCCTCTCTGTTATCCAGAGTCCCTACTTGTCTTTGTATTTCTCCTTCTGTTCCTGACCTCATTCACAGAGGGCTTTCTTCTTCTCTTCTTTCTCCCCTTTTTTTTTCTTGTCCTCTTCCCCCTCTTCTTTTTCTCCCTTTCTTCTCCACCACCTCCTCTTCCTCTCCCTTCTCCCTCCTGTTCCTCCTCCTCCTTCCATCATCTCTTCCCCTTTTCCCTTCTTCTCCTCCCTTTCCACTTTTCCCTTCTCCTCCTCTCTCTCCTCCCCCTTTCTCCTCCCTGTCCCCTCCTTGTCCCCTCCTCTTCCATGTTCTTCTTGTTCTTCTTCTCTGTATGTCTTTTCATCTCTGTTTCTCTGTGTGCCTTTGTCTCTGTCTGTTTTTCTCTGTGTGTCTACGTGTGTGTCTTTGTCTTTCTATGTCTGTCAGTCTCTGTGTCTATCTCTGTGTGTCTTTCTGTCTCTGTCTCTAACTCTGTCTCTTTGTGTCTGTGTCTTCCTGTTTCTCTCTGTCTCTCTGTGTGTGTCTCTGTGTCTTTTCCCTTTGTCTCTATGTCTTTCTGCATTGGTCTGTCTGTCTCTGTCTCTGCATCTCTCTTTGTTTCTGTGTCTGTGTGTCTTTCTCTCTGTGTGTCTATCTTTGTCTCTTTGTGTCAGTGTGTCTCTGTGCCTTTCTGTCTCGGCATCTTTTGTTGTCTCTCTTGTGTCTATCTGTCTGTCTCTGTCTCTTCTCTTCCACTCAGGCCGTCTCTCTCCACCTATCCTTACATACCCATCCCCTTAATCTACCAGTGTCCCTTTCCATTGACTCCACATTAGTCCTTTCCCTCTCTCTCTCTGACCACCTGACAAGGCTTCCCCCCCCTTTTTGATCTCTCTTCCTCATCTCCAATAATATATGGTCTTAAATTCTTTCTCTGTCAATTACAGTCAGAGTGATAGGCCTGAAAGTGCCTTCAAGGACTCTTGAGTACATTATTATTTTAGAGAAGAGGAAAATGAGACTGATGATTTAAGTGACTTGCGAGATACTCTCTAACCTGCTCTTCCCCAGTTGTATTTTTCCTTTGTATCTTTTCCTATAAACCTCTCCCCTGTAGTCTAGATTCTCAGTCTCTCTGACTACAGTGGTCAGTGTCCTCTGGGAGAAATGATTATTTAACAACCAAATATTAAGGCGATCCAGACTTTTTTTTTTCCTTCCTAGATCCTTATTCTCTACTGGACCAAGCCAGCATCAGTAGGACATTGCTGATAATGAGAATGGATCAACTTTTTCCTCAATCTTGTTCAGAATCCACCCAAGTGGAGAAGCCCCTTGTGTCCCACTTGGGATTGAGTGGGGATAGATTCTTAGTCAAGATTACTCAAAGCTGGGAGTGCTTTGAAAGGAAATGACATGATCAAAATCCTACCTCCCCAGCCCCTCATTGGAATAGGTCTAACTCATAATATTCATTCTCCCATTACTTGTTAACCAATCAGAGTCCATTACTACCCTCAGACAAGTCTTCCAAGATCATATAAACATTGACTGGGTTCCAAGAGGGGTGTTTGGCATAAGAGAATGTCACGGAGCCCTTTATTAATTATTATTAGCATGATTAATGAAATAATTACCCAGAAATGATGTCTCTCGAACCTAGCTTCCCCATAGTATCAAGTGCTCTAGCCTTCTTATACCTCTCGAACTCTCCCTCCCAGTCCCTTCTTTTGTATCTCTCCCTCTTGAATGGCCTTTTGTCCCTGTCTCCTCCCATCTCAAACCATTGGGGACATTCTCTGTCCCTCACTCCTCTGATTTTAGAGTTGTTAAGAATCTTAAAAGCCATCAAGTCCAACTAGATCATTTTACAGAAAACTGAAAGAGGCGAATTTACTTGTGGAGCCTAACAGGTTTGAAGCTCAATGCATTAACACTGCTTTCCCCAACCCCTTTGCCTTTCAGGTCCATCTCAATCCCCCCCCCTACCATGGCCCCAACCTCAGTATCTCACACTATCGTTCAGTGAGTTCTTCCTTTGCTATGACCCCCAAAACTATATGGTCTTTCTGTTTCCATCTGTCTCTGTTTATTTCTGCCTCCACCTCTTTTTACTAGACTAGCTTTCACTCTCCCTAGAGCCCATTGTATGTTCTCTTTGACTCTACTTTTCTTTGTCAAAGTACAAAATCCTATCTACTGTGTCACCTAGTTGGCATCCGCAGCATATCTCATCCCCCAGTTGGCTTCTCCCTGTGTTTTTGGCCCTCTAATCTCTCTGTTGGGGTCCCATACTTCTGTTGCACATCACCCTCGATAATGGTCTCTGTTCGCTATTTAAAACGTCTCTTTTCTCTTTTGACTTTGTCTCTGTCTTTGTGTTTCTCTCTGTCTCACTGCCTCCTTTCCTTCTGTCTCTTTGATTGTATCCCTTTTTCTCCCTTGAGTCTCCTTCTCTAGGCAATGCACTGGTGTGCCTTCCTTCTCTTCTTTCCATGGAAGTCTTCTCCTTGTGTCTCTCTGATTTTTTTTCACAAAGCTCTTGTCCCTATTTCACTCTGTCTTCCTCTGTCTCAATACCAAGAGGTATTTTTCTTCATCCTCCTTCAATACCAGTCTTAAAAGTATCTTCAGAGGAGCAGCTAGTTGGTGTAGTGGATAGTGCACCAGGCCTGAAGTTAGGAGGACGTGAGTTCAAATCCGACCTTGGTCACTTAACACTTCTTGGCTGTGTGACCCTGGGCAAGTCACTTAGCCCTAATTGCTTCAGCAATATATATATATATATATATATATATATATATATATATATATATATATATATATATATGTATGTATGTATGTATATTTCTTAAGAGATCCCTAAGTCCATTGGAATCATTTTAAAGAGAAGGGAAATTGAGACAGAAAGTTAAAGTGATCAGCTCAAAGTCATAAAGCTTGGAAGTAGGACTTGGATTCTAGTAAATCCAGCCTCCAGGGACATAGCTAGTTCAGTGGAAAGAATTCTAGATCTTGACTCAATTAGGCCTGATTTCAAATTGAGCCCCAGATATTTACTAGTTGGACAACCCTGATCAAGCCAATTTTCTAAGTTGTAAAATGAGGATAATGAGAGCAGCTGCTTCAGGGGGCTGTCCTGGGATCAAATGAGACGATATTTACAAAGTATTTAGCACAGTGCCTGATATATAGTAGTCATAAAATAAATACTTGTTTCCTTCCTTCCTTTCCCTAGTTCTATCTTCTCTTATGGTTTAAAACTTGTGTCAACAGAAGCTGATGCTACAGTAGCATTTTCCCTTTCCTTCACATCAAGTGGTCTCTTCCAATTATCCCTCTCCAGCTCCCTCTCTGTCCTCTCCTTGTGTATCTCTCCCCTCCTCAAAGGTCTAAGTTTTTCTTTCTTCTCCCATCTCAACCCTCCTTGGGCTTTCCGTTCCTTTCCCATCATTCATGGAATCTTAAAGCTGGAATCCAACTGCTTTTCCCTAATCTCAATCTCTCTGCCTCTACTCCTATATCTTTTCCTGTCTTGGTAAAGCATAGGATCTTGGAAAGCTGGAAGGGAAGTGAGAGGCCATCAAGTCCAAGGACTTTTGACATGAGAGGAAACCCAGTCTGAAAATTTAAGCGATGTGTAGGGCCACAGAGACAGTAGATTTGCAAGAGGAGCTTGAACTTACATAATTTTGATTCTATTTGCCATTCTCTAGTCAGTAGGAGATTTTCTTTCTCTCATGCCATCCATGTCCAGTGGACCTTTCCTTGGGTCTCTTTGCCCCTTACTTTCCTTCTTGCCTCTCCAATCCCATGGGGCTTGCCCTTTACTCTTTGTCATTTGCAGTGTTCTTTCTAGAGCCCCCAAATTGGGGTGACAAAATATACCATCTGGACTAGCTCTCTGAAGGATGTCGGGACCAGCCCGAGTCCTTGGTCTTAGTGGAAGAGCGAAGAAGGCAGGAGACTCAAGAGGATGTTCAAAGATGGAGTCCTTATTTCAAATCCTCTCAGCCCTTAAATACCTCAGTATGATTACATCATTACAACTCACTGAGCATGTGCCAACTAGAGAACCATTACATCATCACATCATACTGAGCAAGTGCTAACCATAAGCACCGTGCTCCTGATATGTAAATGCCTCTTTACTGTAAGTATCCCTTGCTTCAAGTAGAACTCAGGTGGTCTGGCCTTCCTTAACTTCTTAGGAAGAGTGAGAGATACCAAAGAGAGAAGGGGAGCCAAAGCAGACATTGTCAGCAGGTTCCTTCTGGGCTGAAGGGTCTTCTACCTTACCCAGAGTTCCCCCACTGACTGTAGCCCTCTACAGTCACTGATACCACTACCCAACTGGAAGGGATCTTTCCTGGCCACCTTTAACTCTATCTCCATCTTTTTTTAGAGAAGGAAATTCAGATTGAGAAAAGTTAAATGATTTGACCGCCTGGTAATTTCCAGAAGCAAATTGCTAGCCCAGAGTGATTTGACCCTGAGTATAGCATTCTGTAATAACAATGAACTGCCTCCCAACCCATTTCCTTCAAGTCAGATATGCTCCCACTGGGTACTTCAGCTCCCTTCTCTCAGCCTCTCCCCATGCTCCGCAGGGGTCTCTTCCCTCTCTCCCTGTCCAATTACCAAGTGTTTTTTTTCTCTCTGTGTCTTTACTTGTCTTTGTGTCTCCTTCTTCAAAATGGCCAACCCAAGTCATCTGCCTCCCATCTTTCCCCTCTCATTTCCTGTTGTCAAGCCCCTTTCCTTCTCCACTTCTCCCTTGTACACAAAAGCGCCAGTCTTGTTCCTTCTCCCTGTCTCCCCTCCCCAGAAGCCTTTGTTAACTTTTACATTCCATTTTTGAAGGATCACAGCAAGGCCATTTCCCTTCTTGTCACCTTTAGATCAGAGATTTCCAGCTGTAAGGAAACTGTGAACTGAGTCTAACATTGAAAGACCTGAGGCAAGGGCTGCTAGGTGGTTCAAGGGATAGAGCACCAGCCCTGAAGTCAGGAGGACCCGAGTTCAAATCTGGACTTAGACATTTAACACTTCCTAGCTGTGAGACCCTGGGCAAGTCACTTAACCCCAATTGCCTCAGCAAAAAAGAAAGAAAAGAAAAGCCTGAGGCTTAGACAGTTAAAAAGACCTGATCTTGGACCCAGAAGAAGTAGGTTTGAAAGTCAGCACTAGAACTTGGGTCTACCTAACTCCAAGCCCCATGCTTTACCCACTAAGAGAACCAGTTGCCTCACCCACCACCATCCTCTCCCAGTTCTCTGTAAATCCTTCCCTTTGTGTCTCTCTCTTTGGCTTTCCCCCTCTGTCTCTTTAATGAAATTTTTATTTTAACTATTTCTCTCCCATAGCCCCTAATCCCTAGGAGCTTTCTTCTTTATCATTCAACCATAGAATTTTAGAATTAGAAGGGATCTCAAAGGATCTTGAATATGTGACTATCATTTTATAGGAGAAGTTAAGGGTTAAAGCAAGGGCCTTGTGCAGCCTCCACTTCAGCCTGTTCTGATCCTCAGCCCATGGCTCTGTGCAGCACGGCCCCTCCCTCCGGCTCCAGCTCTCTCCTCATTGCTCTTATATTTATTTTCCCCCTTCCCTTCCCCAATTTGGGACCCTCCATCACCAGCCTTTGAGTGTCAGGCTTGGATTTAAAATTCCATCCCTGTCCCTGACAGTCCGATCCACTGTGACCTTTGCTGCCTCAGAGCATCCTCAGGCCCTGCTGCTTTATCCCTCCTGCTCTTCCCTCCTGTCTCACTGCACAGGGCCCAGGCCTGTCCCCGACACTCCCCCATTAGCAAGCGCTTTCTTCCCTTGGCCGTCCTCTCACAGACACTCTCTGCTTTTTTCTCTGCATTTCCCCCAGGTATTCACAATGTTCTCTTCATTTGCTTTCTCTGTTTTCTCCATTGTATTTTCCCTTTGTCACTCTGACCCATCCTTCCTTTTGTCTCTTATTTTTCTCCCTTCCCTGATGGTATCTTCCTACTCACCCCATAGCCACTCTCCATAACATCTTTCCTTGGTTTCTCTCCAATCCAATTTTTTCTATGATCCCTTTGATCTTTCTCTGCACATCTTCCTAGTCAGTGGTTCTTTCCCTTTGTTGCTCCCCAGATTCCATTTCCAGTGGTTCCTTCCCATTTCCTCTCAGTCTTTTCTCCCCTCCTTAATGGTATCTCCCTTCTAACACCCCCTCCATCCCCAGCTCTGTAGTTTCTTCCCGTTGTTTCTCCCAACTCCTTTTTCCAATGGTACTGTCTCTCTTGCTATTTCCTTTTCCTACCCAATGGAAATTTGGCTCTCCCCATGTTGCATTCCAGCTGTCTATGATTCCATGCTTTTTTCTTTTTTCTTTTTATATTTAAAGTTTCTATTTTCCAAATCCATGCACAGATAGTTTTCAACATTCACCCTTGCAAAACGTTGAGTTCCAAATTTTTTCTCCCTCTCTTCCCCCCATCTCCTCCCCTAGACAGGAAGGAATAGAGGTTAAACATATGCAATTCATATATTTTTTTCCCACATTTCTCATGTTGCACAAGAAAAATCAGATCATAAAGGAAAAAATGAGAAAGAAAACAACAATAAGCAGCAGATAACCAAAAAATATGAAAATACTATGTTATGATCCACATCCAGACCCTCCAGGCCCCTTTCTGGGTGTAGTTGGCTCTCTCCATCACAAGACTATTGGAATTGGCCTGAATTATCTCATTGGTGAATAATGACAAATTGCTGTTGCTATATGCAATGATCTCCTGGTTCTGCACATTTCACTCAGCATCATTTCATGTAAGTCTCTCCAGGCCACTCTGAAATCCTCCTGCTGATCATTTCTTATAGAAACATAGCATACAGACACCATAACTTATTCAGCCATTCCCCAGCTGATGGGCAGCCACTCAGTTTCCGGTTCTTTGCTACTACAAACAGGGCTGCCCCACAAACATTTTTGCACATGTGGATCCTTTTCCCTGTTTTATGATCTCTTTGGGATACAGGCCAAGTACAGACACTGATGGATCAAAGGCTATGTAAGTTTGATGACCCTTTGGGCATAGTTCCAAAGTACTTTCCAGAATGATTGAATTAGTGCACAACTTCACCAACAATGAAATAGTGTTCCAATTTCCCCACATCCAGTCCAACATTAAGCATTATCTTTTCCTGTAACATCTTAGCCAATATGAAAGGTGTGTACTAGTACCTCAGAAGTGTCTTTATTGATCATAGAAATGCACATTATGATTTAGACCATTTTTTCATATGACTAGAAATGCTTTTAATTTCTTCATCTGGAAAATATTCATATCCTTTGACCATTTATCAACTGGAGAATGGCTTATATTCTAATAAACTGGAGTCAATTCTCTATATGTGTTAGAAATGAGACCTTTATCAGAACTCTTGGAAGGAGTTTCCCCCAGTTTTCTGCTTCCCTTCTAATCTTGCCTGCATCTATTTCATTTGTACAAAAGCTTTTGAACTTAATATAATCAAAATTATCCATTTTACATTTCATAATGAACTCTAGTTCTTCACTCTTTCTTGCTCCATAGATGTGAAAAGTAGACTGTCACTTGTTCTTCTTATTTGCTTATAATACCACTCTTTTTTATCTAAATCATGAACCCATTTTGAACTTATCTTGGCATAGGGTGTTAGGTGTTGGTCATCGCCCAGTTTCTGCCATGCTATTTTCCAATTCTCCCAGCAACTTTTGTCAAATAATGAGCTCTTATCCCAGAATTTGGGGTCTTTGCTTTTATCAAACACTAAATTACTACAGTCATGGACCTAGTGTATCTAGTGAGCCTAACCTATTCCACTGATCGACTACTGTTTCTTAGCCAGTACCAAATGGTTTTGATGGCCGCTGGTAGAGCGAGGCTACATTCATTTGTAATTTTTTTCATTAATTCTCATTAATGCTTACTTTGCAATGGTGCTTTACCACTTCCCCTAATTTCTTCTCCCCTGCATAATGGCATCTTCCTTCTGCCCCTATATACATTTTCCACAGTCTCTTCCTTTTCTTTATCCCCTCACCTTTGTTACAATGGCATCTTCTCTCTTTATCTCTACTTCTTTTGCACGAAGAGTGGTTCATTCCTTTTGTCTCCCCCATGTTCTATTTGAAGTAGTGCTTACCCACTACCCCTATGCCTTTCTCCCCTGAATAATGTTATCTTCCTTCACCCCAATAAACATTCTCCATAGAGTATTCCCTTTGTTTCTCCACTTGTTTTTATTCTAAAGGAATCTTCTCTATTTTTCTATACCTCTTTTGCATAAACAGTGGTTCTTTCCTTTTATCTTCACCCATGTTCTTTTTACAGTGGTGCTTTCCCACTTCTCCTAATTTCTTCTCCCCTGCATAATGATATCTTCCTTTTCCCCTTATAGACATTGTCCACAGTTTCTTCCTTTTAATCTCCCCTCTACTTTATTTTAATGGTATCTTTTCTCTTTGTCTCTACCTCTTTTGCATTAAAAGTTATTCTTTTTTTTTAATCTCCCCTAACACTCTATTTCCAGTTATACTTTTCCATTATTTCTAACTTTCTTAACTCCTGACTGATGGTATCTTTCTTTTTCCCATATAAATAACTCCCCATAGACTCTTCCTTTTTCTCTCCTTTTCCTTTGTTATAATGGTATCTTCTGTCATTGTCTCTACCTCTTTTCTATGAACAGCGTTTTTTTTTCCCTCTTATCTCCCCCATGATCTCTTTGCAGTAATGCTTTCCCACTTCCCCTAGTTTCTTCTGCCCTGCATGATGGTATCTTCCTTGTCCCTTTGTAATGTTTTCCATAGTCTATACCCTTTGATTCTCCCCTCCCCTTTATTTTAATAGTATGTTCTGTCTTTCTCTCTACCTCTGTTACATGAACAATGGTTCTTTCCTTTTATCTCCAGCTCATGTTCTTTTTGCACTGGTGCTTTTTCACTTACCCTAATTTCTTTTCCCTTGGATAATGGTTTCTTCCTTCTCCCCTATAAACACTCTTTCCTCTAATTCCTTTGTTTCTCCCGTCCCCTTTATTCTAATGGTATCTTCTGTCTTTATCTCAACCTTACTTGCATTAAAAGTTGTTCCTTCCTGTTATCTCTCTCCAAAAACGATTTCTAGTTATGCATTCTGATTGTTACTTTTCTTACCTCCTGACAAATGGTATCTTCCTTCTCCCCCAATAACCATTCTCCACAGTCCCTCCTTCTTTGTTCTCCCCTCTCTGTTATAATGGTATGTTCTCTTTTTGTCTCTCCCTCTTTTGCATGAAGAGTGTTTTTTTCCTTCTATAAATCCCCATGTTCTGTTTGCATTGGTGCTTTCCAAGTTGCCCTAATATTTTCTCCCCTACATAATAGTATCTTCCTTTTCCCAATATAAAGATTCTACAGACTCTATTCCCATTTCTTTTCTCCTTCCCTTTATTCTAATAAGATGTTCTCTCTTTCTCTGTACCTCTTTTGCATGAACAGTGGTTCTTTCCCTTCCTTGCCCCCCCCACCCCGCCCGCACCATAATCTGTTTGCCGTGGTGCTTTCCCACTTTGGCTAATTTCTTTTCTTTTACATAATGGTATCTTCCCTCTCTCCCTATA
This sequence comes from Dasyurus viverrinus, assembly GCA_020854095.1. Classification (NCBI taxonomy): domain Eukaryota; kingdom Metazoa; phylum Chordata; class Mammalia; order Dasyuromorphia; family Dasyuridae; genus Dasyurus; species Dasyurus viverrinus. The sequence goes on from CM037003.1 coordinate 62,844,150, forward strand.
AACATTCTCCACAGTCTCTTCCTTTTCATTTTCCTGTCTCCTTTGTTATAATGGTATCTTCCTCCCACTTTGCCTAATATCTTCTCCCACACATAATGGTATCTTCCCTCTCCTATAAACATTCTCCAAATGTTTCTTCCTTTTCTTTATTCCCCTTTCCTTTATTATAATGGTATTTTCAGTTTTTGTCTCCACCTCATTTGAATAAACATTGGTTCATTCCTTTTCTCTCCCTGTATGTTCCATATGAAGTTGTACTTTCCTACTTCATGTAATAACTATTCTCCTGCATGATATCATCTTTCTCCCCCAAGAGATATTTTACATAGTCTATTCCCATTTTCTCCCCCTTTATTCTAATGGAATGTTCTGCATTTATCTCTACTTCTTTTGCAGGAACAGCTGTTTGTTCATTTTATCTCCCCCCATGTTCTTTTTGCAGTGGAGCTTTCCCACTTATCCTACTTTCTTTTTCCTTGTATAATCATATCTTCTTTATCCAAATTCAAACATTCCATAAAGTCTATTCCCGTTGTTTTTCCCTCCCCTTTATACAAATAGTATGTTCTGTCTTTTCCTCTATGTCATTTGCATGAACAGTGGTTCTTTCTTTTTATCACCCTCCCCATGATCTGTTTGCAGGGGTGCTTTCCTACTACCTCTAATTTGTCTTTCCTTCATAATGGTATCTTCCTTCTATACTTATAAATATTCTCCATAGTCTCTTCCTTTATTTTTTTATCCCCTCTCCTTTGTTATAAAGGTATCTTCAATTTTGTCTCTATCTTTTTAACATGAACAGTGGTTCATTCCTTTTGTCACCCCTATGTTCTATTGAAGTGGTGCTTTCCCGCTTCCCCTATTTTCTTCTCCCATACATAATGGTATTGTCCTTCTCCCCCATAAACATTCTCCATAGTCTCTTCTTTTTCTTTATCCCCTCTCCTTTGTTATAATGGTATCTTCTGTATTTATCTCTACCTCTTTTGCATGAACAGTGGTTTGTTCCTTTTGTCTCCCCCTATGTTCTATTTGAAGTGGTGCTTTCCAATTTCCCCTATTTTCTTCTCCCCTACATAATGGGATCTTCCTTCTCCCCCTATAAGCATATAAACATAGTCTCTTCCTTTTTGTTATCCCCTCTCCTTTGTTACAATGGTATCTTCTGTATTTATCTCTACCTCCTTTGCATGAACAGTGGTTTGTTCCATTTGTTGCCCCCTATGTTCTATTTGAAGTGGTGCTTTCCCACTTCCCCTATTTTCTTATTTCATAAGTAATGGTATCTTCCTTTTCCTCTTATCAACATTGTCCATAGTGTCTTCCTTTTTATTCTCCATTCTCCTTTATTTTAAGTATCTTCTGTCTTTGTCTCTACCTGTTTTGCATTAAAAGTTAAACGTTTTTTGTCTCCCCCCAAATTCTATTTTCAATTATGCTTTTGCATTGTTTCTCACTTTTCTGACTCCTTCTAATGGTATCTTCCATCTTGCCCTATATTCTCCATAGATAATTCTATTTCCCCCCTCCTCTCCTTTGTTATATCTTCTTTGTCTCTACCTCTTTTGCATGAACAGTGGTTCATTCTTTTCATCAGTTCCCATATTTTATTTGCAGTGGTGTTTTCCACTTCTTCTTCCCTTCCTTTTATTCTAACACTATTGTAATGCCAAAGAAACTGAGGCAAGATAGAGATTAGAGAGTATTGAAAATTTTATTTAAAACGGAGAGATTTACTCGGACCAAATGCATCCATGGTGTGGTCCCAGGGCTGAATGAAACTATCTTCTCCAAGAATCCAGCCAACAATGTTAGTTCTCAATGACCTATGTACACAACATTCAGACTCAGGAGGTAAACTGAGGCAGGGGCTGAGTCAGGGTGCTGAGAGCAGGAACAAGACTCTGACAGGGTGGGGTGAGCCACTGGATAGAGGGGAAGGCACCCTGGAGATGGGGAGTGTCATCTTGTTTTGTTTTGTTTTTTTTTCAATCATTAAGTTTTATTTTACTAATCTTATTAACGATTCTCCCCTATGTGTTACTCCACATGCTAGCTTTTTTTTTTTTTATTTAATAGCCTTTTATTTACAGGATATATGCATGGGTAACTTTACAGCATTAACAATTGCCAAACCTCTTGTTCCAATTTTTCACCTCTTACCCTCCACCCTCTCCCCCAGATGGCAGGATGACCAGTAGGTGTTAAATATATTTAAATATAAATTAGATACACAATAAGTATACATGACCAAACCATTATTTTGCTGTACAAAAAGAATCAGACTCCTAAATATTGTACAATTAGCTTGTGAAGGAAATCAAAAATGCAGGTGGGCATAAATATGGGGATTGGGAATTCACTGTAATGGTTTTTAGTCATCTCCCAGAGTTCTTTCTCTGGGTGTAGCTGGTTCAGTTCGTTACTGCTCCATTGGAAATGATTTGGTTGATCTCGTTGCTGAGGATGGCCAGGTCCATCAGAACTGGTCATCATATAATATTGTTGTTGAAGTATATAATGATCTCCTGGTCCTGCTCATTTCACTCAGCATCAGTTCGTGTAAGTCTCTCCAGGTCTTTCTGAAATCATCCTGTTGGTCATTTCTTACAGAACAGTAATATTCCATAATATTCATATACCACAATTTATTCAGCCATTCTCCAACTGATGGACATCCATTCAGTTTCCAGTTTCTAGCCACTACAAAAAGGGCTGCCACAAACATTCGTGCACATACAGGTCCCTTTCCCTGCTTTATAACCTCTTTGGGATATAAGCCCAGTAGTTACACTGCTGGATCAAAGGGTATGCACAGTTTGATAACTTTTTGAGCATAGTTCCAAACTACTCTCCAAAATGGTTGGATTCGTTCACAATTCCACCAACAATGCATCAATGTCCCAGTTTTCCCGCATCCCCTCCAACAATCATCAGTATTTTTTCCTGTCACCTTAGCCAATCTGACAGGTGTGTATTGGTGTCTTAGAGTTGTCTTAATTTGCATTTCTCTGATTAATAATGACTTGGAGCATCTTTTCATATGACTAGAAATAGTTTCAATTTCTTCATCTGAGAATTGTCTGTTCATATCCTTTGACCATTTTTCAATTGGAGAATGGCTTGATTTTTTATAAATTAGAGTTAATTCTCTATATATTTTGGAAATGAGGCCTTTATCAGAACCTTTGACTGCAAAAATATTTTCCCAGTTTATTGCTTCCCTTCTAATCTTGTCTGCATTAGTTTTGTTTATACAAAAACTTTTCAGTTTGGTATAATCGAAATTTTCTATTTTGTGATCAGTAATGATCTCTAGTTCTGCTTTGGTCATAAAGTCCTTCCCCTTCCACAGGTCTGAGAGGCAAACTATCCTGTGTTCCTCTAATTTATTTATAATCTCATTCTTTATGCCTAGGTCATGAACCCATTTTGACCTTATCTTGGTGTACGGTGTTAAGTGTGGATCAATGCCTAGTTTCTGCCATATTAGTTTCCAATTTTCCCAGCAATTTTTATCAAACAGTAAGTTCTTATCCCAAAAGCTTGGGTCTTTGGGTTTGTCAAAGACTAGGTTGCTATATTTGTTGACTGTTTTATCCCTTGAACCTAACCTATTCTACTGATCAACTAATCTATTCCTTAGCCAATACCAAATGGTTTTGGTAATTGCTGCTCTATAATTTTAAATCTGGTACAGCTAGGCCACCTTCATTTGATTTTTTTTTTCATTAATTCCCTTGAAATTCTTGACCTTTTGTTTTTCCATATGAATTTTGTTGTTATTTTTTCTAGGTCATTGAAATAGTTTTTTGGGACTCTGATTGGTATAGCGCTAAACAAATAGATTAGTTTGGGTAGTATTGTCATCTTTATTATATTTGCTCGCCCTATCCAAGAGCATTTAATATTTTTCCAAATGGTTAGATCAGACTTAATTTGTGTGAAAAGTGGTCTGTAATTTTGCTCATAAAGTTTCTGATTTTCCCTTGGCAGATAGATTCCTAAATATTTTATATTATCAGTAGTTACTTTAAATGGAATTTCTCTTTGTAACTCTGACTGTTGGATTTTGTTAGTGATATATAAGAATGCTGATGACTTATGTGGGTTTATTTTATAACCAGCAACTTTGCTAAAGTTGTAGATTATTTCTAATAACTTTTTAGTAGAATCTCTGGGGTTCTCTAAGTATACCATCATATCATCAGCAAAGAGTGATAATTTGGTTTCCCCATTGCCTACTTTAATTCCTTTAATATCTTTTTCAACTCTTATTGCCAAAGCTAACATTTCTAATACAATATTCAATATTAACAGTGATAGTGGGCAGCCTTGTTTCACTCCTGATCTTATTGGGAATGGTTGCAGTTTTTCCCCATTATATATTATGCTTACTGATGGTTTTAAATAGATGCTGCTGATTATTTTAAGGAAAAGTCCATTTATTCCTATACTCTCAAGTGTTTTTAATAGGAATGGATGTTGGATTTTGTCAAATGCTTTTTCTGCATCTATTGAGATGATCATATGGTTTTTGTTAATTTGGTTATTAATATGACCAATTATATTGATAGTTTTCTGAAATGGGCTGAGGTTTGAGTTGGTGCACTGAGGTTCCAAGTACTTGAGGCTAAATAGTAATTGGGCTATACTCTATTAGTATACATGATTGGATAAAGAATGATCCCTGCCCACTCTCTGTGCAAGTGCTGATGTGTTGTATAGGAAATGACGATTTTGGTGGGTGGAGGGAGAGGGAGACAGGAAGAGAAGGCTGGGAGTTTGGGCCTGAGTTCGAGACTCTCCGGGCTGCTGGGTGCGTGGCTGCTGGTCGAGCTAGCTTCTTGATTCAGCTGCATACATTGCTATCACCGAATCTCTTCCACCTGCGATCCGATCCTTCTACACTGACAATAAAGACTGACGATTTTCCCCTAACCTGAATCCCTGACTCCTGAGGACCTAAAAACACACGATCGTTACAGTTTTCCTAACATTGAACCAGCCCTGCATTCCTGGTATAAGTCCTACTTGATCATAGTGTATTATCCTAGTGATGATTTTCTGTAGTCTTTTTACTAATATCTTATTTAAGATTTTAGCATCAATATTCATTAGGGAGATTGGTCTATAATTTTCTTTCTCTGTTTTCAACCTACCTGGTTTAGGTATCAGTACCATGTCTGTGTCATAGAAGGAATTTGGTAGGACTCCTTCATTCCCTATTTTATCAAATAATTTATATAGCATTGGGGCCAATTGTTCTTTAAATGTTTGGTAAAATTCACATGTAAATCCATCTGGTCCTGGGGATTTTTTCTTAGGGAGTTGTTTAATTGCCTGTTCTATTTCTTTTTCTGAAATGGGACTATTCAAGCAATTTACAGCCTCCTCTGTTAGTCTGGGAAGTCTATATTTTTGGAGGTAGTCATCCATTTCACTTAGGTTATCAAATTTATTGGCATAAAGTTGGGCAAAATAATTCCTTATTATTTCTCTAATTTCCTCTTCATTGGTGGAAATTTCTCCCTTTTCATTTTTAAGACTACTAATTTCATTTTCCTCCCTCCTTTTTCTAATCAGATTTACCAAAGGCTTATCTATTTTATTGGCTTTTTCATAGAACCAACTCTTAGTTTTATTAATTAGTTCAATAGTTTTTTTTACTTTCAATATTTTTAATTTCTCCTTTTAATTTTAGAATTTCAAATTTAGTATTTGATTGGGGGTTTTTAATTTGATCTTTTGTTAGTTTAGTTTTTTTTAGTTGCAGGCCCAATTCATTAATCTTTTCTTTCTCTGTTTTATTTAAGTAAGCCTCTAAGGATATAAAATTCCCTCTTATTACCGCTTTGGCTGTATCCCACAAAATTTGGTATGACGTCTCATCATTGTCATTATCTTGGGTGAAATTATTAATTGTATCTATAATTTGCTGCTTCACCCAATCATTCTTTAAGATGAGATTGGAAACTAAACTATAAGCCCAAGGAATTTTACTTCCAGTAACAAAGTCCATTAGCTGAAGTTTCAGATAAATCCTAAATGGATATTTATCATCACCTGATTTATAACAGTAAGAATTTGTCTCAGTAAGTTTACTTCTTTCATGTCTAAGTAGATGTTTTCATAAATGAACATTATACGTACAAATCAGTTTGCTTTTCAAAATACCCAATACATAGATAAATATTCCAAATTACATAATGTCCATAACAGAAACACTTTCAAAAGGACAAAAAAAATATTGTTTTCAGAGGCTCCTTAAATGACCTCAGGATGATGCAATACAATCAATTAAAACTTAGAATATCCTATACAGAACATCCTAATGCCACATAAAAGAACCCAAGAGGTTTTTAAAACTATTAAACTTAGAAATACCATAACTTCATATTAATAACAGAAAGAAACTGGAACAAACTTAGTGGAGGGGGGAATTCCATGTGGCCACCCTTCCCCCCCACACCATTTAAACTTTTGCTTTTGCAAATCAACTTCTCTTGTCCCCTGCCTTAAATTCACGTTTTTTTAAACTTTAAACTTCAAGATTAGCGAATAACTTTGAACCAAATTTCATAAAACTTAATACATATACCCAACAGAGCTTCACTCCAATAAGTTCTTAAGATCATACATTCAAAAATAATTAAATCTGCCCTGCAACAGCAATAGTAAAATTATTTCCCACAATTTAAACCCATCCTAAAGTTCCTAATCAGATCTTTTCTCCAGCCTGACTTTCAATCAGATAAGGTTTTATTGCCCTTTACTCTAGCAAGTTCTGAAAACCTGTTTCAAGAAAAAACCATCTGCCTTTGTTCAGCTCCAGAGTCTTCCATCCCAGTTTGGTGCATTTCTCTGTCCTCACAGAGAATGCCCAGATTAAAAAACCAGGTAGTACCAAAATGTACTCGAGTACCTAAAGGGTACTCGGAATGAGGTAGTACCAAAAGGTACTCGGGTACCCCAAGGGTACTCAGAACCAGGTAGTACCAAAAGGTGCTCAGGTACCCAAAGGTACTTCAGATTCAGAACCTGATAATGCCACATACTATCCAACTGGCATTTCCCAGAGTTGTATGGCTCACCAGCCCAACTTTTTCTGGGGACAACTTAAGGAAACAGAGACAGGATTGGGTCAAGACAATTAGGGAAACTGAGTCATGACAATAACAGAAAATGTGTCTTAACAGTATGCTACATCTTTCTCTTTTTCTCTTTTGCATGAAAGTGGTTCTTTCCTTCTATCTCCCCCCATATTTAATTTACAGTGGTTCTTTCCCATTTCCCCTACTTCCTGTTCCCCTTCATAATGTTATCTTCCTTCACCCCAATAAACATTCTCCATACAAGATTCTTTTTGTTTCTCCACTTGTTTTTATCCTGAAGGAATCTTCTCTATTTTCTATAACTCTTTCGCATGAACGATGGTTCTTTCCTTCTGCCTCCCCCACTATGTTCTTTTTGCAATGGTGCTTTCCCACTTCCCCTAGTAGTTTCTTCTCCCCTGTATAGTGATTTTTTCCTTCTCCCCCTATAAACATTCTCTATAGTCTATTTCCTTTGTTTCTCCCCTTGCCTTTATTCTAATGGGATCTTCTGGCTTTGTCTCAAACTTACTTGCATTAAAAATTGTTCTTCTCCAAAAACTATTTCTAGTTATGCTTTCTGATTTGTTACTTTTCTTACCTTTAACTAATGGTATCTTCCTTTTCACCCAATAACCATTCTTGATAATTCCTCCTTTTTTGTTCTCCCCTCTCTTTTGTTATAATGATATCTTTTCTTTTTGTCTCTCCCACTTTGGCATGAAGAGGGGTTTTTCTGCCTATAAACCCCCATGTTCTGTTTGCAGTGGTGCTTTCCAAGTTCCCCTAATATTTTCATGCCTATACAATAATATCATCTTTTTCCCAATATAAAGATTCTACAGAGTCTATTCCCGTTTCTTCTCCTCTTCCCTTTATTTTAATAGTATATTCTCTCTTTTTCTATACCTCTGTTGCATGAACAGTGGTTCTTTCCTTTTTTCACCCCCCATAGTCTATTTGCAGTGGCGCTTTCCCACTTTTCCTAATTTCTTCTCCCACACAAAATGGTATCTTCCTTCTCTCTCTATAAATATTCTCTGTCTCTTTTGCATGAACAGTGTTCCATTCCTTTTGTCTCCCCCTGTGTTCTATTTGAAGTGTTGCTTTCCAATTTCCCCTATTTTCTTCTCCCCTACATAATGGGATCTTCCTTCTCCCCCTATAATCATATAAACATAGTCACTTCCTGTTCATTATCCCCTCTCCTCTGTTATAATGGTATCTTCTATATTTATCTCTACCTCTTTTGCATGGACAGTGGTTTATTCCTTTTATCTCCCCCTATGTTCTATTTGAAGTGGTGCTTTCCAGTTCCCCTATTTTGTTTCCTGTATATAATGGTATCTTCCTTCTCCCCCTATAAACATTCTCCATAGTCTCTTCCTTTTCTTTATCCCCTCTCCTTTGTTATAATGGTGTCTTCTGTATTTATCTCTACCTCTTTTGCATGGACAGTGGTTTGTTCCTTTTATCTCCCCCATGTTCTATTTGAAGTGGTGCTTTCCAGTTTCCCCTATGTTCTTTCCTGTATATAATGGTATCTTCCTTCTCCCCCTGTAAACATTCTCCATAGTCTCTTCCTTTTCTTTCTCCCCTCTCCTTTGTTATAATGGTGTCTTCTGTATTTATCTCTACCTCTTTTGCATGGACAGTGGTTTGTTCCTTTTATCTCCCCCTTTGTTCTATTTGTAGTGGTGCTTTCCAGCTTCCCTAGTTTCTTTCCTGTATATAATGGTATCTTCCTTCTCCCCCTGTAAACATTCTCCATAGTCTCTTCCTTTTCTTTATCCCCTCTCCTTTGTTATAATGGTGTCTTCTGTATTTATCTCTACCTCTTTTGCATGGACAGTGGTTTGTTCCTTTTATCTCCCCCTATGTTCTATTTGAAGTGGTGCTTTCCAGCTTCCCCTAGTTTCTTTCCTGTATATAATGGTATCTTCCTTCTCCCCCTATAAACATTCTTCATAGTCTCTTCCTTTTCTTTATCCCCTCTCCTTTGTTATAATGGTGTCTTCTGTATTTATCTCTACCTCTTTTGCATGGACAGTGGTTTGTTCCTTTTATCTCCCCCTATGTTCTATTTGAAGTGGTGCTTTCCAGCTTCCCCTAGTTTCTTTCCTGTATATAATGGTATCTTCCTTCTCCCCCTATAAACATTCTTCATAGTCTCTTCCTTTTCTTTATCCCCTCTCCTTTGTTATAATGGTGTCTTCTGTATTTATCTCTACCTCTTTTGCATGGACAGTGGTTTGTTCCTTTTATCTCCCCCTATGTTCTATTTGAAGTGGTGCTTTCCAGTTTCCCCTATGTTCTTTCCTGTATATAATGGTATCTTCCTTCTCCCCCTATAAACATTCCCCATAGTCTCTTCCTTTTCTTTATCCCCTCTCCTTTGTTATAATGGTATCTTTAGTGTTTGCCTGTGCCTCATTTAAATGAACATTGGTTTTTCCTTTTCTCTCCCTCTATGTTCTATTTAAAATTGTGCTTTGCCACTTCATCTATTACCTTCTCCCTTGCATAATGATATCTTCTTTCTCCCCAATAAACATTTTCCATAGTCTATTCCTGTTCTTTCTCCTCTCTTCTTTATTCTAATGGAATTTTCTGTTTATCTCTACCTCTTTTGGATGAATAGTGATTCTTTCCTTTTATCTCCTCCATGTTCTTTTTGCATTGGTGCTTTCTCACTTGCCTTAATTTCTTCTTCCTTATAAAATCGTATCTTCCTTCTCCAACTTGAAACATTCCACAAAGTCTATTCCCGTTGTTTTTTCCTTCCCCTTTATACTGATAGTACGTTCTGTCTTTCTCTCTATGTCATTGGCATGAACAGTGGTTCTTTGTTTTTATTACTCCTCATGATCTTTTTGCAGTGGTGCTTTCTCACTCCCTCTAATTTGTCTCCCCTACATAATGGTATCATCCTTCTCCTTCTATAAACATTCTCCATAGTCTCTTCCTTTTTGTTACCCCCTCTTCTTTGTTATAATGGTGTCTTCTGTCTTTGCTTCTACCTTTTTTGCATGGACAGTCGTTCATTCCTTATGTTCCCCATATGTTCTATGTGCAGTTCTGCTTTCCCACTTTCCCTAATTTTCTCCCCAACATAATGATATCTTTCTTCTCCTGTCTAAACATTCTCATTAATGTCTTCCTTTTTGTTATCCCCTTTCTTTTTATAATGGTATGTTCTGTCTTTGACTCTACCTCTATTCCCTGAACAGTGGGGTTTTTTCCCTTTTATTACCCTCCATATTCAATTTGAAGTGGTGCTTTCCAACTTCACCCAGTTTCTTCTCCCTTGCATAAAAGTATCTTCCTTCTCCTCAATAAATATTCTCTATAATTTATTCTCTTTGTTTCTCCCGTTGTTTTTATTCAAATGTAATCGTCAGTATTTTCTCTACCTTTTTGCAGGAACAGTGCTTCTTTCCTTTTATCTTACTCGATGTTCTTTTTACACTGGGGCTTTCACACTTCGTCTACTTTCTTCTCCCCTTATAAACATTGTCCACAGTCTTTCTTTTTATTCTCTACTCTCCTTTATTTTAAGTATCTTCTGTCTTTGTCTCTCCCTGTTTTGTATTAAAAGTTAATCTTTTTTGTCTCCCCCCAGATTCTATTTCCCATTATGCTTTTGCATTGTTTCTCACTTTCTTAACTCCTTTCTAATGGTATCTTCCATCTTACCCTATAAAGATTCCCCATAGACTCTTCCATTCACCCCCCTTGTTGTAATGATATCTTCTATCTTTGTCTCTAGCTCTTTTGTATAAACAGTGGTTCATTCCTTTTATCAGTTCCCATGTTGTATTTGCAGTGGTGCTTTCCAATTCCCCTAATTTCTTCTGCCCTAAATAAAGGTACCTTCTTTCTCCTGCTACAAATATTCTATAAAGTCTGTTTCCATTGATTCTTCCCTTTCCTTTATTCTAACAGTATTGTAATGCCGGAGAAACTGAGGCAAGATAGAGATTAGAGATTATTTAATAATTTATTTAAAAGGGAGAGATATACTGGGATGAAATGGATCCAGGGTTTGGTAATGGCACCATAAATAAATAACAGTTAGGTCTCACTGTGCTGTCTCTCATTATTTAGAAACCTTTAAAAACCCGACTATCCACAGACACAATATCCAATAACAGATAAATGATGAGAAAAAATACTTATTTGTTCAAGTAATTGATTACATATAACCAGATTGGAAATAGCAAGGTATGACATAACTGAATTGTATTAACAGTTTCTATTGACCATTGCTCTGATCATAGAAATCAGTTACAGGAGGAAAAAATGCAGGGATACAACCATAACATAAGCAGTTAAAATGACTTTCAGCAAAACAGGATAAAATGGCTTTATTTCATTTTGGGGCCAGTTAATTGTCCCACTAACTGTCAGAGGGAGAAGCTTTAAAACTCCCCAACAGCATTAACTATGAGCCCAAGGAATTTTACTTCCAATAACAAAGTCCATTAGCTGAAGTTCCAGATTAATCCTAAATGGATATTTCTCATCACCTGATTTATAGCAGTAAGAATTTGTCTCAGTAAGTTCACTTCTTTTATATCCAAGTAGATGTTTTCATAAGTGCACATTATACGTACAAATCGGTTTGCTTTTCAAAATACCCAATACATAGATAAATATCCCAAATTACATAATGTCCATAACAGAAACGCTTTCAAAAGGAGAAAAAAAATATTATTTTCAGAGGCTCCTTAAATGACTTCGGGATGATGCAATGCAATGAATTAAAACTGAGAATATCCTGTACAGAACATCCTAATGCCACATAAAAGAATCCAAGAGGTTCTTAAAACTATTAAACTTTTAGAAATACCATAACCTGATATTGATAACAGTAATAAATTTGTCTCAGTAAGTTCACAAGTTAGCTTTCATAGTTAATTGGCTTCTTCTTTGTCATTTTGAAAATGTTTCTGTTATTTTCAGAAGCCCTGAAAATGATGGGCATAACCTCAGGATACAATTAATTAAACTTATATAGAATACCTAATTCCACATAAAAGAATCTGAAAGATTCTTAAAAATGTCCTTTAAACTTATAGAAATAGCCCTACCCACTTATAAATAAAAGGGGCCTATCTCTTTTTTTAAAAAATTTTAATAGCTTTTTATTTACAAGTTATATGCATGGGTAATTTCACAGCATTGACAATTTACCAACCTTTTGTTCCAATTTTTCCCCTCCTTCCCCCAACCTCCTCCCCCAGATGGTGGGTAGACCAATATGTGTTAAATATATTAAAGTATAAATTAAATACAAAATAAGTATACATGTCCAAATCGTTATTTTGCTGTACAAAAAGAATCAGACTCTGTAATGTTGTACAATTAGCCTGTGAAGGAAATAAAAAATGCAGGTGGACAAAAATATAGGGATTAGGAATTCAATGTAATGGTTCTTAGTCATCTCCCAGAGTTCTTTTGCTGGATGTAGCTGGTTCAATTCACTACTGCTTTATTGGAACTGATTTGGTTTATCTCATTGCTGAGGATGGCCACGTCTATCAGAACTGGTCATCATATAGTATTGTTGTTGAAGTAAATAATGTTCTCCTGGTCCTGCTCATTTCACTCAGCATCAGTTCGTGTAAGTCTCTCCAGGCCTTTCTGAAATCATCCTGTTGGTCATTTCTTACCGAACAACAATATTCCATAATATTCATATACCACAATTTATTCAGCCATTCTCCAATTGAGGGGCATCCACTCAGTTTCCAGTTTCTGGCCACTACATAGAAGGCTGCCACAAACATTCGTGCACATATAGGTAAGGGGCCTATCTCTTGAAATCATTTGCCAAAGTCTCTGCAGTAAGAGAGTGGAACACACTTCGGGAAGGGTGGGGGAATTCCATGTGGCCACCCTTCTCCCCCTCCATTTAAACTATTAATTGCTTTTGCAAATCAATCTCTCTTGTCCCTTCTCTTAAACTCACTTTAAAAAAAACTTTAAACTTCAAGATTCACAAATAACTTTGAACCAAATTTCATAAAACTTAATACATATACCCAACAGAGCAGAGTTTACAAAGTACCCAGTACTTCTCGAAAGCAACATACTATCTAAGTAGGAAGATACAAACACACAACCTCCCAAGGTAAGCTACTGGCATTTTGTTTTAACAACCTAAATTTTAACTTAAAATCCAATCAGATACAGCTTTAAATCCCCAGTGATATAAAACTGCTTTTCCTGTCATATTTCAAATCATGAATTTCTCTCTGGCCCCACATGGCCATTATTCCCAATGGACTTTTCCTAAGCTCCAATCTGGCCAATGTTGGAGACTTTAGAAAAGTCAGACCCTTCTTTACCTAATTAGAGGCACATGACCCCTTTCAGGTAAGGGAACAGAACTTCACTCCAATAAGTTCTTAAGATCATACATTCAAAAATAATTAAATCTGGCCTGCAACAGCAATAGTAAAATTATTTCCCACAATTTAAACCCATCTTAAAGTTCCTAATCAGATGTTTTCTCCAGCCTGAGTTTCAATCAGATAAGGTTTTATTGCCCTTTACTCTAGCAAGTACTGAAAACCTGTTTCAAGGAAAAACCATCTGCCTTTGTTCCTTTTACTCACAAATTAGTACAACAGGTCAAAAAGTTGAAAATCGCCAGCAAATGTTATACTAAGTACAGTTGCAACATTGAATGACCAATTCCCAAATATCTTAATGTAGCAGAGCTGCCAATCAACAGGACAAACAAGTCTCACAGAACACACAGACATAGACCATACAGTCAAAACATGGAACACACAGACCAGGGGCTCTCTGAGAATTTTAGAATAGCCCTGAGGGAAGTTGTCAGCTCCAGAGTCTTCCATCCCAGTTTGGTGCATTTCTCTGCCTTCACAGAGAATGCCCAGATTAAAACACCAGGTAGTACCAAAATGTACTCGGGTACCTAAAGGGTACTCAGAATGAGGTAGTACCAAAAGGTACTCGGGTACCCCAAGGGTACTTCAGATTCAGAACCAGATAATGCCACATACTATCCAACTGGCATTTCCCAGAGTTGTATGGCTCATCAGCCCAACTTTTTCTGGGGACAACTTAAGGAAACAGAGACAGGATTGGGTCAAGACAATTAGGGAAACTGAGTCATGACAATAACAGAAAATATGTCTTAACAGTATGCTACATCTTTCTCTTTTTCTCTTTTGCATGAAAGTGGTTCTTTCTTTTTATCTCCCCCCATATTTAATTTACAGTGGTTCTTTCCCATTTCCTCTACTTCCTGCTCCCCTTCATAATGTTATCTTCCTTCACCCCAATAAACATTCTCCATACAAGATTCTTTTTGTTTCTCCACTTGTTTTTATCCTGAAGGAATCTTCTCTATTTTCTATAGCTCTTTCGCATGAACAATGGTTCTTTCCTTCTGCCTCCCCCACAATGTTCTTTTTGCAATGGTGCTTTCCCACTTCCCCTAGTTTCTTCTCCCCTGTATAGTGATTTTTTCCTTCTCCCCCTATAAACATTCTCTATAGTCTATTTCCTTTCTTTCTCCCCTCTCCTTTATTCTAATGGGATCTTCTGGCTTTGTCTCAAACTTACTTGCATTAAAAATTGTTCTTCTCCAAAAACAATTTCTAGTTATGCTTTCTGATTTGTTACTTTTCTTACCTTTAACTAATGGTATCTTCCTTTTCACCCAATAACCATTCTTGATAATTCCTCCTTTTTTGTTCTCCCCTCTCTTTTGTTATAATGATATCTTTTCTTTTTGTCTCTCCCACTTTGGCACGAAGAGGGGTTTTTCTGTCTATAAACCCCCATGTTCTGTTTGCAGTGGTGCTTTCCAAGTTCCCCTAATATTTTCTCCCCTATACAATAGTATCTTCCTTTTCCCAATATAAAGATTCTTCAGAGTCTAAACCCGTTTCTTCTCCTCTTCCCTTTATTTTGATAGTATATTCTCTCTTTTTCTATACCTCTTTTGCATGAACAGTTGTTCTTTCCTTTTTTCACCCCCCATAGTCTGTTTGCAGTGGCGCTTTCCCACTTTTCCTAATTTCTTCTCCCATACAAAATGGTATCTTCCTTCTCTATATATAAATATTCTCTGTCTCTTTTGCATGAACAGTGTTCCATTCCTTTTGTCTCCCCCTGTGTTCTATTTGAAGTGTTGCTTTCCAATTTCCCTTATTTTCTTCTCCCCTACATAATGGGATCTTCCTTCTCCCCCTATAAGCATAAAAACATAGTCACATCCTTTTCATTATCCCCTCTCCTCTGTTATAATGGTATCTCCTGTATTTATCTCTACCTGTTTTGCATGAATGGTGGTTCATTCCTTTTGTCTCCTTCTATGTTCTATGTGAAATGGTGCTTTCCAACTTCCCCTATTTTCTTCTCCTGTACATAATGGTATCTTCTTTCTCCCCCTATAAAAATTCTCCATAGTCTCTTCCTTTTCTTTATCCCCTCTCCTTTGTTATAATGATATCTTCTATATTTATCTCTACCTCTTTTGCATGGACAGTGGTTTGTTCCTTTTATCTCCCCCTATGTTCTATTTGAAGTGGTGCTTTCCAGTTTCCCCTATGTTCCTTTCTGTATATAATGGTATCTTCCTTCTCCCCCTATAAACATTGTCCATAGTCTCTCCCTTTTCTTTATCCCCTCTCCTTTGTTATAATGGTGTCTTCTGTATTTATCTCTACCTCTTTTGCATGGACAGTGGTTTGTTCCTTTTATCTCCCCCTATGTTCTATTTGAAGTGGTGCTTTCCAGTTTCCCCTATGTTCTTTCCTGTATACAATGGTATCTTCCTTCTCCCCCTATAAACATTGTCCATAGTCTCTTCCTTTTCTTTATCCCCTCTCCTTTGTTATAATGGTGTCTTCTGTATTTATCTCTACCTCTTTTGCATGGACAGTGGTTTGTTCCTTTTATCTCCCCCTATGTTCTATTTGAAGTGGTGCTTTCCAGTTTCCCCTATGTTCTTTCCTGTATACAATGGTATCTTCCTTCTCCCCCTATAAACATTCTCCATAGTCTCTTCCTTTTCTTTATCCCCTCTCCTTTGTTATAATGGTGTCTTCTGTATTTATCTCTACCTCTTTTGCATGGACAGTGGTTTGTTCCTTTTATCTCCCCCTATGTTCTATTTGAAGTGGTGCTTTCCAGTTTCCCCTATGTTCTTTCCTGTATACAATGGTATCTTCCTTCTCCCCCTATAAACATTCTCCATAGTCTCTTCCTTTTCGTTATCCCCTCTCCTTTGTTATAATGGTGTCTTCTGTATTTATCTCTACCTCTATTGCATGGACAGTGGTTTGTTCCTTTTATCTCCCCCTATGTTCTATTTGAAGTGGTGCTTTCCATTTCCCCCTATGTTCTTTCCTGTATATAATGGTATCTTCCTTCTCCCCATATAAACATTCTCCAGTCTCTTCCTTTTCTTTATCCCCTCTCCTTTGTTATAATGGTGTCTTCTGTATTTATCTCTACCTGTTTTGCATGGACAGTCGTTCATTCCTTATGTTCCCCATATGTTCTATGTGCAGTTCTGCTTTCCCACTTTCCCTAATTTTCTCCCCTACATAACGATATCTTTCTTCTCCTGTCTAAACATTCTCATTAATGTCTTCCTTTTTGTTATCCCCTTTCCTTTTTATAATGGTATGTTTAGTCTTTGACTCTACCTCTATTCCCTGAACAGTGGGGTTTTTTTCCCTTTTATTACCCTCCATATTCAATTTGAAGTGGTGCTTTCCAACTTCCCCAAGTTTCTTCTCCCTTGCATAAAAGTATCTTCCTTCTCCTCAATAAATATTCTCTATAATTTATTCCCTTTGTTTCTCCCGTTGTTTGTATTCAAATGTAATCGTCAGTATTTTCTCTACCTTTTTGCAGGAACAGTGCTTCTTTCCTTTTATCTTACTCGATGTTCTTTTTACACTGGGGCTTTCACACTTCCTCTTCCTTCTTCCTTCTTTTCCCCTTATAAACATTGTCCACAGTCTTTTTTTTTCTACTCTCCTTTATTTTAAATATCTTCTGTCTTTGTCTCTCCCTGTTTTGTATTAAAAGTTAATCTTTTTTGTCTCCCCCCAGATTCTATTTCCCATTATGCTTTTGCATTGTTTCTCACTTTAACTCCTTTCAAATGGTATCTTCCATCTTACCCTATAAAGATTCCCCATAGACTCTTCCATTCACCCCCCTTGTTGTAATGATATCTTCTATCTTTGTCTCTAGCTCTTTTGTATAAACAGTGGTTCATTCCTTTTATCAGTTCCCATGTTGTATTTGCAGTGGTGCTTTCCACTTCCCCTAATTTCTTCTGCCCTAAATAAAGGTACCTTCTTTCTCCTGCTACAAATATTCTATAAAGTCTGTTTCCATTGATTCTTCCCTTTCCTTTATTCTAACAGTATTGTAATGCCGGAGAAACTGAGGCAAGATAGAGATTAGAGAGTATTTAATAATTTATTTAAAAGGGAGAGATATACTGGGATGAAATGGATCCAGGGTTTGGTAATGGCCCCATAAATAAATAACAGTTAGGTCTCACTGTGTTGTCTCTCATTATTTAGAAACCTTTAAAAACCTGACTATCCACAGACACAATATCCAATAACAGATAAATGATCAGACTAAATACTTATTTGTTCAAGTAATTGATTACATATAACCAGATTGGAAACAGCAAGGTATGACATAATTGAATTGCATTAACAGTTTCTATTGACCATTGCTCTGATCATAGAAATCAGTTACAGGAGGAAAAAATGCAGGGATACAACCATAACAAAAGCAGTTAAAATGACTTTCAGCAAAACAGGATAAAATAGCTTTATTTTATTTTGGGGCCAGTTAATTGTCCCACTAACTGTCAGAGGGAGAAGCTTTAAAACTCCCCAACAGCATTAACTATGAGCCCAAGGAATTTTACTTCCAATAACAAAGTCCATTAGCTGAAGTTCCAGATTAATCCTAAATGGATATTTCTCATCACCTGATTTATAGCAGTAAGAATTTGTCTCAGTAAGTTCACTTCTTTTATATCTAAGTAGATGTTTTCATAAGTGCACATTATACGTACAAATCGGTTTACTTTTCAAAATACCCAATACATAGATAAATATCCCAAATTACATAATGTCCATAACAGAAACGCTTTCAAAAGGAGAAAAAAAATATTATTTTCAGAGGCTCCTTAAATGACTTCGGGATGATGCAATGCAATGAATTAAAACTGAGAATATCCTGTACAGAACATCCTAATGCCACATAAAAGAATCCAAGAGGTTCTTAAAACTATTAAACTTTTAGAAATACCATAACCTGATATTGATAACAGTAATAAATTTGTCTCAGTAAGTTCACAAGTTAGCTTTCATAGTTAATTGGCTTTTTATTTGTCATTTTGAAAATGTTTCTGTTATTTTCAGAAGCCCTGAAAATGATGGGCATAACCTCAGGATACAATTAATTAAACTTATATAGAATACCTAATTCCACATAAAAGAATCTGAAAGATTCTTAAAAATGTCCTTTAAACTTATAGAAATAGCCCTACCCACTTATAAATAAAAGGGGCCTATCTCTTTTTTTAAAAAATTTTAATAGCTTTTTATTTACAAGTTATATGCATGGGTAATTTCACAGCATTGACAATTTACCAACCTTTTGTTCCAATTTTTCCCCTCCTTCCCCCAACCTCCTCCCCCAGATGGTGGGTAGACCAATATGTGTTAAATATATTAAAGTATAAATTAGATACACAATAAGTATACATGTCCAAATCGTTATTTTGCTGTACAAAAAGAATCAGACTCTGTAATGTTGTACAATTAGCCTGTGAAGGAAATAAAAAATGCAGGTGGACAAAAATATAGGGATTAGGAATTCAATGTAATGGTTCTTAGTCATCTCCCAGAGTTCTTTTGCTGGATGTAGCTGGTTCAATTCACTACTGCTTTATTGGAACTGATTTGGTTTATCTCATTGCTGAGGATGGCCACGTCTATCAGAACTGGTCATCATATAGTATTGTTGTTGAAGTAAATAATGTTCTCCTGGTCCTGCTCATTTCACTCAGCATCAGTTCGTGTCAGTCTCTCCAGGCCTTTCTGAAATCATCCTGTTGGTCATTTCTTACCGAACAACAATATTCCATAATATTCATATACCACAATTTATTCAGCCATTCTCCAATTGAGGGGCATCCACTCAGTTTCCAGTTTCTGGCCACTACATAGAAGGCTGCCACAAACATTCGTGCACATATAGGTAAGGGGCCTATCTCTTGAAATCATTTGCCAAAGTCTCTGCAGTAAGAGAGTGGAACACACTTCGGGAAGGGTGGGGGAATTCCATGTGGCCACCCTTCTCCCCCTCCATTTAAACTATTAATTGCTTTTGCAAATCAATCTCTCTTGTCCCTTCTCTTAAACTCACTTTAAAAAAAACTTTAAACTTCAAGATTCACAAATAACTTTGAACCAAATTTCATAAAACTTAATACATATACCCAACAGAGCAGAGTTTACAAAGTACCCAGTACTTCTCGAAAGCAACATACTATCTAAGTAGGAAGATACAAACACACAACCTCCCAAGGTAAGCTACTGGCATTTTGTTTTAACAACCTAAATTTTAACTTAAAATCCAATCAGATACAGCTTTAAATCCCCAGTGATATAAAACTGCTTTTCCTGTCATATTTCAAATCATGAATTTCTCTCTGGCCCCACATGGCCATTATTCCCAATGGACTTTTCCTAAGCTCCAAACTGGCCAATGTTGAAGCCTTTAGAAAAGCAAGACCCTTCTTTACCTAATTAGAGGCACGTGACTCCTTTCAGGTAAGGGAACAGAACTTTGCTCCAACAAGTTCTTAAGATCATTCATTCAAAAATAATTAAATCTGCCCTGCAACAGCAATAGTAAAATTATTTCCCACAATTTAAACCCATCTTAAAGTTCCTGATCAGATGTTTTCTCCAGCCTGAGTTTCAATCAGATAAGGTTTTATTGCCCTTTACTCTAGCAGGCTTTGAAAACCTGCTTCATGGACAAACCATCTGCCTTTGTTCCTTTTACTCACAAATTAGTACAATAGGTCAAAAAGTTGAAAATCGCCAGCAAATGTTATACTAAGTACAGTTGCAACATTGAAATAGCCAATTCCCAAATATCTTAATGTAGCAGAGCTCCCAACCAACTGGACAAGCAAGTCTCACAGAACACACAGACATAGACCATACAGTCAAAACCTGTAACACAGGGACCAGGGGCTCTCTGAGAATTTTAGAATAGCCCTGATGGAAGTTGCAGCTCCAGAGTTTTCCATCCCAGTTTGGTGCATTTCTCTGTCTTCACAGAGAATGCCCAGATTAGAAAACCAGGTTAGTACCAAAATGTACTCGGGTACCCCAAGGGTACTCAGCTCCAGATAGTACCAAAATGTATTCAGGTACCTAAAGGGTACTCAGAATGAGGTAGTACCAAAAGGTACTTGGGTACCCAAAGTGTACTCAGAACCAGATAGTACCAAAAGGTGCTCAGGTACCCCAAGGTTGCTTCAGATTCAGAACCAGATAATGCCATGTACCATCCGACTGGCATTTCCCAGAGTTGTATGGCTCATCAGCCCAACTTTTTCTGGGGACCAGGTTTGCGAGCAATCAGAGCCGACAGAAAACTTACCCTGCAGATTTTCCCTTAGTCAAATGGAGAAGTCCACCATCGGGGATCAGGTACAGTTGTGGCTGGAAACTGCTCTTTATTGGTAGCTCTAGAAAAAAATCCAGGGGGCCACCTTCACCAAGCAAAGAACCCAGATCCCCAGCCACCCTGAGACCCAAGGCAGAGACTTTAATGTCTCTATTCTCTAATCCTGCTTTCATTTTCTAACATCTCATTGGGAAGCCTCCAACATGTAATGCTGGAGAAACTGAGGCAAGATAGATATTAGAGAGTATTTAATATTTTTTCCATTGTCTTCACTTCTTTTATATGAACAGTGCTTCTTCTGTCCCCCATGTTCCATTTGCAGTAGTGTTTTCCCACATACCCTATTTTGTTCTGGTCTGCATTATGGCACCTTCCTTTTCCCCTTGTAATATTCTCCATCATTTATTCCCTTTGTTTCTTTACTCCCTTTTATTCCAGTGGTATCCTCTTATTAAAAGGGAGAGATTTACTAGTAGGGACCAAATGGATCCAGGGTTTGTTCCCAGGGCTGAATGAGACTATGGTCTCCAAGAATCCAGCCAACAATCAGAGTTCTCAAAGACATGTATACACTTGGCTCAGACGCAGAGGGGAGACTGAGGTGGGGCAGAGTCAGGGTGCTGAGAGGGGGAATGGGACTCTTATAGGGTGGGATGAGCCACTGGAGATGGGGAGAGGCATCTTGATAAGACAGTATCTGATATTCTGATAGCTTGGGATGGGGAGAGGCATTCTGATATTCTAAAACATAAGATGTTTTCTCCTTATCAAATATTCTGATTAAGAGGGAGAGGTGGTTTCACAGGACTGAGCAGAACACTTAAGGAAACGGAGGCAGGACCAGGTCAGGATAATTAGGTAAACTGAGTCAGGACAATAAAAAAGAACTGTTGATTAACAGTTTCTACATCTTTCTCTCTTCCTCTTTCACATGAACAGTGGTTCTTTCCTTTTACCTCCTCCCATATTCAGTTTGCAGTGGTTCTTTCCCACTTCCCTACTTTCTTCTCTCCTGCATAATGTTATCTTCCTTCACCTCAATAAACATTCTCCATAGAGTATTCCCTTTGTTTCTCCACTTCTTTTTATTCTAAAGGAATCTTTTCTATTTTTCTCTACCTCTTTTGCATGAACAGTGGTTCTTTCCTTTTATCTCCCCCCATGCTCTTTTTGCAGTAATGCTTTTCCACTTCCCTTAATTTCTTCTCCCCTGTATAATTTTTTTTCTTTCCCCCCTATAAATATCCTCTATAGTCCATTTGTTTTGTTTTTCCTCTCCCCTTTATTCTAATGGTATCTTCTGTCTTTGTCTCAACCTTACTTGCATTAAAAGTTTCTCCTTCCTGTTATCTCTCTCCAAAAACGATTTCTAGTTATGCTTTCTGATTATTTGTTAATTTTTTTTTTACCTCTGACTAATGGTATCTTCCTTCTCCCCCAATAACCATTCTCCATAGACCTTCCTTTTTTGTTCTCCCCTCTCTGTTGTTATAATGGTATCTTCTCTTTTTGTCTCTACCGCTTTTGCATGAAGAGTTTTTTTTCTTCTAAAAAACCCCCATGTTCTATTTGTTGTGCTGCTTCCCCACTTCATCTAATTTCTTCTCCCACACATAATATTATCTTCCCTCTCCTATAAACATTCTCCAAATGTCTCCTCCTTTTCTTTATTCCCCTTTCCTTTTTTAAAATAGTATTTTCAGCATTTGTCTCCATCTCATTTGAATAAACATTAGTTTGTTCCTTTTCATTCCCTATATGTTCTATTTGAAGTTGTGCTTTCCTTCTTCATCTAATACCTTTTCTCCTGCATAATAATATCATCTTTCTCCCCCAAGAGACATTTTACATAGTCTTTTCCAATTGTTTCTCCCCTCCTCTTTATTCTAAATGCATCTTCTGCATTTATCTCTACTTCTTTTGCAGAAACAGTTGTTCCTTCCTTTTATCTCCACCCCCTCCCCGTGTTCTTTTTGCAGTGGTGTTTTCCCACTTACCCTAATTTCTTCTTACTTTCATAATCATATCTTCCTTCTCCAAATTTAAACATTCCATAGAGTCTATTCCCATTGTTTTTCTTTCCCCTTTATACATATAGTATGTTCTGTCTTTCTCGCTGCATCATTTGCATGAACAGAGGTTCTTGCTTTTTATCACCCCCTCATGATCTATTTGCAGGGATGCTTTCCCACTAGCTCTAATTCTTCTTCCCTACATAATGGTATCTTCCTTCTCCCCTTATAAACATTCTCCATAGTCTCTTCCTTTTCTTTATCCCCTCTTGTTTGTTATATTGGTATCTTTAGTGTTTGTCTCTACCTCTTTTGTATGAACAGTGGTTCTTTCCTTTTATCTCCCCCTATGTTATATTTGAAGTGTTGCTTTCCAATTTTCCCTATTTTCTTCTCCCCTACATAATGGGATCTTCCTTCTCCCCCTATAAGCATATAAACATAGTCTCTTCCTTTTCATTATCCCCTCTCCTTTCTTATAATGGTATCTTCTGTATTTATCTCTACCTCTTTTGCATGAACAGTGGTTTGTTCCTTCTGTCTCCCCCATATTCTATTTGAAGTGGTGCTTTGCCACTTCCCCTATTTTCTTCTCCTATACATAATGGTATCTTCCTCCTCCCCCTATAAATGTTCTCCATAGTTTCTTCCTTTTCTTTATCCCCTCTCCTTTGTTAAAATGGTGTCTTCTGTATTTATCTCTACCTCTTTTGCATGAACAGTGGTTCATTCCTTCTGTCTCCCCCATGTTCTCTTTGCAGTTCTGCTTTTCCACTTCCCCTAATTTTTTCTCCCTTACATAATGGTATGTCCTTCTCTCACTGTAAACATTGTACACAGTATATTCCCATTGTTTCTTCTGTCCCTTTTATTCTAATAGTATGTTCTTTCTTTCTCTCTACTTATTTTGCATGAACAGTGGTTCCTTCCTTTTATCACCCTCTATGATCTGTTCTCAGTGGTGCTTTCCCACTTCTCCTAATTTCTTCTCCCCTACATAATGGGATCTTCCTTCTCCCCCTATCAACATATAAACATTTTTGTTCCGTTTACTCACAAATAAGTACAACAGGTTAGCATGTTTAAAATCGCAAGCAAATTTTATACTAAATACAGTTGCAACATTGAAATAAGAAATTCCCCAATTTCTTAATGCAGCAGAGCTCCCAACCAACAGGACAAACAAGTCTCACAGAACACACAGACATAGACCACGCAGTCAAAACATGTAACACACGGACCAGGGGCTCTCTGGGAATTTTAGAATAGCCCTGAGGGAAGCTGTCAGCTCGAGAATCTTCCCTCCCAGTTTGGTGCATTTCTCTGCCTTCACAGAGAATGTCCAGATTAAAACCAGGTAGTACCAAAAGGTACTCAAGTACTGCAAGAGTACTCAGAACCAGGTAGTACCAAAATGTCCTCGGGTACCCCAATAGTACTCAGAAATAGGTAGCACCAAAAGGTGCTCAGACACCCCATGGGTGCTTCAGATTCAGAACCAGACAATGCCACTTGTATCCTACAGGCATTTCCCAGAGTTGTATGGCTCATCAGCCCAACTTTTTCTGGGGGCCAGATTTGCTAGCACTCAGACCAGACAGAAAACTTACCCTGCAGGGGTTTCACATCAGGTTCTCCTTTGGCCTAATGAAAGTGTCCACCATCAGGGATCAAGTACAGTTGTAGCTGGATACTATTCTTTCCTGGTGGCTCTAGAAAAAAATCCAGGGGGCTGGCTTCTCCAAGCAAAGAACCCAGATCCCCAGCCACCCTGAGACCCAAGGCAGAGACTCTAATGTCTCTGTTCTCTAATCCTGTACTTTCCTTTTCTAACATCTCGGTGGGAAGCCTCCAAAATGTAAGGCCAGAGAAACTGAGGCAAGACCAGAGATAAAAAGTATTTAATATCTTTTTTGCCATTATCTTTACTTCTTTTGTATGAACAGTGCTTTTCTCCTCTTCTCTCCCCCATGTTCTATTTGCAGTAGTGCTTTCCCACTTTTCCTAGTTTCTTCTTCTCTTCACAATGGTATCTTCCTTCATCCCAATAAACATTCTCCATAGAGTATTGCCTTTGTTTCTTTACTCCCTTTTATTCTAGTGCTATCTTCTTATTAAATGGGAGAGATTTCCTGGGACCAAATGGATCCAGGGTTTGGTCCCAGGGCTGAATGAGAATATCGTCTCCAAGAACCCAGCAAACAATCAGAGTTCTCAATGACATATATACACGTGGCTCAGAGGCAGAGGGTAGACTGAGGCAGGGGCGGAGTCAGGGTGCTGAGAGTGGGACCCTGACAGGGTAAGGTGAGCCACTAGAGATGAGGAAGGCACCCCGGAGATGGGGAGAAGCATCTTGATAAGACAGTATCTGATATTCTCATAGCTTGGGATGGGGAGAGGCATTCTGATATTCTAAACCATAACATCTTTTATTCTTTTCAAATACTCTGATTAAGTGGGTGGGCTAATTTCATAGTACTGAGCAGAACTGTTAGGGAAACTGCAGCAGGACTGGGTCAGGATAATTAGGGAAACTGAGTCATGACAATAACAGAGAACTTTGGCCTAACAGTATGCTCTATCTTTCTCTCTTCCTCTCTTGCACGAACAGTGGTTCTTTCCTGTTATCACCATCCATGATCAGTTTGCAGTGGTGCTTTCCCACATCCCCTACTTTCTTCTCCCCTCCGTAATGGTATCTTTCTTCTCCCCCGTAACCTTCTCATTGGCTCTTTCTTTTTCATTCTCCCCTCTACTTTGTTATAATGGTATCTTTTCTGTTTGTCTCTACCTCTTTTTCATGAACAGTGGTTCGTTCCTTTTATCTCTCCCCATGTTTTATTTCCAGTGGTGCTTTCCCACTTCTCCCAATCTCTTCTCCTCTGCATAATGGTATCTACCTTTCCCCTTAAAAACATTCTCCATAGTCTCTTCCTTTTTGTTCTCCCTGCTTCTTTGTTCTAATGGTATCTTCTGTCTTTTTTTTCTACCTCTTTTGTGTTAAAAATTGATCTTTCCTTTTATCTCCCAGAAACTCTATTTCCAATTATGCTTTTTAATTATTTCTCACTTTCCTAACCCCTGACAAATGGTGTCATCCTTCTTCCCCTCTAACCAATCTCCACAGCCTTTTCCTTTGTGTTCTCCCCTCTTCTTTGTTATCATGGTAGCTTCTGTCTTCTTCTCTACCTCTTTTGCATGAACAGTGATTCTTTCCTTTTATCTCTCCCTTGGTATCTTCCTTCTCCTCCTATAAAAGTTCTCCATAATCTCTTCCCTTTTTTCTCCCCTCCCTTTTATTCAAATTGTATCTTCTGTCTTTGTCCCTAACCCCTTTGCATTAAAATGTGTTCTTTCCTTTTATGGCCCTATAACCTCTATACAGGCCTCCTACATACTTTTCCCTAGATACGTCCCCCCACACACACCACATACATTGCATGGTCATGAAGAGACTAAGCTGCTCCCAGGAAGTAACAGTTAATATTCATAAAGTAATTAAGCATCAGTATCAGAGCTGAGCTATAAACTTTACCCTACTTTCCTGTCTTCATGCCCCTCAGCTAATTGAGTCTGGTTTTAACTATAAATTCAGAATATAATATCTATAACAGAACGTTGTCTTCACAGGATGGTTCTCTTGCATATTTCTGTGGACACACAAGGTCTCATCTCACAAAGTTATCAAGTATGAAGTAATGACATCCAATAAAACAGTTAACATTCATATAACATTCGCTCTATGCTAAACACTTTGACAATCATGTTCTTCTCACAACAACCATTATTATTTCTCTTTACACATCAGAAAACTGGGCAGAGATAAAATAATTTGCTATCAATGACATAACTGATACGTTTCTGCAACAGGAAAGGGTAAGTGCCAGTTTTTACTTCAAGATACTGGCCTTCACCTTGACATTTTTTTTACTGATAGGGCCCCCCAAAATCTGATTCCCCAATAATGCAAAAACTGTCAGCTGCCAGAGTTTTTAAAGAGGCAGCAAATTGTTTTTCCTTTGAGTTGACCAAAAGCAGGAGCTCTCCCTGGCTCTCTCACCTTCCATTGCCATGCTAGGTGCTGCGAGGGGCACTTGGATTCTTCCCAGACAGCTTTTGAGCAGAACCTGTTGAGGGTGGCTGGGATGGCTGGTACCAGGATCTTCCTTTTGTGGTAGTTTCAGATGGCAGGGATCAAGAAATGCTACCGGGGGCCTGACCCCCACTCCTCCAAATGGGTTGGGGAACTGCTGGGGCAAGATATGCGAGTCCCAGCCTGTGGTCGCTGCCTCCCCCATTTCAGGTTGGGGCAAAATCCAGGTTTTCTTATAGTTAGTTCTTGAACATTGTCTTTTCTTATTCTGATCCGAGATGAGAAGGGTTAACAGAAGGACATGGGCTATCATGATCTTGTTAGCAATCCCCTCAAACCAAAATAGACTCAGGACTCTGGGGAGTAAGCTTGCTGAGTCGTCAGGGTTGTTGGCAAAGTCCTTCAATACCTTCTGGGATGCTTTCCCTTTTCAGTATCTACCTTGGCCTTTATGTAAAGAGGACCACATTTTCCTTTCCTAATGGTGCCAAAAGGGGGACTCGGGACAAAAAAAAAGATGCCAAGGAACTAAAAGCTTTGCAAAGATCTTGACCATAAGCAGACCTTCTATAGGGGAAATGTAGCTTTGGGGGTTCTTCAGGTGTAAAGGCATGAACTCAAGAGGGAGGGTTAAAGAGCCAGGTGGAATGCACCTGGTGACCTGACTAAATATATGCTAATCAATATCTCAAAAGCTTGTTTAAAGATGCACAGAGGTTTGAGGGGGTAGATAAGAGTTCCATGCTCACAGTCTCTCTGTTCAAACAGGATAGTCGGGGGATTTGATTATATCTAATTAGAGTTGGTTGGGCTTCTTCCTGATAGGGAAGAGAGTAAGTCACCTCAGTCTCTTTTCTCTTCCTTTTTACATTTCCTTTCCCTTTGTCTCTCTCCAAATTCCATTTCCATTGGTGCAATGCCATTTACTCTCACTGTGCTCTTTCCTCCCTAATGTATCTCCTTTCCCCTACATAATCATATATGATAGTCTTGTCCTTTTCTTTCTTGTCACTTCTGTCTTTTCCAATGCAGTTATTCCTTCCTTTCTACATCCTCTTCCTAAATAGTGTTTTGTTCCTTTTATCTCAGCCCACCTTCCCCTCCAAGTGATGTCTTCATGTTTCTCTCAATTTGTGCTCCCCTCTAAAATGCTATCTTTCTTCTCCCTCTCCATCTCCTCACTCCCTCTATAACCAACCCATAGTCTTTTCTCTTTTTTGCCTCTTATTTTCTAATGGTTCCTCCCCTTTATTTTCCACCTCTTTGGTCTAATCAGGGGTTCAAACCTATTGTATCTCCCCATGTTCTCTTTCTAGTGCTGTCTTCACATTTCTTACTTTTTCCTCCCCTCTAAAATTTCCTCCCCCATAACCATTCATTCTAGTCCCTTGCCTTTGTTTTTACTCCAAACTCCTGTTTTCAGTGGTCTCCTCCCTCTCTCTCTATCTATTTTTAGTTAATACTGGATCATTCCTATTATTTTTTCCAAAAATTGTATATGCAATGGTGCCTTATCATGTCTTCTCACTATTTTCTTCATAATGGTATCTTCCTTATCCCACTCCCATAAGGACCCTCCATAAACCTCTCTAAGTTTCTTCCCTTTTTGCATTAGTTCTTTCTCTTTCTCTGCACCTCTTCTTTCTTAACAGTGATTCCTTCCCTTTCTTTCTCCCAAAGATCCATTACTAATGGTGCTTCCTATTTCCTTTCACTGTGATCACCCTTTCCTAATAGTATCTCTGTTCTCCCACTCACCCCCAGCATAATAATTTCCCATAGTCTCATTCTAAATTTTCTCCATCTTTTTCTCATGGCCCCTTCCCTAATTTTCTTCCCCTCTTCTTCCATACCAGTGGTTCTTTCCCATCTTCTTTCCTCATATTCTATTTCCAGTGGTGTCTTCCAATTTCCTCACTTTTTTCTCTTCTTCAAAATGGCACCTTCCTTCTCCCGTCATAACCCTTCTCCATAATTGCTTTCTTTTGTAACTCAGTATT
This sequence comes from Dasyurus viverrinus, assembly GCA_020854095.1. Classification (NCBI taxonomy): domain Eukaryota; kingdom Metazoa; phylum Chordata; class Mammalia; order Dasyuromorphia; family Dasyuridae; genus Dasyurus; species Dasyurus viverrinus. Next base: position 62,873,086 of record CM037003.1, read on the forward strand.
CCTATTTTTTCCAGTGGTCTCTTCCTTCTTTTTCTCTATGCCTGCTTTCTAAGCAATGGTTCTTTCCTTTTATCTTTACCCACCCCTCCTTACCAGGGGTCCCTTCAAATTTCTTCTCACTTTGATCTCCCCTCCATAATGATATCTTTCTTCTCCCTCCATAACCATTCTACATAATGTCTTCTGTTTGTTTCTCCTCTCTTCAATTTTTCATTGGACCCTTCCCTTATTCTCTCCAAGTCTTCTTTCTTACCAGTGGTTATTTCCCTTTACCCCTCTCCAAATTTTATTTCCAGTGGTGCATTCCCATTCTCTCACTTAGTTCTTTCTCCCTAATGATATCTCTCATTCCCTACAAGACCACATTCTGTATCCCTTTATTTCTTGCCACTCCTTTTTTCCCAATGGTCAATTCCCTCTTTCTTTTTACCTCTCCTTTCTAAACTGTGATCCTTTCCTTTTATCTCATCACAAGTTCCCTTTCCAGTGGTATTTTCCTATTTCCTCTCACTTTTTTCAATCCTCCATAATGGCATCTTTCTTTTCTCCTTATAATCCTCCTTCATAATCTCTTTTTTTGTGACGCATCACTTTTTTTCTAGCGGTTTCTTCCTAATTTTTTTCCATTTCTCCTTTTTTAATAGTAATTCTTTTCCATTGTCTCTTCCCATATTCTCTTTCTAGCAGTCCCTTTCAATTTCCATTTACTTTTTCTCTCCAAAATGGCATCTTCTTTCTACTTCTATAACCATTCTACACAGTCCCTTTTTCTACATTCCCTTTTCTCCCCCTCTTTAATTTTACCCATTGATTCCTTTCCTTATTCTCTCCAATTCTTATTTCTTACCAGTGGTGCTTTCCTTTTGTACCTCCCCAAATTCCATTTCCAGTGGTGCATTCTCATGTCCTCTCATTTTGCTTTTTCCTTCCTAATGATATCTCCTTTTCCCTACAAAGTCATTTTCCATAGTCTCATCCCTTTATTTCTTCCCATTCCTCTTTTCAATGTTCAGTTTCCCCTTTCTTTCTACCTCTTCTTTTTGAACTGTGGTTCTTTCCTTTTATCTTGGCACAATTTCCCATTCCAGGAGTGTCTTCCCATTTCCTCTCACTTTTTTCTCCCCTCCATCATGGTATCTTTCTTCTCCCATCACAGCTTAATGACCCTTCGTAGTCTCTTCTTTAAGTTTCTTCCCTTTTCCCATTAGTTCTTTCTCTCTTTATCTCCAGCTCTCCCTTCTTATCAGAGGTTCTTTCCTTTTGTCCCTCCCTAAGGTCCATTTCTCCTGGTGCCTTCCCCTTTCCATCATTCTTAGGACTTTAAAGCTGTAAGAGGCCTTCAAATCCCACTTCTCCCACTGAAGCTGAGAGACCTTTAATGAGTTATTGAGGCCAGTTCTGCTGTAAAAAGTTGTGTTTCTGTTTCTCTCTACTGCATTAGTCTTCACTCTCTTCCCACATCATACTTCTTCCTTTCCTTTGTCTAGGGTCTCTCTTCATTGAATTCCTCTCTCCTCCCTAAAAACTTTTCCCCCCAATCCCAGTTTCTCTGACTCTACTCCAAGATGAAATAGTCTTTTCCTTCTCTCTTGGTAAAGCATAGAAAGGTCTGACAAGCCATCTAGTCTAAAAATCTGTTTTGGCAGAAGAGGAAACTTAGTCTGACATTTTAAGTGATGTGTCTAGTACCACACAGTTAAGTTTACATGTGAACAAGTTATTTCTTGAATTTACATCATTTTGACCCTACTTACCATGCTCTGATTAGTCGGAAACTTATTGTCTCTTTTCCATCATCCATACTTGAATGAGTCCTTTCTTTGGTATCTTCCCCACTGACTCTCTTGCCTGCCCTTCCACTCCTATGAAACTTGCCCTTAACTCTTCATCACTGATAACATCTTCCAACTGGAAGGGCTCCTTAGGTGGCCAACTCCATCTTCATTTTTTCATTAAGGGGAGGAAATTCAAGCTTAGAAAAGTTAAGTGATTTTGCCAGCTGATAATTTTCAGGAGGAAGTAGATAACTCAGGGTGATTTGATTCCAAATGCAACCAGTACAATGATATTCTGGTTCTGCTCATTTCACTTAGCACCAGTTCATGTAAATCTCTCCAGGCTTCTTCGAAATCACCCTGCTGGTCGTTTCTTACAGAACAATAATATTCCATAACATTCATATACCATAATTATTCAGCCATTCTCCAGTTGATGGGCATCCACTCAGTTTCCAGTTTCTTAACAGGACAAAAAGGGCTTCCACAAACATTTTTGCACATGTGGGTCCCTTTCCCTCCTTTAAGATCTCTTTGGGATATAATCCCAATAGAAACACTGCTGGATCAAAGGGTATGCATAGTTTGATAACTTTTTGAACATTGTTCCAAATTGCTCTCCAGAATGGCTGGATCCATTCACAACTCCACCAACAGTGCATGAGTGTCCCAGTTTTCCCACATCCCCTCCAACATTTGACCTTGTCTTTTCCTGTCATCTAAGCTAATCTGAAAGGTGTGTAGTGGTGTCTCAGAGTTGTCAATTTGCATTTCTCTAATCAATAATGATTTAGAGCACCTTCTCATGTGATCAAAAATAGTTTTAATTTTTTCATCTGAAAATTGTCCATATTCTTTGACCATTTATCAACTGGAGAATGGCTTGCATCTTGTAAATTTGAGTCAATTCTCTATATATTTTGGAAAAGAGGCCTTTATCAGAACCTTTCAATGTAAAAGTATTTTCCCAATTTATTGCTTCCCTTCTGATCTTGTTTGCATTAGTTTTGTTTGTACAAAAACTTTAACTTAATACAATCAAAATTATCTATCTGGTGTTCAATTATGAATTCCAGTTTTTCTTTGGATACAGATTCCTTCCTTCTCTACAGATCTGGGAGGTGAACTATCCTATGTTACTCTAACTTGTTTATAATATCACTCTTTCTGTCTAAATCATGAACCCATTTAGATCTTGTCTTGTTATGTGGTGTTAGGTGTGGGTCAAGCTCTAATTTCTTCCATCCTAGTTTCCAATTTTCCCAGCAGTTTTTGTCAAATAATGAGTTCTTATCCCAAAATTTGAGGCCTTTGGGTTTGTCAAACAATAGATTGCTATAGTTATTGGCTATTTTGTCCTGTGATCCTAACCTGTTCCACTGATTGACTATTTCTTAGCCAGTGCCAAATGGATTTGATGGCCGCTGCTTTATAATATAGTTTTAGGTCTGGTACCTTCATTAGCATTTTTTTTATTAATTCCCTTGGAATTCTTGACTTTTTGTTCTTCCAGATTAACTTTGTTACTATTTTTTCTAGATCTGTAAAATAATTTCTTGCTAGTTTGGTATGGCACTAAATAAATAGATTAGTTTAGGGAGTATTGTCATCTTTATTATGTTCGCTAGACCTATCCAAGAGCACTTGATATTTTTCCAGTTGTTGAGATCTGACTTTATTTGTGTTGAAAGTGTTTTATAGTTTTGCTCATATAGTTCCTGACTTTCCTTTGGAAGATAGATTGCCAAATATTTTATACTATTGACAGTTATTTTAAATGGAATTTCTTTTTCTATCTCTTGCTGCTAGACTTTGTTGGTAATATATAAACAATGCTGATAATTTATGCGGAATTATTTTGTATCCTCCAACTTTGCTAAAGTTGTGAATTTTTTCTAGTAATTTTTTAGTTGATTCTCTGGGGTTCTCTAAGTATACCATCATATCATCTTCAAAAAATGATAATTTGGTTTCCTCATTACCTACTCTAATTCCTTTAATCTCTTTTTCTTCTCTTATTGTCAAGTTGGCATTTCTAATACAATATTGAATAGTAATGGTGATAGCCTTGTTTCACTCCTGATGAGATGCTCCTGATCATTTTAAGGAAAAGTCCTTTTATTCCTATATTCTCTAGTGTTTTTAATAGGAATGGGTGTTGGATTTTATCAAATGCCTTTTCTGCATCTATTGAGATAATCATATGATTTCAGTTTGGTTATTGATATAGTCAATTATGCTAATAGGATTTATACCAGGAATGCAGGGCTGGTTCAAGATTAGGAAAACTACTTGGTCATAGTATATTATCCTGGGGATGACTTTCTGTAATCTTGTTGCCAATATTTTATTTAAGTTTTTTTCATCAGTGTTCATTAGGGAATTTGGTCTATAATTTCCTCTGTTTTCACCCTGCTTGGTTTAGGTATCAGCATCATATTCGTGTCATAAAAGGAATTTGGTAGGATTACTTCTTTTCCTATTTTTTCAAATACTTTATATTGTTCTTTGAATATTTGATAGAACTCGCATGTAAATTCATCTGGCCCTGGAGATTTTTTTCTTAGGGAGTTGATTAATAGCTTGTTCTATTTTTTTTATAAAATGGGATTATTTAAATAATTTATTTTCTTTTCTATTAACCTGGGCAACCTATATTTTTTTAGATATTACTGCATTTCATTTAGATTATTACGTTTATTGGCATATAGTTGGGCAAAATAACTCCTAATTATTGTTCTAATTTCCTTTTCATTGGTGGAAAGTTCTCCCCTTTCATTTTTTGAGACAAACAATTCGATCTTCTCCTTTCCTTTTTCTAATCAAATTAACTAAAGGTTTATCTATTTTGTTTTTTTTTTCATAAAACCAATTCTTAGTTTTATTTATTAATTCAATAGTTTTCTTATTTTCAAGTTTATTAATCTCCCCTTTTATTTCTTTTTATTTTCAGAATTTCAAATTTGTTATTCAATTGAGGGTTTTTAATTTGTTCTTTTTCTAGCTTTTTTAGTTGTAAGCCCAATTTGCTGATCTGCTCTTTCTCTATTTTATGCAAGTAGACATCTAGAGATATAAAATTTCCCCTTATAACCATTTTGGATCCCACAAGTTTTGGTATACTGTCTCATCATTGTCATTTTCTTGGATGAAATTATTGACTGTGTCTATGATTTGCCATTTCATCCATTCATTCTTTAGGATCAGATGATTTAATTTCTAATAAACTTTTGGTCTGTTTTCTCCTGGCCTTACATTGCATGTGATTTTGTATTGCATCATGGTCTGAAAAAATGCATGTACTACTTTGGCCTTTTTGCAGTTGATTTTGAGGGGTTTATGCCCTAACACGTAGTTAATTTTTGTATAAGTTCCTTGAATCACTGAGGAAAAAAAGTAAATTCCTTTCTGTCTCCATTCAATTTTCTCCAAAGATCTATTGTACCTAACTTTTCTAACATTTTGTTTACCTCCTTTATTTCTTTCTCAATTTTTTGTGGTTCAATTTGTCTAGTTCTGAGAGAGCAAGGTTGGGATCTCCCACTAGTTTAGTTTTGCTATCTAATTCTTCTTGCATCTCTGCTAACTTCTCTAGGAATTTGGATGCTATACCACTTGTGAATATATATGTTTAGTATTGATATTGCTTCATTATCTGTGGTACCCTTTAGTAAAATATAGTTTCCTTCCTTATCTCTTTTAATTAGATCTATCTTTGCTTTCACTTTTCAGCTACCCCTGCTTTTTTAACTTTACCTGAAGCATAATAAATTCTGCTCCAGCTCTTTACCTTTATCAGTATGTATCACTATGCTTTAAATGTGTTTCTTGTAAACAACGTATTGTAACATTCTGGCTTTTAATCCAGTCTGCTATCTGCTTCAATTTTATGGGAAAGTGCATGCCATTCGCCAGTTAAAATAACTAATTCTGTATTTCTTGCCATCTTATTTACCCTAAGTTAGGCTTTTCTTTCCTTTCCCCCTTCCCTCCTCCTCAGTATTTTGCTTTTGATTACCACCTCCCTCAAACAGCCCTCCCCCTTTAGAGTCCCTCTTTATTTATACCTTTCTCCTAATACTTCTGTTTTCCTTCCTATTAGACTTTGCCTTTCTTTTCCCCTTTCCCTTCTACTACCCTGTTAGGTGAGAAAAGTTTCTTTGTGACACCAATTATGTCTGATATTCTCTCTTGGAGCCAAATCTGATGAGAGTAAAATTCATACAATGCTCAACCCCCTCTCTTCTTTCCCTCAGTTATGATGGGTTTTCTTTGCTGTTTTGTGAAATATAATTTCCCTTATTTTACCTCTTTTTTTCCCTCTTTTTGCAATATGGTCTCCTTTCTACCTCTAGTTTCTTTTTCATATTATCATCATAAAATCAAATAATACCCATATTCTCTAAGTATACCCATAAAAGAAATATAGTTCTCAAGAGTTCTTTCCTTTTTACTTTTTTATGCTTCTCTTGAGTTCTGTGTTTGGAGATCAAGTTTTTTGTTCAGTTCTGGTCTTTTCATTAGAAAAAGGTGAAATTCATTTATATCATTGAAATCCATCTTTTTCCCTGAAAGATAATGCTCATTTTAGCTGGATAGCTTATTCTTAGCTGTAATCCAAGTTCCTTTGCCTTTTGGAATATCAGATTCCAGGCCCTTTGAACCTTTAAGGTGCAAGTTGCTAGGTCCTGGGTAATCCTAATTGTGGCTCCTCAGTATTTAAATTATTTCTTTCTGGTTGTTTGTAATATCTTTTCCTTGGTGTGATAGTTTTGAAATTTAGCCATGATATTCCTTGGGGATTTAATTTTGGGGTCTCTTTCAGGAGGTGATTGGTAAATTATTTCAATGGCTATTTTATCTTCTGATTGTAAAATATCAGGGCAGTTTTGTTTTATGATTTCCTGTAAGATAATGTATAGGCTCTTTTTTTTTCATTATGGCTTTCAAGAAGTCCAGTAATCCTTATATTGTCTCTCCTAAATCTATTTTCCAGGTCAGTTGTTTTTCCAAGGAAATATTTCATATTTTTTTCATTTTTTGTTTTTGTTTGACTGATTCTTGAAGTCTTATTGAGTCATTCACTTCCATTTGTTCAATTCTAATTTTTAGTGTATTATTTTCTTCAGTTACCTTTTTTAGCTCTTTTTGTAATTGACCAATTGAATTATTTTGCTCATTGTATTCTTTTTCCATTTCACAAATTTTGTTTTTCAGTGAATTGGTGACTTTTTCATATCTCTTTTATAGGGCATTATGTTTTTTTTTCCATTCCTTCTTGCAATGATCTAATTTCATTTCCCCATTTTTCTTCTAACTTTCTTTTAATATCCTTTATGCAATCTTCCAAGAAAGCCTTGTGAAATACGGACCAGCTCATGTCTCCCTTCGGGGCTTCATCTGGAGTTTCTTTGCTTTTAGGAACCTCTCTCTCCATAAAAGCTGTCTATGGTGAGAGTTATTTTTGGGTCTTTATTAATTTTTTTAAGGCTTGAGGTCTGTTCAATGCAAAGGAGTGATAGCTGCTTTAATTTGGCCTGGGGCAGTTCTGCTGATTGGGTAATGGCAGCTAGGTCTGGACTTCTTCCAGGGCTCAGTGGTTTACAATTTGTCAAATCTGCCAAACCACCTGCTTGCAATTAGGACAGAGTAGCTTAAAAGGCTCACAGAGGATTCTCAGGTGTGTAGAAGCTCAAATGCTCTGACTCCCCATCCCAGCTCATTGCCCCGTCTCCCTGTGCTACTACTGTCTGGGCCTGGCAGACTGTTCTCCTGCTTGTTTGAAACAGACCTGTTCTGAACTTCTTCCAAGGTATCTTTTTCCGGGAATGTGTTATATTCCAATATTTGTGGATTATTTGACTCCAAAACCAGTTTAGAGGCTTAATCTGCTGTTGGTTTGAGAGAAGGTCAGAGGACGGCACCGACAGTTGTTTCTGATCTTCACCATCTTGGCTTCCATTCCCACCATTTAAAATTTGTCATGTTTGTAATTAGTAGGAATTTAGAACTTTGTACTATATCCAAATATTATATCCGCTGTAACACCTAGTTGCCTTCCCCATTGTGGCCCATTCCCACTTGGATTTTCCCCTGGTTGTTCCTCATCTAATATCTGCTCTGGTCCCATACTTCTGTCTCCCCCGCCACACACACAAAAGTTTCTTTTTCCTCTTCATTTAAAAAGCACTACACCTTCTCTTTTTTCTTTCTCTCTCTCTCCAAGTATGTCTTTTTTCCCTTCCCTCTGTCTATCCAATTCTATGTTTGTCTCTCTTCACCCTGCTGTCTGATTTCACCTCTCTTTTTACTGTTTCATCTCTCTCTCCTGGCAACCCTCCAGCATTCTTTCACTCTTTTTCCCCCACACAAGTCCTCTCCTTCTATATCTCTGATCTGTCTCTCTCCTGCTATCCCAATAGCAAGTGGTATTTTTCTTCTTTCTCCTTCAATTCCAGAACAAAAATTTGGTCTTGGAAGTGTCTTCAAATCTCATTTTAGAGAGGAGGAAGCTGAGACAGAATAAAAGTGATCTGCCCACAGTTTATAAAAATAATTTTGAGTGTAGGATTTGGATTCAAGTCATCTAGCTCTAGGGATACTGCTTTTGCAGGAAAAAGAGTAATAAGCCTGAAGTCTGTAAGATCTGAGGTAGCAGCCAGCCTCAGACAATTTCTGTTTATGTGACCTTGGGCAAATTAAAAAAAAAACTTTATGACTCAGTTCCCTAAACTGTAAAATGAGGATAGCGATAGCACTTACTGCCAAAGGCTATACTTGGGAATCAAAGAAGATAATATTTTTTGTTTTTTAATTTTTAATAATACTTTATTATTTTTAAAAATACATGCAAAGATAGTTTTCAACATTGACCCTTGCAAAACCTTGTATTCCAAATTTTCCTTCCTTTCCCTTTGTCTTCTCCCTTAGAGGGCAAGTAATCCAATATAGGTTAAACATGTGCACTTATTCTAAACATTATTTCCATATTTATCATGCTGCTGCACAAGAAAAATCAGATCCAAAAGGAAAAAAAAGGAGAAAGGGGGGAAGAAAAGGAAGCAAACAACAATAAAAAAGTTGTCATGATCCACATTCAGTTCCCATAATCCTCTTTCTGATGCAGATGATTGTTAATATTTTTAATTACTTACCACAGTGCCTAACACATAATAATATTTAATAAATGCTTCTTTTCTTTCTTACCTGTCGCCAATCCTTTATTTCTTCCAGATCACCATCTCCATTTCTCTCTCTGGTGTAACAAAACCTCAATTAACAATTTCTCCCTTTATCTCATCTACATTAGAAAGTGGTCCTTCTCTTATTCTTCTCTGGCTTTTTCCCCTCTCTGTTCGTTCCCTATGAATCTTTCCCTTCTTCAAAGCTCTTATAGCTCCTACCTCCTCCCATTTCAATCCCCTGAAGGTTTTCCTTCCCTTTTCCATCACTCGTAGGATTTGAAAGCTGGAAGGGACCTTGGGTCTGAGGCAGGATTAGGACTCAAGTGCATTGCTCTCTCCATTATTAGTTTCCAACTGTCACTCCCAGCCAATCCTCATCTTTGATCCTTGCTTCTTTTACTTCCTCCCCTGTGGTCCTAGAAAGGTAGAGACCTTTCACACCCTACCTTTCTGGTCTCTTCCCTTTTTAACTCCCCCACTGCCAATGAGTCTTTTTTCTCTGTAAATCTGTTTCTACATCTCTGTGTCTCTACTGCATTAGCCTCTACTCAATCTCTCTACATCCTTATTTGACTCATTCCTTTGAGGCTCCTTTTGCTCTGTCCACGGTATATTCCCTTCCCTGCTCAGAAGCCTTTTCCCTTAATTTCAATCCCTCTGCCTCTACTCCTATATCAAGTAATCTTTTCTTTCTCTCTTAGTAAAGCATAGAATCTTAAGAGAGCTGAAGGAGTCTGAGAGTCTATAAAATCCAAGAAGCTCTTTGAACAGAAGAGGAAACTGAGTCTAAGAGGTTAAGTGATGTTCCTAAGACTGCACAGCCAGTAGGTTTGCTAAAGGAGCTTGAACTTACATCATTTTGACTCTACTTATCATTCTCTGCTTAATAGGAGATTTAGTCTCTCTCTCCTACCATCCATCCCTAGTAGGCCTTTCACTGGTTCTTTTCTCAACTCTAACTCTTGTTCTTGACCACTCACTCCCATGGGGTTTGCCCTTCTCTCTCCCTCAATGATGGAATCTTCCAACTGGAAGGGCCCCTAAGTGGACAACTCCATCTCCATATTTTAGAGGGAGAAATTCAAGCTGAGAATAGTTAAGTTACTTGAACAGCTCTTACTTTTCAGAAGCAAGTGCTAAATATGTGATTTGGCCCCAAATCCCTCCACCTTCTATCTGTTCTAGCAAAGAGCTCCCTCCCGGTCCATCCCCTTCTTCCTCAGAAGTGTCCCCACTGGGTCCTTCAGCTCCTTGCTCTCTGCCTCTCCCTCCCATAATGACTCCTTCCCTCTCTCCCTCAAATTACCAACTATTCTTTTCTCTCTGGGTCTCCCTGTCTGTACTGTCCTTCCCCAAACTGGCCCAGCCCAAGGACTCTGCCTTCTGCCTTTTGGTGCTCATCCCCTGTCGTCCCTCCCTTTTTGTCCTCCCCCTTTCCTTTGTACAAAGTGGGCCTTGTCCTGCTGCATCTCCTTGAATCCACTCCCCAAATGCCTTTGGCAGCTCTCTGCCACCACCGCAACCTCAATTAGCCTTTTCCTTCTTTCTGTTAGTCATAAAATTCCTGACTTAGAGGTGGAAAAAAGTTAAGGGAAAATTATCCTAATCCTGAAGAAATCCTTTTATTAGACATAAAAGGACACATGATTCTGGGAGAGGGAGCAAGGAAGTTTATAAGTCAGCCCCAGGATTCAGGTCCTCCTGACTCCAGGCCCCATGTTTTGCCCATTAGGAAAACCAGCTGCCTCACCCCCCACCATGACTTCCCCCAGTTCTCTCTGGTCCCTTTTTGATGTCTCTATCTTTGCTACTCTTTCTGTGCCATTGTCTCTTAAATGAAGCTTGCCTAGTATTTCTCTTCTCCTACCCTAATCCTCAGGCTTTTCTTTCTCATAGTCATAGGATTTTAGAGGGAGAAGAGAAGTTAGTCATTTGAGCTCAAGATGATCATTTAAGAGAAGAATCTGGATCACACAGCTAAGTCTGAGCTAAGTTTGTGAGGCAGCCTCCACTTCAGCCTGTCCTTGGCTCTGTCCAGCATGGCCCCTCCCTGCCCCTTTGCCCCCAGCTCTCCCCTCATTGGTCTCATACTTGTTTCCCCCCTTTCTTCCCTCCACCTGTGCTGTTCCATCTCCAGCCTGTGAGTGTCAGTCTCGGATCTGAAATTCCCCTCCCTGTCCCTGGCAGTCTGGTCCACTGTGAGCCCTTGGGGCCTCAGAGCATCCTCGGGCCCTGCGGCTTTATCCCCTCCTGCTCTTCCCTCCTGCCTCACTGCACAAAACCCAGGCCTGTCCCCAACACTCCCCCCAAGCAAGTGCTTTCTTCCTTTGCTCTTCAGCCCTTGGCCTTCCTCCCACAGACTCACTCTGCTTTCATCTCTGTATTTCCCCCAGGTCTTCACAATGTTCTCTTCACTTGCTTTTTCCATTTTTTCCAATTGAACTATTCCATTCCCTTTGTCACTTTGCCTCAATTTCTGTAATGTTGGGGCTAGCTCTCTGGAGGACCAGTCGATCTTAGTCCAAGAGGCAGGAGAGCCACCAGGATGGTGGGAGATGGAATGTCTCTCTTCCAGTCCTTCTCAGCCCTTATATACCTTATTGTAATTACATCATTACAGCATAGACTCGGTGAACTAGAGAACCATGACATCACCATGCTAAGTACTAAGTATATATCATCTCTTCAATCCCACTGAGTTAACACCTTGTTTTAAGTATACTTCTCCAGAGTTCTGGCCCTCTACAAATTTCCAGTAGTTCTTTCCATTTGTTTCAACTTTTTCTCCCCTCCATGGTTTTTCCTTCATTTCTCCCCTCTCCCCTTTATTGCAGTGGTCCTATCCCAGTTGTTCTCTACCTCTTTTTTCTAACCAGTGATTCTTTCCCTTTGTCTCTTCCCCATGTCTTGTTATCAGTTATGCCTTTCCATTTCCTTTCTCCCCTCCTAGGAGTATCTTCCTATTTCCCCATCCCTAACTCCCCTAGTCTCTGCCCTTTGTCTCTTCCCCTCTCCACCTTTTCCAGTGGTCCCTTCCTTCTTTCTCTCTCCTTCCTAATCAATGGACAAAATTCCCTTAGATTGTTGCCTCTTTTACTCTTACTGTTCATCCTTTTCATTTTCTCTCTTCCTTCTCCTCTTCGTAGTGCTTTCTTCCTTCTTCCCCCATCCCACATGTTCCCTTCCCTTTTTCTCCCCCCACTTTTCTTTCCCCAAGGATCCTTTGTTTCCTTTTCTCTCCTCAATACACAGTGGGGGTTATTTCTCTTTGTCCTCTCCCTCTATCCATATTAGTCCTTCTCATTGTTTTACTCCTTTTCTTCCCTTCTTCTGTGAATCTTCCTGCTTCTTTCCCTTATTCCCCATTGTCCCTTTTTTTTTAATCCTGAGACTTTCTTTCCCAATGAACCTTTCCCTCAGGCTCACTCTGTCTTCCTAGAGTCATTCCTTTGTATTCCTCTCTTCTCTCCTGCCCCCTCATCCTTTTCCAAGTGCTATTTTCCCTTTGTTTTTTAATCCCCTTTTCCCTGGGCCCTATACAACAACTTCCCAGGGTTCCACTGTCTGTCTTGTCCTTTTTTTTAACCAATGGTCTCCTCCTTTATTTCTCCCTCCCTCTTGGTGGTTTTGTTTTGTTTCTCTACCTTTATGTTTAGTGAAGACTTCTCTTTCTCTTTCTCTTCCCCATCCCACTTTAGTTGTCATTTTCCTCTGTTTCTCCTCTTATCAAGAAAGATTCCTTCCCTTCGTCTCTCACCCTCCTTCTTCCTTATGATCTTTTCTCCTTTTCCCTCTTTGCCCCAAGTTCTACTGTCATATTCTTCCCCCTCACCCCCATTCCTAATAATGACTTTTTTCTTTGTCTCTCACAAAGGATTTAGGAAATTCTTGCTTATTATTATATAGGAAATTTCTTCCCTATACACCCTAGTGGTCATTTTTCTTCCTGACCAATGGCCTTTTTTTTTCTTTATCACCTTCCACCACTCATGACATCATAGGTTTATAGCTGGAAGGAAATCAGTGGCTATGAAATACAATCACCATATAAAAATCTATCTTACCCTACAAGATATTAGGAGGGACAAGGTGTGGAAAGGGAATAATAGAAAAAGGGCAGATTGGGGGAAGAGGTAATCGGAAGGAAAACATTTTTGTGGAGGGATGGGGTAAAAGGAGAGAGAGAATAGACTAAATATGGGGAGAAACAGCAAAAGTAATTGTGGGGAAAAAATTAAAGCATTTCTCTAATAAAGATTTCATTGCTCAAAATATAGAGAACTGATTAAAAAACTTTTTTATATTTTCATCATTTATCAGTTGGGGAATGGTTCTTATTTTTATAAATTTTTAATCTTTTTTATTATTAAAGCTGTTTATTTACAAAACATATATGCATGGGTAATTTTTTCATCACTGACCCTTACAAAACCATTTGTTCCAAATTTTCCCTCCTTCCCCCATCCCCTCCTCTAGATGACAGGTAATCCAATATATGTTAAATCCACTATATGTATACATGATTATGCAGTTATCTTGCTGCACAAGAAAAATTGGATCAAGAAGGAAAAAAACTGGGAAAGAAAACCAAATGTAAGCCAACAACAACAGAGTGAAAATACTATGTCCACACTCAGTTTCCACAGTCCTCTCTCTGGGTGTAGATGGCTCTCTTCATCACAAGATTATTGGAACTGATCTGAATCATCTCATTGTTGGAAAGAGCCACTTCCATCAGAATTGATCATCATATAATATTGATGTTGCTGTGTACAATGATCTGGTTCTACTCCACTTGGCATCAGTTCGTGCAAGTCTCTCCAGGCCTCTCTGAAATCATCCTGTTGGTCATTTCTTATAGAACAATAATTTTCCATAATGTTCATTTTATGAATAAACATTCATTTACATGAATAAAACACAATTTATTCAGCTATTCTCCAACTGATGGGCAGCCACTCAGTTTCCAGTTCCTTGCCACTACAAAAATGGCTGCCACTAACATTTTTGCACACATGGGTCCCCTTTCCCTCCTTTAAGATCTCTTTGGGATACAGGCCCAGTAGAGACACTGCTGGGTCAAAGGGTATGCACAGTTTGATAACCCTTTGGGCATAGTTGCAAATTGCTCTGCAGAATGGCTGGATCCAAAGAAGAGTCTTCAGATGAAGTAATCAGCTATCTGTAGCAATATGAAAAAATGCTCTACTCACTATTGTTTGGAGACATGCAAATTAAGACAATTCTGAAGTACTACCACACACCTATTAGATTGGCTAATTGGTCATTTTCCCTATTTGTCCTATGGTGAAGGTGTGTGAGATTGTTTTTGTGCATGATACTATCAGAGATTCTGAGTAAGAAAAAGCAAAAAGGGGTTTATTTTGATCTCATGAGAAAGGACATCTCCCATCTGAGAAGGTGTTTGTCAGCAAAAGGAGTACAAAGCATAACTTCAAAACACAAGATTAAATAGCCTGAATGCAGAAGCCCCCAAATGCCCCACCTCCCCAGGCTGGCTTTTTCTCCCATTGTTGGGGGAGTCCAGGCTTACATTCTAATGTAAGCCTACATTAGAACTCTAACCCAGAAACAAAAGAATACCAGTCAATAATAACAAACTTTTAATTAAAGTTTCCCCAGAGGACTGATACAGAAGCAGATATAATTCAAAGCCATCATCACCTTTAAAAGAAGTACTTAAATATGAAATAAAAAGTAGTTGGGAAACTGGAGGGGGCAACACCTGCAACTTTTAGTTAAAGTTCTATTTGTTATTATAGTCTCAAGTCACAACTAAGGCCATTTTCCCATAAGACTGTCTTCATTCAGTTAGTTCCTCACAGAGGGGGTGTAGGAAAAATGAGACATTCATGTATTTTTGGTGGAGTTGTGAACTGATTTAACCATTCTGCAGACCAATTTGGCACTATGACTACAGGGCTGTAAAACCATGCATGCCCTTTGACCTAGCAGTACCACTGCTTAGTGGTCTTTAACCCAAAAACATTTTTTTAAATAACAAAAAGAAAAAGGAACTATATTTATACAAATATTTATAGCAGCTTTTTCCAGGGGGCAAACACTTGCAAATTTAGGGAATACCCATCAATTGCGAGATGGCTGAATCAACTGTAGTATGTAATTATGATGGGATTCCATCATATCACAATAATATTTTATTGTACTATAAGAAATGATTGTCGGGTATGGTGTCAGAAAAATCTACAAAGATGCAAAAGGAAATGTACTGTGTACAGAGTAACCATAATATTGGAAGATGATCAGCTGTGAATGACATAAGTATTCTCAGTGAAAGACTTAGGTCGAAAAATTCGATCCCTATTCAGAGAAAGAGCTGGTGGTATTTAAGTGCAGATTGAAACTTATTTTTAAAACTCTCTTTATTTTTCTTGAGGGTTATTTTTTGGGTCTATGTTTTCTTTTACAGTATAACTATTGTGGAAATGTTTTGCATGACTACACATGTATAACCTATATTGAATTGCTTGCATTCTCCTTGGGAGAGGGGGAGTAACCCTTTTCAGGTTCAGAACTGAGTAGTTGAAGAGTTAAGTGAATGCCCAGGCTAACAAAGTGTCTGAGTCAAGATTAAAACTCAAGTCGATCTAAATTCAAGAAAAAAAGTTTTAGCTGTTATGACATTGTGTTAGTTTCCACAATATGGTCCATTCCCAGGTAATTTTTTTTCTAATGTTTCTCCAACCATGTTCTGGCCCCATATTTCTGTCTTTTACCCCTCTCCACAATGTTTCCTCTTGATTTTTCCCTCTTCTTTCCACTGAAAGGCAAATACACCTTTTGCTTTCTGTCTCTGTACCAACATCTCTCTGAACTTCTCTGTCCCTTTCTACCCTTTATGTCTCTTTCCCTGCAATTTACTGGTATCCCTTGCCTTCCACTTTTTTCTTCTCCTAGTCCACTCTAGGAATTTAGACTAGGACTTCTACACTAGTCTACTCTTCCTCCCAAAGCTATTATTTCTATTGCACTCTCTCTCTCTCTCTCCCAAGACCAAGTGGTGTTTTTCTTCTTTTTCATCCAATCCCTAAATCACAGATTTGATCTTGAAAGTGTCCTTAATGTTTTAGTGGAGGAAACTGATTCAGAGCGAAAGTGATCTGCACAAAATTAAAGGGATAAATTGGGAGTTGGATTAGAATTCAAGTTATCCATGGTCTAGGTGATAAGAACATAGCTTCTAGGAGAAACACCAGTAAAGAGGTCCCCCCAACCTTAGAGTGCTTCTGTTCTAAAAATGTCAATGATTGTACAAGTCTTCTGGCCTAGGAATATAATATTTTCCTCTTAGACTTTAGGGAAGATACATTAGTGATCCTGAGACACTTTGACCTTAGAGTGCTATTGTTCTGACAATCTATCAATAATTCTAAAGTCCTCTGGCCTTAGAATAGTCCTACCAACTTTGTTGACTGTCAGATACATAATCTGCTGGTCGGTGATGACCAAATTTTTGAGACCACTCCTCAGTTTTATCTCTGGGCCACAAAATTAGCATATTGAAGAACTGGATAAATTTGTCTTCTTGCTCTGGGTTCTTTGTTAAATTCTTTTGAACTTGGCCTGCTTAAATTGGCATTAGAATGACAATAAATTTTGCCTCTGAACTTGGATATGGATTCAAGCTTACAAATTCTTTTGAGATACCTTGTGACACTGGTCTGTGACCCTGTAATGCCGAAGAAACTGAGCAAGACAAAAGATTAGAGACCAATTCAATAGTTTATTAAATGGAGAGAAATACTGGGACCAAGGCATCCATGTTGATCCCAGGGCTAGACGAGACTATCATCTCGGAGTCTAGCTCCGAGTATCGGGGCAGCAAGCTTTTTATGGAATAACAAGAACAATGACATAATGGAGGGACCTAGATGGGGATAACCTAATGGAGGGAGGTTACTGATATTCTAATGACATCTAAAATAGATAAACCTTTATCTTGCCAAACATTAAGAAGGAATGTCTATAAAACCTTTATCTCAAACATTGAGGCAAAGGTTATAACCTAAGGCAGAATAACTAAATGGGACCATTAGAGAAACTGGTTCACAACATTAAAAGGGAACTTTGACATAACAATCCCCAACCTTTTGGGGTCCTTTCTGAACCTCAACCCAGGGACATGACTAATGCAAGGGACAGGTGCCAGAGCTGAACTCTGTAAGAGTTCAAATCCAGCCCCAGACATGTACTACCTGAATGAACCTGAATAAGTCGCAAACTCAGAGTGCCTCAGTTTGCTAATCTGTAAAAGGAAGAAGATGATCATATCTACTTCAGAGAACTGTCCTAAGAATCAAATGAGATAATATTTGTAAAGCACCAAACGCAGTGCCTTATATACGGTAGCTACTTAATAAATGCTTGTGTTCTTCCTTCCCTTTTTTCGGTCCTTTCTTCCCTTCGGATCTTTCCCTCTATTCCTCTCTCTTGTGGTTCACATATTCTGTCAACAGTTCTATAGTTGTACTTTCCCCTTGTCTGCTTCACAGTCAAGTGATCTCTTCCTCTTCTCCCTCTACAATTCTTTCTCTCCCCCTCTGTCCACTCCCTGCCTATCTCTTCCCTCCTCAAGTATCTTCTCCCTCTCTCTCCTTCCATATCAACCCCTGAGGGTTTTCCTTCACCTTTTCCATCATTCATAGAATCTTAAAACCGGAAGAGATCGTAGAGGCCATCAAATCCAACTGCCCAATATCTTACTGAGAGACCTTAAATAACTTACTGAGGCTGATTCTGCTTGAAAAGGTATGAGGAACCAACTGGACTCAAGTACATGGATCTTTCCATCATTAATTTCCAGCTGCCACACCCAGACAATCCTCATTATCCCTTCTTCTTTGATTCTTGCTTCTTACTTCCTCCCCTGTGGTCCTAAAGGTCTGTTTGTCACACCCTGGCCCAGTGGTCTCTCCTCTTTTCTCTCTAGCTTCCCCAGTACAAGGAACCTTATCTCCCTTTAAATGTCTCTGTCTCCACCTGTGTCTGTCTTTTTCTCTGTCTCTCTATTGCATTAACTTTCACTCTATCTCCCCACATCTTCACTTGTCCCCTTCCCTTGACTCTCCTTTTGTTCTGTCCATGATGTGCCTTTCCCTTCATTCTCAATCTCTCTGCCTCTTCCCTTCTATCAAGCAGTTTTCCCTTCTTTATCGAAAAGCATAGAATCTTAGGGAGCTGGAATGGGCCTGAGAGGCCATCCAGTCCAAAGATTTCTGTTGAAAGAAAAGGAAACTCAGCAGGAGAGTTTGATGTGCTGAGGTTCAAAAAGCCAGCATGTTCCCAGGAAGAGCTTGAACACACACCATTGAGTCTCTACTTATTAAGTTCTGCTTGGTAGGAGACTGTCTCTTTGTCTCTCTCTCTCTCCATGCCTACTGAGCCTTTTTCTGGTTCTTTTCCACCGCTTTTCTGTCCATCCACTCCCATGGGGCTTCTCCCCTCTCATCATAGCCAAAAGGCTCATTCAATTGCAAGGACCCCTTAGGGACCATCTCTATCTCAATCTTTTTTAAAGGAGCTTTTTTAAAGCTTTAAAAAAAAGCTTCCCATGCAAGCTGGGAAAAGTTAAGTGACTTGACCAGCTCTTAATATTCAGATGCAAAATGCTAAGTCAAGGTGATTTGACTCCAAATGCAACCGGCTGTCATAACAACAAGCTGCCCTCCAGTCCATCCCCTTTAACTCGGGTGTCCCCCCCACTGGGTAAGTTAGCTCCCTCCTCTGTGCCTCGACTGCCTTCCACAGCAGACTCTTCCCTCCCTCCCTGTCCAGTTACTAAATAGTTTTCCCCCTCTCTCTTTAACTCTCTCTGTATGCCCCCCCCTCTGCAAATTGGCCTAACCCGAGTACTCTGCCTTCCATCTTCTCCTTTTCGTCTGTTGTCCATCCCTTCTTTCTCATTTTCCCTTTGTCTCTTCCTGTCTGTCTCTCTGGCTTTCTTTTTGTAATGGACTTCTACTTCTAATTGTGTCTTTTTTTCCTCTCACCACAATCCCTAGGCTTTTCTCTTTTTTTCTCATTCAACCAGAGGATTTTAAAGGGATAAGGGAAATAAAAGACCTTTGAGTTCAAGACCATTTTATAAGAGAAGAAATCAAGATTTAAAGTAGGTGCTAAGTGCCTCGATCAGGGTCACACAGCTCTGTGTTTGTGAGGCAGCCTTCTACTTCAGCCTGTCCTGATCTTGAGATTTAGAAGGAGACCCCAAAAGGTTGGGGGTCAAAGACCAGTGTCAGATTTGGGTTCAAGTTTGCAAGTTCTTTTGAGACACCTCCCAAGTTCAGAGGCAAAGTTTATTGTAATTGTAATTCAAAAGAATTTAACAAAGAACCCTGAGCAAGGAGACAAATTTATCCAATCCTTCATGTCGTTGATATGCTAATTTTGTGGCCCAGAGGTAAAACTGAGAAGGGGTCCCAGGAATTTGGTTATCACTGACCAGCAGATTATGTATCTGACAGTCAGCAAAGTTGGTAGGAGGGTCCCAAGGCCAGAGAGAAGGCTTTAGAATCAGACAGACCGTTAGAACAGAAATATCCAAAGCTCTGGGGACCTCCACATTGCTATGTTTCCCTAGAAACTGGCCTCCATCACTCACCCCAGCCCATGGCTCTGTCCCACATGACCCCTTCCTGACACTTTGGCCCCAATTCTCTCCTCATTGGTCTCATACTTGTTTCCCCCCTTTCTTCCCTCCACCTGGGCTCTTCTATCACCAGTCTGTGAGTTTCAGTCTTGGGTCTGACATTCCCCTCCCTGTTCCTGACAGTCCGATCCACTGTGAGCCCTTGCTGGGTCAGAGCATCCTCAGGCCCTGCTGCTTTATCCCTCCTGCTCTTCCCTCCTGTCTCACTGCACAGTGTGCACAGGGCCCAGAACTCTCCCCAGCACTCCCCCCCTTAGCAAGTGCTTTCTTCCCTTGCTCTGTAGCCCTTGGCCGTCCTCCCACAGACACTCTCTGCTCTCTTTTCTATTTCCCCCAGGTCTTCACAATGTTCTCTTCACTCACTTTTTCTTTTTTCAAGAAACCCATTATGCTTTTTTTGTCACTCTGCCCACATCCCTTCTGGTGACTTCCCTTTGTCTCTCATTTTTCCCCCCTCATTTCCCTAACGGTATCTTCTTTCTCCTCCCATAACAATCTTTCATGGTCTCTTCTCTTTGTCTCTTCCCTCTCCTCTTTTTTTAGTGGTTTCTTCTGTCTTTTTTCTCCCTCTTCTGCCTAAAAAGTGGTGCTTTCCTTTTGTTTCTCCCCACATCATCCTCTCTCATGGCCTCTTCCTGCCCCAGACCCCACCACTACCATTTCTTAAAGTCCGTTTTGTTCTTCACTCCCCTTTTTATAATGGGCCCTTCCTTCTTTCTCTCTCTTTCCTGTAATCAGTGGTCCCTTTCGTTAGACTGTCTCCTCCCTCTCCATCAGTTAATTCCTTCATTTTCTCATTCTCTTTGAATGCTGTCATTCTTTTCTCCCAATCCCCTATGCTCTCTTCTTTTTGTCTCATCCCCTTTCCCAAGTGTCTCTTGCCTCTTTTTCCCTCTTTAATACCTAGTGGTTATATCTTTGTCCCCCTCCCTCTATCCCTATCAGTCCCTTTTTCAGGAGTATCTTCCTCTTCCCTTCTCTTATTCCTGTATTCTGTTCTTTCCCCCTTTCTTTCCCAGGTATTTATTCCTTTTGGCTCTTTTTTTCTCTTCCTAGTGGTCCTTCTCTTTTATTATCCCTCTCTCACTCTCTTTCCCTGTTCCCTTTCCCCTGCTTGTGCTAGCATGCTGTCTCTTTCTGTCTCCTTTTTTATCTTCTTCTTACTCAGCTATCCCTTCTGCTTGTTCCAGCAGCTTCTCCTGGGTTCCTATCCTTTTCTGATAGAGTCTTTTGCATTTGTTTCTTCTTCATCTCCTTTCTCCTGGGCCCAGCCCAACTACTTCCCTGGGTTCCACTGTCTTTCTGTCTTACTGTCCAAAATCCCATTCATTATTTCTTCAGGTCTTTAGCCATGGCTTTCCTGAAGCCATGTTTCTCTTCCCCATGTTTAATGAACTCTCACCTTTGTCTTTCTGTAACCCTCATCCCATCATAGTTATTTCTTTCTTCTAGTTTTTCCTCTCATCCAAAATAGTCCTTTCTCTTTGTAGTGGCCAGAAACTGGAAACTGAATGGATGCCCATCAATTGGAGAACAGCTGATTAAATTGTGGTATGTGAATATTATGGAATATTATTGTTCTGTAAGAAATGACCAACAGGATGAATTCAGAGAGGCCTGGAGAGACTTACACGAACTGATGCTGAGTGAAGTGAGCAGGACCAGGAGATCATTATATACGTCAACAACAATACTATATGAGGATCATTCTGATAGACGCGGCTCTCTTCAACAATGAGATGAACCAAATCAATTCCAATGAAACAGTAATGAACTGAACCAGCTACACCCAGAGAAAGAACTCTGGGAAATGAGTGTGAAACACAACAGAGAATTCCCAATCCCTCTATTTTTGTCCACCTGCATTTTTTATTTCCTTCACAGGTTAATTATGCATGATTTCAAAGTCTGATTCTTCTTGTGCAGCAAAATAACTATGGACATGTATACATATATTGTAGTTAACATATACTTTAACATATTTTGGTCAACCTGCCATCTAGGGGAAGGGGGTGGGGGGGAGGAGGGGAAAAATTGGAACAAAAGGTTTTGCAACTGTCAATGCTGAAAAATTACCCATGCATATATCTTGTAAATAAAAAGTTATAATAAAAAAGACAATGACAAAACCCCCCAAAATAGTCCCTTCCCTTTGTCTTTCTCTCCCCCCTTCTTCTTCCACAGTGATTTTTTCTCTTCCCACTCCTACCTCAGCTATGTCCCCTGCTCACATTCTGCTCCCATATCTCAGGAAAGTCTCTCTGTTTCCTCCCCAAGAGCCTAATAAACTTCTCCCTTACTCTTGCCCTTCCTTTCCTGGTCTCTTCCTTTTATCAATGATCTTTTCCCCTCTATGTCTTTCCATTACTCACAAGATCATATATTTATAGCTAGAAGTTAATTACTGGTGATGAAATACAACTACTCACATCAGGGTTGGAAACTGAGGATCAGAGATTAATTGATTGCCCAGACTTCCAAAGAAAGTGTCTGAGTCTAAAGTTGAACTCATGCTTATCTAAATGCAAGGACAAAGATTTGTCTGTTGTGACATATAGTTGGCTTTTCCGGTATGGTTCATCCCCAGTTGACTTTTCCCTACATGTTTCCCCATCTCATCTCTCCATCTTGTCTATACCTCTGTCTTTCATGCTTCTCCACAATGGCCTTACTTTATTCTTTTTTCCTTTTCTATTATAGAAGACTATTCATCCCTTCTCAATCTCTGTCTCTGCCTCACTTCCCCCTCTCTTTCTTTTTTCTTCTCTCTCTTTTTCTGCCCTTTGCTCTATCTTTCTCCACTAGGATCCCCACCCTTTGACTTAGTCTATTTACTCTTTACTTACTAGTTGACTGTTTCTCAGACGTCCTCACAAGGCTCTTAATTATATTTCACTCTCTCTCCCTCCATCCCAATACCAAGGTGTGTGTTTCTTCTTTCTCCTTCAATCCCAGAAGCTCAGATATGATCTTGGATATGTCCTCAGAGGTTCTGGAGTCCAGTTTTATCATTTTAGACCAGGGGTCCTCAAACTATGGCCCAGGGGCCAGATGCAGCAGCTGAGGATGTTTATCCCCCTCACCCAGGGCTATGAGGTTTCTTTATTTAAAGGCCCACAAAACAAAGTTTTTGTTTTTACTATAGTCCAGCCCTCCAACAGTCAGGGACAGTAAACTGGCCCCCTATTTAAAAAGTTTGAGGACCCCTGTTTTAGACAGTGAGTAAGATGAAGTCCTCACAGAGTTAAAGAGATGTTTATGCTAGGAAAGTCTCGCTCATTCCCAAAGGCCCCACATATCCTGTATCTTTGTCTTGTAAATCAAATTAGTTTTGACAGCTACAGTACATCCTGACCATGAAACTATACTTCCTCTGGCCAAAACTAAAAAGTTATCAAAATCTCCAGACTAGAAGGGAAGGGGGTCATCACCTCACCATCTGGTGAGACATGTTATGAAAAACATTGTTTCCTTTGCTTTTGTGCTGGGATAGATTTCCGAGAACAGATTGTATCTCCTGAGACCCCACAGATGGGTTAAAGGGGAGGAAGGGAGGGGGTAGTTTGGGTCTATATAATTCACTTTGCTGCACACACACGTGCACTTCTCTGTTGACACAAACTTTGGTGTTCAAAGAGTGTTCTTTCTTCAGAAAGCTAATAAACTTTCTCTTTTATTACACATATCCTGTGGCTCAGGAATTATTGGTAAGGGTCTTTGGGTCCCACATAGAGAAGAAGAAGCTGGATCTGAGAGGGTAGAAGTGATCTGCATGGAGTTATATAGTTTTTTAGGGCAGTACTTAGACTCGGGTCATCCAGGCTCCAGGGACACTGTGAAGTGGATAGAGTGCTGGACCCAAACTCGGGAAGACCTGATTTCAAATCCAGCCTTAGACATATACAAGTTGTGTGACCTTGAGCAGATAAGAACCTCTGTGTGCCTCAGTTTTCTAAAGAGCAAAATTATTATATTGCTCAAACCTACTTCAGAGAGCTGATGTGGAGATCAAATGTGATCATTTTGTAAAGAAATTAGCACAGGATCTGACACATGGTAGCTACTTATCAAGTGATTCTTTTTTTCTTTCCCCTTCCTCAGTTTCTTCTTATTATTGAATCTCTACTTCTATTCTTCTCGGGTTCAAAACTTCTGTCAACAGTTCTATAGTGGCACTTTTCCTCTCTCTCTCATCTATGTTGTCAAGTGATCCCTTCCTCTTTCCTCTACAGCTCTCTCCTCCTCTTCATCCATTCCTTGTGAATCTCTTCCCAACCCTTCCCCAGGTGTCCCTTCCTCTTTGATATTTTTCTATCCCCCTCCTTGAGGTCCTGGACCCCTATCTCTCACATTCTAGTCCAGTGGTCTCTTCTCTCTTGAGTGCCCTATTACCAAGGAGTCTTCTCTCTCTCTGCGTCTCTCTGTGTACATGTGTGTGCCTCTGTCTCCTGGACTAGCCTCCACGCTTTCTCCCCACATCCTCACTTGATCCCTCCCTTTGACTGTCCCATGATACTCTCTTCCCTGTATTTTCTTCCTTACTAAGAAGCTGTTTCCTTTCATCTCAATCTATCTCTACCCTATATCAAGTAGTCTTTTCCTTCTCTCTTGTTAAAGCATAGAATCTTGGAAAGCTGGAAGTTGATTGAGCTGCCATTCAAGTCCAAGACTTTGTTTCTCCCCACCAGAATGAGTGGACTCTTCATGTTTTTCAGTCTCCTAACCATCTCTCCTCAATTGTCTTTTCCCTCTTTCTCTATATACCTATCCAGAATGGTCTCTTCACTTTTTCTTACTTCCTCTCCCCCATTTCCAGTGGATCAGTCTCCACTATATCTGCCTGTCTCCTCAATTGTCTCCTTCCTTTGACTCTCCCTTTGCTCTGTCCATGGTATATTCCCTTCCCTCCGTTTCTCTTCTCTCCTCAGAAGCCTTTTCCCTTCATTTGAATCTGTCTCTGCCCCTATATTAAACAGTTTCCCTCTTCTTTAATGAAAAAGCATCACTCTTTGCAGATGACATGTAGGTTTATGTAAAGAACCCTAGAAAATCAAGTAAAAAAAACTACTAAAAACAATTCACAACTTTAGCAAAGTTGCAGTATACAAAATAAATCCACATAAATCACCAGCATTTTTATATAGTAAAGAAAAATTTAGCAGGAAGTGAAAAATTTCATTTAAAATAACTGTCGATAGGATAAAATATTTGGGAGTTTACCTGCCAAGGCGAAGTCAGGAAGTATAATGAACCCAACTACAAAACATTTTCTACACAAAAAAGTAAGATCTAATCAACTAGAAAAATATCAAGTGCTCATGGAGAGACTGAGAAAATATAACAACAATGACAGTACTACCTAAATTAATCTATTTATTCAGTGCCATACCAATAAAAATCCCAAGAAATTATTTTACAGAGTTAGAAAAAATAATAACAAAGTGCATCTGGAAGAGCAAAAGGTCAAGAGTTTCTAGGGAATTAATGAAAATAATGCAAATGAAGGTGGCCTAGCTGTACCAGACCTAAAACTATAGTTTTTTTTTAGTATAAAGCAGCAATCATCAAAACCATTTGGTACTAAGAAATACAATAGTTGATCAGTGGATTAGGTTCAGTTCCCAGGACAAAATAGTCAATGACGATAGTAATCTATAGTTTGACAAATCCAAAGACCTCAGCTTTTGTGATAAGAACTCACTATTTGACAAAAGCTACTGGCAAAATTGGAAATTAGCATGGTAGGACTTAGGCATTGACCTATACCTAACATCCTATACCAAGATAAAATCAAAATTGGTTCATGATTTAGACATAAAGAGTGACATCATAAGCAAATTAGAAGAACAAAAGCTTTCAGATCTGTGGAGAAGGAAGGAATTTGTGGCCAAGAAGAACTGGAGTATGTTATTAAATACAAAATGGATAATTTTGATTTTACTAAGTTTAAAAAGTTTTTGTACAAACAAAACCAATGCAGAGAAGATTAAAATAAACTGGGGCAAATTTTTACATTCAAGGGTTCTGATAAGACTCATTTCTAAAATATACAGAGAACTGGCTCAAATTTATAAGAATTCAAGCCATTCTCCAACTGATAAATGCTCAAAGTATATGAACAGACAATTTTCAGATGAAGAAACTGAAACCATTTCTAATCATGTGAAAAAGTACTCTAAATCATTATTGATTAGAGAAATGCAAATTAAGGCAGCTCTGAGGTACCACTACCTCAGATTGGCTAATCTGTCAGATTGGCTAAGATGACAGGAAAAGATATTGCCAAATATTGGAGAGGATATGGGAAAACTGGAACACTCATACATTGTTGGTTGAGTTGTGAACTGATCCAGCCATTCTGGAGAGCAATCTGGAACTATGCCCAAAGGTTTATCAAACTGTGCATCCCCTTTGACCTAGCAGTGTTTCTACTGGGCCTATAGCCCAAAGAGATCTCAAAGGAGGGAAAGGGACCCACATGTGCAACAATGCTGGTAGCAGCCCTTTTTGCAGTGGCAAGAAACTGAAAACTGAGTGGATGCCCATCAGTTGGGGAATGGATGAATAAGTTATTGTATGTGAATGTTATGGAATATTCTTGTTCTATAAGAAATGATCAGGAGGATGATTTCAGAGAGGCCTGGAGAGACTTACAGGAACTGATGCTGAGTGAAATGAGCAGGATCAGGAGATCATTGTACATGCCAACAATAAGACTATAAGATGATTAATTCTGATAGACATGTGGTTCTCTTCCCCACTTGTGGTTCTCTTCCCCATTCTCTCCTACCCAACCATTTCCATGGGTCTTGCCCTTCTCTCTTCTCAATGATAGAATCTTCCAACTGGAAGATTCCCAGAGTGGCCAACTCCATTTTCATCTTGTTTAAAGAAGGAAATCCAAGCTGAGTAAATGATTTGATCAGCTCTTAATTTCAGAAACAAGTTGCTAACTCAGGGCTAACTCAGGGTGATTAGATCTTCTAGCTGTTCTAGCAAAAAGTTACCTACTAGCCCATCTCCTTCATCCTCAGATGTGCCCCCACTGAGTTTTTTAGTTCCTACTCTCTGCTTCTCCCCACCCTCCACAACACCTTCCTCTTTCCTCTTTTCCTGTTTAAATAGGAATTAGTAAGAAGAGAAGCAACATAGATTAAAGCAGGTGCTAAGTGCCTTGTTCAAGGTAATACATCTGAGTTTGTGAGGCAGCCTCCATTTCAGCCTGTCCTGATCCCCAGCCCATGGCCCTGTCCAGCATGACCCCTCCCTGCTCCTTTGGCCCTAACGCTCTCCTCATTGGTCTCATACTTATTTTCTTCCTTTCTTTCCTCCACCTGGGTCCTTCCTCCACCAGTCTTGGATTTGGAATTCCCATCCCTGTCCCTGACAGCCCGATCCATCTCAGCCCTTGCTGCCTCAGAGCAACCTCAGGCCCTGCTGCTTTATCCCTCCTGCCTCACTGAACAGGCCTGTCCCCAGCACTCCCCCCTTAGCGAGTGCTTTCTTCCTTTGTTCTTTAGCCATTTAGCCATTGGCTGTCTTACCATAGACATACTTTGCCCCCATCTTCAGTGGTTCCTTCCATTTGTTTCTCAGCTTTTTTTACCCTCTCTAATGAGATCTTCCTTCACCCTTAATCCCCATATATCTGTCTTCCTTCTAAAGGGCCAAAAGGGTTCTTTCCTTTTATGCTGTCTGACTCTGTCACTATATATATCTGTCTGTTTCTCTCCTCCTTCTGTCTACCCACTGATCCCTTCTATTTGTCTCCAGATCCCCAGTGGTCCCTTGTTATCCTTTTCCCAAGATGTCTTTTCCATTTGTTTCTTATTATTTTTCCTATGCCCTGTCCAATTACTTCTTAGGTTCCACTATATGCCTCATCTTCTATTGCTAATGGTTCCTCCCTTATTTCCTCCCTCTCCTTCCTTCCTACTAGTTAGTGGGTGTGCTTTGTTTCTTTCCCCCAATGATATTTAGTAAAATTTTCCATTTGTCTCCCTCCGCAATCCTACCTTAATAGCTTCTTCCCTTTGTTTCTCTCCATTTAAAATGACACCTTTTCTCCTCTCACTTCTTTCCCAAGGATCTTTTCAGCCTCCACCCCAGTCACACTCTTCTCCTATACCTCATGACAGCCATTTCTCTTTGTCTCTCCCCAGGAACCTAGGAAACTTTACTTAGTTTTTTTCCTCTTTCCCCAGTGATCTCCTTCTCTTTTCCCTAAATCATGTTCTTTTACTTTTCTCTATCTCCTTCCCTCACACATGGCATCACAAATTTATAGCTGGACAGAAATTAGTGGGTAAGAAATGCAACTTTCTTTCATTTTAGGAAACTGAGTCAGAGAGGTTAAGTCACTGACCAGACTCACAAAGAAAATGACTGAGTCAAGATTCAAACTCAAGTTGATCTAAAAATCTACTTGGCTTCCACAGTATGACCCATTTCCAGATGACTTTTCCCTATGTGTTTCTACATTTCATCTCTTTCATCTGTTCTTATATCTCTGCCCCACCCCAGTGGTCTTTTTTCATTCTCCCTCTTCTTTCCATTTAAAGAAGACTATTCCTCCTCTCTCTCTTTTTGTCACTGTCTCCCTTTCCTGTATCTCTGACTTCCTTTCCGCTTCTATCTGTTGGCCTTTCTCTCCCTCCAATCCACTAGTATCCCTTCCCTTTGACTTCCCTTTTTTCCATACTAGTTCTATCTCTTCCACAAGGATTTTGTGTCTATTTCACTGTCTCTGTATTCCAGCTCCAAGTGGTATTTTTCTTCTTTCTCCTTCAATCCCAGAATCACCGATATAGTCTCAGACATGTTCTCAGAGGTTCCTAAGGACAATCTCATCATTTTCGAAAAAAGGAAATGGAAATGGAGAGAAGTGATCTCCGCAGAGTTACAAAGAGTACAAAGTATTTGAATTCAGGTAATCTAGTCTTCAGCTCTCCTCCTGTCTAAAAGGCTTTTCTCTCTTTAAGTCTTTGGTCTCCAAGTGTCTCTCTTTCCAAGTGTCTGTCTCTCTCTCTCTCTCTCTCTCTCTCTCTCTCTCTCTCTCTCTCTCCCTCCCTCCCTCCCTCCCTCCCTCCCTCCCTTCTTCCCTCCCTCTGATTATCCTCTTCTCTATATCCTCACATTCTCATTTTACCTTTGTCTCTTTTTCCTCTATCCATAGGGCCCCCTTCCCTTCATTTCTCTCCCTATCCCAGAAGCCTTTTCCCTCAGTCTCCATTTCTCTGTCTCTACTCCAATGTCTTGTAGTTCTTTTTCTCTCTAAGTATAGATTTTTAGAAAGCTGGAAAGGGGTCTGAGAGCCCATCAAGTCCCAAAGCCTCTTCTGAAAGAAGAGGAAACTGAGTCTGAAAGGTAAAGTGATGTGCTGAGGGCCACAAAGGCAGCAGGTTGGCAAGAGTAGTTTCAACTCATATCATTTTGACTTTCCTTATGACACTCTGGTTGGTAGGAGACATGTTGTGTCTCTTTCCCACCATCCATGCAGCGTGGGACCTTTCCAGGTCTCTCCACTTCCTCTCTTCCCTGCAATCTATTCCTATAGGGCTTTCCCTTCTCTCTTCTTCTCTGAGAGGATCATCCAAGTGGAAGGGACCCTTTGGGGCCAGCTCCAACTCCATGTTATTTTTAGAGGAGGAAACTAAAGCTGAGAAAAGTTAAGAGATTTGTCCAGCTGGTAATTCTCAAAAGGAAGTTGCTAAGTCAGGGTTATTTGACTCCAAGTACAACATTCTGTATTACCAGTAAGTTGCCCCCAGCCCATCCCCTTCACCTTTAGATGTGCTCCCACTGGGTCCTTTAGTTTTTTCCCTCCTCTTTGCCTCTCCCCACCCTTCCCAGTGTCATCTTCCTTCTCTCCCTGTCAAATTACTAGTCTTTTCTCTCTGTCTTTGACTCTCTCTGTGTCACTCTCCCAAACTTTCCCATTCTAGATGCTCTGCCTTCCTTCTCCCCCTCTCATTCCCTGTTGCCCATCCCCTTTCATTCTGCACCTTTCCTTTGTACACAGTGGGGCCAGTCCTGCCCCTTCTCCACTTGGCAGCTTTGTTAGTATTTCTGGCACCACAGAAAGGCCATTTAGCCTTTTCTTTGTCTTTCTGTCACTTAGAAAGCAGAACTTCTAATAGGGAATTGAGACTAACTGAAAAACCTGAGGCTTAGTCAGTTAAATTGACCCTGCTCCTGAACAGGGAGCAAGTAGATTTGTTCCTAGCAGCACAACTCGGGTCCCTCTGACTGCAAGTCCCATGCTTTGCCTGTAGGAGAATTGACTGCCTCACCCATAAGCATCACTATTTGAATGCTCAGTGGTTCTTTCCCTGTGTCTCTGTCTCTCTCCATCTGTCTGTCTCCGTCTTTTCCTCTGTCTCTTCAATGGAGTTTTCCTGCTAACTGTATTTCTCTTCATTCCTCGGGGCTTTCCTCTTCCTTCTCATAAAATCATAAAATCTTAAAACTGAAAAGGACTTTCAAGGTTTCTGAGTTCAGACCATCATTTTACAACAAAAGAAACAGGTTTAAAACAGGAGCAGTATCTTGCCCAGGGTCACACATCCCTAAGTTTGTGAGGCAGCTTTCCACTTCAGGCCATCTTGACTCCTGGCTCTGACCAGAATGACCCTTCTCTGCCTCTTAGGCCCCACCCCCCTCCACAATGGTCTCATACTTGTTTTCTCCCTTTCCTCCCTCCACTTGGGCATTTCCATCTCCAGCCTGTGAGTGTCAGGCTTGGATTTGGAATTCCCATACCTGTCCCTGACAGTCTGGTCCACTGTGACCTTTGCTGCCTCAGAGCATCCTCAGGCCCTGCGGCTTTATCCCTCCTCTTCTTCCCTCCTGTCTGACTGCACAGGGGCCAAGCTTGTCCCCAGCACACACACACTCTTTACATAGTGCTTTCTTTCTCTGCTCTTTAGCCATTGACTCTCCTCCCACAAATGTGCTCTCCTTTCTTCTCTGTATTTCCCCTAGATATTCACAGTGTTCTCTTCCCATCTTTTCTCCATTCTCTCAATCCCATTTTTCTTTTCCTCATGTCACTCTGCCCGCATCCCATGGAGTGCCTTTCCTTTTGCTCTCACCTTCTTTCCACTCCTTAATGATATTTCCCTTCCTCTCTCATAACTTATCCCCGTCTTCTTCCTAATCAGTGGTCCTTTCCCTTTTTCTTTCCACATATCCTATTTCCACCAGTCCCTTCCTTCCTTCTTTCTGCCTCTTTTCCCTAATCAATGATCTGTTCCTTTACACTGCCTCCTCTCTTCCCAACCCTGTTCCTCCTTTTCATTATCTCTTTGCCTTCTTTTTTCTTTGTTTTTTTAATACACCATCTTCTATGTTCCCTTTGTCTTCTGGCTACCCACTTATCTTTTCCAATAGCTTCTTCTCTGCTTTTCTCTCCTTAATAAAGTGCTTTTTTCCTCTTTATCCCTCTTCTATCCCCTCTTCTCTCATCCAAAATGGCCCCTTTCCTTTTCTCTCTTCTTTCTTCTCTCAAAATTCTTTTTTTCTTTCCCTGAGCCTAACTGCTCTAGTCCCATATCTCATGGTTGTTTTTTCTCATTGTTCCTCCCCAAGGACCGAGTAAACTGCTCCCTTACTCTTTACTCCCCTTCCCCAATAGTCTCTCTCTCTTTCCCCTGACCAGTGGTCGAGTTTTTTTCTCTATCTCCATCCTTCACTCATAAGATCATAGATTTATAGCTGGAAGATAATAAGTGGCTATGAAATAGAATCATTTTTTTCAGTGGAGGCAACTGAGGTTGACAGGTTACGTCATTGCCCAGACACAAAGAACTTATCTCAGCCAAGATTCAAACTTACATAAATCTACATTCAAGTACAGAGTTCTATCCTATATGACAACTAGTTAGCTTCCCCAGTATGGCCCATCTTCAGGTGACATTTTCCTATGTTTCTCTCCATCTCATTTATCTTCTGGTGGCAGATATCTCGCTTTCTCCTCCTCCACAACGGTTTTTTCAGTTTTCCTCTTCTTTCTATTTGAAAGAACATTGTTTGTTCCTTCTTTTTCTTCCTATCTTTATTTCTGTATCTCTCCATCTCTTTCTGTCTCTGTCTCCCTTCCCCCATCTCCCTGACTTCTTCTTGGTCTTTTTCTAACCTTTGTTCTGAGACTCTCTCTTCCTTCAGTCCAGTTTGACTTTGTCCCTCTCCTCTTTCCACCCCACTTCACTCCCTCTTTCTCTCTTTTCTCCTCTCAGGATTCTTGCCTCCATTTCACTCTCTCCCTCCCATTCTCCGAATAGCAAGTGATGTTTTTTCCTTCTTTCTCCTTCAATCCTATGGTCTTGGATTTATCCTTCCAGGCCTCTGAGTATAATCTGCTCATAGGAAATGGAGACTGAGAGAACTGAAGTCTTTTGCCCAGTCATGTAGAGATTACATGTGTAGGGTCAGATTTGAAAACAAGTCCCCAGATGCTGCTAGTGCAGTAGACAAAGTGCTGGGCCTAGACTCAATAAGACCCAAGTTCAAATCAAGCCTCAGACATTTAGTAACTTTGGGACTCTGGGTAAGTTACAAACTCTATGTGTCTCAGTTTTCTAAACAGAAAATGACAGTAATGCTCACACCTGCTGCAGAGCACTGTTGTGGACATCAAATGAGATAATATTTATTAAGAGCTTAGCACCAAGTCTGACACATGGTAGCCACTTAACAAATACTTGTTTCTTTCCTTTCCCTTCCCTTTGAATCGCTCTCTCTACTTTTCTTTCTTGTGGTTCAAAACTTCTGTTAGCAGTTCTATAGTAGCACTTTCCCTCTCTGTCATCTACATTATCAAGTAATGATAATAACTTCCCCCTCTCCCTCTCCAGCTTTTTCTCTTCCTCTTTCTCCATTCTCTGTGAATCTCTCTCTTCCTCATAAGTTTTCTGTCTATCTCTCTCTCTTCTGATGTCTTACCTTCAGCTTACCAACATTCATAGGATTTGAAAGCTGGAAAGAATCTTAGAGGCCATCAAATTCAATTTCCCAACTTTTTACAGTGGATGAATCTGAGGCTGAGAGGCCTTCAAAAACTTGCCAAGGTTAATTCAGCTTAAAAAGATCTGAGGTAAGATCTGGATTCAAGGGCATTACTTTCTCCATTATTAATGACCAGCTGCCTCCTCCAGCCCTTTTCCAGGTATACTCTTTTGATCCCTGCTTCTTCTACTCCCCCCAGGGTCCTGGACCTCAGCCCCTCCTACTTTAGTATTGTGGTATTTTCTCTCTCAAGCTCCCCTTTACCAAGTAATCTTCTCTCTCTCTCTCTCTCTCTGTCTGTCTACAAGTGCCTGTGTCTCTACCTCTATTTCTCTTTGCTCAATTGGCACACACTCTGTGTGCCCACATCCTCATTTGGCCCCTTCCTCTGACTATTCTTTCCTTCTGTCCATGTTATTCCCTCCCCTGCACTTCTCTCCCTTCCTCATAAACCTTTTCCCTCAATCACAATCTCTGCCTCTATCCCTATATCAAGCAGTCTTTTCCTTCTTTCTTGCTAAAGCAGAGAATCTTAGAGAACTGGAAGAGTTTGAGAAGCCATCAAATCTAAAGACTTCTTTGGAAAAAAAAGAAGAAACTGGGTCTAAGAGTTTCTAGGAACAGCCAAAGGCCATAAAGCCTGGAGTTGTACAAGAGGAGCTTGAACTCACAATTTTGACTCTGCTTACTATCCTCTGATCAGTAGGAGCCTTATTTTCTCTCTCCCACCATCCATATCCTGGATCTCTTTTCTGCTTATTTTTTTTCTGCCTACCTATCCATATAGGGGTTGCCCTTATCTCTTCATCACTGATAAGATTATCCACTTTGAAGGGCCCCTTAGTGACCAACTCCAATTTTTTTTTAGAAGTGAAAATTCAAGCTAAGCAAAGTTAAGTAATTAGACCAGATGATAATTTTCAGAAGCAAATTCCTAACAGAGTATTTGACTCCAAATAGAACACTATCTCTCAGGACCATGAGCTGCCCCCAATATCCCTAGGATGGACCCCTTCATTCACAGATATGCCCCCACTGAGTCCTTTAGAGTCCCTCCTCTCTGCCTCTCCCCACCTTCTACATCAGTCTCTTCCTTCTCTCCCTGTCCAATTACCAAATAGTCTCATACCTCACCTTTTGGATTTCTTTGTGTGTCCGGCCCAAACTTTCCTACCCCAAATCTTTTGTCTTCCAACTCCCCCCATCTTTTATTGTCCCTCCCCTCTCATTCTCCACCTTTACTTTGTACAGAGTGGGACCAGTTCTGTTCCTTCTCCCTGTCTCCATTTCCTAGAAGCCTTTGGCAGCTATTAGAGTCTCTCTCCTATCACAGCAAGGCCTTTTCATTTCCTTTCTGTCACTTAGAGATCAGGCATAGAATTGGAAGGAAACCTAAGTAGAATTGAGTCTGAACCTCAAAATACTAAGGCTTGTTCAGTTAAATTGACCTGTGCCTGGATGTGGAACAAGTACACTTGTTCCAAGCCCTAGAACTCAGGTCCTCCTAACTCTTAGCCTTATGCTTTACCCATTAGGAGAGCCAGCTGCCTCACCCACTACCATCACTCTCCCAGTTGTCTGTGAGCCCTTTTCTGTTTCTTTCTCTGTCTCTGTCTCTCTGTGTGTGTGTTTCTCTCTCTGTTGTCCTACTAACTGTAGGCTTTCCTCAGGATTTCTTCTTTTTTTCTCATAAAATGACAAGATTTTTGAGCTAGAACGTATTTTATAATAGCCTTTAAGTTCAAGACCATAATTTAAAATGTAAAGAAATTAAGATTTAAAACAGGTACTAAATACATTGCCCAGCGTCACACAGCTCTAGGTTTGGGAGACAGCTTTGTGAAATGTGAGCATTTCAGGACATCCTGACTCCAAGCACATGGCTCTGACCAGAATAACCTCTGTCTGCCCTTTTGGCCCCTGACCCCCTCTACAATGATTTCATACTTATTTTCTCCATTTCTTCTCTCTACCTGGGCCCTTCTTTCACCATCTAGTGACTGTCAGGCATAGATTTGGAATTCTCATCCCTGTCCTTGACAGTCCCTTGCTGCTTCAGAGCATCCTCAGGCCCTGCGGCTTTATCCTGCTCTTCCTGCTCCTCCTGCTCTTCCCTCCTGTCTCACTGCACAGGGCCCAGGCCTGTCCCCAGCACTCCCCCTTAGCAAGTGCTTTCTTCCCTTGCTCTGTAGCCCTTGGCCATCCTCCCACAGACACTCTCTGCTTTCTTCTCTTTATTTCCCCTAGGGGTTCACAGTGTCCTCTTCACTTGCTTTTTCCCTTTTCTCCATCCCAGATCCCACTATTCTGTGCCCTTTGTCACTTTGCCCCCATCTCCAGGGCTTTCTTACATTTCTTTCTCAGCTTTGTCTCCCCTCCTTAATGGTATCTTCCATCTCCCTCCATCCCCATCATCCATAGTATCTTCCCTTTCTATTTCCTCTCTCCTCTTTTCCCATTGGTCCTTTCTCTCTACTTCTTCTTGTCACAAGGGTTTCTCAGCTTTGTCTCCCCTCCCTAATGGTACCTTCCTACTCTCTCTATGATCTCTATGATCCGTGGTTTCTTCCCCTTGTAATCTCCCCTCTCCACTTTTTCCAGTATTCCTTTCCCCATTGCTCTTTACCTCTTCTTCCTAATTAGTGATTCTTTCCCTTTTTCTTTCCCCAGATCCCATTCCCACTATTCACTTCCTTCATTCTTTCTCCCTCTTTTCCTTAATTAATGATCTGTTCCTTTACACTGCCTCCTCCCTCCCCACATTGTTTATCCTTTTCATTTTCTGTCTCCTTTTTCTGTTCTTTGCTTATTTCCTTAATACCCCATCCTCTACATTTCTTTTGTCTTCCTGCCACTTACTTGTCTTTCCGCTGTCCAGGGGATATTATCTGAATTTTTCTCCCTTCCTGAAAAACCTTTTCTCTCAATCTCAATTTCTCTGTCTCTATTCCTAAGTAGTTTCCCCTACTCTTTTAGAAAAGCATAGAATCTTTGAGAGCTGGAATGGGTCTGAAAGGTCATCAGGTCCAAAGACCTTTTCTGAAAGAAAATGAAACTGAACAGGAGAGTTTATATGATGTGCTGAGGGCCACATAGCCAGTAAGTTTAAAAGAGGTTGGTTGAATGCACATTACTTTCCCTCTACTTACTGTATTCTGGTTGTTGGAGACTTACTTTCTCTCTCTCCCACTATCCTTGCCTGGTGGGCCTTTTGCTGGTTCTCTTCCCTGTTCTCTCTCTCTTTGCTGCTCATTCACTTCCATGTGCCATCCCCTCACTCTTCATCACTCTCTAGGGATCATCGAAGTGGAAGGGCCCCAGCATGATGAACTCCATCTCCATCTTTTAAAGAGAAAGACATACAAGACATACAAGATCAACTCTTAATTTTCCGAAGCTAGTAGCTAATTCAGCGTGAATTGACTCTGAATATAACCTTTTATCTGTACTGTTAATGAGCTCCCCCCTTGCTTATCTCCTTCATCCTCAGATGTGGCCCCACTGGATCCTTAAGTCCCTCTTCTCTGCCTCTCCCCACCCTCCACAGCAGTTTCTTCCCTCCCTCCCAAGTCCAATTACCCAATAGTTTTTCCCCCTCTCTCTTTGAATCTCCTTGTCTTTCACTGTCCCTCCCACACATATTTTTTAAGAGACTTTTCCACTGGATCAGGATCAGAGGCTTTTCCACTGAAATCAGGATCAGAGCTTTTTCACTGAAATCCACTGAGGGGCCTGTCAGTCCCACGTTCAGGGTGCCAAAATGTGGTCTTTTTTCTTTCAAAATGCAGCCAGCTGATAAAATGCAAACATTTATTTTCTCTTTCCAAGTCTTGTCTCTTTCCTTGGGCCCAGAGAGCTAGATTCTTAAAGGCCTATCTCTCTGCTTGATTCCAAGAGCTTCCTCTGAATGTCTCCAAATCCAAAGGTTTGTCCTTCAGACTCTAGCCAGCACCAAGGTGGAAGCTACAATGAATCTCTCTTGCCTTTGAGAGAGGGCTTGTAGGCTTCCTCCCAGAGTGCTCCTCTCTGACCCCCTGGGAATGTTCCCAAGTAACTCTCTTGAAGCTCTAAGAGTTTCCTCTATATATGATCTCCCAAAGGTTAACTCCTCCTCTGAGAGAATGGGATTAGGGGTTATCTCCCAGAGTGCTCTCTGGCCCCAAGAACTTCAAGGGAGATGTGAATTCAGATATCTCATACTAAACCCTGAAATCTCCCAAATGTGTGAACTCCAATGAGTACTCAAATACTTCTTGCTTATAAGAGCTCTCTAAAGATGTGAACACAAGCATTATTGTCTATCAGTATTAGCAACTTATCACCTTGTAAGGATTGCTCTAAGGTGTGAACCAATAAACATTGTATCAATTCCATTGAGTTAACACTAGGATTCTGACATCTCCCTTGAGTTTTTACCTTGTTTCAAGTTGAGTTGACACTAGGATTCCAACATCTTTTACCCACAAATACACTCTGCTGTCTTCTCTGAATTTCCCCCAGATATTCATAATGTCCTTCTCCCATGTTTTCTCCCTTTTCTCCATCCCAATTTTCCTTTCCTTTTTCTTATCTTTTTCTGTCATTCCTAGTGGTATCTCCTTTCTCTCCTTACACCCATCCTCCATGAATTATTTCCCTTGTCTTTCCACACTCCTATTTCCAATAGTTCTTTTTGTCTTTCTTTCTCCCATTTTCCCCTAACCAGTGGTTCTTTCCCTTTTCTTCTCCCCATGTCAGCCCCCTGAAATATCTTTCTTCTCTGCCCCTCTGCCATTTCCGATATCTTCTTCCATTTTTTTCTTTACTCTCCTTTTTATAATGCTCCCTTCCTCTTTTCTCTCTATTCCCTGTAATCAGTGGTCCCTTTCATTAGACTGTCTCCTCCTTCCACATCACAGTTAATTCTTTACATTTTCTCACTCCCTTCAAATGTTATCATTCTTTTCCCCCAATCCCCTTTGTTCTCTTCCTTTTGTCTCATCCTCCTTTTCCTTTCCCAAGTGTCTCTTGTTTCTTTTCCTCTCTTTAATGCACAGTGGTTATTATATCTCTTTGTCCCCTCCCTCCATCCATATCGGTCCCTTCTCATAGTTTCACATCTCCCTAATTCAGTGATATCTTCCTGTTTCATTCTCTTATTCCTGTATTCTGTCTTATTGTTTCCCTTTTCTTTCTCAGTGATGTCTTCCTCTTGCTCTCTCTTCTCTTTCTTGTGGTCCTCCCTTTCTCTCTCTCTCTCTCTCTCTCTCTCTCTCTCTCTCTCTCTCTCTCTCTCTCTCTCTCCCTCTCTCTCTCTCCCTTTCTCTCTCTCCCTCTCTCTCCATCCCTTTTTTCTTTTCTTTTTACTCTGTTGTCCCTTTTCTTTGCCTCTAGCAATTCCCTCATGGTCCCTTCCCATCATTTTGCTAAACGGTGTTTTACATTTGTTTCTTTATCTCCTTTCTCCTAGGCCCTGCCCAATCTCTTCTTGGATTCTGACTCAAGACTATTGCCTGTCATCCACTCCTTTATTTCTTCCCTCTCCTCCCTCTCTATTCCTGGCTTTCCTATGTTTCTCTGTTTAGTGAGCTCTCCTCTTTGTCTTTCTGTACCCCCCATGCCATGCTAGTTGCTTCTTTCCTCTGTTTTCTCCTCTCATCCACAAAGTTCCCTTCTCTTTGCATCTCTCTCTCCTTCTCTCCCTTTTTCTCTCTCTCCCTCTCTCCTGCTTTCTCCCTCTTTCCCTCCTTATTTCTATTTCTACCCCTACCCCCACTAAGGCATATGCTAATACTCTTCTCCCATATCTCATGATGGAATTTTCTCTTTCTCTTTCCACAAGGGTCTAGTAAACTTCTCTCTTTACTCATGCCTTCCCTTTCCCCAGTGCTTTCCTTCTTTTCCCTTCTATCTCCTTTAATCACTCATAAGGTCATAGATTTGTAGGTGGAAGGGAGTTACTGTGTACAAAATACAACCATTCATATCAATGTTGGAAACTGAGACTGAGAATGGACTCTGGAGCCTCCAAGGACGTATCCAAGATCATATCTGAGCTTCTCATGTTAAATAAGAAAGAAGAAACCTATCACTTGGCATTGGGATAGAGGGAGAAAGAGTGAAATATAAAGTCAAGAGCCTTGTGGGGAGATCAGGGAGCAGAGGAAGTCAAAAAGTGAGTAAAGAGTAAGAATAAAGTGAGGTCACTGTAGAGAGGAGCAAAAGACAGTAGTATAAGATCAGATGAGAGATATGAGATACACAGAGGGAAATGTCAACTGGGATGAGCCATACTGGAAAAGCCAATTAGATGTCACAGGAATAGATCTTTGTACTTGAATTTAGATCAAGCTGAGTTCAAATCTCAACTCAGACTTTTTTGTGAGTCCATTCTTTTCATTTTAAAGAAGAAGAGACTGAGTCTGAGAGAATAGAAGAGTATTTGGAATCAGGCCATCCAGGTTCCAGGGACACTGCTTGTGCAATGGACAGAGTGCTGGTCCTGAATTCAGGAAGTCCTGATTTCAAATTCAGTCTCAGACAATTACAAGCTGTGTGACTCTGGGCAGATAAGAATCTCTGAGTGCCTCCTTTTCTAATGAGCAAAATGATTGCTCAAATATTGCTCAAACCTACTTAAGAGGGCTGATAGAAGATCAAATTTGGTAATTTTTATAAAGCCTTTAGCACAGCATATGACATGGTAACATTATCAAATGATTCTTTTCTTCATTCCCCTTCCCCAGTCTCTTCTTCCCTTTGGAACTCTACCTCTGTTGTTTTCCCTTCAAAACTTTTCTCAACAATTCTATAGAAACAATTTCCCTCCCTATCTCATCTACATTTTCAGGTGGTTTCTTCCCCCTCTCCCTCTGCAGCTATTTTTCTTCCTTTTTATCCATTCACTGTGAATCTCTCCCTTCCTCAAAAATCTGCTCACTCTCTTCTCTCATCTCAAAGCCCTGAGGGATTTCGTGCCCTTTTCATCATTTATTGAATTTTTAAAATGGAGGGGACCTTACAAGCCATCAAATACAATGTTCTAACATCTTATAGAAAGAGAAAGAGGGATGGAGAAAATTGCTGGGACTGATTCAGCTTGAAAATGTCTCAGGCTGGATTTAATGGCAGTTGAATGCAGTGTTCTCTGCATCATTAGCAGCCAGTGGCCTCCCCCCAGCCCTTCCCCAGGTGTCCCTTCTTCTCTGATGACTCTTCCTTCTAATCCCTCCCTGTTGTCTGGACTTCGGACCCTCACATTCCCACCCAGTGGTCTCTTCCCTCTCTAGCTCCCCATCATCTAGAAGTTTTCTCTCTCTCAAAGTCTCCCTGTCTCCACCTGTGTGTCTTGTCTCTGACTCTGTACTGGACTGGCCTCTGCTCTATCTGCCCACATGCTCACTTGGCCCCTTCCTTTGACTCTCCCTGTGCTCTGTCCATGGGACTGAGTTAGCTGCACGTCTCTTGGGGCAAGAAGCTGTTTTCCTGAATCTCCATCCTCTGCCTCTGCCCCCATGGGAGGTGATCTTTTCCTTCTCTCCTGTTCCAGCCCAGAATCTCAGAGCCAGAGGCTGACTGAGCGGCCATTCTAGTCCCAGAGGACTCGTTGTACCCGAGGAAGTGGTGACAGTTAAAGACTTGTCCAGGGCCAAACAGCCACTGATTTTAGGGGGAAGAAATTGAACTCTGTGATTTATATTGAGCTTCAGGTGTTCTCTTCCCCACATGAGTCCGCTGTGTTTCTCTACCCACGCCTGGTACACTTTCTCCTGGTCTGCCTCTTCACTCAATGGCCTCTTCCCACTGGCTGTTCTTTCCTGATCCATCCTGATCCATCAGTCTTCTTCCTACAATCAAAAACCTCAAGCAGAGGCACTCTTGGAGGCCACATCCCAGCACACCTTGCTCAGAGGCCTGAGGGATATTAGGTGACTGGCTCACCTAGAAATTGTCAGACCAGGTTTTGAACTCAGCTGGAAATTTCTAAGAATAAGGGCCTAGGGACAGCTAGATGGCACAGTGCATAACACACAGGGCCTAGAATCAGAAGGACCTGAGGTCAAATTCAGCTTCAGACATTTAACAATTTCCAGCTGTGTGACAATGGACAAGTCCCTTAACCCCAATTGCTTCAAAATAGAGAAAAAGGGAAAAATATAAGTATGGTACAGACTATCCCTCTAATCACAATTCCCTTTCTATTATATCCCTCCAGCATCACTTGTGATCTCCTCCAAGTGTTAGGGACCTAAAACTTCTCCAGTAAAGTTATACCTTACCAAGTGTTCTTGTCTTGTCCTTTGTTTTTGTCGCTGTGTCTCTCCTCTCCCTCCTCCTGATCTTATTCCAGTATCATGTGTTTATTTCCCCTTGGGTTTCCTCACCAACTACTCTAAATCATGGTTCTTCCTTTCCCAGTGTCACTCATAGTTTTTTTCTATTGTTTTCCCCACTCTTTCCCTCCCAGTGGTACCTTTCTCATCTCTCCCCACCATCCTCAGAGTTCACTTGCTCTTTTCTTTTTCTCCTTTCTCTTTGCTCTCTACCCAGTGGACTATTTCCTCACCACCACCCCCATTTCACAGTGATTCATTCCTCTTATTTTTCTCTTTCTTCCCCTCTCCTAAATGTCACTATCCTATTCTTCTCATTCCATTGTTCCCTTCCCTTTGTCATCCTCAATGATCTCATCCATCACTCTCCCTTCTTTCTAGTGGCTTATGATCTTTACTCTCTCTCTGTTTTCCTCAACCAATGGTTCCTTCCATGTATCTGTCTCCTTTTCCTCAGTGGCTCATGCCCTCTCCAACCCTATTAGTAAGTCATCTTTGACCTTTGCCCTTTTTTCTTCTCTTTGATTCTACTTACTTCCTAATTTTTGATTCTTTCATTTTCCCCTGAAGATCTTTGATCTCTCCCTTGTTTTCTCCCTCTCCCCACTCCTTAATGGTACTTTAATTTTGTCTTTCTCACCTCCACTTTTTGTTGTTCCCCACCAGAATCAGTGGACCCTTCATGTTATTGAGTCCTCTCACCCTCTATTCTAAATTGTCTCTTCCTACTGTCTCTCTACCCCTATCCAGAATGGTTCCTTCTCTTTGTTTCTCTTCCTTTCCCCCATATCCAGGGGTCCTTTCCCTTTCTGCTCTCCTTCAGCAGTTTTCTTCTCTTTCTCAACACATTTAAAAGGCTCTTTGTCTTTTAATCTTTTGCTCTTTAGTGGGATTTCTCTTGATCTCTTCCTAGTATCTCTTCCCAGTAAAAAAAAACTGGTATTTTTACTAGATTTCTCTCTATGTGCCTCTACCACAAAACATATAATAGTCATTTTCACCTTCTTTCATTACTCTTAGAATTAGAGATTTAGAATGGGAAGGGATCTCAGAGCCAAGGAAAAACAACCACTTTAGTCAGAGGAGGAAACTGAGGCTGAGGAGACTCTAAGTTACTGTTTATTCCTGTCTTTCTATATATCTGAGGAACCTTCTAATGACCTCTCCTCACATCACCTGTTCTCACTTTTCTTTACCTCTCTCCATCCTATGGCCTCTGTAATGATTTTGCTCTGTCTCTCAGCTCTCTTCAGAAATCTCTTGCCTGATTCTCACTCCATATATTCTCCTTTTCTCATTGGCACAAATGTTATTAGCGATATAGACCTCTAAGTGTTCTTAGAGACCATTGATGAACACCAGATCCTTTTAGTAAGGAAGGAATAAAAATAAGGATTAAATGTCTGACAATTAGTACAGAATGTGCTATACAATGTACAAATGTTAATGTCTTTTCTTCCCACAATAACTCTGGGAAGTAGGGCCTGTTTTTACCACCTCATACAGCTGAGGAAGCTGAGGAAGACGGAGGTGAAACAATTTGCCCAGAACAAAAGAGCCAGGAAGTGTCAGGGGATTATTGATATTGACAGAAATTGAATTTATTTCTTCCTGACGCTAAGCCCATCACTATAACCACTGTACCACCCAGCTCTCTCTTACCACCATCTCTGTGTCCCTTTCGGTCTCATCACCATTTGTGGCATCAAAATTCTATGTCTAAACATACTTCACAATTCTCTCTTCCCTTACACATACATTTGCTGCCTCTCTCTGGCAAGCTCTATTTGTTTGTTTTCATTGTTTATGTATTGCTTCTCTTTCATTTCTCTCTCTGTCTCTCTCTTTCTCTGTCTCTTTCTCTCTTTGTCTCTCTCTGTGTGTCTCTGTCTCTCTCCCCTTTTGCCTCTTCTCTCTCTCTTCTGTATATCTGCAGCTCTCTCACATCTTCAGGGCCACTGGGTTCAACACACCCAGTGTTTTTAAACTCTTTTTAAAGCACAAGAAATTCAGGTTTGACCAAGTTAACATGTCCGTGGGAATACAGCCAGAGAGTTTATCAAGAAAAATTAGAAACCAAACTTCCCCGATTCCAAATCCTATGAAACAGACCTTCTCCTATCTATGCCAGAACTCATCTCTGCTTCTTCCTGACTCTAGGCCTCTTAACTCCAAGTACTAAAGCATCACTATCTTGAGGATCCCTTCCTTTTGTATCTTGACACCATCATCAGCTTCTGTCTCTGACTCTCCTGAATTGGCCTCCGCTCTCTCTCCCCACATCCTCTCTTGTCCCCTTCCTTTGACTCTCCCTTTGCTCTGTCTATAGTATTCTCTTTCCTCTATATCTCTTCCCTACTCAGAATCTGCCTCTCCCCTATATTAAGTACTTTCCCCTTCTCTATTGGAAAAGGATCAAATGTTAGAGAGAGGGAATAAATCTGAGAGTCCAACCTGCCTAGAGACCTCTTCTAAAAGAAAAGGAAACTGAGAAAAGGAGTTTATGTGATGTTCTGAGGGACACACAACCAGTTTGCTTACAAGAGGAGGTTGAACATACACCATTTTTTTGTCTCTACTTACTATATTCTGGTTTATAGGAATATTATGTTCTTTCTCTACTGTCATCCATGCCTATTAGGGCTTTCATTAATCCTCTTTCCCACTAACTCTCCTTCCTGACCTTCACTCCCATGGGGCTTGCCCTTCTCTCAACCTCAATGATGGAATCTTCCAACTGGAAGGGCCCCTGAGTGGCCAACTCCATCTCCATTATTTTTAGAGGAAGAAATTCAAGCTGAAAAGATTTAAGTGACTTGAACAACTATTAATTTTCAGAAGTAGATTACTAAC
Source organism: Dasyurus viverrinus (assembly GCA_020854095.1). NCBI lineage: Eukaryota > Metazoa > Chordata > Mammalia > Dasyuromorphia > Dasyuridae > Dasyurus > Dasyurus viverrinus. Next base: position 62,916,905 of record CM037003.1, read on the forward strand.
TCGGGGTGATTTGACCCCAAATCATTCCACCTTCTATCTGTTTGCTAGAACACATAGTTCTAGCAAACAGCTCCCTCCTAGTCCATCCTCTTCTTCCTCAGAAGTGTCTCCACTGGGTTCTTCAGCTCCTTGCTCTCAACCTCTTCCCCTCACAATGACTTCTTCCCTCTCCCCTTCAAATTGCCAACTATTCTTTTCTGCCTGGGTCTCCCTGTCTTTGTCCTGCCCTTCCCCAAACTGGCCCAGCCCAAGGCTCTGCCTTTTGGTGCTCATCCTGTCATCCCTCCCTTTTGTCCTCCCCCTTTCCTTTGTACAAAGTGGGCCTTGTCCTGCTTCATCTCCCTGAACGCACTCCCCAGAAGCCTTTGGCAGCTCTCTACCACCACAGCAAGCTCAGTTAGCCTCAGAAAATTCCCTTTGTGTCACTTATAGAATCACTGACTTAGAGGTGGAAAAAATAAGGGAAATTGATTCTAACCCTGAAGAAACTAAGGATTAGACATAAGAGGAGATTCTGGGAGAGGGAAACTTATAAGTCAGTCCCAGAATTCAGGTGCTCCTGACTTCAAGCCCCATGCTTTATCCAGCAGGAGAACCAGCTGCCTTACCCACCACCATAATTCCCCCAGTTTTTAGTGGTCCCTTTTTGGTGTCTCTATCTTTGTCACTCTGTGCCTTTGTCTCTTTAATGGAGTTTTTTTACTAATTGTTTTTCTCTCCTCCCACTCCATGCTCAGGCTTTCCTCTTCTTTCTTATAAAATCACAGGATTTTTAAGCTAGAAGATTCTTTCAAAGCCTTTGAGTTCAACAGCATCATTTACAAGTAGAAGAAACTGAGGTTTAAAGCAGATGCCAAGGGCCTTGTGCAGAGTCACACGTCTCTGAGTTTGTGAGGCAGCCTCCACTTCAGCCTGTCCTGACCCCATGGCTCTGTCCAGCGCAGCCTCTCCCTGCCCCTTTGCCCTCAGTTCTCTCCTCATTGGTCTCATACTTATTTTCTCCCTTCCCATCTGCTACTTGGGCCCTTCTGTCACCACCCTGTGAGTGTCAATCTTGGAATTGAAATTCCCATCCCTTTCCATGAAAGTCTGATCCACTGTGAGCCCTTGTTGCCTCAGAGCATCCTCGGGCCCTGAGGCTTTATCCCTCCTGCTCTTCCCTCCTGCCTCACTGCACAGGGCCCAGGCTTGTCCCCAGAACTCCCCCCTTAGCAAGTGCTTTTTTCCTTTGCTCTTTAGCCATTTTCTGTCCTCCCACAGACACACTCTGCTCTCTTCTCTCTATTTCCCCCAGGGGTTCACAATGTTTTCTTCACTTGTTTTTCCACTTTTCTCCATCCCAGATTCCACTATTCTGTTCCCTTTGTCCCTTTGCCCCCCTGGCTCCAGTGCTTCCTTCCATTTGTTTCTCAGCTTTCTCTCCCCTCCCTAATGGTACCTTCCATCTCCCTCTATCCCCATCCTCCTTGGTCTCTTCCCTTTGTATCTCCTCTCTCCTTTTTTCCATTGGTCCTTTCCTTCTACCACTTCCTCCTTACCAGGGGTTCTTTTTCCTTTTTCTCCTCATTTCCCATTTCCTGTGATATCTTCCCCTTTCTCTCACTTTCTTCCCCCGACCTTAATGGAATTTTCCTTCTGCTCTCAACATGGGCAATAAGCTGTGAGGCAGATTGTAGAACCCAGATGTGGTTGGGCAGGACATGGGGGAAAGAAGATGAAAAAATGGAAAAGACCACTTGGGAAAAGAATGGGCACATACCCCTGAGGAGCTGGAGACAAATGGAAGGGGACCAATAAGTAGTGAGAAGCAAGAAGAGAGGAAGACATGGAGGAGCAGGGGAAAGAGTGACAGACAGACAAAGGATTCCACAGTCTGCCTTACAGCTTATTGTCCATGGTCCTCTCCCTTATTTATTCCCTTTTGTCCCTCTGTAGTAGTAGTTTTGTTTATTCCTATAGTATCCTTCTTTTGTCTGCCTCTTCCCTTGTTTTTCAATAGTTTCTTCCTTCTTTCTTTTCCCATAATCAGTGGTTCACTCCAATAGACTTTTCCTTCCCATCATTATTCATACTTTCCATTTTCTCTCTCCTTTTAAAACTTGTCAGTGCTATGTTTCCCCCTTTCTCCCTTATTCTCTCTTCCTTTTATCTCAATCCCCCTTTTCTTTTTCCGTGGTTCCCTTGCCTTTCTTCTCTTTTTAATATCCTGAAGTTATTTCTCTTCCCCCCCCCCTTCTAACATTATTGGTCCCTTCTCACTCTCACTTCTCCCTTCAGTGGTATCTTCCTTTCCCTTCCTCTTAGTATCCATATTTCCTTCTTTTTTGTTCCCCTTTTTCTTTCCAAATCATCCCCAATTCTTATTCTTCCCCCCCCTCCTTCTTTCTTCTCTCAACTCAGTGGTCCCATCTCTTTGCCTCCAAATACACAGTGTTCCCTTACCATCATTTTCTCACATGTACTTTTCTATTTGTTTTGTTGTTCCCCTGGATTCTATGCAACAACTTCATAGGTTTCACTTTCTGCCTCACACTTTATTACCATAGATCTCTTCCATTATTTCCTTCCTTTCCTTCCTCCTTATTGGTAGCTTTCCTTTGTTCATCTACCCCATGATCAGTGAACCCTTCCTTCTCTCTCACCTCCATCCCCATCCAATTCAATATCTCCTTCCCTCTGTTTTTCTCCTCTTATCTGAAAGGGCCTCTTTTTCTCTCTCTGTCCTTCTTCCCCAAAGATATATTCTTTTCTTTCCTTCATCCCAACTGCTCTGGTCACACCCTTCTCCTATATTTCATGATGGCCTTTTCACTTTGTCTCTCCTTAAAGATCTTGGAAACTCTTCCCTTCCTCCTTCCTCCTCTCTCCCCATTGGTCTCTTCCTCTTTCCCCTGAAAAAAGTCTTCTTAAGTTTGTTGCCCCCGCCCTGTCACTCATTCAATCATAGATTTAGAGCCAGAAAGCGAATCAATGACTATGAAATACAATCACTTTTTTCAGTAGAGGACACTGAGGCTGAGAGGCTAAGTCACTGTCCAGACTCACAGAGAATTTTTCTGAGTCAAGATTCAAACTCAGGTTGATTTTAATTCAAGTATAAAGTTCTATCTATTGTGCTTTCTAGTTGGCTTCCCATCCCCAACTGACTTTTCTCTGTTTCTCTCCAGCTAATCTCTTCCTCTTCTCTCATATGGCTTCCTTTCGACAACAGCCTTCCAAATGCTTTCTCCTCATTCTCCCTCTCCTTTGCATTCAGAGGGGACTGAGTCCCTTCCCTTTCATGTTCTGTCTCTGCTTCTGTCTCTGTCTCTCACTGCCTCTGCCTTCCCCGTTCTCTCTCACTTCTCTGTCTCCTTCTCCCCTTTGCTCTGTCTCTACCTACAATCCACTGCTGTCCCTTCCCTTTCACTTTTTGTCTCTCCTCTTTCCACACTAGTCCATTCCCTCGGTTTCTTTAACCTCCTTACAAGGCTCTTGTTTCTATTTCCCGCTCTCCCCCTGGATCCAATGCCAAGCTCTATGTTTCTTGTTTCTCTTTCAATCACAGATCTGCTTTTGGACACGTCCTCACGGGCTTCCAAGTACAATCTCATCATTTTAGAGAGAAGGAAGCTGAGCCTGAGAGAGTGAAAGGGACCTGCATAGAACTGCAGAGACAGATTGGGCAGTAGGAGCTGCAAGGGGTCTGAGACGCCATCAAATCTCAGTCTAAAAGTTGAAGTGATGAGCCAAGGGCCATAAATCCAGGAGTTTTGCAAGAAAACTTTAACTTGAGTTGAAGAAGCTTCAACTCACAATTTTGCCCCTCCCTTCTGTCCTCTGATCAGTAGGAGCCTTATCTCCTCTCTCCCACCATCCATACCCTGTCCAGCCTTCCTTGAGTCTCTCCTCCACTTAGGTTCTTTTCTGCCCCCCTCCCCACGTAGAGGTTGCCCTTATCTCTTCATCACTGAAAAGATTTTCTACCTTGAAGGCCCCTTATTTGCCAACTCTATCATTTTTTAGAGGTGCAAATTCAAGCTAAGCAAAGTGAAGTGATTTCACCAGCTGATCATTTTTAGAAGCAAGTTCCTAACTCAGAGTGAGCTGAATCTAAGGAGAACACTCACTGTCTCTCAGGACAAAGAGCTGCCCCCCATATCCCAAGGATGGACCCCTCCATCTTCAGGTGTGCTGTCACTTGGTCCTATAGCTCCCTTCTTTCTGCCTCTCCCCACCCTCCACTTTGGTCTCTTCCTTCTCTCCATCTCCATTTACCAAACAGTCTTTTCTCTCTTTATCTCTTTCTGTGTGTTCACGTCTCCACCCTTCCCCACCTCAAATGCTCTGCCTTCCATCTTCCTCCCATCGTCATTTGTTGTTCCCTCCCCTCTCATTCTCCACTTTTACTTTGTACACAGGGGGCCGGGGCTGCTCCTTTTCCCTGTCTCTACTCCCCAGAAGCCTTGGGATGCTAGTAGAGTTTCTCTGTCACCACAGCAGAGCCATTTAACCTTTTCCTTCTCTTTCTGTTACTTAGAGATCAGAGGTATAGAAGTAAAAGTTAAATTTAAGTGGAATTTAGTCTAACCCTGAAGAAACGTAGGCTTAGACAGTTTTTTTTTTTTTAAAAAAAACTGCTCAAGGACAGGGAATGAGTAGGTTTGTAAGTCAGCACTAGAACTCAGCTCCTCCTGATTCCCAGTCCCATGCTTTACCCACTAGAAGAACCAGATGCGTCACCCACCACCATCACTATTTGAATTTTCTGTAGTTTTTTTGGTTTGTTCCTTTCTTCCCCATCCCTCTTTACCTTTTTCATTTTTTCTCTCCCTTCTTCTCTTCTTATTTGTCTTCCTTCTTCCTCTATCCCATATATTCCCTTCCCTTTCTCTTCCCCTGCCTCATTTTCCTTTCTAAGGGTCTCTTGTCTCTTTTCTTTTTAACACTCAATGGTTATGTCTCTATGTTCTTCTCTTTCTGTTTTTGTCAGTCCCTTCTCATTGTCTTACTCCTTCTCCATTCTTCAGTGGTACCTTCCTCTTTCCTTCTTGTAATCCACATGTTTTCTTCTTTTTGTCACCCCATTCTATCACAATTATGTCTTCCCTCTCTTTCAAGTAGTTCTTTCCCTTTACTCTCTCTCTCTCTCTCTCTCTCTCTCTCTCTCTCTCTCTCTCTCTCTCTCTCTCCCTTTCCCTCTCCCTCTCCCTCTCTCTCCCCACCCCTCTTTCCCCTGCTCCTCCATTTCTTCCTCTCTTCTTGCTTCTCATTACTCACTAGTCCCTTTCATTTGTCTTTAGCTCCTCAGAGGTATGTGCCCATTCTTTCTTTTCCCAAGTGGTCTTTTCCACTTTTTCATCTTCTTTCCCCCATGTCCTGCCCAACCACGTCTGGCTTCCATGGTCTGCCTCACAGCTTATTGCCCATAGTCCTCTCCCTTATTTACTCTCTTTCCTCCCTCTCTAGTAGTAGCTTTGTTGTGTATGTCACACCCCATATTTAGTGAATCCTTCCCTTTGTCTCCCCCTTCTTTCTACCTTAGTTGTCTCATCTCTGTTTCTCTCTTATTATTCAAAATGGTCTCTTCTCTATTTTCCTCCCTTCTTTTGCAAAGATCTTTTCTCTCCCTCCCCAAATCTTCTGGTCACGCTCTTCTCCTATATCTCACAACTGTCTTTTTTCTTTGTCTCTCCCCAAGGACATATTAAAGTCCTCCCTTATTCTTTCCTCCTCTTTTTCCAGAGTTCTCTTCCCTCTATCTCCTTCCATCACTCTTAAGGTCAGATTTATAGCTGGAAGGGAATTAATGGCTATGAAATACAACCACCTTTTTTTCCAGTGGAGGAAACTGAGGTTGAGATGTTAAATAATTCCCTAGTCACACAAAGTAAGCATCTGAGCCAAGATTCAAATTCAAGTATATTCTAAATTCAAGTACAAATTCCCAGCTCCTATCATATCTAGTTGGCTTCCCTAATGTGACCCATCCCTAGTTGACTTTTCTCTATGTATCTCTCCATCTCATCTCTGTAGTATCATGCCAGACCTGTGTCTTTCATGCCTCTCCCAAATGGTTTCTCTTTATTCTCCCTCTCCTTTCCATTTGGACGAGACTATTGTACCTTCTCTCTTTCTCTGTCTCTGTTTCTCTCCATCTTTCTGTTTTTTTTCCCTTTCCCCATCTCTCTGATTTTATTCTCTATCTACTCTTTGTTCTCTCTCTCCCTGCAATCCACTGGTATCCCTTTCTTTTGACTTCCCCCTTTCTTCTTTCCATATCAGTTCCTTCTGTCTTTCTGCCATCCTCAGAAGGCTATTATTTCTATTTCACTCTCTCTCCCTCTATCCCACTACCAAGTACTATTTTTCTTCTTCCTCTTTCAATGCCAGACCCTCACATTTGGTCTTAAGGGATACTGCTTATGTAGGTGACAGAATTCAGGGCCTACACTCAGTAAATCCCAATGCACATCCATGTTCAGATATTTACTAGCTGTGTGACTCTGAGTAAGGTGCAAGTTTTATGTGCCTCAGTTTCCTACACTATAAAAGGAGAATAAAATGATGGCATCTGCTGCAGAGAGCTGTCCAGGGAAGCAAATGAGATAATATTTACTAAAGCATCTAGCACAGTGGCCTTACACATGGTAGCCACTTCATAAATACTTGTTTCTTTCCTTCCTCTTCCCTAGTGCTTTCTTTTCTTAGGAACTTCCTACTCCTTTCCCTTGTCTTTCAAATCCTGTCAACAATTCTACAGTAGCGACTTCCTTCTCTGCTTTACATCATCATTTAAGAAATGCTTGTTTTCTTCCTTCTCTTCCCAATCCCTTATTTCTTTGGAGTTCTCCTTCTACTTGTTTCCCCTTCTCTCAACAATTCTACAGTAGCACCTTCTCTCTGTCTTATCCACTTCTCCCTATCCCATTCTTTTTTTCCCTCTGTCCATTTCCTGTGTGAATCTCTCTCCTCCTCAAAAGTCTTCCAAGTCTCTCTTTTTTCTCCAGAGTTAATTCCCTGGGGGCTTTCTACACCTCCTTTCTATCACTAATAGAATTTTAAAACTGAAAGGAATAGAGGCGCCGCTGCAAGTCCAAAGATCTCATTTTGTTACAAGAGGAAGCAGTTGGAGAGTTTAATTGGTGATCTGAGGGGCATATTTTGACTCTACTTGCCATGATCTTGTCAGTAAGAGTCTTCTTTCCCTCTCCTCCTCCTCCTTCTCCTCCTCTTCCTCCTCCCTCTCTATCCCTCCTTCTCTCTCTGTGTGTGTGTATATATATGTGTGTGTGTGTGTGTGTGTGTGTGTGTGTGTGTGTGTGTGTCTCCCACTCACTGTGCCCAGTGGGCCCTTCTTGGATCTCTTCCCCACTTATTCTCTTTCCTGCCTAGGGAGTTACCCTTCTCTTTTCACTCATGACAGGATCATCCAAATGGAGTGGGCCCTTAGTGACCAATTCCAACTCTAATTTTTTTAGAGAAGGAAAATTCAAGCTAAGAAAAAGGAAGTATTGTGACTGGATACATCTTAATTTTCAGAAGCAAGTTGCTAAGGCAGGGTGATTTGACTCCAAATACAACCTTCAATCTGCTATAACAATGAGCTGCCTCTCAGTCCATTCTCTTGATATAATATGATTTTTTTGGTTCCTTGTGTAATGCTGGAGAAACTGAGGCAGGAGAGAGATTAGAGCGTTTTCAATATTTTATTAATTGGAGAGTATAATTGACTGGACAGGACTCTCGTCTCAAATTATCCAGTCAGATAGAGATAAAAATGTACTGGGACGAAGGAAACCATGTTGGTCCCAGGGTTGGAATCCAGCCATGAATGGGAGTGACCCAGCTTCTTAAATATTCTTTAGAAACAAAGAACCAAGAGGATGGGGGGAGACCATAAATCCTAAAAGCCCAGAGACAGGATGTCTGAATACCCAGAGATAAAGATGTCAGTGAGGTCTTGAGGGATATTGTAAATTCTTGAGAACAGGAGTTCTGCTCTCTTGTTTATCTTGCTAACAATTTATAACTTTAGAATAAACGGTTCCCAATCTTAATGAACCAGAGTGGGTTTTTACAACTAAGGGGATTTGACAGAACAGTTAAGGAAACTGAGACAAAGGAAATTAGTTCAGCGAAACCAAGTCAGAACAGTTAAAGAAAACTATGGAATAACACTTGATTGGGGGGGGCAGCGGGCTTCTGTTCTGGCAATAAGTCAACGATTATAGATTTTCTGGCTTTGGAGTCAGCCTCAGGAAACTCCCACACCCAATCTGTCTGATTCTGACCCCTTAGTCAGATAGCTTCTGGTCTCAAGATAGTCCTGCAGATCAAACTCCTGAGACAATAGTGACTAAGACCCCTCCTCAATTCATAGCTGACTGATAATCTGGTCAGTAATAATCTGATCAATGACAACCAAATCCCTTCCTACCTAGGAGCCAGAGAATTAGTATATCAATGATAAAAGCTGGATAAATGTCTCTCCTTGCTGTTGTTTCTCTGCTGGATTCCCTTACAATTCAGCCTGCTTGTAATGGCGTTACAATTATAATAAAACTTTGCCCCTTGGCTAAGGAGATGGGTTCAAGCCTGCAAATTCTTTTGAGACACATCACTTGGTCTCTGAACCCACACTTTTGGGTTCATTGTCTTATTCCTTCTCCCTTTTTCAATGGTATCTTCCTCTTTCCTTCTTATAATCTACATGTTTTCTTCTTTGTGTCACTCCATTCTATCACAATTATGTCTTCCCTCTTGCTCTCTTTCAAGTAGTTCTTTCCCTTTACTCTCTCTCTCTTTCTGTCTCTCTCTGCCTCTGTCTCTCTAACCTCTCTCTCTCTCTCTCCCTCTCTCCCTCTCACTGCTCACTGGTCCCTTCCATTTGTCTCTAGCTCCTCAGAGGTATGTTCCCATTCTTTTCCCAAGTGGTCTTTTCCATTTTTTCATCTTCTTTCCCCCATGTCCTGCCCAACCACATCTGGGTTCCATGGTCTGCCTCACAGCTTATTGCCCATAGTCCTCTCCCTTATTTACTCCCTTTCCTCCCTCTCTAGTAGTAGCTTTGTTTTGAATGTCACACCTCATATTTAGTGGGTTCCCTTCCCAACCTCAACATTTAGTGGCCCAGTATGGGGAGAATCTGGCCTCCCCTGGCTTGATTCTCTTCTTGTCAATGTAAACCTCCCATTTTTTCTCCCACAATCCTATAGTGGGACACCCCAAATCACTGGGAGAAGGCTTGTCTAGGTTGTCATGAGTTCCATGCTCTGCAAGTTTTCCTTGATTGGAGACACCAGACTGGGAAATACTTGCAATTTTTGACAAAGTTCCTACAGAACCTTTCACCTTCTCTGGGCTGCCAGAGAAGACAAAAGTGCTACAGCATAGCTTTTGGCAAAATTTCATGGCTTTTGGCAAATATGGGACAGTCTTCTTTCATGTCATTTGTCTATGTCTGCATCTCTGTGCAGAATGTATGTCATGTTTGTTCCGTGAGCCAGATTTTGTTACCTGGAGAAATTTAAAAATGCATCCAGCAAGAAAAAACTTCTATGCGGTAGTTAGAATGCTGGGAAAATTTCTTAAAAAGCCTAACTTTTTTCTGTGAACTTCAGCTCTGGCAATCTGGGGGTTACACCAAAAAGTTAGCTAATTAAAATTCAAATAACATCTTTACAGATTCTCAAAAGTTTTGAGAGCAAAACACCTTAGCAAATTCTCAAAATTTTGCAGGCAGCGATCAAGAAGTTTGGCAATTAGTCATTTTAAAATTTTAAGAGAAATTCCTGAAACATCTCAGTTGTGGACATTGCTAGCAAGATCAATAATAGCCCAAGCCTCTCTGTTTGCTAACTCTTCTCATCTCAGAACTGTAGGGAAATTCAAATTCTGCCTCATCTGCAGAAATAGGGGAAGCAAAATCATGAGGGCTCACACAATCTTGCCTAAATACCCCTTAACCCAGCTTGGGGGAATGGGGATGGAGTAGGAGGGGGGTCAGGCTCTATTCCCTGAGCCCTAGTACCTGAAACTACCATTCCTACCTTTTATCAAGGGATGTCCAGTCACTGCAGCTTTCAGCGGCTTCTGTCTAGAAATGCCTGGGAAGAATTTGGGTACCCCTGGCAGCACCCAGAAAGCCAATCAGCCTCTGCATTTGGTAAGACCACCATTCTCTGTCTCAATGATATGATTAGCTAAGAAATTTGGGGCAAATTATTTTATCTCTGCCCAGTTTTCTGATTTGTAAAGAGAAATAATAGTTGTTGTTGTGAAGACCGCATAATTGTAAAAGTACTTAGCATAAAACATGCTATTTGAATGTTAACTGCCTTATTGGATATAATTGCATCATATTTGATAACTTCATGAGGTTTTTTTTAAATGTGACCAACAGATAAATGATTTCTATGTGTATGTATGTATGTGTAAGTGGGAATTTGTTTGCGATATGATAGTAAAAGTAATTTTAAAGGAAAGCTCATTAAAAGGATCTATGTGCACTAATGGTGTTAATAGAAGAGTTTGTAACTAGGAAAACAGAAAAACAATTTGCCACTATTTTAAAAAAAAAAACTCTGGTTAGACTCAGACTTCTGAGGGCCCTGAGAGTATAAAGTGACACCTTTTTATGACTCAAAAAAGAGAAATGATTTGGGTGAATTGGAAAATAACCAAATGGCAATTGTTTGTCTAGGCTCATTAACTAATCCGTTCTACCTCAATTTTAAGAATTGTCTTGTTTTCTCCCTGAAACACAAGGGAAACTTAGTTAAGGGAATAGAAACTGCAGCTAAGACTATTTGACTATTACTTAGGAAAATTCTAAAATTGTTAACTAAGTAACTTGGAGTTGTCGTCATGTTAAGCCTTTTCGGTTCACCTCCAAGTCTGAGGTGTGCAGCTCCTTTCCCCCTTCGCAGAGTGGGGGGACATGGCAAACAGTGTAATGGGCTGAGGTTTGAGTTGCTGCACTGAGGTCCCAAGTACGTGAGGCTAAATAGTAATTGGGCTGTACTCTATTCATATACATGATTGGATAAAGAATGGTCCCTGCCCACTCTCCGTGCAAGTCCTGATGTGTTGTACAGGAAATGATGATTTTGGTGGGTGGAGGCAGAGGGGAGAGACAGGAAGAGAAACTGGGAGAGATTGGGCCTGGGTTCTATACTCCTGGCTGCTGGTCGTGTGGCTGCTAGTCTAGCTAGCTTCTTGACTCAGCTGCACACATTGCTATCGCTGATTCTCTTCCATCTCCGATCCTTCTTCACTGAGAATAAAGACTGACGATTTTCCTCTAACCTGAATTCCTGACTCCTGCTGATTTTAAAAATACGCGATCTTCACAAAACAGCACACAGCCCATGTTGGGGTGGGCAATTTAGTAAGCTCAATCCCCCTAAATTTATATGCTTGCCAGTTTTCTTGAAAACATAAGCAAGATCAGTGACTCTGAGAAATAAGTCTGTTTAGGATTCATAGTTTCCAAACAAGGAATGCATTTACTGATGCAGGTGTGGTCCGCTTAAAAATTGATTTATTCCTTTCTTTCTGATTCCCAACCCCTCCTAGTTCTGATGCCTTATCAATCCAGGACCTTTTGATTCACAAATCCTGGTCCCTTTGAATTCCAATAGAAGATCCCGGCCTGTCCCAGCACCACCTGAATCTGAACCAACTTGGGACTCCACCCACAGGCTAGAGGCTAGCTAAATCTCTCATTATAAAAGAGTTAAGCTGCAACCCTATCTTTGCAGAGGTTCCAAACATGCCAGCCTTCCGCCTGGCATGCCAGAACCCTCTGTCCACTGGAACCCTGTTTCTGATGCCCTTCTTATCTCTTTATCCTCACCTGTTTCCTTAACTATACTTTAACCTTACTTCCAAACCCCATAATAAACCTCTTTTATCAATCTAGCTTTTATCAATCTAAATTCCTTTATTGGGAACTCTCACACCACTACTAGACTTCATTTAACTCCGTATCCTTGCGCCGAATCCCATGGGGTTGCAGGGGAACTCTATTTGACTCCCTGTACCCCAAATCTGCCACTAGACCTCAATTTCATTTAGGTACCTCATACCTAATTTCATTTAGGTACCTCATATCTAGACCTCATCATTTACTAAGAATTTATAAGCCTGTATAATGATTGATCCTTTGAACCAGGGTAAGTTTAACCATATAAAACATGTTAAACAAAATCTCTTTATGGGTTTAAGTCCTGATAAACTTTTAAAATAATGCATCTAGCCCTAAGCTGCAATTGCCAGAATTTTCGATTAGAGATAAAATCTCTTGGGACTGGAGTTCTGAATTTGATTGCCTGATCATTACGTCAGTAGCCCACCCTCTGAGAGATAAGGGATCACCTTTAACCTGCCTCACTCTAGGCATGAAGAGGGAAATTAAGAAGCAGGTTAATCATGACAGACTTAGGAAAGTTACACTAACCTGGACCCCACTTCTCCAGAGGGGACCACTGTCCTCAGCATTAAGCAGTCTGCCCCAGACATTTGGAGGAAGCTGCAGAAGTTAGCCTTGGGACCTCAAACTTCCCAGACTCAACTATGAGAAACAGCTTTTGGAGTTTTTAATAATAGGGACCCATAGGACCAGAGCAAGAAACAAGAAACAGGCTCAATTTTTAGCTGCTGCCATATCTGGGAACCATGGGGTTTATATGTCACAACTAGGGCTGCTGGGCTTACAACTGTCACTGGAGGAAACTCCCAGGACCTTGCCCCAAGTGAAATCAGGCACTGATGTCAGGGCACTGAAAGAAAGACTGCCACAGAAGGGTTGGGCAGCCCCCACCGCCACCACCATTGCCCTGTTCTCTTGTGTCCTCAGGACCAGGAGTCAAGGTGCCTGGAGTTTGGCCAGGCTCCCAGTTAGTCCATCATGACAGCCAAACCCAGGGTAACTTTAGATGTGACAGGGAAAACCTTTGAATTCTCCTTTTGATACAGGGTCTCTTTTTCTCTCTTCCTCTGATACTCTGGTATTACCCTCCCCTCCCCTCATAGAGTAATGGGGATTGAAGGGAAACTTAAGAACTGTTTGGGGACCTCCCCTCTGTCCTGCCAGTTTGGTGACCTGTTATTTAAACACTCCTTTCTTAAAAGACTCACAGTTTCTTTTTGCTTCTGAAGGGGCAAATCCAGGGGAACGTAACCGCCCCTTTCACCGATGTTCATGGCTAATATGGGTTAGATGGGATCTTCATCTGCAGCCCTACCCAAGATGCTTCTCTGGCATTAGTCATAAATACCCTTAACTTCCAGCTCTCTGGAAGGGCTATGAAAGGCCCACATAGTCTTATCAATCTGTTAAAATCCTGAAAGCTAAACTAATCTCTTGCTCTGCCCTTAGCCCACCTAATGAAAGGTGGGGCCAAGCCCTAGGGGCTTTGACTGCTCAAAGAAACTTGGTGTCCTTGGGCTGCCCCTCCTGCCTCAGAGCAGTGGCTGCCACAGCCCTTCTAATTGAGGGAGCCTTGAAGCTCTCTCTAGGCCAACGATTGGAGGTTCTAACCCCCCACCAGGTTCATTTTGGCTCTCACAGAGTTTCGGAATTGGGGAAAGGAGTGAGAATGAACATCTATACTGACTCCAAATATACCTTTCATATTTGGCATCTCATAGGGCTAGATGGAAAGAAAGGGGACTTATGGCAGCAAAAAGTTCTCCTATTATGTATGCAAGGGAAACAGGCTTGCAGATTCAGCTGCCTGTGCTGCTACCCATTTACCCCTGAGCATGGCACCTTTACTTGCCCAGCTGGAAAGAAAGAGGGCACACTCTTTCTCCTTCTGGCTCGTTTTGAACACCCTCAGGCCAGCTTCTAATACAAAAGCAAGCCAGTGGGAACTTCTTTCTGGCCTACCCAGCTCTTTGCAGAGCCACTCTGCAACCTTCACTCCTCAAATAACTTAAAAGGTGGCTGAAGCACTCGGGATTAGCTTTCTTTCTTTCTTGTTATTTAGGAGAGCTTTACTCCTAGTATTTTCTTTCCAGTTGTCCTGGTGTCACTCTATGGGTCCCTGCCAGTGGGGAGATAACTCCTTAGTCTTTAGTCAAGCCAGGGAACTCAGCGGGCAGTGGGGACATTCAGAATTGTTGGCAGCCCATATATGCAACCTGATCAATCGTTTGCAAAGGCCCCATTCTCAAAAGTCCCCATCCCCACCCTAGATGCCAGCCCATTTGTACTAGCTACCCCCAGGGGAATAACTGTAAGCTGACTTCCCTTGTTTTCTTGCCAGAAAGATAATAATTGTGGGATATCCATTAATGCTTCTATACTACCTTCCTCGAAGCTTCTCCGTAACCTCCTGAGAACCAACATTCTGAAGCCAGCCAGTGGGAGCTTCTATGGCCTACACCAAGCTACTCACTCGAAAAAAAGCTCTCCAATCCCTTGTGAAACTTATTTTCACTTGAAACAAGCTAGGAGAAACAAGATCTGTCAAGTGTGTCCAGTTTGTGAAAGGGCTGCTAAATTCCCATCCTGAAGCCTGTCTGGAGGAGAGGGGTACACACTTAGGAAAAGACTGGCAGATGGATTCTACACATATGCCCCGTCTTGGGGGCTTCAAACTGCTTTTTGGCTTTTGTTGTCGCCCTTACTAATTGGGTAAAAGCCTTCCCTTGTAAGACTGAAGGCTCAGGTTTTCACTAAAGGAGATCAAAGCCATTAATTATTATCTCTGCTCTGCATGTCATCCTCTCTACCCAAAGCTTAACACCTTTTAAACATTATGCTGCTTGAACCCGAGGTCAGCTGAGTGCTCCTTTCACTGTGTATAATGCCATTACTCCAGACACTGCCCCTGCCCCTTCAAGGAGACAAAGATGGGGATTTTGGGAAGACATTCTTTGGTGTTTATCCTAGGAAAAGCTGTTTGGATGAGAGGTATTCAGGATAGCCTCATCTCCCCCCAACCTTCCTCTGGGTGGGGTTCTTGTCTATTATGCCTACTAGCTAAACTTTTAAGTATTCATTTTGCTCCTATTTGGCCCCTGCATTTGAATCTACTTGGGAGATTTGTTTCCTCCTGGTTCCAAGCCATGAACTTCCAACTTACTCATTCAGTCTGAATACTATTGGCTAACTGAGTGTGAAACCCAGAGTCCCCCCGAATGCTGCTGCCGCCATCTTGCCTCCCCTCCTCAGTCTGGAGCCCCACTAAGGAGGGCCCTATTCTACCCTTATCACCATGAAGCAGCTCCAGAAGATGAGACCTCCGTCTCTTTGTCCCAAATGAATTTGGGGTACAAACTGCTTGAGAGGGGAAATAGGATGTCATATGATTTTGTGGGCCCCAGATTTTGGGAGGGGCTTCTGTTTTGGCAATAAATCGGTGACTCTAGATTTCCTGGATTTGGAGTAGGCCTCAGGAAACTCCCACCCCCAATCTGTCTGATTCTGACCCCTTGGTCAGATACCTTCTGGTCTCAAGATAGTCTCACAGATCAAACTCCTGAGAACAAAAGTGAATAAGACCACTCCTCAATTCATAGCTGACTGATAATCTGGTCTGTAATAATCTGATCAATGACAACCAAATCCCTTCCTACCTAGGAGCCAGAGAATTAGCCTATCAATGATAAAAGCTGGATAAATGTCTATCCTTGCTTCTGTTTCTCTGCTGAATTCCCTTAAAATTCAGGCGGCTTGTAATGGCGTTACAATTACAATAAACCTTTGCCCCTTGTATAAGGAGATTGGGTTCAAGCCTGCAAATTCTTTTGAGACACCATGGGACATGGGTCTGACCCCAAACTTTTGGGGTCTTCCTTCCCAACCTCAACACTCTTCAACCTCAAATGTGCTCCTCCATGGTACTTTAGCTCCCTCCTCTCTGCCTCTCCCATGCTCCACAGGGGTCTCTTCACTCTCTCCCTGTCAAATTACCCAGTGTTCTTTTCCCTCCCTCTTTGTTTCTCCTTGTCTTTGTGTTACCCATTATGACACATATCATAATAAAATACTATTCAAATGAAAAGAATCCTGCTAGACATGGATCCCAGTAGGCCTGTAAGTCTAGAACTCGGGTCCTCCTCACTCGAAGCCCTGTGCTTTACCCCCAGGAGAACCAGCTGCCTCATCCACCACCTTCACTCTCCCAGTTCTCTGTCGTCCTTTTTTGATGTCTCTGCCATGCCATTATCTCTCTACCTTTGTCTGTCTTTAAAGGAGTTTTCCTAATGACAGTATTTCTCTCCTCATAACCTAATCCCTAGAGACCTTTCTGTTCTTCTCAGAAAATCACAGGATTTTTGAACAAGAAGTTACTTCAAAGGCCTTTAAGTTTACTACCACAATATTGAATTAGAAGAAAATGGGATATAAAGCAAGTGCTAAGTGTCTTGTGCAGGGTCACTCTATGAGTTTATGAGGCAGCCTCCACTTCAGCTTGTCCTGACCCCCAGCCCATGGTTCTGTCCAGCACGGCCCCTCCTGGCCCCTTTGGCCCCAGCTCTCTCCTTATTGGTCTCATGCTTTTTCTCCCTTTCCTCCCTTCACTTGTGCACTTCCATCACCAGCCTGTGAGTGTCAGATATAGATTTGAAATTCCCATCCCTGTCCTTGACAATACAGTCCACTGTGAGCCCCTGCTGCCTCAAAGCATCCTCAGGCCCTGCGGCTTTATCCCTCCTGCCTCACTGCACAGGCTGCACAGGGCCCAGGCTGGTCCCTAGCACACACTGGGAGAACCAGCTGCCTCACCCACCAACTTCACTCTCCCAAGTCTCTGTGGTCCCTACCCCTCCACTCTTACTTTCTGGTTGTCTCTGTTTCTGTCTATCTTTGTCTCTAATCCAATTTTCTTTGTAACTGTATCTTTCTCCCCTAGGTTTTCCTCTTCTTTCTCATTCAACAATAGAATTTTAAAGGGAGAACCTAAGTAAAAAAAAAAAAAAAACTTTGGCTTCACAATCATCATTTAAGAGAATAAACTGATGTTTAAAGCAGGTGGTAAGTGCCTTGCTCAAGGTTACACAGCTCTACATTTGGGAAGCAACCTTCTACTTCAACCTGCTCTGGCCAGAATGACCCCTCCCTGCCCCTTTGGCCCCATATCATTCACAATCGCCTCATGCTTGTTTTCTCCCTTTCTTCCCTCCACCTGGAAACTTCCTTCACCAGCTGTGAGTGTCAGGTATAGATTTGCAATTCCCATCCCTGTCCCTGACAATCTGATCCACTTTGAGCCCTTGCAGCCTCAGAGCATCCTCAAGTCCTGCTGCTTTATCCCTGCTGCTCTTCTCTCCTGTCTCACTGGACAGTCAGCACAGGGACCGGGCCTGCCCCTAGAACTCTCCCATTAGCAGTGTTTTCTTCCTTTACTCTCTCACCCACAAATACACTCTTCTGTCTTCTCTGTATTTCCCCCAGATATACAAAATTTCCTCTTTTCATGTTTTCTCCTTTTCCTCCATCCCAGTTTTCCTTTCTTTTTGTCACTCAAATAGTGTATGCCTTTTTTCTCATCTTTTTCTCTCCTCCCTAATGGTAATTCCTTTCTGCCCCCCTAATTGTCTGTCCTCCATGATCTGTTTCCCTTGTTTTTCTCCAGTTCTATTTGCAATTGTCTTTTTCTTCTTTCTTTCTCTTGTTTTTTTTTTAACAAGTGGTTCTTTCACTTTATTTCTCCCCATGCCATCCTCCCTCATGGAATCTTCCTTCTCTAGCCCCCTGCCATTTCCTATATCCTCTTCTGTATCCTTTTCCCAGGCCCTGCCTTCTTTCTCTCTATTCCCTGTAATCGGTGGTCCCTTGCCTTAAACTGTCTCTTTACTCCCCATCACAGTTAATTGTTTTCATTTTCTCACTCCCTTTGAATGCAATCATTCTTTCCCCCATCCCCTGTGCTATCTTCATTTTGTCTCATTCCCTTTCCCAAGTGTCTCTTGTTTCTTTTCCCCTCTTTAATACCCAATGTTAATATCTCTTTTACCCCTTCCTCTATCCATATCATTCCCTTCTCATAGTCTCACACCTTCTTTCTCCTTCAGTGGAATATTCCTTCTCCCTTCTCTTATTCCTGTACTCAGTTCCTTTTGTTTCCCCTTTCTTACTCAGTGATCTCTTCCATCTTGTTCTTTCTTCTCTTCCTAGTGGTCCTTTCCTTTTAACATCTCTGTCTGCCTGTGGGTGTGTTTCTCTTGTCTCTCCATCCCTTTTTTTCTTTTCTTCCTTACTCTGTTGTATCTTTTCTTTGTCTCCAGCTGTTACCTCAAGGGTCCTTCCCTTCCTTTTCCCAAGTGATATTTTCCATTTGTTTCTTCATCACCTTTGTCCAAGGCCCTCACAAATCACTTCTTTGCTTCTGCTTCAAAGACTATTGCCCGGCATCCCCTCCCTGTCTTCCTTCTCTCGTCCTAGGTTTATTTTGTTCCATTCTCCCCATGTTTTTTGAGCTCTCACCTTGGTCTTTCTGTATCCTCATGCCATCCTAATTACTTCTTTCCTCTGTTTTATCCTCTTATCCAAAATGGCCCCTTCCATTTCTCTCTGTCTCTCTTCCTCAGCCCAGTGGTCTCTTCCCTCTCTAGCTCCCCATTACCCAGAAGTCTTCTCTCTCTCAAAGTCTCCCTGTCTCCACCCGTGTGTCTGTCTCTGACTCTCTGTACTGGACTGGCCTCTGCTCTATCTGCCCACATGCTCACTTGGCCCCTCCCTTTGGCTCTCCCTGTGCTCTGTCCATGGTACTGAGTTAGCTGCATGTCTCTTGCTGCAAGAAGCCCTTTCCCTGAATCTCCATCCTCTGCCTCTTTGGTAATCTTTCCTTCTCGTCTGTTCCCGTCCAGAATCTCAGAGAGCTTGAAGTTCAGTGAGTGGCCATTCTAGTCCAAGACCTTGTTATAGAGCTGGAAGTTGTGATGGTTTATAAACTTGTCCATGGCCAAATATCCAGTAATTTTAGAGAGAAGAAACTGAACTCTTGTTATCTGTATTCAACTTCATATATTCGTATCCCCCCGCAAGTTAGCTGTGCTTCTCTACCCCGACTTATGCCTGGTGAGCTCTCTCCCTTGCTTCTCTCTTCACTCAATGGCCTCTTCCCACTGGCTATTTTTTCTTGATCCATCAAACTTATGTAGATCCGTCACTCTTTTTCCTACACTCAAACCTCAAAGGGAAAGAACACTTAAAGGCCACATCTAACCCCATGTTCAGAGGTCTGAGGGAGGTTAGGTGACTGTCTAGTCTAGAAATTGTCAGACTAGGTTTTGAACTCATCTGGAAATGATTGAGAATAGTAGCCTAGGGGCAGCTATATGGCACAGTACATAGCACACAGGGCCTGAATTTAGAAAGACCTGAGGTCAAATACAGCTTGAAATATATAACATTTCCCAGCTATGTGACCTTGGACAAGTCACTTAAACTGTATTGCCTCAGAAAAATAGAAAAAAAGGAGAAGAAAGATGGTTCAGCCTATTGTGTCACCTATTGCCTCTCCCTCTAATCACAATTCCCTTTTGATTATATCCCTGCAGCATCACTTGTG
Organism: Dasyurus viverrinus; assembly: GCA_020854095.1. Taxonomy (NCBI): domain Eukaryota; kingdom Metazoa; phylum Chordata; class Mammalia; order Dasyuromorphia; family Dasyuridae; genus Dasyurus; species Dasyurus viverrinus. Next base: position 62,936,416 of record CM037003.1, read on the forward strand.
ATTTGCTCCAGCTGTTCCCAAGCTTTATCCAGTGTGGTTATAAATTACCAAGTTTTCTTATCTTGTTCTCAGTTTGTTACTGTGTCTCTCCTCTTCCTCTTTCTGATTTTATTCCAGTATTATTTTCATTTCCCCAATAACTAAACTAAACCATAGTTTCTTCCTTTCCCAGTGTCCTTAATGGTCTTTTCTCTTTTCTCCACCCCTTCCCTCCCAGTAGTACCTTTCTCATCTCTCCCCACCAAACACAGTGTTCGCTTTGGCCCTTCTCTTTTTTCTCCTTTCTCTCTGCTCACTACCTAGTGGGACCTTTCCTACCTGCCACATCCAAAGTGAATCATTCCTATAATTTCTCTTTTCCTTTCCCTCTCCTAAATGTTATGCTCTTATTCCTCTCATTCCAGTTCCCTTCCCTGTGGCATCCTCAATGATCTCTTATATCACTCTTCTTTCTTTTTCATGGCCAATGAGTTTGATTCTCTCCCTCTATTCCTTAACCAGTGGTCCCTTCCATATGTCTGTCTCCTTCTCTTCAGTGGCTTGTGCCCTCTTCAACCCTGTTATTAAGACATCTTTGACCTTTGCCTCTTTTTCTACTCCTTGGTTTTACTTACTTCTTAATTTTTGACTCTATGATTCTCCCCTGATGACCTTTGATCTCTCTCTTTTTTTCTCCCTCTTCCCACTCCCTAAAGGTCCTTTATTTTTTTCTTTCCCACCTCCACTATTTGTTTCTCCCCTCAAGAAAGAGTGGACCGTTTATGTTGTTGAGTCCCTTCACCCTCTATTCTCAATTTCCATTCCTACTGTCTCTCTACCTCTATCCAAAATGGTCCCTTCTCTTTCTGGTTCTTCCTCTCCCCCATCTCCAGGTGTCCTTTCCCTTTTTGCTCTCCTTCAGCAGGTATCTTCTCATTCTCAACACATTTATAGTCTTTTTCTCTTTTGAACTCCCCCTCTCTGATGGTGTTTCTCTTGATTTCTCCCTATCACTAGTATTTTAACAACATTTCTCCCTGTGTGTCTCTACGACTAAACATATACTAGTCATTTTCACCCTCTTTCATCACTCTTAGAATTAGAGATTTAGAGCAGGAAAAGGACCTCAGGGAAAAAAAAAAAACCACTTCAGGGGAGGAAACTGAGGCTGAGGATACTATAGGTTACTGTCTATTTCTGTCTCTTTGTGTGTCTATCAGGGAAACATTTAAAAAGATCTCTGTACTTTTCTGCTCCCTTGCCTTTCCCTCTTTTTCTGTCCTATGCCCTCTGTAACATTTTCCTTCTGTCTCTCAGCTCTCAGAAATCTATTACCTGATTCTCACTCTGTATATTCTCCTTTTCTCTTTGGCTCTAACGTTACTGGAGATGTAGAACTCTAAGTATTCTTAGACACCACTGCTAAACAGTTCCTTTTAGGAAGGAAGGAAGCAAACCAAGGAATAAGCGTCTGGAAGGCAGTAAAGGTTGTACTGTACAATGTACAAATATTAATGTGTTTTGTTCCCACAATACCAATGGGAAGTAGGGCCTATTATTGCCACTTCGCAAAGCTTGATAAACTGAGGGAGACAAAGGTTAAACAACTTGTGAAGAACAAAAGAGCTAGTAAATGTCTGGGGATTATGTACTGACAGAATTTGAATTTATTTCTTCCTGATACTAAGCGCATCACTATATTCATTATATCACCAAGCTCTCTCTACCACTACCTCTGTGTCCCTTTTCTTTCTTTCACATCATTTGCGGCATCAAAATTCTATGTCTAAACGTACTCCACAATTCTCTCTCCCTTACCCATGTATTTGCTGCTTCCTCCTGTCAAGATCTGTTTGTCTGTTTTCCTCTTCATTATAAACCTATTGCTTCTCTTTTATTTCTCTCTCTCTCTCTCTCTCTCTCTCTCTCTCTTCTGCATATCTGCAGCTCTCTGACATCTTCAGGGCCACTGGGTTCAATATCCTCTTTCTAAAGCACAGGAAATTCAGGTTTAACCAAGTTAACATGTCCATGAGAAAACAGCCAAAGACACTATGAAGAAAAATTAGAAACCAAAACTTCCCTGATTCCAAATCCTATGCTATGAAATGGACCTTCTCCTCTCAATCCCAAGACTCAGCTCTGCTTCATACTGACTCTAGGCCTCTTAACTCAAGTACTAAAGCATCACTATCTTGAGGATCCCTTCCTTTTGTATCTTGACACCATCATCAGCTTCTGTCTCTGACTCTCTCTCCTGGATTGGCCTCCACTCTATCTGTCCACATCCTCACCTGTCCCCTTCCTTTGACTCTCCCTTTCCTCTGTCCATGGTATTCCCTTTCCTCTATATCTATTTCCTTCTCAGAATCTGCCTCTACCCTATATTAAGCAGGTTTTCCTTTCTGTATTGTAAAAGCACAGAACCTTAGAGAGAAGGAATAAATCTGGGAGGCCAATCAGTCCAAAGACCACTTTTGAAAGAAAAGGAAACTGAGAAATGGAGTTTTTGTGATGTGCTGAGGGACACACAACCAGTATGTTTTTAGAGGAGGTGGAAAACATATCATTTTTGTCTATAGTTACTATATTCTGGTTTATAGGGGGCTTACCTTAAATCTCTCCCTTCATGCTGAGTAGGCCTTTCATTAATTCTCTTCCTGATCTTCAGTCCGGTGGGGCTTGCCCTTCTCTCTCCCTCAATGATGGAATCTTCCAACTAGAAGGTCCCCTAAGTGGCCAACGCCATCTCCATCATTTTTAGAGGAAGAAATTCAAGCTGAGAAGAATTAAGTGGCTGAAACTGTTATTGATTTTCAGAAGTAAATTACTAACTCAGGGGGATTTGGCCCCAAATCCCTCCACCTTCTATCTGTTTAAGCAAAGAGCTCCCTCCCGGTCCATCCCCTTCTTCCTCAGAAGTGTCTCCATTGGGTCCTTCAGCTCCTTGCTCTCTGCCTCTTCCCCCCAGTGATTTCTTCGTTCTATCCCTCAAATTACCAACTATTCTTTTCTCTCTGGGTCTCCCTGTCTTTGTCCTGCCCTTCCCCAAACTGGCCCACCCCAAGGGCTCTGCCTTCTGCCTTTTGGTGCTCATCCCCTGTCCTCCATCCCTTTTTGTCTCCCCCCCTTTCCTGTGTACAAAGTGGGCTTTGTCCTGTTATATCTCCTTGACCGTACTCCCCAAAAGCCTTTGGCAGCTCTCTGCCACCTCAGTTAGCCATTTCCTTCTCTTTATGTCACTTATAAAATTCTTGACTTAGAGGTGGAAAAAAATTAAGGGACATTGAATCTAACCATGAAGAAACTAAGGATTACACATATAAGGAGAACTGATTCTGGGAGAGGGAGCAAGACTGTAAGTCAGCCCCAGAATTCAGGTCCTCCTGACTCCAGGTCCCAAGCTTTACCCACTTGGAGAACCAGCTGCCTCACCACCACCCCCCCATAATGCTCCTAGTTCTCTGTGGTCTCTTTTTGGTGTCTTTCTCTATCTTTGTCACTCTTTCTGTGCTTTTGTCTGTCTCTCTAATGGAGTTTGCTCTCTGCTTTTCTCTCCTCCCCTTCAATCCTCAGACTTTTCTCTTCTTTCTCATAAAAGCACAGAATTAAAAGCCTTTGAATTCAATTTAAGAGAGATGAAACTGAGCTCTAAAGCAGGTGCCAAGGGCCTTGTGCAGGGTCACACATCTCAGAGCGTGTGAGGCAGCCTCCACTTTAGGCTATCCTGATCCCCAGCCCATGGCTCTGTCCTTCTCTCCGGCCCCAGCTCTTTCCTCATTGGTCTCATACTTGTTTCCCCCCTTTCTTCCCTCCCCCTGGGCATTTCCATCTCCAGCCTGCGGGTGTCACTCTTGCATTTGGAATTCCCCTCCCTGTCCCTAACAGTCCGATGATCCACTGTGAGCCCTTGGGGCCTCAGAGCATCCTCCGGCCCTGTGGCTTTATCCCTCCTGCTCTTCCCTCCTGTCTCACTGCACAGGGCCCAGGCCTGTCCCTGACAGTCTCCCCTTAGCAAGTGCTTTCTTCCTTTGCTCTGTAGCCCTTGGCCGTCCTCCCACAGACACTCTCTGCTTTCTTCTATTTCCCTCAGGGGTTCATAATGTTCTCTTCACTGTTTCTTTCCTTTTCTCCACCTCAGACCGCACTATTCTGTTCCCTTTGTCACTGTGCCCGCATCTCCAGTGATTCCTTCCATTTGTTTCTCAGCTTTCTCTCCCCTCCCTAATGGTACCTTCCATCTCCCTCCATCTGCATCCTCCTTGGTCTCTTCCCTTTTTATTTCCTCTCTCCTCTTTCTCCATTGGTCCTTCCTCTCTACTACTTCCTCCTCAGCAGGGGTTCTTTTCCTTTTTCTCCCCATTTCTTGTTTCCTGTGTTATGTTCTCCTTTCTGTCACTTTTTTTCTCCACATGAAAGTGGTTTCTTCCTTCTTTTCTTCCCTTAACACCAGTTCCTATAATCTCTTTCTTTTGTCTGCCTCTTCCTCCATTTTTCAGCGGTTCCTTCTTTCTTTTCCAGCAATCAGTGGTCCAACTATTAGACTGCACTTTGCTTCTCATAATTGTTCATATTTTTCCATCTTCTCTCTTATTTTTTTGCTCTAATCATTGCTATCTTCCTGACCCCTATCCCTTATTCTCTCTTCCTTTTATCTCATTCTTCCTTTTTCTTTCCCAAGACTTCCTTGCCTTTTTATCTCTAATATTCTGTGGTTATTTCTGTTGCCGCCACTCTTTCTAACAGTATTGGTCTGTTCTCACTCTCACTCCTTCTCCCTTCTTTAGTAATATCTTCCTTTTCCCTCCCCTTAGTATCCATATTTCCTTCTTATTATTCCCTTCTCTTTCTTTCCCAATCACCCCGAATTTTCTCTCTGTGTGTCTCTGTCTCTCTATCTCTCTGTCTCTGTCTCTTTATCTCTCTGTCTATCTCTCCTCTCAGTTTCTGACTAACTTCCTCCTCCTTCTCTCAACTTGTGGTCCCATTTCTTTACCTCTAAATATACAGGCTTCCCTTCACATCCCTTTCTCACATGCTCTTTTCCATTGTTTCTTCTTTCCCTTGGATTCTATGCAACTAGGTTCTGGAGTACACTTTCTGCCTCAAACTTCATTGCCAATAGTCTCCTCTATTATTTCCTTCCTCCATAATTGTGGCTTTCCCTTATTCATCTATCCCCATGTTCAGTGAACCCTTCTCTCTGTCTCACCTCCAATCCCATCCAACTTAGTAGCCCTTCCCTCTGTTTTTCTCCTCTCATCTGAAAGTGCCATTTGCTTTTTCTCTCTGTGTCCTTCCTCAAAGACATTTTTCCTTTCCCCCACACCTGCTCTGGTCACACTCTTCTTCCATATATCATGCTGGCCTGTTCTATTTGTCTCCCCTCAAAGCCCTGGAAAACTCTTCCCCTCTCCCTTCCTCCTCTCTCCCCAGTGTTCTCCTCCGTTTCCCCCTGAAAATGTCTTTTTTACTCTTTTTACTTTTACACAATGAGTGATTGTCCCCCGTCACTCATTCAATAATACATTCACAGCTGGGAAGTGAATTAGTGGCCATAGAATACAATCATGTTTTTCAGTAGAGGAAACTGAGGCTGAGAGGCTATGTCTTTGTGCAGACTCACAGAGAATATGTCTGAGTCAAGATTCAAAAGCAAGTTGATCTAAATTTAGGTACAATGTTCTGTCTATTGTGCTATCTAGTCGGCTTCCCATCCCCAGCTGACTTTTCCCTGTTTCTCACCCGCTAGTCTCTTCCTCTTCTGGTCCCATACAGCTTTCCTTCACCAACAGCCTTCCAAATGTTTTCTCCTCATTCTCCCTCTTTTCCATTCAAAGGAGCTTGTGAGTCCCTTCCTTTTTATGATCTGTCTCTTCTATCTTTGTCTCTATCTCTGACTGTCTCTGTCTGCCTTCCCCGTTCTCTCTCACTTCTCTGTTTTCCTCCTCTCCTTTTTTCTCTATTTGCAATCCAATGCTTTCCCTTCCCTTTGACTTTCCAGTTGTCTTTTCCCAGTTGCTCTCTTCCTCTTCTTCCTAATCAGTGATTCTTTCCCCACATCCCATCCGATAGTCTTTTCCTTTATTCTTTCTCCTTTTCTCTAATTAATTATCTGTTCCTTTACACTTCCCCCTCCCTGCCCAACACTGTTTATCCTTTTCATTTTCTGTCTCCCTTCTCTTTTCTTTGCTTTTTTCCTTAAAACCACATCCTCTACATTCCCTTTGTCTTCCTGCCACCCACTTATGCTTCCTAATGGTTCCTCCCTCTTTTTCTTTTCAAAATATTGCAGTTTTTTGTTTTATCCCTTTTCTATACGAACTAGTTCCTTCTCCTTTTCTCACTCCTTCTCCTTCTTTATTAGTATCTCCATTCTCCCTCCCTTTATTCCCCATATTTCCTCCTTTTGTTTCCCCTCCTTTCTTTCCCAGTGATCCCTTACATCTGGCTCTGTCTTTGCTTCCTACTGGTCCTTTTTTAATACTTTTCTCTCTGTTTCTGTGTGTTTGTGTGTGTGTCTCTCTGTTTTTCTCTCTACCTCTTTTTTGTCTCTCACTCTGTATTTCTTTCTCCTTAATCTCCAGCTGCCCAGAGGTCCCTTGCCATCCTCTTTCCCAAGATCTTTTCCATCAGATCCTCCTCCTTTCCCCTAACACCTACTCAATTTCTTGAGTTCCACTGTCTGATAAATTCTTTATTGCCAATAGTCTATTTCCTTTCTGCCTAAAAGTGTTTCCCCCTAATGAGGGTTTTTTTCCTTCCCATATTTAGTACATTCTCCCCTTTGTCTCCTCCACCCCATCATATCTTTGTCACCTCTTCCCTCTTCTCATATCCAAAATGGCTCCTTCCCTTTTTTCTTTTCTTCCTTTTTTCCCAATGATCGTTTTTCTTACCCCATGCCCACAATTTTGCTAGTGACACTCTTCTGCCATATCTCATGGTGGTAGTTTCTCTTTCTTTCTCCCCAGAGATCTAGTAAATTTTCTCTTTCTCTTTTCTCCTCTCTCCCCAGTGGTCTCTTCCTCTTTTCTCTGAACAATGGTCTCTTCTCCTCTATCTCCTTCCATCTCTCATAAAATCATCAATTTATAATTCAAAGAGACATAACATATATGAAATAGAGTTTCTGACCTTTCATCACTCATAGGATTATAGATTTAGAGATGGAAAGGACTTCAGGGCCATGAAATACAATCACTTTCTTTAGGGGAGCAAATTGAGGCTCAGAAACTCTAAATTACTATCAGTGTCTCTCTGAACCAAACTTCTAATGAGATCTCTCTATATTGCCTGATGTCACATTTCTTTGACAATCTTCCTTTCTAATGACCTCTGAAATGTCTTTCACCCATGTCCACAATGGCCTTCCTTCATTCTCCCTCTCCTTTCAAGTTAAAAATCCCTTTGTATATTATTTTTCTTTCTCTGCCTCTACTTCTGTGTTTGTCTCTGTCTTTGTCTCTCTCTGTCTCTGTCTCCCTTCCCCCTTTTCTCTGACTTCTCTGATTCCTTCTGCCTTTGGTCTCTCTATCTCTATCTCCCTGCAATCCATTGCCATCCCTTCCTTTTCCCTGTCTCCCCTCTTTCCACACTACTTTACTCCTTCAATTACTCTGACTTCTCTACAAGTCTTGTCTCTATTTCACACTCTCTCCCTCTAGCCCAATGATAAGTTACATTTTTTACCAATCACAGATTGAGTTTTGGACATGTCCTCACAGGCTTCTACATATAATATCATCATTTGAGAGAGAAGGAAGCTGAGACTGGGAGAGTGACAGAGATTTGCAGAGAGACAGAGTGGAGAGTAGGATCTGCACTCAAATCCACGAGGCTCCAGGAACATGGCCTGTGCATTAGAAAGCGTGCTAGGCCTGGAATTAGTAAGACCCAAGTTCAAATTAAACTTTAGATATTTCTTACTGAGTGAACCTCAGCTAGTCATAATCTCAATGTACTTTTTTGCCTTAATTATAAAATAGGAACTATATAAGGAAGGAACATCATGGAGCTGTCCTAGGTATCAAATCAGACAATATTTGAAAAACATATTTTCTTCCTTTTCGATCTCTCCCTCCACTTCTCTCTCTTGTCTTTCAAAATCACAGTCAACAATTTTGCAGTAGCGCTTTTCATCTCTGCTTATCAACACTGTAAATGGCCCCCTCCTTTTCTCCCTTTCCAACACTTTCTTCCCCGCTCTGGCCATTCCTTGTGTCTCTCCCCTCCTCAAAGATCTTTTAATGCTCAATTTCTCCTCCCATCTCAACCCCCAAAAGGGATTTCTTTCTCCTTTCCATCCTTCCCAGGATTTTAAACATGGAAGGGACCTTAAAGCTCATCAGAAGAGGAAGCTGAGCCCGAGAGACCTTCCATGTCTTCCTAAAAATAATTCATGTATGAAAAGGTCTGAGGTATTATCTGAACTCAAGTGCTTTGCTCTCTCCATCCTTAATTGCCACTTGCCTACCCCAAGCAATCTTCACTGTCCCTTTCTCTTTGGTCCTTGCTGGGTTTACTTAGTCCCCCATGGACATAAAGATCTACTTCCTTGACACTGTTCTCTTCTCTCCCTGTCTCTTTCACTGTCAAGGAATCTTCTTTTTCTGAAAATCTCTGATTCTCCTGTGTGGAATCCACCTGTGTCTCCCTCTCTGCCTGCTGGACTAGCCTCCTCTCTATGTCCCCACACCCTTGCTCGGCCCTTTCCTCTGCCTCTTTCCTTTATACAGGCTATTCAGCTCCCAACGTTTGTCTTCCTTCCTCAAAAGCCTTTCCTTTTAATCTCAATCTCTCTGCCTCTACCTATCACCTTGTTTTCCCCTTCTCTATTGGAAAACCATAAAATATTAGAGAGTTGAAATGGATCTGAGTGTCCACCCAGTCCACACACATCTATGGAAAGCTCTAGGGAAGAAAGAAAAGAAAACTGAGCTGCAGAGTTTCTGTGATATGCTGAGGACCAAATAGCCAGTAAGGTTACAAGCAAATTTTGAATATTTTAACTGTACTTACTATACTCTGGTTGTTGGAGACTTACTTTCTCTCTCTCCCACTATCCTTGCCTAGTGAGCTTTTTGCTGGTTCTCTTCCCCCCTAATTCTCTTTGCTGCCCATTCCCTTCTATGGGCCTTCCCTCTGTTGTTCCCTTTCTTTGTCACTGAATGGTCCATCCAACTGAAAGAGCCCTAGCCAGAGTAACCAAACACATTCCTGTCATTTTTAGAAGAGGAAATTTAAAGTGAGAAAAGTGACTTGACCAGCTCTTAATTTTCAGAGGGAAGATGCTAAGTCAGGGTGACTTGATCGAAATAAAACATTCTATCTTTTTTTGCAATGAGCTCCCTCCTAACCACCCCCAGGTCCTTTGTCTCACTCCTCTCTTTCCTCTCCCCACCCTCCAAACTGGGGTCTTCTCACTCTCCATCTCCAATTAGCAATTTTCCTTTTTTCTTTATCTCTCTCTGACTGTCCCTCCCAAACTGGCCCCCTCCAAGTACTTTTGCTTCCATCCTCCCCCTCATTCCCTGCTGTCCATCCCCTTTCCTTCTTGCCCTCTCCTTTGTACATAGTGGAGCTTGTCCTGCTCCTTCTCCCTGTCTCCATTCCCCAGAACACTTTGGCACTTTTAGAGGTACCACAGCAAGGCCACTTAACCTTTCCCCCTTTCTGTCACTTATATATCAAAAGTTTCCAGCTGGAAGGGAACATGACTGTTAACTGAGACTTTATTCTTTTCTTTATACTCTGTTGTCCCTTCTTTTTATCACTAACAATTTCCTCAAGGTACCTTCCCATCCTTTTCCCAAGTGATATTTTCCATTTGTTTCTTCATCTCCTTTCTCCTAGGCCCTGCTAGGGCCTAGCTTCTTGATTTCTGCTCTAAAGCCTATTGCCCAGCATTCCCTCTTTTATTTCCTCCCTCGCCTCCTTCTCTGGTCCTGGCTTTACTTTGTTCCTTCCTCCCCATATTTAGTGAGCTTTCATGTTTGTCTTTCTGTACCCCCATGCCATCCTCCTTGCCTCTTTCCTCTGTTTTCTCCTCTTATCTAAAATGGTCCCTTCCTCTCTTTCTCTATTCCTTTTCCTGTTATTCTTTTTCTTCCTTCCCCCACCCTAAGTCCTCTGCTCACAGTCTTTATATTTCATCATATGCTTCTCTCTTCATCTCTCCCCAAGGACCTCACTCATCTTTTCTTCCTCCCATACTCTTGCAGTTCCTTTCCCCAAAAATCTCCTTTACCTTCTCCTGACCAATGGTCTTTTCCACTCTGTCTCCTTCCATCACTCACAAAATCATAGATTTATAGTTTGAAGGGAATTACTATTGATGAATTTACAGCCACTCATATCAGGGTTGGAAACTGAGGCTCAGAGCTTAAGTGCTTGCCCAGACTCACAGAGAAAGTGTCTGAGTCCAGAGCTGAATTCAGGCTGATCTAAATTCAAGGACAAGGATCTGTCTGTTGTGACATCTAATTGGTTTTTCCAGTACGGCTCATCCCCAGTTGCCTTTTTTCTATGTGTCTCCCATTCTCATTTCTCTCATCTGATCTTATACTTTTGTCTTCATCTCTCTCCCCAATGGCCTTTCTTTATTTTCCCTCCCCTTTCCAATTATAGAAGACTATCCAGCCTTTCTCTATATTTTCTGTTTCTTCCCATCTTCCCCCTCTCTCATTTCTCTGTCTTTTTCTACCCTTTGGTCTTGCTCTGCTTTTGACTTTCTCTATTGACTCTTTACTCACTAGTTGACTCTATTTCTCAGCTTCCCCACAAGGCTCTTGGCTGTATTTCGCCCTCTCTCCCTCCATCCCAATATCAGTGGTATGAGTCTTCTTTAATCCCAGAAGCGCTGATATGATCTTGGATGTATTCTCAGAGGTTTTGGAGTTCAGTGTTATTATTTTAGAGATTAAGAAGCTGGGTCCGAGACAGTAGAAATATGATATACAGAGTTACAGAATATCTTTGGAGGTAGTATCTGGGCTCAGGCCAACCAGGCTCCAGGGACACTGCTTGTGCAGTGGAGAGAATGCTGTGTCAGAACACAGGAAGACCTGTTTTCAAATCCAGCCTTAGACATTTACAAGCTGTCTGATGCTGAGCAGATGAGAACCTCTCTGTGCCTCAGTTTTCGAAAGAGCAAAATGAATCTATTGTCATACATCTTTCAGAGGGCTGATGTGGAGGTCAAATGTGACCATTTTTGTAAAGCACTTAGTACAACGTCTGACACTAGGTAACTACTCTAACAAATAATTTCCTTCTTTCCCCTTGCCCAGTCCCTTCTTCTTTTAGGAGCTCTGCCTCTATTCTTCCCGCTTGTGATTCAAAACCTCTGTCAACAATTCCATAGCATCGCTTTTCCTCTATCTCATCTACACTGTGAAGTCATCCCTTCCCAGTCTCTCCCTCCACCACATTCTCTCCCTCTCTTTTTATTCTCTTTGGATCTCTCCCCTTATCAATTATCTGTTAAATCTCTTTCCTCCGTCCAGTTCAATTACTGAGGGATTTCCTTGTCCTTTCCATCTTTCCTTGGACTTTCAAGGGACCTTAGAGGCCCCCAAATGCAACCCTGCACCATCTGACAGAGGGGAAAACAGAGACTGAGAGACCTTCAGACACTTGCTGATGCTGATTCAGCTTGAAAATGTCTCAGGTTGAATTAACTGCAGTCCAGTCCAGTGTTCTCTGTGTCATTAGCAGCCAGTGACCTCCCCCAGCCCTTCCCCAGGTGTCCCTCTCTGGTGACCCTTCCTTCTAATCCCTCCCTGTGCTCTGGACTTCTGCCCCTCACATTTGCGCCAAGTGGTCTCTTCCCTCTCTAGCTCCCCATTACCCAGAAGTCTTCTCTCTCTCAAAGTCTCCCTGTCTCCACCTGTGTGTCTGTCTCTGACTCTCTGTACTGGACTGGCCTCTGCTCTCTCTGCCCACATGCTCACTTGGCCCCTTCCTTTGACTCTCCCTGTGCTCTGTCCATGGTACTGAGTTAGCTGCATGTCTCTTGCTGCAAGAAGCTGTTTCCCTGAATCTCCATCCTCTGCCTCTGCCCCCATGGCAGGTGATCTTTCCTTCTCTCCTGTTCCAGCCCAGAATCTCAGAGCTGGAGGCCGACTGAGCGGCCATTCTAGTCCCAGAGGCCTTGTTCTAGCCAAGGAAGTGGTGACAGTTAAAGACTTGTCCAGGGCCAAACAGCCACTGATTTTAGGGGGAAGAAATTGAACTCCTGTTATTTATATTCAGCTTCTCGTATTCTTTTCCCCATGTGAGTCAGCTGTGTTTCTCTACCCACACCTGGTGCGCTTTCTCCTTGTCTGTCTCTTCACTCAATGGCCTCTTCCCAGTGGCTGTTCTTTCCTGATCCATCCTGCCTGTGGGGATCCATCACTCTTCTTCCTACAATCACAAATCTCAAGCAGAGGAACTCTTGGAGGCCACATCCCAGCACACTTTGCTCAGAGGCCTGAGGGAGATTAGGTGACTGGCTCACCTAGAAATTGTCAGACCAGGCTTTGAACGCAGGTGGAAATTACTCTGAGAATAATGGCCTAGGGGCAGCTCAGTGGCACAGGGCATAGCACACAGGGCCTGGAATCAGAAGCATCTGAATTCAAAGCTGGCCTCAGACACTCAAAGTTTCCTAGTTGTGTGGCCCTGGAAAAGTCCCTTAACCTCAATTGCCTCAGCAAAAAAAGTGAAAAAAAAAAGGAGAAGAAGGATGTTTCAGGCTATTGTGTCACTTATTGCCTCTACCTCTTATCATAATTCCCTTTCTTTTATATTCCTCTATCATCACTTGTGATCTCCTCCAACTGTCCCCATACCCTATCCAAGTGTTCTTGTCTTGTTCTCAGTTTCTGTCACTGTATCTCTTCTCTTCCTCTTCCTGATCTTATTCCAGTATCATGTGTTCATTTCCCCTTGGGTTTTCCCAACAATTAATCTAAACTGTGGTTTCTTCCTTTCCCAGTGTCCTTAATGGTCTTTTCTCTTTTCCCCACTCCTTCCCTCCCAGTGTCTCTTTGCTTTCTACCTCGTGAGTCCTTTCCTCCCCACCACAACCAAAGTGTTCCATTCCTATTATTTCTCTCTTTCTTCCCCTCTCCTAAATGTTATTCTCCTATTCGTTTCATTCCATTGTTCCCTTCCCTTTGTCATCCTCAATGATTTCTTCTATCACTCTCCCTTCTTTCTAAAGGCCGATGACTTTTATTTCCTCTTTTTTCAACAATTGGAAACGTACGTATGTCTGTCTCCTTCTCTGTGGCCTGTGCCATCTCCAACTCTATGACATAGTCATCTTTGACCCTTGCTTCTTTTTCTATATCTCGATTCTTCTTGTCTTAATTTTTAATTCTTTGATTCTCCCCTGAAGATCTTTGATCTCTCCCTTGTTTTCTCCCTCTCCGTTCTCCCTAATGGTCCTTTAATTTTGTCTTTCCCACCTCTTCACTTTGTTTCTCTCTCAGGAATAAATGGACCCTTCATGTTGTTGAGTCCCTTCACCTTCTATTCTCACTGGTCTCTTCCTATTGTCTCTTTATGCAGTATGGTACCTTCTCATACTCTCTCTTCCTTCTCCCATCTGCAGGGGTCCTTTCCCTTTTTGTTTTCCTTCAGCAGTTACCTTTTCATTCTCAACACATTTATAAAGACTCTTTCTCTTTTGGTCTCCCCCTTTCTAGTGGACTTTCTCTTGATCTCTCCCTAGTTTTTTTTACAAGATTTCTCTGAGTGTCTCTACCACAAAACATATACCAGTCATTTTCACCTTCTTTCATCACTCTTAGCATTAGAGATTTAGAGCAGGCAAGGACCTCGGGGCCAAAAAAATAAACTACATCCTTCAGGGGAGGAAACTGAGGCTGAGGACACTCTAAATTACTGTCTATTGCTGTCTCTCAGTGTGTCTATCTGGGAAACATTCTAAAAAGATCTCCCTAAATCCCCTATTCTCACTTGCCTTTCCCTCTCTCCCTGTCCTATGTCCTCTGTAATGTCTCTCAGCTCTTAGAAATGTATTACCAGATTCTCACTCTTTGTAGTGTTCTCCTTTTCTGATTGGTTCCAATGTTATTGGAGATTTAAAATTCTAAGTATTATTAGACACCATTGATGTCTCTCCCTCTTCCTCTCCCTCTCTCTCTTCTGCATATCTGCAGCTCTCTGACATCTTCAGGGTTACTGGGTTCAACCTCCTCTTTTTAAAGCACAAGAAATTCAGGTGTGACCAAGTTAACATGTCCATGAGAAAACAGCCAGAGAGTCTATGAAGAAAAATGAGAAACCAACCCTCCCTGATTCCAAACCTAGGCTATGAAACGGATCGTCTCCTCTCGATCCCAGGACTCAGCTCTGCTTCTACCTGACTCCAGGGCTCTTAACTTCAAGTACTAAAGCATCTCTGTCTTCAGGTATCCCTTCTTGACACCATCATCAGCTTCTGTCCCTGCCTCTCTCTCCTGGATTAGCCTCCACTCTCTCTCCCCACATCCTCTCTTGTCCCCTTCCTTTGACTCTCACTTTGCTCTGTCCATGGGATTCCCTTTCCCCTATATCTGTTCCCTGCTCAGAATCTGCACTCACCCTATATTAAGTATTTTTCCCTTCTCTATTAGAAAAGCACTGAATGTTAGAGAGAGAGAATAAAGTCTAACCAGTCCAGAGACCTCTTCTGAAAGAAAAGGAAATGAGAAAAGGAGTTTATATGATGTGCTGAGGAACACATAACCAGTATGCTTACAAGAGGAGTTTGAACTCACATCATTTTTTCTTGACGTACTATGTTCTGGTTGGTAGGAGGAAGACTTTGTGTCTCTCCCATGATCCATGCCTAGTGGACCTTTCTTTGGTTCTCTTCCCCACTAACTCCTTCCTGACCTTCACTTCCATGGGGCTTGCCCTTCTCTCTCCCTCAATGATGGAATCTTCCAACTGGAAGGGCCCTTAAGTGGCCAACACCATTTCCATTATTTTTAGAGGAAGAGATTCAAACTGAGAAGAGTTAAGTGGCTGAAACAGCTATTAATTTTCAGAAGTAAATTACTAACTCAGGGAGATTTAGCCCCAAATCCCTCCACCTTCTATCTGTTCTAGTAAACAGCTCCTTCCCAGTCCATCCCCTTCTTCCTCAGAACTGTCTCCACTGGATCCTTCAGTCCATTGCTCTCTGCCTCTCCCCCCACAATGACTCCTTCCCTCTCTCCCTCAAATCACCAACTATTCTTTTCACTCTGGGTCTCCCTGTCTTTGTCCTGCCCTTCCCCAAACTGGTCCATCCCAAGGACTCTGCCTTCTGCCTTTTGGTGCTCATCCCCTGTCCTCCATCCCTTTTTGCCCTCCCCCTTTCCTGTGTACAAAGTGGGCCTTGTCCTGTTGTATCTCCTTGACTACACTCTCAAGCTCAGTTAGTCTTTTCCTTCTCTTTATGTCACTTATAAAATTCTTGACTTACAGGTGGAAAAAAATTAAGGGAAATTGAATCTAACCCCAAAGAAACTAAGGATTAGCCATATAAGGAGAACTGATTCTATGATGGGAGCAAGGAAGCTTATAAGTCAGCCCCAGAATTCAGGTCCTCCTGACTCCAGGCCCCATGATTTACCTAGCAGGAGAATCAGCTGCCTCATCCCCCACCATCACTCTTCCAGTTCTCTGGTCTCTTCCTGATGTCTCTCTCTGTCCTTGTTACTCTTTTTGTGCTTTTGTCTGTCTCTTTAATGGAGTTTGGCTACTGCCACCCTATGCTCAGACTTTCCTCTTTTCCATAAAAGCACAGCATTAAAAGCCTTGAGGTCATGAGCATCATTTACAAGTAGAAGAAACTGAGGTTTAAAGCAGGTGCTAAGTGCCTTGTGCAGTCACAGGTCTCTGAGTTTGTGAGGCAGCCTCTGCTTCAGCCTGTCCTGATCCCTAGCCCATGGCTCTGCCTAGCACGGCCCCTCCCTGCCCCTTTGGCTCTAGCTCTTTCCTCATTGGTCTCATAATTTTTCTCCCTTTCCTCCCTCTATCTGGGTACTTCCCTCACCAGCCTGTGAGTTTCAGGTATAGATTTGGAATTCCCATCCCTGTCCCTGACCATCCAATCCACTGTGAGCCCCTGCTGCCTCAGAGCATCCTCAGGCCTTGCGGCTTTATCCCTCCTGTCTCACTGCACAGGGCCCAGGCTTGTCCCCAGCACTCCCCCCTTAGCAAGTGCTTTCTTCCTTTGCTCTTTAACTCTTGCTTGTCTTCCTACAGACTCACTCTGCTTTCTTCCCTGTATTTCCCTAGGTGTTCATAATGTTGTCTTCACTTGTTTTTTCCCTTTTCTCCATCCCAGATCCCAATATTCTATTCCCTTTGTCACTTTGTCCCCATCTTCAGTGCTTCCTTCCATCTGTTTCTCAGCATTTTCTCTCCTCCCTAATGGTACCTTCCATCTCCCTCCATCCCCATCATCCGTTGTATCTTCCCTTATCTATTTCCTCTCTCTTCTTTTCCCATTGGTCCTTTCTCTCTACTTCTTCCTGTCACCTGGGTTTCTCAGCTTTGTCTCCCCTCCCTAGTGGTACCTTCCTTCTCCCTCCATCCACGAGCTAGATGGTTTCTTCCCCTTGTATCTCCCCTCTCCTCTTATTCCAGTGGTCCTTTCCCGGTTGCTCTCCCTCTTCTTCCTAATCAGTGGTTCTTTCCCTTTTTCTTTCCCCACATCCCATCCGATGGTTTCTTCCTTCATTCTTTCTCCTTTAATCAATTTTCTCTTCCTTTACATTGCCTCCTCCCTCCCCAACACTGTTTATCCTTTTCATTTTCTCTCAAACTTCTCTCTTCTTTGCTTTTTTCCTTAATACCACATCCTCTAAGTTCCCTTTGTCTTCCTGCCACTCATTCATCTTTCCTAATGATTTCTTCCCTTTTTCTCTTCTTAATATGCAGTGGGTTTTTTTTTATTTTATCCCTTTTCTATGCAAGTGATGCCCTTCTTGTTTTCTCACTCCTTCTTCCCGTTACTTTAGTAGTATCTCCATTCTCCCTCCCTTTATTCCTCATATTTCCTCCTTTTGTCTCCCCTCCTTTCTTTCCCAGTGATCCCTTCCATCTGACTCTGTTCTCTCTCTCTTCTGGTCCTTTCCTAATACTTCTCCCTCTGTCTCTGTCTCTATATGTTTGTCTCTCTCTCTGTCTCTCACTCTCTCTTTCTCCTTAATCTCCATCTGCCCAGAGGTCCCTTGCCCTCCCCTTTCCCAAGATGTCTTTTCCATTGGACCCTTCTTCTTCTTGCCCCTAGGCCCTAAACAATTTCTTGAGTTTCAATATATGATAAATACTCTATTACCAATAGTCTATTTCCTTTCTGCCTAATGGTGTTTCTCCCTAGAAGGGGATTTCTCTCCCTCCCATGTTAATATATTCTTACCTTTGTCTCTTCCACCCTATCCCATCTTAGTCACTTCTTCCCTCTTCTCACAGCTAAAATGGTTCCTTCTCTTTTATCTCTCCTTCCTTTTTCCCAAAAAATTGTTTTCTCTTTCCCCCTAGCCCAAATGTGCTAGTGAAACTCTTCTGCCATATATCATGGTGGCTTTTTCTCCTTCTCTCTCCCCAGAGACCTTAGTAAAAATCCTCTCTTACTCCTTTCTTGCCTCTCTCCAGTAGTCTCTTCCTCTTTGCCCTGAACAATGTTCCCCCATTACTCAAAAAATTATAGATTTATAATTGGAAGAGACGGAACATACATGAAATAGTGTTTTTGACCTTTAATTACACATAGCATTGCAAATTTAGGGATGTAAAGGCCCTGAGGGCCATGAAATACAATTACTTTATTATGAAAGCACATTGAGGCTCAGAAACTCTAAATTCCTGTTTATCAGTGTCTCTTTGTATCCAAATGCCTAACTTTCTAACAAGATCTCTCTACATCATCTCCTGTCACTTTCTCTTCACAATCTTCCATTCTAATGACCTCTGAAATGTCCTTTACCCCTCTCCACAATGCACTTCTTTCATTCTCCCTCTTCCTTCAAGTTAAAGATTCTTTGCATATTATTTTGCTTTTTTGTCTCTATTTCTGTGTTTCTCTCAATCTCTCTCTGTCTCTGTCTCCCTTAGCACTTTTTCTCTCACTTCCCTTTTTCTTTCTACCCTTTGGTCTTTCTGTCCCTGAAATCTATTGCCATCCCTTCCCTTTCCCTTTCTGTCTCTCCTCTTTCCACACTAGTCTACTCCCTCCATTTTCATGACTTCCTTACAAACCTCTTTTTTTCTATTTCATGCTCCCTTCCTCTAGCCCAATGCTAAGTTACATGTTTCTTCTTTCTCCTTCAATCACAGATTGCGTTTTGGACATGTCCTCACTGGCTTCTATCTATAATCTCATCATTTGGAAGAGAAGGAAGCTGAGACTGGGAGAGTGACAGAGATCTGCAGAGAGTTATAGAGACAGAGTGGAGAGTAGGGTCTGCATTCAAATCAGCGAGGCTCCAGGGACAGGGCCTGTGCATTGGAAAGAGTGCTGGGCCTAGAGTCTGTCGGACCCAAGTTCAAATTAAACTTTAGATATTTCTTACTAAGTGATCCTGGGCTAGTCACAATCTCAATGTATTTGTTGCTGTAAGTATAAAATGGGGATGATATATCCAACTGCATGGAGCTGTCCTAGGTATCAAGTGACACAGTGTTTGCAAAGCATATTTTCTTCCTTTAGAGCTCTCCTCCCTCTACTTCCCTCCCTTAGCTTTCGAAATCAGTCAACAATTTTGCAGTAGCACTTTTCATCTCTGCTTATCTACATTGTAAATGGCTCCTTGCTTTTTTCCTTTCCATCCCTTTCTCTCCCCCTCTGGCCATTCTCTGTTTCCCTCCCCTCCTCAAAGATTTTTTAATGCTCAATTTCTCCTCCCATCTCAATCCTCCAACGGGATTTCTTTCTCCTTTCCATCTTTCCTAAGAAGGATTTTAAATATGGAAGGGACCTTAAAGGTCATCAAAGCAGCCCCCAAGTATCTTACACAGAAGGAAGCCGAGCCTGGCAGACCTTCAATGTCTTTGTGAAACAAATTCATGCATGAAAAGGTCTGAGGTATGATCTGAACTCAAGTGCTTTGCTCTCTCCATCCTTAATTGCCACTTGCCTACCCCAGGCAATCTTCACTGTCCCTTTCTCTTTGGTCCTTGCTGGGTTTACTTAGTCCCCCATGGTCATAAAGATTTACTTCCTTGACACTGTTCTCTTCCCTCTCTGGCTCTTTCATCGCCAAGGAATCTTCTCTCTCTGAAAATCTCTGATTCTCCTGGGTGGAATCTACCTGTGTCTCTGTCTCCCTCTCTGCCTGCTGGACTAGCCTCCTCTCTGTGTCCCCACATTCTTGCTTGGCCCCTTCCTCTGCCTCTTTCCTCTCTACAGGCTATTCAGTTCCCAACGTTTGTCTTCCTTCCTCAAAAGCCTTTCCCTTTAATCTCAATCTCTCTGCCTCTACCCATCACCTTGTTTTCCCTTTTTCTATTGGAAAACCATAAAATATTAGAGAGTTGGAATGGATCTGAGTGTCCATCCACTCCAAACACATCTATTGAGACAAAAGTAACCTGAGCTGGAGAGTTTATATGATATGCTGAGGGCCAAACAGCCAGTGAGTTTACAAGCAGAAGGTGAAAGACATACACTTTACCTCTATTTATTATACTATGGTTATTAGAGACTTAATTTGTTTTCTCCACCATCCAGGCCTAGTGGGCCTTTTGCTTGGTCTCTTCCTCACTAACTCTCTTTCCTGCCCATGCACTTCTCCCTTTTATTTATCACTGAGAGGATCATCCAACTGGAAGAGCCCAGAGGGGCCAACTACATTTCCATCATTTTTAGAGGAGGAAACTCAGACTGAGAAAACTTAAGTGGCTTGATCAGCTCTTAATTTTTAGAAGCAAAGTCCTAAGTCAGAGTGATTCTTGACTCCAAGAAAAATATTCTGTTCTGTCAATGAGCTCCCTCTTAGCCACCACTAGGTCCTTTATCTCCCTCCTCTCATTCCTCTCCCCACCCTCCACACTGGTATCTTCCCACTCTCCATCTGCAATTACCAAATAATCTTTTCCCTTTCTCTTTATCTCTCTCTGACTGTCCCTCCCAAACTGGCCCCCTTCAAGTGCTCTTCCCTCCATCTCCCCCCCCCATCTCCTGTTTTCCCACCTCTTTCCTTCTCCCCCTCTCCTTTGCACTCATTGAAGCTTGTCCTGCTCCTTCTTCCTACTTCCATTCCCCAGGACACTTTGGCGGCTTTTACACTCTACTTTAGAGACACCAGAGCAGGGCCCCCAAAACTTTTTTCCCCTTTCTGCTACTTAGATTAGAAGTTTCGAGCTGGAAGGGAACGTGACAGGGAACTGAGTCTCACGTTGACAAACCTGAAGCTTAGTCCATTAAATGACCTGCTCCTAGACATGGAACAAGGAGCTTTGTTCCTAACACTTGAATTTAGGCCCTCCTGACCTCAAGCACACACTGGGAGAACCAGCTGCCTCCCCCTCCAACATCACGCTCCTAAGTTTCTGTGGTCCCTACCCCTCGACTCTTACTTTCTGCTTGTCTTATCTCTTTGTCTCTAAACCAATTTCCTTTGTAACTGCAATTTTCTCTCTGAGGTTTCCCTCTTCTTTCTCATTCAGCAATAGGATTTTCAAGGGTGAAGGTAAGTAAAAAACCTTTGGGTTCATGTTCTTCATTTAAGAGAATAAGCTGAGGTTTAAAGCAGGTGGTAAATGCCTTGCTCAGGGTCACACATCTCTAAGTTTGTGAGGCAGGCTCCACATTAACCTGCACATGGCTCTGGTCAGAATGACCCCTCCCTGCCCCTTTGCCCCCACACCCCTCCACAATGGCCTCATGCTTGTTTTCTCCCTTTCTTCCCCATCTTGGGCCCTTGCATCACCAGTCTGTGTGTGTGGCATAGATTTGAAATTCCCATTCCTGTCCCTGACAGTTCAATCCACTCTGAGCCCTTGCTGCCCCCCGATCATCCTCAGGCCTTGCTGCTTTATCCCTCCTTCTGTCCTCTCCTGTCTCACTGCACAGTCAGCACAGGGCCGAGGCATTTCCTTGGTATTGCCAGATTCACAAATGTTATTTTCCTTTACTCTTTTGCCCACAAATACACTCTCCTTTGTTCTCTGAATTTCCCTCAGATATTCACAATGTCCTCTTCCCATGTTTTCTCCCTGTCTTCCATCCTAGTTTTCCTTTCCTTTTGTCATCCCGTGGTGCTTTCTTTCTTTGTTATTTTTTTCCTCTTCTCCCTAATAGTAATTACCTTCTTGACCCATAACTGTCCTCCATGATCTGTTCCCCTTTTCTCTCTCCAGTTCTATTTCCAATAGTCTTTTCCTTCTTTCTTTCTCTTGTCTTTTTCCTACCATGTGGTTTTCTCTCTTTTTATCCCTATGCCAGTCTCCCTAATAGTATCCTCCTTCTCCAGCCCCTGCCGCTTCCTATATCCTCTTCTGTATCCTTTCCCTGGGCCCTGCCTTCTTTTTCTTTTTTCCCTGTAATCAGTGGTCCCTTACATTAAACTGTCTCTTCACACCCCATCACAGTTAATTCTTTTCATTTCCTCACTCGCTTTAAGTATAAATGTTCTTTCCCCCAATTCCTGTGCTCTCTTCCTTTTGTCTCATTCCCTTTCCCAAGTGTCTCTTGTTTCTTTTCCCCTCTTTAATGCCCAATGTTTATATCTCTTTGTTCCCCTCCCTCTATCCATATTAGTCCCTCCTAATAGTCTCACACCTTCTCCCTTCTTCTGTGGTAGCTTCCTGCTCTCTTCTCTTACTCCCCTATTCAGTTCCTTTTGTTTCCTTTCTCATTCTCAGTGAATTCTTCCCTCTTGTTTTCTCTTCTCTTCCTAGTGGTACCTTCCCTTTAATATTTCTGTGTGTCTGTCATCTCTGTGTCCCTCTCTGTCTGTCTGTCTTTCCATTCCTTTTTCTTTTCTTTCTACTCTCTGTCCCTTCTCTTTGTCTCTAGCAGAACCCTCTAGGTCCCTTCCCATCCTTTTCCCAAGTGATATTTTCCATTTGTTTCTTCATCTCCTTTCTCCTAGACCCTGCAGAACTGCTTCTTGGTTTCTGCTCCAAAGCCTATTGTCCAGCATCCCCTCTTTTATTTCCTCCCTCGTCTTGGCTTTACTTTGTTTCTTTCTCCCCGTGTTTATTGAGCTCTCACCTTTGTTTTTCTGTACCCCCATGCCATCTTCCTTTCCTCTTTCCTTTGTTTTCTCCTCTCATCTAAAATGGTCCCTTCCCTTCCCTTCCTCTCTTTCTTTTCCTGTTATTCTTTTTCTTCCTTCCCCCACCCTGGCTAAGTCCTCTGTTCACAGTCTTTATATTTCATAATATGCTTCTCTCTTCTTCTCTCCCCAAGGACCTTACTCATTCTTTACTCCTCCCATAATCTTGCATTCCCTTTCCTCAGGAGTTTCCTCTTCTCTCCTCTGATCAATGGTTTATTCCCTTTTATCTCTTTCCATCACTCAGAAGATCATACATTCATACTTGGAAGGGAATTACTGTTGATGGAATAACAGGGTTGGAAACTGAGGCTCAGAGATTAAGTGCTTGCCCAGACTCACAGAGAAAGTTTCTGAGTCCAGAGTTGAACTCAGGCTGATCTAAATTCAAGGACAAGGATCTGTCTGTTGTGACATCTAGTTGGCTTTTCCAGTATGGCTCAGTTGCCTTTTTTCTATGTGTCTCCCCATCTCATCTCCCTCATCTGGTCTTATGCTTTTGTCTTCATCTCTCTCCCCAATGGCCTTTCTTCATTTTCCCTCCCCTTTCCAGTTTTAGAACACTACCCTCCTTTCTCTATATTTTCTATCTCTTCCCAACTTCCCCATCTCTCTGACTTCTCTCTCTTTTTCTACCCTTTGGTCTTGCTCTGCTTTTGACTTTCTCTATTGAGTCTTTACTCACTAGTTGACTGTTTCTCAGGCCTCCCCACAAGGCTCTTGGCTGTATTTCACTCTCTCCCTCCATACCAATTCCAAGTTGTATGTTTCTTCTTTCTCCTTCAATCCCAGAAGCTCCAATATGATCTTGGATGAATCCTCAGAGGTTCTGGAGTCCAGTGTTATTATTTTAGAGATGAAGGAGCCAGATCTAAGAGAATAGAAATGATACACAGTTATGGAATAGCTTTGAAAGTAGTGTCTGGACTCAGGTCATCCAGGTGCCAGGGACACTGATTGTGCAGTGGAGAGAATGCTGGGTCAGAACACAGGAAGACCTAGTTCCAGATCCAGCTATAGACATTTACAAGCTGTGTGACCCTGAGCAGATGAGAACCTCTCTGTGCCTCAGTTTTCTAAAGAGCAAAATGAAAATATTGATCATAACTACTTCAGAGGGCTGATGTGGAAATCAAAATATGATCATTTTTTGTAAAGCACTTAGCACAATGTCTTACACAAGGTAACTACTTCACAACTGATTTCCTTTTTTCCCCTTCCCCGGTTCCTTCTTCTTTTTGGATCTCTACCTGTATTCTCTCTTGTGATTCAAAACCTCCAATGTAGTAGCATTTTCCTTCTTATCTCATCTACACTGTGAAGTCATCCCTTTCCCCTCTCCCTCTCCAGCACTTTGCCTCCATCTCTTTTTATTCCCTTTGGATCTCTCCCTTCATCAAAGATCTGCTAAATCTCTCTTTCTCCTTCCAATTCAATTACTGAAGGCTTTCCTTGCCCTTTCCATCATTCCTTAGATTTTCAAGGGACTTAGAGGCCCCCAAATACAACCCTGCAACATCTGACAGAGGGTAAAACAGAGACTGAGAGACCTTCAGGGACTTGCTGAGGCTGATTCAGTTTGAAAATGTCTCAGGCTGGATTAACTGCAGTCCGGTGCAGTGTTCTCTGTGTCATTAACAGCCAGTGGCCTCCCCCCAGCCCTTAGCCAGGTGTCACTTCCTCTCTGATGACACTTCCTTCTAATCCTTCCCTGTGCACTGGACTTCTGGCCCTCACATTCCCACCCAGTGGTCTCTTCCCTCTCTAGCTCCCCATTACCCAGAAGTCTTCTCTCTCTCAAAGTCTCCCTGTCTCCACCTGTGTGTCTGTCTCTGACTCTCTGTACTGGACTGGCCTCTGCTCTCTCTGCCCACATGCTCACTTGGCCCCTTCCTTTGGCTCTCCCTGTGCTCTTTCCATGGGACTGAGTAGCCTGCATGTCTCTTGCTGCAAGAAGCCCTTTCCCTGAATCTCCATCCTCTGCCTCTGCCCCCATAGCAGGTGATCTTTTCCTTCTCTCCTGTTCCAGCCCAGAATCTCAGAGCCAGAGGCTGACTGAGCAGCCATTCTAGTCCCAGAGGATTCGTTGTACCCGAGGAAGTGGTAACAGTTAAAGACTTGTCCAGGGCCAAACAGCCACTGATTTTAGGGGGAAGAAATTGAACTCTGTTATTTATATTCAGCGTCACATACTCTCTTCCCTACGTGAGTCTGCTGGGTTTCTACCCACACTTCTCCTTGGTGCACTTTCTTCTTGTCTGTCTCTTCACTCAATGGCCTCTTCCCACTGGCTGGTCTTTCCTGATCCATCCTGCCTGTGGGGATCCATCAGTCTTCTTCCTACAATCAAAAACCTCAAGCAGAGGAACTCTTGGAGGCCACATCCCAGCACACCTTGCTCAGAGGCCTGAGGGAGATCAGGTGACTGGCTCACCTAGAAATTATCAAATCCAGTTGTGAAGTCAGCAGAAAATGACTGAGAATAAAGGACAAGGGGCAGCTCAGTAGCACAGTGCATAGCACACAAAGCCTGAATTCAGAAGGAGCTAAGGTCAAATCAAGCTTCAAACATTTAACACTTCCCAGCTGTGTGACAATGGACAAGTCACTTTACCTCTGTTGCCTCAGAAAAAAAGAAGGATGGTTCATTCTATTGTGTCACCTACTATCTCTCCCTCTAATAACAATTCTTTTCCCATAATGTCCCTTCAGCATCACTTGTGATCTCCTCCAGCTGACTCTAAGCCCTATCCAATGTGTTTATAACTGGCTAAGTGTCCTTTTATTCTCAGTGTCTGTCACTGTGTCTCTCCCCTTCTTCCTCCTCCTGATCTTATTCCAGTATCGTGTGTTCATAGATCAGTTGAAGGAGACCTGCACTGGGAGAGGGAGCAAGGAAGCTTATGTCAGCCCCAGAATTCAGGTCCTCCTGACTCCAAGTCCCGTGTTTAGCCATTAAGAGAACCAGCTGCTTCACCCCCCCATCACTCTCCCAGTTCTCTGTAGTCCCTTTTTGATGTCTCTATCTTTGTCACTCTTTCTGTGCTTTTGTCTGTCCCTTTAATGGAGTTTGCTCTTTAACTGCTTTTCTCTCCTCCCACCCCACTTTCCTCTTCTTTTTCAGAAATGCACAGCCTTTGAGGTCAAGAGCATCATTTAAAAAGAGAAGAAACTGGTCTAAAGCAGGTGCTAAGTCCCTTGTGTAGGGTCACACATCTCCAAGAGTTTGTGAGACAGCCTCCACTTCAGCCTGTCCTGACCCCCAGCCCATGTCTCTACCCAGCACGGCCCCTCCCTCCAGTCCCACCTCTCCCCTCATTGGTATCATATCTATTTTCTCCCTTTCCTCCCTCCATTTGGGCATTTCTATCACCAGCCTGTGAGTGTCAGGCATAGATTTCAAATTCCCATCCCTGTCCCTATCAGTCTGGGACACTGTGAGCCCCTGCTGCCTCAGAGCATCCTTAGACCCTGCGGCTTTATCCCTCCTGCTCTTCCCTCCTGCCTCACTGCACAGTCAGCACGGGACCCAGGCCTTCCCTAGCACTGTCCTTTACCAAGTGTTTTCTTCCTTTGCTCTGCAGCCATTTGCTATCCTCCCAGAGACACATCTGCTTTCTTCTATTTATTTCCCCAGGTGTTCATAATGTTCTCTTCACTTGCTTTTCCCCTTTTCTCCATCTCAGATTCCACTACTCTCTTCCCTTTATCAATTTGCCCCCACCTCCTGGGCTTCCTTTTATTTCTTTCTCAGCTTTGTTTCCCCTCCCTAATGGTACCTTTCGTCTCCCTCCGTCCCTATCTTCCATGGTATCTTCCTTTTCTATCTCCTCTATCCTCTTTTTCCATTGGTCCTTTCTCTCTACTTCCTGTCACTAGGGTTTCTCAGCTTTGTCTTCCCTTCCTAATGGTACCTTCCTTCCCTCTCTATCTCTGTGCTCTGTGGTTCCTTCCCTTTGTATCTCCCCTCTCTCTTATTCCTGTGGTCCTTTCCCACTTGCTCTCTTCCTCTTCTTCCTCATCACTGGTTCTTTCTCTTTTTCTTTCCCCCATCTTATAAAATGGTCTCTCCCTTCATTCTTTCTCCTTCTTTTCTCTAACAAATGAGCTGTTCCTTTACATTGTCTCCTCCCTCCCCAACACTGTTTCTCCTTCTCAATTTCTCTCAACCTTTTCTTTGCTTTTTTACTTACTAGCTGCTAGTAAGTTGTTTAGTGGTTCTCAAACTTTTGTTTTCAGTATCTTTATCCTATTAAAAATTATTGAGGATCTCTCCAGAGTTTTTGTTTATCTGAATTATATTTATAGACATTTACCATATTGGAAATAAAAACTATTTTTGAATTTGTAGACCCTCTAAAAGGGGTTCAGAGATCCCCAGGATTCTCTAGACAACACCTTGAGAACCACTACATCCTCTAAGTTCCCTTTGTCTTCTTGCAACCCCTGTAACTTTTCTAATGATTTCTTCTCTCTTTTTTCTCTTCCTGATATGTAGCGTTTGTTTTTTTCATTTTATACCTTTTCTATGCCAACTAGGCCCTTCTCATTTTCTCACTCCTTCTTCCTCTTACTTTAGTAGTATCTCCATTCTTCCTCCCTTTATTCCCCATATTTCCTCCTTTTGTCTCCCCTCCTTCCTTTCACAGTGATCCCTTCCATCTTGTTCTGTCCTCTGTCCCTTCTAGTCCTTTCCTATTACTTCCCTCTCTGTCTCTGTGTGTTTGTGTGTGTCTTTCTGTTTTTCTCTTTCTTTTCATCTCTCACTCTGTCTCTCTTTGTCCTTAATCTCCAGCTGCTCAGAGTTCTTTGCCCTCCTCTTTCTGAAAATATCTTTTCCACTGGACCCTTCTTCTTGCCCCTAGGCCCTACACAATTTCTTGAGTTCCAATGTATGATAAATTCTCTTTGGCCAATAGTCTATTTCCTTTCTGCCTAAAGATATTCCTCCCTAATGTGGTTTTTCTCTCCCTCACATCGTTAGTACATTATTCCCTTTGTCTCCTCCACCCTGTCCCATTTTAATCATTTCTTCCCTCTTCTCACCTCCAAAATGGCTCCTTCTCTTTTCTCTTTCCTTCCTTTTTCACGCAAAGATCGTTTTCTCTTCCTCCACTACCCCAACTGTGCTAGTGTTACTCTTCTGCCATATATCTTGGTGGTCTTTTCTCTTTGTCTCTCCTCAGAGATCTAGTAAATTCCCTCTTACTCCTCCCTCCCCAGTGGTCTCTTCCTCTTTCCCCTGAACAGTGGTCTTTTTTCAACTATCTTCTTCCATCACTCATGAAATCATACATGTATAATTGGAAGAGACAGAACATATATGAAATAGTGTTTTTGAACATTCATCACTCATAAGTTTATGGATTTAGAGATGGAAAGGACCTCAAGGCCATGAAATACAATTACTTTCTTCAGGGGATTAAACTGAGACTCAGAAACTCTAAGTTACTGTCTATCAGAGTCTCTCTGTTTCTATCTTCCTAAACTTGTAATGAGATCTCTTTGTATCACCTGCTGTCACTTTCCCTTCACAAGCTCCCTTTCTCATGATCGCAGATATGTCTATCAACTCTCTCCCTCTCCTTTTAAGTTAAACTTTCTTTGTATATTATTTTGCTTTCTCTCTCTCTTTTACCCTTTTTCTCTCTTTTCCCTCTTTTTCTCTCACTTGTTTACCTCCTTCTACCCTTTGGTCTCTCTTCCCTGCAATCCATTCGCATCCCATCTTTTTCACTTTCTTCCTCTCCTCTTTCTACACTAGTCTACTCCCTCCATTTCTCTGACTTCCCTACAAGCCTCGTGTCTGTATTTTAGGTTCTCTCTCTCTATCCTAATGCTAAGTTACATTTTTTTCAATCACAGATTGAGTTTTGGACATGTCCTCACAGGTTTCCATGTATAATCTCATCCTTTGAGAGAGAAGGAAGCTGAGACTGGGAGAGTGACAGAGATCTGCAGAGAGTTATAGAGACAGAGTGGAGAGTAGGATCTGTGTTCAAATCAGCCAGGCTCCAGGGACATGGTCTGTGCATTAGAAAGAGTGCTGGGCCTGGAGTCTGTTGGACCCGAGTTCAAATTAAACTTTAGATATTTCTTACTGGGTGAATCTGGGCTAGACACAATCTCAATGTACTTTTTGCTGCAAGTATAAAATGGGGATTATATATCCAGGTGCATGGAGCTGTCCTAGGTATCAAGTGAGTGTTTGCAAAGCATATTTTCTTCCTTTTAGAGCTCTGCTTCTACTTCCCTCTCTTGTCTTTTAAAGTGACAGTCAACAATTTTGCAGTGGCATTTTCATCTCTGCTTATCGCCATTGTAAATGGCCCCTTTCTTTTCCTCCTTTCTAAGACTTTCTCTCGCCCTCTGACCGTTCTCTGTGTCTCTCCCCCACTCAAAGATCTTTTAATGCTCAATTTTTCCTCGCATCTCAATCGCCAAAGGGGATTTTTTTTCCTTTCCATCTTTCTTAGGATTTTAAACATGGAAGGGTCCCTAAAGGTAATCAAAGTAGCCCTCAAGTATCTTACACAGGAGGAAGCTGAGCCTGGCAGACCTTCAATGTTTTCCTGAAGCAAATTAATGTATGAAAATGTCGGAGGTATGATCTGAACTCACGTGCTTTGCTCTCTCCATCATTAAGTGCTACTTGCCTACCCCAGGCAATCTTCACTTTCCATTTCTCTTTGGTCCTTGCTTGGTTTACTTAGTCCCCCATGGTCAGAAAGATCTACTTCCCTGACACTGTTCTCTTCCCTCTCTGGCTCTTTCATTGCAAAGGAATCTTCTCTCTTAAAATCTCTGATTCTCCTGTGTGGAATCCACCTGTGTCTCTGTCTCCCTCTCTGCCTGCTGGACTAGCCTCCTCTCTGTATCCCCACATCCTTGATTGGCCCCTTACTCTGCCTCTTTCCTCTGTACAGACTATTCAGTTCCCAATATTTTTCTTCCTTCCTCCAAAGACTTTCCATTTAATCTTGATCTCTCTGTTTCTACCTTTATACCAGGTTGTTTTCCCCTTCTCTATTGGAAAATTGTAAAATATTAGAGAGATGGAATTGATCTGAGTGTCCATCCAGTCCAAACACATCTATTGAGAGAAAAGGAACCTGAGCTGCAAAGTGTATGGTATATTCTGAGGGCCAAACAGCCAGTAAGGCTACAAGCAGAGCTGGAGCACTTTCCCTCTACTTACCTTACTTAGGTTATTGGACACTTACTTTTCTCTGTCTCCCACCATCTGTGCCGAGTGGGCCTTTTGCTTGGTCTCTTCCCCACTAACTCTCTTTCCTGCCTGTTCCCTTCTACAGGCCTTGCCCCTCCCTCTTTCTAGCTCTATTTATCACTGAGAGGATCATTCACCTGGAAGAGCCCAGAGGGGCCAACTCCATTTCCATCTTATTTTAGAGGAGGAAATTCAAACTGAAAAAAATTAAGTCATTTGACAGGTCTTAATGTTCAGAAGCAAGTTCCTAAGTCAGGGTGATTGGACCCCGGTAAAACCTTCTATGTGTTCTGGCAATGATCTCCTTCCTATTCCCCACTGGGTCCTTTATCTCCCTCCTCTCCTTCCTCTCCCCACCCTCCACACTGGTATCTTCCCACTCTCTATCTGCAATTAGCAAAAAGTCTTTCCCTTTCTCTTTATCTCTCTCTGACTGACCCTCTCAAACTGACCTCCTCCAAGTGTTCTTCCCTCCATCTTCTCCCCCCATCTCCTGTTTTCCCAGCTCTTTCCTTCTCCCCCTCTCCTTTGCACTCAGTGCAGCTTGTCCTGCTCCTTCTTCCTGCCTCCATTCCCTAGGACACGCTGGCAGCTTTTACATTCTGCTTTAGAGGCACCAGGGCAAGGCCACAGAACCTTTTTTCCCCTTTCTGCTACTTAGACTAGAAACTTCCAGCTGGCAGGGAACGTGACAAGGAACTGAGTCTCACACTGACAAACCTGAAGTTTAGTCCATTAAATGGATCTGTTCTTGGATGTGGAACAAGGAGGTTTGTTCCTAATACTTGAACTCAGGTCCTCCTGACCCCAAGCACACACGGGGAGAACCAGCTGCCCCACCTTCCAACATGATGCTCCCTCCCGTCTCTGTGGTTTTTACCCCATGACTCTTATTTTCTGCTTGTCTCTATCTCTGTCTGTCTCTAATGCAGTTTGCTTTGTAATTGCAACTTTCTCTCTGAGGATTTCCTCTTCTTTCTCATTCAACGATAGGATTTTAAAGAGTGAACGTAAGTAAAAAATTTTTGGTTCATGTTCATCATTTAAGAGAAGAAACTGAGGTTTAAAGGAAGTGCTAAGTGCCTTTCTCAGGGTCACAGAGTTCTATGTCTGTGAGGCAGCTTCCACTTCAGCCTGTCCTGATCCCTAGCCCATGACTGTCCAGCAGGACCCCTCCCTCTCCCTTTGGCCCTAGCTCTCTCTTCCTTGGTCTCATTCTTCTTTTCTCCCTTTCCTCCCTCTACTTGGGCTCTTCTGTCACCAGACTGGGAGTGTCCAGTATAGATTTGGAATTCCCATCCCTGTCCCTGAGAGTCTGACCCACTCTGAGCCCTTGCTGAGTCCTGACCATCCTCAGGCCCTGCTCCTTTATCCCTGCTGCTCTTCCTTCCTGTCTCATTGGATGTCAGCCCAGGGCCCGGGCCTGTCCCTAGAACTCTCCCATTAGCAGTGTTTTCTTCCTTTACTTTCTCACCCACAAACACACTCTTATGTCTTCTCTGTCTTTCCCCCAGTTATACAAAATATCCTCTTTTCATGTTTTTTTCCTTTTCCTCCAGCCCGGTTTTCCTTTCCTTTTCTCATTCAAATGGTGTATGCCTTTTTTCTCATCTTTTTCTCTGCTCTCTAATGGTAAATGTTCCTCCCCTCATAACTGTCCTCCATTATCTATTCCTCTTGTCTCTCCCCAGTCCTATTTACAATAGAACCTTCCTTCTTTCTTTCTCTCCTTTTCCCTAAGCAGCGCTTTTGTCCCTTTATTTGTCCCCATGGTAGCCTCCCTGATGGTTTTTTTTTTCTCCACACCCCTGCCATTTCCTATAACCTCTTCTGTGTCCTTTTCCCAGACCCTGCCTTCTTTCTCTCTCTTCTCTGTAATCAGTGGTCCCTTGCCTTTCACTGTTCCTTCCCTCCCCATCACAATAAATTCTTTTCAGTTTCTGAATCCCTTTTAATGCAATTGTTCTTTCTCCCATCCCCTGTGCATTCTTCCTTTTGTCTCATTCCCTTTCCCAGGTGTCTCTTGTTTCTTTTCCCCTCTTTAATGCCCAGTGTTTATATTTTATTGTCCCACTCTCTCTATCCATATCGTCCCTTCTCATAGTCTCATACCTTTTGTGGTAGCTTCCTGCTCCCTTCTCTTATTTTGTATTCAGTTCCTTTTGTTTCCCTTTTCTTTCTCACTGATCTCTTCCCTCTTGTTCCCTCTTCTCTTTCTAGTGGTCCTTTCCCTTTAATATCTCTCTTTCTGTGTATGTTTTTGTCTCTCTGTCTCTCTCTATCTGTCTGTCTCCACACCCCTTTTGTCTTTTCTTTTTACTCTTGTCCCTTGTTTTTCTGACCAGTTAGTTCCCTCAAGGTCCCTTCCCATCCTTTTCCCAAGTGATATTTTCTATATGTTTCTTCACCTTCATTCTCCTAGGCCTTGCAGAACTGCTTCTTGGCTCCTGCTTCAAAGACTATGACCCCGCATTCCCTCCTTTATTTCCTCCCTCTCTTCCTTTTCTAGTGCTGACTTTATTTTGTTTCTTTCTCCCCATGTTTAGGGAGCTCTCATCTTTGTCTTTCTATACCACCATTTTTCTTCCTTGTAATTCGAAACCTCTGTTAACAATTATGTAGTAGCATTTTCCTTCTTATCCTACTTTCCTCTTTCCTCTATTTCCTCCTCTCATCCAAAATGGTCCCTTCCCTTCCTTTATTTCTTTCTTCCTTGTCCTGTTATTCTTTTTTTCCTTCCCCCACACTGCCTAAGTCCTGGGCTTACAGTCTTTATTCATACTTTCTGACAGGATTTTCTCATTGTCTCTCCCCAAGGACTTTACTCCTCTTTTACTCTTGCTTTCCCTTTCCCTAGGAATCTCCTTTTCTTCCCCGTGACCAATGGTCTTTTTCACTCTGTCTCCTTCCATGACTCGCAAGATCATAGATTTATAGTTAGGAGGGAATTACTGTTGATAAAATACTTCACTCATATCAGGGTTGGAAACTGAGGCTCAGAGTGACTACCCAGACTCACAGAAAAAGTGTCTGAGTCCAGAGCTAAACTCAGGCTGATCTAAATTCAAGGACAAAGATCTGTCTGTAGTGACATCTAGTTGGCTTTTCCAGTATGGCTCAGTTGCCTATTTTCTATGTGTCTCCCCATCTCATCTCTCTCATCTGGTCTTATGCTTTTCTCTTCATCTCTCGTCCCAATAGCCTTTTTTCATTTTCCCTCCCCTTTCCAATTATAAAAGACTATCCTGCCTTTCTCTATATCTACTGTCTCTTCCCATCTTGCCCTGTCCTCTCACTCTGTCTTTTTCTATCCTTTAGTCTTGCTCTGCTTTTGACTTTCTCTATTGACTCTTTAATCACTAGTTGACTGTTTTTCAGGCCTCCCCACAAGGCTCTTGGCTGTATTTCATTCTCTCCCTCCATACCAATACCAAGTTGTGTGTTTCTTCTTTCTCCTTCAATACCAGAATCTCCGATATGATCTTGGATGAATCCTCAGAGGTTCTGGAGTCCAATTTTGCCATTTTAGAGGGGAAGAAGCTGGGTCTGAGAGAGTAGAAATAATGCATAAGAATAATAGAATAGTTTTAGAGGTAGTGTTTGGACTCAGGTTATCCAGGCTCCAGGGACTCTGCTTGTGCCGCAGACAGAATTCTGGGTCAGAACTCAGTAAGACCTGGTTTCAGATCCAGCCATAGACATTTACAAGCTGTGTGACCCTGAGCAGATGAAAACCTCTCTGTTCCTCAGTTTTCTAAAGAACAAAATTATTATACTGATTATACATACTTCAGAGGGCTGATGTGGAGGTCAAATGTGACCATTTTTGTAAAGCATTTAGCACAATGTCTGACACTAGGTAATTACTCTAAGAAATGATTTCCTTCTTTCCCCTTCCCCAGTCACTTCTTCCTTTGGGATCTCTACCTTTATTTTTCTTCCTTGTAATTCGAAACCTCTGTTAACAATTATGTAGTAGCATTTTCCTTCTTATCTCATCTACACTGTCAAGTCATCCCTTCCTTCTAATTCCTTCCTGTGCGCTGGACTTCTGCCCCTCACATTCCCACCCAGTGGTCTCTTCCCTCTCTAGCTCCCCATTACCGGAAGTCTTCTCTCTGTCAAAGTGTCCCTGTCTCCACCTGTGTGTCTGTCTCTGACTCTCTGTACTGGACTGGCCTCTGCTCTATCTGCTCACATGCTCACTTGGCCCCTTCCTTTGGCTCTCCCTGTGCTCTGTCCACGGTACTGAGTAGCCTGCATGTCTCTTGCTACAAGAAGCCCTTTCCCTGAATCTCCATCCTCTGCCTCTGCCCCCATGGCAGGTGATCTTTTCCTTATCTCCTGTTCCAGCCCAGAATCTCAGAGCCGGAGGCTGACTGAGCAGCCATTCTAGTCCCAGAGGACTTGTTGTAGCCAAGGAAGTGGTGACAGTTAAAGACTTGTCCAGGGCCAAACAGCCACTGATTTTAGGGGAAAGAAATTGAACTCCTGTTATTTATATTCAGCTTCACATATTCTTTTCTCCACATGAGTCTGCTGTGAGGGACCCTTCAGCTTGTTGAGTTTTGTCACCATGTATTCTCAATTGTCTCTTCCTACTGTCTCTCTACCCCTATCTAGAATGGTCCCTTCTCTTTCTGTCTCTTCCTCTCCCCCATCTCCAGGGGTCCTTTCCCTTTCTGCTCTCCTTCAGCAGTTTTCTTCTCATTCTCAACACATTTACAAAGACTCTTTCTCCTTTGATATTCCCATCTCTAGTGGGCATTCTCTTGATCTTTCCCTATCATTATTTTAAAAACAAAATTTCTCTGTGTGTCTCTACCACAAAACATATACTAGTCATTTTCACCTTCTTTCATCACTCTTAGCATTAGAATTTTAGAGCAAAGGATCCCAGGGTCAAAAAGTAAACCACTTTCTACAGGCGAGGAAACTGAGGCTGAGCACACTCTAAATTACTGTCTATTGCTGTCTCTCTGTGTGTCTATCTGGGAAACATTCTTAAAAAATCTCCCTACATCCCCTGTTCTCCCTTGCCTTTCCCTCTCTCCCCATCCTATGCCCTCTGTAATGTTTTGTCTTTGTCTCTCAGCTCTCACACATCTATTACCTGATTCTCCCTCTGTATATTCTCCTTTTTTCATTGGTTCCAATGTTATTGGAGATGTAAAACTCACAGTATTCTTAGACACCATTGATGAAGAGTTCCTTCTAGGAAGGAAGGACGAGAAACAGGGATTAAGTACCTGAATGGCAGTAAAAGTTGTGCTGTAAAAATAATGTGATTTGTTCCCACAATAACAATGGGAAGTAGGGACTATTAATGCCACCTCGTAGAACTCAGTAAACTAAGACAGTAAACTGAGGGAATCAGAGGTCATACAACTTGCCCAGAACAAAAGAACCAGTAAATATCTGGGGATTATTGATATTGACAGAAATTGAATTTATTTCTTCCTGACACTAGGCCCATCACTATATCCACTGTATCACCCAGCCTTCTCTCCCAATGACCTCTGAGTGCCTTTTTTCTGTCCCTTCATTTGTAGTATCAAAATTATCTGTCTAAACATATTCCATAATTCTCTCTCATACACACATATTTGCTGCCTCTTTTCAAGCTCTGTTTCTCTGTTTTCCTACTCATTGTAAACCTATTGCTTTTCTTTAATTTCTCTCTCTCTTTCTCTCCTCTGCATGTTTACAGCTATCTGACATCTTCAGGGTCATGAGTTGAACCTCCTCTTTTTAAAGCTCATGAAATTTAGGTGTAAACAAGTTAACATGTCCATGAGAAAACAGAGAGAGTCTATGAAGAAAAATGAGAATCCAAATCCTCCCTGATTCCAAATCCTATGCTACGAAATGAACCTTCTCCTCTCCATCTCAGGACTCAGCTCTGCTTCTTCCTGACTCTAGGCCTATAACTCCAAGTATTAGAGCATTACTATCTTCAGGATCCCTTCCTTTTGTATCTTGACACCATCATCAGCTTCTGTCTCTTTCTCTCCTGGATTAGCCTCCCCTCTCTCTCCCCACATCCTCTCTTGTCCCCTTCCTTTGACTCTCCCTTTGCTCTGTCCATGGGATTCCCTTTCCTCTATATCTGTTCCCTACTCAGAATCTGTGTCTACCCTATATTAAGTATTTTCCCTTCTCTATTGGAAAAGCATTGAATGTTAGAGAGAGGGAATAAAGTCTAACCAGTCCAGAGACCTCTTCTGAAAGAAAAGGAAACTGAGAAAAGGAGTTTATATGATGTGCTGAGGGACACATAACCAGTATGCTTACAAGAGGAGTTTGAACTCACATCATTTTTTCTTGACGTACTATGTTCTGGTTGGTAGGAGGAAGACTTTGTGTCTCTCCCATGATCCATGCCTAGTGGGCCTTTCTCTGGTTCTCTTCCCCACTAACCCTCCTTCCTGATCTTCAGTCCAATGGAACTTGCCCTTCTCTCTCCCTCAATGATAGAATCTTCCAATGGGAAGGGCCCCCAAGTGGCCAACTCAATCTCTATCTTTTTAGAGAAAGAAATTCAAGCGGAAAAGACTCAACAGAAACAGCTATTAACTTTCAAAACAAATTACTAACTCATGGGGATTTGGCCCCAAATCCCTCCACCTTCTATCTGTTCTTGCAAAGAGCTCCTTCCTGGGCAATCCCCTTCTTCCTCAGAAATGTCCCCACTGGGTCCTTCAGCTCCCTGCTCTCTGCCTCTCTCCTCCCACAATGACTTCTTGGCTCTCTCCCTCAAATTACCAACTATTCTTTTTTCTCTGGGTCTCCATGTCTTTGTAGTGCCCTTCCCCAAACTGGCCCATCCCAAGGGTTCTGCCCTCTACCTTATGGTGCTCATCCCCTGTCATCCATCCCTTTTTGTGCTCCCCCTTTCCTTTGTACAAAAGGGGCCTTGTCCTGCTGCATCTCCTTGAATCCACTCCACAGAAGCCTTTGGTGTCTCTGCCACCACAGCAACTTCAGTTAGCCTGAGAAACTTATCTTTCTGTCACGTATAGAATCCGTGACATAGAGAGGGAAAAAATTTAAGGGAAATTGAATCTAACCCTGAAGAAACTAAGGATTAGCCATATAAGGAGAATTGATTCTATGATGGGAGCAAGGAAGCTTATAAGTCAGCCCCAGAATTCAGGTCCTCCTGACTCCAGGCCCCATGGTTTAGCCATTAGGAGAACCAGCTGCTTCACCCCCCCCCACCATCACTCCCCCAGTTCTCTGTGGTCCCTTTTTGATGTCTATCTTTGTCACTATTTCTGTGCTTTTGTCTGTCTCTAATGGAGTTTGCTTACTAACTGCTTTTCTCTCCTCCCACCTCAATCCTTAGACTTTCCTCTTCTTTATCATAAAAGCACAGCATTAAAAGCCTTTCAGATCAAGAGCATCATTTACAAGTAAAGAAACTGTGGTTTAAAGCAGGTACCAAGTGCCTTGTGCAGGGTCACACATCTCTGAGTTTGTGAGGCAGCCTCCACTTCAGCCTGTCCTGATCCCCAGCCCATGGCTCTGTCCAGCACGGCCCCCCCTGCCCCTTTGGCTCCAGGTCTTTCCTCATCGATCTCATATTTTTCTCCCTTTCCTCCCTTCATTTGGGCACTTCCATCACCAGTCTGTGACTGTCAATCTTGTATTTGGAATTCCCGTCCCTTTCCCTGACCGTCAGATCCACTCTGAGCCCATGCTGCTTCCTGAGTGAACTCAGGCCCTGCTGCTTTATCCCTCCTGCTCTTCCCTCCTGCCTCACTGCACAGTCTGCATAGGGGCCCAGGCCTGTCCCTGACACTATCCCCTTAGCTAGCGCTTTCTTCCTTTGCTCTTCAGCCCTTGGCCGTCCTCCCACAGACACGCTCTGCTTTCTTCTCTGTATTCCCCCTGATGCTCACAATGTTCTCTTCACTTGTTTTTACCTTTTCTCCATCCCAGATCTCACCATTATGTTCCCTTTGTCACTTTGCCCCCATCTCCAGGGCTTCCTTCCATTTTTTTCTCAGCTTTGTCACCCCTTCCTAATTGTACTTTCTTTCTCTCTCCATCTCCATGCTCTGTGGTTTCTTCCCTTTGTATCTCCCCTGTCCTCTTATTCCAGTGGTCCTTTCCCAGTTGCTCTCTCCCTCTTCTTCCTCATCAGTGGTTCTTTCCCTTTTTCTTTCCCCCATCTTATACTATGGTCTCTCCCTTCATTCTTTCTCTTTTTTTCTAATCAATGATCTCGAATCAGTGTTCCTTTACATTGTCTCCTCCCTTTCCCAACATTGTTTTATCTTTTTCATTTTCTCTCACCCTTTTCTCTTTTTTGCTTTCTTCCTTGCTACCACATTCTCTAAGTTCCCTTTGTCTTCCTGCCACCCACAGAACTTGTCTGATGATTGCTTTCCTCTTTTCCTATTCCTAATATGTAGTTTATTTTTTTCATTTTATCCCTTTTCTATGCCAACTAGGCCCTTCTCATTTTCTCACTCCTTCTTCCCCTTTCTTTAATAGTATCTCCATTCTCCCCCCCTTTATTCCCTGTATTTCCTCCTTTTGTCTGCCCTTCTTCCTTTCCCAGTGATCTCTCCCATCTGATCCTTTCCTAACACTTCTCTCTCTGTCTTTGTCTCTCTGTGTGTGTGTGTGTGTGTGTGTGTGTGTGTGTGTTTTTCGATGTATCTCTTTTTGACTCTAAGTCTGTCTCTCTTTCTCCTTAATCTCCACCTGCCCAGAGGTCCCTTGCCCTCTCCTTTCCCAAGATGTCTTTTCCACTGGATCCTTCTTCTCCTTTCCCCTAGGCCCTACACAACTTCTTGAGTATGACTGATAAATTCTCCATCACCAATACTCTATTTCCTTTCTGCCTAATGGAACTGATCCCTAGTGGGAGATTTTTCTCCCTCCTATGTTTAGCATAATCTTCCCTTTGTCTCTTTCACCCCATCCCATGTTAGTCACTTCTTCCTTCTTCTTATATCTAAAATGCCTCCCTCTCTTTTCATTTTCCTTCCTTTTTCAACCAAAGATCATTTTGTCTTCCTCACTTCACCTTTATCTTCACTACCCCAATTGTGCTAGTGACACTCTTCTGCCATTATCATGGTGGTCTTTTTTCCTTCTCTCTCCCCAGAGACCTAGTAAATCCTCTCTCTCCTTCTTCCTCTCTCCCCAATAGTCTCTCTTTCCACTGAACAATGGTCTTTCCCCCACTATCTCCTTACATCACTCATGAAATCATAGATTTATAATTGGCAGAGACAGAACATATATCAAAAAGTATTTTCGACCTTTCATTACTCAGAGGATTATTAATTTAGAGATGGAAAGGACCAGAGACCCATGAAATACAATCACTTTCTTCATGAAGCAAATTGAGGCCCAGAAACTCTAAATTCCTGTTTATCAATGTCTCTCTGTATCCATCTGCCTATCCTTTTAACAAGATCTCTCTACATCATCTCCTGTCACTTTCCCTTAACAATCTTCCTTTCTAATGACCTCAAGAATGTCTTTTACCCCTCTCCACAATGCACTTCCTTCATTATCCCTTCTCCCTTCAAGTTACAGATTCTTTGTATATTATTTAGCTTTCTGTGTCTCCACTTCTGTATTTGTCCCTATCTTTCTCTGTCTCTGTTTCCCTTTCCCCCTTTTTTCTGACT
This sequence comes from Dasyurus viverrinus, assembly GCA_020854095.1. Classification (NCBI taxonomy): domain Eukaryota; kingdom Metazoa; phylum Chordata; class Mammalia; order Dasyuromorphia; family Dasyuridae; genus Dasyurus; species Dasyurus viverrinus. The sequence continues at coordinate 62,975,547 of CM037003.1, forward strand.
TCTCTGCCTCCTTCTACCCTTTGGTCTCTCTCGCCCTGCAATCTATTGCCATCCCTTCCTTTTCCCATTTTGTTTCTCCTGTTTCCACACTAGTCTACTCCCCCCATTTCTCTGACTTCCCTACAAATCTCTTGTCTCTATTTCACGCTCCCTCCCTCTAGCCCAGTGCTAATTTACATGTTTCTTCTTTCTCCTTCAATCACAGATTGAGTTTTGGACATGTCCTCACAGACTTCCATGTATAATCTCATCAATTGGGAGAGAAGGAAGCTGAGCCTGGGAGAGTGACAGAGATCTGCAGATAGTTATAGAGACAGAGTAGAGAGTAGGATCTGCCCTCAAATCAGCGAGGCTCAGGGACATGGCCTGTGCATTGGAAAGAGTGCTGGGCCTGGAGTCTGTCGGACCCGAGTTCAAATTAAATTTTAGATATTTCTTAGCTGAAAGAACCAGGGCTAGTCACAATCTCAATGCACTTTTTGCCTTAACTATAAAATGGGGATCATGTAAAGTAGCTGCACGGAGCTGTCCTAGATATCAAATGAGACAATATTTGCAAAGCATATTTTCTTCCTTTTAGATCTCTCCCTCTGCTTCCTTCTCGTCTTTCAAACTGACAGTCAACAATTTTTCAGTAGCATTTTCATCTCTGCTTCTCTCCATTGTAAATGGCCCCCTCCTTTTCTCCCTTTCCAGCACTTTCTCTCCCCCCTGGCCATTCGCTGTGTCTCTCCCCTACTCAGAGATCTTTTAATGCACAATTTCTGCTCCCATCTCAATCCCCCAAGGGGATTTCTTTTTCTTTTCTATCATTCTTAGGATTTTAACCATGGAAGGGACCTTAAAGGTCATCAAAGCAGCCCTCAAATATCTTGCAGAGGAAGAAGCTGAGCCTGAGAGACCTTCAATGTCTTCCTGAAACAAATTCATGCATGAAAAATGTCTGAGGTATGATCTGAACTCAAGTGCTTTGCTCTCTCCATCCTTAATTGCCACTTGCCTACCCCAGGCAATCTTCACTGTCCATTTCTCTTTGGTCCTTGCTGGGTTTACTTAGTCCCCCATGGTCATAAAGATCTACTTCCTTGACACTGTTCTCTTCCCTCTCTGGCTCTTTCATTGCCGAGGAATCTTCTCTCTCTGGAAATCTCTGATTCTCCTGGGTGGAATCCACCTGTGTCTCTCTGTCTAGCTCTGTGCCTGCTGGACTAGCCTCTTCTCTATGTCCCCACATCCTTGCTTGGCCCCTTCCTCTGCCTCTTTCCTCTCTACAGGCTATTCAGTTCCCAATGTTTGTCTTACTTCCTCAAAAGCCTTTCCCTTTCATCTCAATCTCTCTGACTCTACCCTTACATCAAGTAGTTTTGCCCTTCTCTATTGGAAAAGCATAAAGTCTTGGAGAGTTGGCATGGGTCTAAGTGTCCATGCAGTCCAACCACATCTATTGAGAGAAAAGAAACCTGAGCTGGAGAGTTTATGGGATATACTGAGAGCCAAACAGCCAGTAAGGTTACAAGCAGAGCTGGAGCACTTTCCCTCTGCTTACCTTACTCTGGTTGTTGGACACTTATCTTTCTCTCTTTGCAACCATCCAGACCTAGTGGGCCTTTTGCTGGTTCTCTTCCCCACTAACTCCCTTTCCTGCCCATCCACTTCTGTCCTCTCTTTATCACTGAGAGGATCATCCCACTGGAAGAGCCCAGAGTGGCCAACTACATACACTTCCATCTTTTTTAGAGGAGTTATTCCTATCTGCCCACATGCTCACTTGGCCCCTTCCTTTGATCTTCCCTATGCTCTGTCCATGATACTGAGTAACCTGCATGTCTCTTGCTGCAAGAAGCCATTTTCCCTGAATCTCCATCCTCTGCCTCTGCCCCCATGGCAGGTAATCTTTCCTTCTCTCCTGTTCCAGCCCAGAATCTCAGAGCTGGAGGCTGACTGAGTGACCATTCTAGTCCCAGGGGACTTGTAACCGAGGAAGTGGTAACAGTTAAATATCTGTCCACGGCCAAACAGCCACTGATTGTAAGAGGAAGAAATTGAACTCTTGTTATTTATATTCAGCTTCATATATTCTTTTCCCCATGTGAGTTTGCTGTGTTTCTCTACCATCAAGCTTCCTCCTTGTCTGTCTCTTTACTCAATGGCCTCTTCCCACTGGCTGGTCTTTCCTGATTCATGCTGCCTGTGGAGATCCATCACTCTTTCTCCTACAATCACAAACCTCAAGCAGAGGAACTCTTGGAGGCCACATCCCAGCACACCTTGCTCAGAGGCCTGAGGGAGATTAGGTGACTGGCTCACCTAGAAATTGTCAAGCCATGTTGTGAACTCAGCTGGAAACTTCTAAGAATAAGGGCCTAGGGGCAGCTAGATGACACAGTGAGTGCATAGCACACAGGGCCTTAATTCAGAAGGACCTGAGGTCAATTCCAGCTTCAAGCATTTAATGCTTCCCAACTGCCTCAGAAAAAAAAAAGAATGATGGCTCAGCCTATTGTGTCACCTATTGCCTCTCCCTCTAATCACAATTCCCTTTGGATTATATCCCTGCAATGTCACTTGTGATTTGCTCCAGCTGTCTCTAATCCCTATCCAATGTAGTTATAACTTACCAAGTATCCTTGTCTTGTTCTCAGTTTCTGTCACTATGTCTCTTCTCTTCTTCCTCCTGATTTTATTCTAGTATCATGTTCATTTCCTTTTGGGTTTCCTCAACAACAACTCTAAATCATGGTTTCTTCCTTTCCTAGTGTCCTTAATGGTCTTTTCTCTTGTTTTCTCCACTCCTTCCCTCCCAGTGATACCTTTCTCATCATTCCCCACCATACTCAGTGCTCCCCTTTTCCCTTCTCTTTTTTTCTCCTTTCTCTCTACCCAGTGGGCTATTTCCTCACCACCACCCCATTTCACAGTGATTCAGTGCTATTATTTCTCTCTTTCTTCCCCTCTCCTAAGTGTTATTCTCCTGTTGCTTTCATGCTAGTGTTTCCTTCCCTTTGTCAACTTCAGTGATCTCTTCCATCACTCTCACTGTTTTCTTATGGCCTATGACCTTTATTCTCTCCCTCTTTTCCTCAACTAGTGGTCGCCTCTGTGTGTCTGTCTCCTTCTCATTGTCCCATGCCCTCTCCGATCCTATGACTAAATAATCTTTGATTTTTGCCTTTTTTCCACTCCTAACAGAGTGGAACAGAAGTTCTACTTACTTCTTAATTTTTGACTCTTTGATTCTTCCTGAAGATCTTTGATCTCTTCCTTCTTTTCTCCCTCTCCCCACACCCTAATAGTCCTTTATTTTTGTCTTTTCCACCTCTTTACTTTGTTTCTCCCCTCAAGAATGAATGGACCTAAAATTCCATCCATCAAATGGATAGTCCCCACACCATGTATTCTCAGTTGTCTCTTCCTACTGTCTCTCTACCCCTATCCAGAATGGTTCCTTCTCTTTGTTTCTCTTCCTCTCCCCCATCTCCAGGGGTCCTTTCCCTTTCTGCTCTGCTTCAGCAGTTTTCTTCTCATTCTCAACACATTTACAAAGACTCTTTCTCTTTTGATCTCCCCTTTCTAGTGGACTTTTTCTTGATCTCTCCCTAACACAAGTATTTTACAAGATTTCTCTGTGTGTCTCTACCACAAAACATATACTAATCATTTTCACCTTCTTTCATCACTCTTAGCAATAGAGTTTTTTAGAGCAAAAAAGGACCTCAGAGTTAAAAAAAGAATAAACCACTTTCTTCAGGGGAGGAAACTGAGGCTGAGGAAACTCTAAATTACTGTCTATTGCTGTCTCTCTGTGTGTCTATCTGGGAAACATTCTAAAAAGATCTCCCTACATCCCCTATTCTCCCTTGTCCTTCCCTCTCTCCCAGTCCTATGCCCTCTGTAATGTTTTACCTCTGTCTCTCAGCTCTCAAAAATCTATTACCTGATTCTCACTCTGTATATTCTCCTTTTCTCATTGGTTCCAATGTTATTGGATATGTAGAAGTCACAGCATTCTTAGACACCATTGATGAACAATTCCTTTTAGAAAGGAAAGAAGGAAAACAAGAATTAAGTCCATGAATGGCAGTCAAGGTTATGCTGTACAGTGTAAAAATATTAATGTGTTTTGTTCCCACAATACAATGGGAGGTAGGGCATATTATTGCCACCTCGTAGAGCTCGGTAAACTGAGGCAGACAAAGGTTAAACAACTCGTGCAGAGCAAAAGAGCTAGTACATGTCTGGGGATTATTGATACTGACAGAATTTGAATTTATTTCTTCCTGACACTAGCCTCATCACTATACCCACTGTACCACACAGCTCTCTCTCACCATTCTCTTTATCCCTTTTCTTTCTATCTGATCATTTGTGGGATCCAAATTTTGGGTCTAAACATATTCCACAATTCTCTCCTCCTCACACATATATTTGCTGCGTCTTGTCAAGCTGTTTTTTGTCTTCCTCTTCATTGTAAACGTATTGCTTCTCTTTCATTTCTCTCTCTCTCCTTCTCTCTCTCCCTTTCCCTCTATCTTTCTTCTGCATGTGTGCAGTCATTTGATATCTTCAAGGCCGCTGGGTTCATTATCCTCTTTTTAAAGCACAAGAAATTCAGGTTTAAACAAGTTAACATGTCTATGGGAAAACAGCCAGAGACAATATAAAAAATGAGAAACCAACCCTCCCTGATTCCAAATTCTATGCAATGAAATGGACTTTCTCCTCTCTATGCCAGAACTCATCTCTGCTTCTTCCTGACTCTAGGCCTCTTAACTCCAAGTACTAAAGCATCTCTGTCTTCAGGTATCCCTTCTTGACACCATCATCAGCTTCTGTCTTTGACTCTCTCTCCTGGATTGGCCTACGCTCTCTTTCCCCACATCCTCTCTTGTCCCCTTCCTTTGACTCTCCCTTTGCTCTGTCTATAGTATTCTCTTTCCTCTATATCTCTTCCCTACTCAGAATCTGCCTCTCCCCTATATTAAGTACTTTTCCCTTCTCTATTGGAAAAGGATCAAATGTTAGAGAGAGGGAATAAATCTGAGAGTCCAACCTGCCTAGAGACCTCTTCTAAAAGAAGAGGAAACTGAGAAAAGGAGTTTATGTGATGTTCTGAGGGACACACAACCAGTACACTTATAAGAGGAGGTTGAACACACATTGTTTTTTCTCGACTTACTGTGTTCTTGTTGGGAGGAGGATGACATTGTGTCTCTCCCATGATCCATGCCTCGTGGACTTTCTCTGGTTCTCTTCCCCACTAACTCTCCTTCTTCATCTTCCATCCCATGGGACTTACCCTTCTCTCTCCCTCAATGATAGAATCGTCCAATGGGAAGGGCCCCTAAGTGGCTAACTCCATTTCCATCACTTTTAGAGGTAGAAATTGAAGCTGGGATACTGAAGTGACATGAATAGCTCTTAATTTTCAGAAACAAATTGCTGGGTCCTTCAGCTCCTTGCTCTCTGCCTCTCCCCCCACAATAACTTCTTCTCTCTCTCCCTCAAATTACTAACTATTCTTTTCTGTCTGGGTCTCCCTGTCTGTACTGCGCTTCCCCAAACTGGCCCACCCCAAGGCTCTGCCTACTGCCTTTTGGTGCTCATCCCTTGTCATCCATCCCTTTTTGTCCTCTCCCTTTCCTTTGTACAAAGTGGGCCTTGTCCTGATGCATCTCCTTGAATCTACTCCACAGAAGCCTTTGGCTACTATTTGCTGCCATAGCAAGCTCAGTTAGCCTTTTCCTTCTCTTTCTGTCACTTATAGAATCCGTGACATAGAGAGGGAAAAAACTTAAGGGAAATTTATTCTAACCCTGAAGAAACTAAGGATTAGACATATTAGGAGAACCGATTCTGGGAGAGGGAGCAAGAATGTTTGTAAGTCAGCCCCAGAATTCAGTTACTCCTGCCTCCAAGCCCCATGATTTACATAGCAGGAGAACCAGCTGCCTCACCCCCTACCATCACTCTCCCAGCTCTCTGTGGTCTCTTTTTGGTGTCTCTCTCTTGTCTTTGTCACTATTTCTGTGCTTTTGTCTGTCTCTCTAATGGAGTTTGCTCTCTAACTGCTCTTCTCTCCTCCCACCTCAATCCTCAGACTTTTCTTTCTCATAAAAGCACAGCATTAAAAGCCTTTGAGCTCAAGAGCATCATTTAAAAAGAGAAGAAACTGAGGTTTAAAGCAGGTGCCAAGGGCCTTGTGCAGGGTCACATATCTCTGCGTTTGTGAGGCAGCCTCTGCTTCAGCCTGTCCTGATCCCTAGCCCATGACTCTGTCCAGCATAGCCCTTCCCTGCCCCTTTAGCTCCAGCTCTTTCCTCATTTGTCTCATACTTTTTCTCCCTTTCCTCCCTCCACTTGCACACTTCCATCACCACCCCATGACTGTCAGTCTTGGATTTAAAATTCCATCCCTGTCCCTGACAGTCCGGTCCACAGTGAGCCCTTGCTGCCTCAGAGCATCCCCAAGCCCTGCTGCTTTATCTCTAATGCTCTTCCCTCCCGTCTCACTGCACAGGCTGCACAAGGCCCAGGCCTGTCCCCAGCACTCCCCACTTAGCAAGTGCTTCCTTCCTTTGCTCTGTAGCCCTTGGCTGTCCTCCCACAGACACTCTCTGCTTTCTTCTCTGTATTTCCCCCAGGTGTTGACAGTGTTCTCTTCACTTGTTTTTTCCCTTTTCTCCATCCCAGATCCCACTATTCTGTTCCCTTCGTCACTTTGTCCCCATCTCCAGGGCTTCTTTCCATTTGTTTCTCAGCTTTTTCCCCTTCCTCAATGGTACCTTCCATCTCCCTCCATCCCCACACTAGGTGCTTTCTTCCCTTTGTATCTCCCCTCTCCACTTTTCCTAGTGGTCCTTTCCCGTTTTTCTCTCTCTTCTTCCTTATCAGTGGTTCTTTCCCTTTTTATTTCCCCACATCCCATCCAATGGTTTCTTCCTTCATTCTTTCTCCTTTTCTCTAATTAATGAGCTGTTCCTTTACATTGTCTCCTCCCTCCCCAACACTGTTTATCCTTTTCATTTTCTCTCAACTTCTCTTTTCTTTGCTTTTTTCCTATCACATCATCTATATATTCTTTGTCCGCCTGCCTTTCTGCTTTATCTTTCCTAATGATTACTTCCCTCTCTATCTCTTCTTAATATGCAACGCTTTCTTTTTTTCATTTCATCCATTTTCTCTGAAACTAGACCCTTCTCATTTTCTCACCCCTTCTTCCCTTTACTTTAGTAGTATCTGTATCCTCCCTCCGTTTATTGCCCATTTTTCTTCCTTTTGTCTCCCCAACTTTCTTTTGCTCTCTCCTCTCTCCCTTTTAATCCCTTCCCTAATACTTCTCTCTATGTGTGTATATGTGTGTGTGTTTCTCTGTTGCTCTCTCTTTTTGTCTCTCACTCTGTCTCTTTCTTCTTAATTTCTAGCTTTCCAGAGGTCTCTTGCCTTCGCCTTTCCCAAGAACTCTTTTCACTGAATCATTGTTCTCCTTTCCCCTGGACCTTACACAATTCCTTGAGTTCCGCTGTCTCAGAAATTCTCTTTTTGCCTAATGGTGTTCCTGCCTAGTAGGGAGTTCCTTTCCCTCTCATATTTAGTACATTATTCCCTTTATCTCCTCTGCCCTATCCCATCTTAATCACTTCTTCCCTATTCTCACAGCCAAAATGTCTTCTCTTTTCTCTTTCCTTCCTTTTTTCCCCAAAGATTGTTTTCTCTTTCCCCCATACCCGACTTTACAAGTGACACCATATCTCATAGTGGCCTTTTCTCTTTGTCTCTCCCCAGAGACCTAGTAAATCCTCCCTTGCTCCTTTCTCCTCAATCCCCAGTAGTCCTTTCCACTTTCCCCTGAACAATGGTCTTTTACCCACTATTTCCTTACATCACTCATGAAACTATAGATTTACAAGTAGAAGAGACAGAACATATATGAAATAGTGGTTTTGATCTTTCATCACTAGGATTATGGATTTAGAGATGGAAAGAACATCAGGGTCATTAGTTACTGTATATCAGTGTCTCTCTGTCCATCTGCTTAAACTTTTAAGGAGATTTCTCTCCATCACTTGCTGTCACTTTGCCTTCACAATCTCCCTTTCTAATGACCTCTGAAATGTCTATCACCCCTCTCCAGAATGGTCTTCCTTCATTTACCCTGTACTTTAAGTTAAAGATTCTTTGTATATTATTTTTCTTACTATCTTAACTTTTCTGTCTCTCGTTCTCCTACTTCCCCCTTTTTCCTCTCATTTCTCTGCCTCCTTCTACCCTTTGGTCTGTCTCTCTCTGCAATCTATTGCCATCCCTTCCTTTTCCATTTCTGTCTCTCCTTTTTCCACACTACTCGCTCCATTACTCTGACTTCTCTATGAGCTTCTCTTCTCTATTTTATGCTCCCTCCCTCAAGCCCAATGCTAAGTTACATGTTGCTTCTTTCCCTCAATCACATATTGAGTTTTGGACATGTCCTCACAGGTTTCTACGTATGATCTCATCAATTGGGAGAGAAGGAAGCTGAGCCTGGGAGAGTGACAGAGATCTGCAGAGAGTTATAAAGACAGAGTGGAGAGTAGGATCTGCCCTCAAATCAGCGAGGCTCAGGGACATGGCCAGTGCATTGGAAAGAGTGCTGGGCCTGGAGTCTGTCGGACCCGAGGTCAAACGAAATTTTGGATATTTCTTAGCTTAAGGAACATGGTCTAGTCACAATCTCAATGCAAAATTTGCCTTAATTGCAAAATGAGGACCATATAAGTAGCTGCATGGAGCTGTCCTAGGTATCAAATGAGACAATATTTGCAAAGGATATTTTCTTCCTTTTAGATCTCTCCCTCTACTTCTTTCTCTTGTCTTTCAAGATCACAGTCAACAGTGTTGCAGTAGCACTTTTCATCTCTATCTTATTTACTTTGTACGATCCCTTCTTTTTCTCCCTTTCCAACACTTTCTCTCCCCCAATGACCATTCCCTATGTCTCTCCCCTCCTCAGAAATCTTTTAATACTCAAATTTTTCCTCTCATCTCAGTCCCCCAAGGGAATTTCTTTCTCTTTTCCATAATTCTTAGTATTGTAAGCATGAAAGGGACCTTAAAGGTCATCCAAGAAGCCCTCAAGTATCTTACAGAGGAGGAAGCTGAGCCTGAGAGACCTTCAGTGTTTTCCTGAGCAAATTCATGCATGAAAAGGTCAGAGGTATGATGTGATCTCAAGTGCTTTGCTCTCTCCATCCTTAATTGCCACTTGCCTACTCCAGGCAATCTTCACTGTCCATTTCTCTTTGGTCCTTGCTGGGTTTACTTAGTCCCCCATGGTCAGAAAGATCTACTTCCCTGACACTGTTCCCTTCCCTCTCTGGCTTTTTCATTGCCAAGGAATCTTCTCTCTCTGATAATCTCTGATTCTCTTGTGTGGAATCCACCTGTGTCTCTGTCTCCTTCTCTACCTGCTGGAGTAGCCTCCTCTCTATGTCCCTACTCCTTTCCTTAGACCTTTCCTCTGCCTCTTTCCTCTCTACAGGCTTTTCAGTTCCCGACATTTCTGTCCCTTCCTCAAAAGCCTTGCACTTTAATCTCAATCTCTCTGCTTCTACCCTTACATCAAGGTGTTTTCGCCTTCTCTCTTGGAAAATCATAATATATTAGAGAGTATAAATGAATCTGAGTGTCCACCCAGTCCAAACACATCTACTGAGAGAAAAGGAACCTGAGCTGGAGAATGTATGGGATATGCTGAGGGCCAAACAGCCAGTAAGGCCACAAGCAGAGCTGGAGCACATTCCCTCTACTTACCTTACTTAGGTTATTGGACACTTACCTTTCTCTCTCTCCCATCATCTGGGCCGAGTGGGCCTTTTGCTTGGTCTCTTCCCCAGTAACTCTCTTTCCTGCCCATTTCCTTCCACGAGCCTTGCCCCTCCCTGTTGCTCTCTCTATTTATCACTGAGAGGATCATCTACCTAGAAGAGCTCAGAGGAGCCAACTCAATTTCCAACTTTTTTAGAGGAGTTAAAAAAGTTAAGTGACTTGACTAGCTCTTAATTTTCAGATGGAAGACCCGAAGTCAGGGTGACTCAAATAAACATTCTATCTTTTTTTGGCAATGGGCTCCCTCCTAGCCCCCACTGGGTCCTTTACCTCCCTCCTCTCCTTTCTCTCCGGCCCTCCAAAGGGGTAACTTCCCACTCTCCATCTGCAATTACCAAATAGTCTTTTCCCTTTCTCTTTATCTCTCTCTGACTATCCCTCCCAAACTGGCCCCCTCCAAGTGCTCTTCCCTCCATCTTCCCCCTCCCACCTCCTGTTTTCCCACCTCTTTCCTTCTCCCCCTCTCCTTTGCACTCAGTGGAACTTGTCCTACTCCTTCTTCCTGCCTCCATTCCCCAGGACACATTGGCAGCTTTTACACTCTGCTTTAAAGGGGCTGGAGCAAGGCCACAGAACGTTTTCCCCCCTTTCTGCTACTTAGATTAGAAGTTTCCAGCTGGAAGGGAACGTGACAGGGAACTGAGTCTCACATTGACAAACCTGAAGTTTAGTCCATTAAACGACCTGCTCCTGATCGTGGAACAAGGAGGTTTGTTCCTAGCACTTTGAACTCAAGTCCTCCTGACCCCAAGCACACACTGGGAGAACCAGCTGCCTCCCCCTCCAACATCACTCTCCCAAGTATCTATGGTCCCTAACTCTCGACTCTTATTTTCTGCATGTCTCTGTCTGTCTCTAATGCCATTTCCCTTGAAACTGCAACTTTCTCTCCAAGGAGATTTCTTCTTCTTTCTCATTCAACAATAGGATTTTAAAGGGTGAACGTGAGTAAAAATCTTTATGTTCATGTTCATCATTTAAGAGAAGAAACTGAGGTTTAAAGCAAGTGCTAAGTGCCTTTCTCAGGGTCACAGAGTTCTGTGTTTGTGAGGCAGCCTCCACTTCAGCCTGTCCTGATTCCCAGGCTATGGCTCTGTCCAGCAGGACCTCTCCCTCTCCCTTTGGCCCCAGCTCTCTCTTACTTGGTCTCATACTTCTTTCCTCCCTCTACTTGGGCTCTTCTGTCACCAGACTGGGAGTGTTAGGTCTGACCCACTCTGAGCCCTTGCTGCATCCTGACCATCCTCAGGCCCTGCTCCTTTATCCCTGCTGCTCTTCTCTCCTGTCTCAATGAATGGTCAGCACAGGGCCCAGGCCTGTCCTTAGCACTCCCCCCTTTGAAGTGTTTTCTTCTTTTATTCTCTTACCCACAAACACACTTCGCTGTCTTCTCTGTCTTTCCCCCGGATATACAAAATATCCTCTTTTCATGTTTTCTCCTTTTCCTCCATCCTGCTTTTCCTTTCCTTTTCTCATTCAAATGGTGTATGCCTTTTTTCTCATCTTTTTCTCAGCTCTCTAATGGTAAATTTTCCTACCCTCTTAACTGTCTTCCATTATCTGTTCCTCTTGTCTCTCCCTAGTCCTATTTACAATAGAACCTTCCTTCTTTCTTTCTCTCCTTTTTCCTAACCATTGTTTTTGTCCCTTTATTTCTCCCCATGCCAGCCTCCCTGATGGTATCTTTCTTCTCCAGCCCCTGCCATTTCCTATAACCTCTTCTGTATCCTTTTCCCAGGCCTTGCCTTCTTTCTCCCTCTTCTCTGTAATTAGTGGTCCCTTGCCTTTCGCTGTGCCTTCACTCCCCATTACAGTTAATTCTTTTCTTTTTTCACTCTGTTTTTGTGCTATTGTCCTTTCCCCCCATCTCCTGTCCTCTCTTCCTTTTATCTCATTCCCTTCTCCAAGTGTCTCTTGTTTCTTTTCTTTTATACCCAATGTTAATATCTCTTTGTTCCCGGCCCTTTATCCATATAAATCCTTTCTCATAGTCTCACACCTTCCCCCTTCTTCTGTGGTATCTTCCTGCTCTCTTCTCTTACTCCCATCCTCACTTTCTTTTGTTTCCCTTTTCTTTCTCAGTGATATTTTTCCTCTTGTTCTCTCTTCACTTTCTATTAGTCCTTTCCCTTTAATATCTCTCAGTCTATGTGTCTTTTTGTCTCTCTGTCTCTCTCTATCTGTTTGTCTCTGCATCCCTCTTTTTTTTTCTTTCGCCTCTCTTGTCCCTTGTTTTTATGACTAGCTCATTCCCTCAAGGTCACTTTTCATCCTTTTCCCAAGTGACATTTTTTATTTCTTTCTTCATCTCCTTTCTCCTAGGTCCTGCACCAGGCTTCTGAGTCAAAGCCTATTGCCCAGCATTCCCTCCGTTATTTCCTCCCTCTCCTCCTTCTTTAGTCCTGACTTTACTTTGGTTCTTCCTCCCCATGTTTAGGAACCTCTCACCTTGGTCTTTGTATGCCACCAAGGGATCCTACTGTCCTCTTTTTCCATCTAACATCCAAAATGGTCTCTTTCCTTCCTTTCTTTCTCTCTTCCTTCTCCAGTTATGCTTTTTCTTCCTTCTCCCACCCTGGCTCAATCCTTGGCTCACAGTCTTTATTTATACTTCATGCAAGGTTTCTCTCATTGTCTCTCCCCAAGGACCGTACTCCTCATTTACTCCTCCTTTACTCTTGCCTTCCCTTTCCCCAAAGATCTCCTTTTCTTTCCCATGACAAATGGTCTTTTCCACTCTGTCTCCTTCCATCACTCACAAGACCATAGATTTATAGTTAGAAGGGAATCACTGGTGATAAAATACAACCACTCATATCAGGGTTGCAGACTGAGGCTCAGAGATTAAGTGCTTGCCCAGATTCACAGAGAAAGTATCTGAGTCCAGAGCTGAACTCAGGCTGATCTAGATTCAAGGACAAAGATCTGTCTGTTGTGACATGTAGTTGGCTTTTCCAGTATGACTCAGTTGCCTATTTTCTATGTGTCTCCCCATCTCATCTCTCTCATCTGGTCTTATGCTTTTGCCTTCATCTCTCTCCCCAATGTCTTTTCTTCATTTTCCTTCCCTTTCCAATTATAGAAGACTATCCCGCCTTTCTCTATATTTGCTGTTTCTTCCCACCTTCCCCCTGTTTCTCGCAATTCTCTTTTTCTACCCTTTGGTCTTGCTCTGCTTTTGACTTTCTCTATTGACTCACTAGTTGACTCTGTTTCTCAGGCCTCTCCATAGGGCTCTTGAGTAGTTCCTTTTCTCTCCCTCCACACCAATACCAAGGGGTATGTTTCTTATTTCTCCTTCAATCTCACAAGCTCCGATATGATTTTGGATGAATCCTCAGAGGTTCTGGAGTTTAATATTATTATTTTAGAGGTGAAGGAGCCAGAACTATTCTCTTAGTTCTTAGTATCTTAGCAATGATACACACAGAATTATAGAATAGCTTTGGAAGTAGTATCTGAAATTAGGTCATCCAGGCTCCAGAGAGAATGCTGCATCAGAACACAGAAAGACCTGGTTTTAAATACAGCCTTAGACATTTACAAGCTGTGACACTGAGCAAATAAGAACCTTTGTGTGCCTCAGTTTTTCTAAAGAGCGAAATGAATTTATTGGTCATATCTACTTCAGAGGGCTGATGTGGAGGTCAAATGTGACCATTTTTGTAAAGCTCTTAGCACATCGTCTAAAGCTATGAAACTACTCTAACAAATGATTTCCTTTTTTCCCCTTCCCCAGTCTCTTCTTCTTTTGGGATCTCTGCCTCCATTCTTCTCGCTTGTGATTCAAAACCTCTGTCCACAATCCTTTAGTAGTACTTTCTCTCTACCTCATCTACACTGTCAAATCATTCCTTCTCCCCCTCCCTCTCCAGCACTTTCTCTCTCTCTCTCTCTTTATTCCTTTTGTATTTCTCCCCTGTTCAATGATCTGCTAAATCTCTCTCTTTCTCCTTCCAGTTCAATTGGTGAGGGTTTTCTTTGACCTGTCCATCTTTCCTTGGAGTTCCAAGGGACTTTGGAGGCCCCCAAATGCATCCCTGCAACATCTGATAGAGGCGAAAATAGAGTCTGAGAGACCTTCAGGGACTTGCTGAGGCTGATTCAGCTTGAAAATGTCTCAGGCTAGATTAACTGCAGTCCAGTGCAGTGTTCTCTGCATCTCAGTAGCCAGTAGCCTCCCCCCAGCCCTTCCCCAGGTGTCCCTTCTTCTGTGGTGACTGTTCCTTCTAATCCCCCCTGTGAGCTGCACATCTTCCCCTCACATTCGCGCCCAGTGGTCTCTTCCCTCTCTAGCTCCCCATTACCCAGAAGTCTTCTCTCTGTCAAAGTCTCCCTGTCTCCACCTGTGTGTCTGTATCTGACTCTCTGTACTGGACTGGCCTCCACTCTATCTGCTCACATGCTCACTTGGCCCCTTCCTTTGGCTCTCCCTGTGCTCTGTCCATGGTACTGAGTAACCTGCATGTCTCTTGCTGCAAGAAGCTGTTTCCCTGAATCTCCATCCTCTGCCTCTGCCCCCATGGCAGGTAATCTTTCCTCCTCTCCTGTTCCAGCCCAGAATCTCAGAGCCGGAGCCTGACTGAGCGGCCATTCTAGTCCCAGAGGACTCATTGTGGCCGAGGAAGTGGTAACAGTTAAAACTTGTCCAGGGCCAAACAGCCACTAACTGTAAGAGGAAGAAATTGAACTCCTGTGATTTATATTCATCTTCACATATTCTCTTCCCCACATGAGTCAGCTCATTCTCCATCCTCATTCTACAGTGCTAAGCTCTATGTTTCTTGTTTCTCTTCCAATCACAGATCTGCTTTTGGACACGTCCTCACGTGCTTCCAAGTACAATCTCATCATTTTAGAGAGAAGGAAGCTGAGCCTGAGAGAGTGAAAGGGACCTGCATAGAACTGCAGAGATAGATTTGGGTTAGGGTCTGAGAGGCCATCAAATCCAAAGACTTCTTTTGCAAGAAGAGGAAACTGAATCTAAAAGTTGAAGTGATGAGCCAAGGGCCATAAAGCCAGGAGTTTTGCAAGAGCTTCAATTCACAATTTTTCCCCTCCCTTCTCTCCTCTGATCAGTAGGAGCCTTATCTTCTGTTTCCCACCATCCATACCCTGTCCAGCCTTCCTTGAGTATCTTTACTTACGTTCTTTTCTACCCACCTACCCACATAGAGGTTGCCCTTATGTCTTCATCACTGAAAAAATTATCGACCTTGAAGGCCCCTTATTTGCCAACTCCATCATTTTTTAGAGGTGGAAATTCAAGCTAAGCAAAGTGAAGTGATTTCACCAACTGGTCATTTTCAGAATCAAGTTCCTAACTCTGAGTGATCTAAGTCTAAGGAGAACACTCACTCTCTCAGGACAAAGAGCTGCCCCCCATATCACAAGGATGGACCCCTTCTTCCTTAGGTGTGCTGTCACTTGGTCCTGTAGCTCCCTCCTCTTTGCCTCTCCCCACCCTCCACTTTGGTCTCTTCCTTCTCTCCATCTCCATTTACCAAACAGTCTTTTCTCTCTCTATCTCTTTCTGTGTGTTCACGTCTCCACCCTTCCCCACCTCAAATGCTCTGCCTTCCATCTTCCTCCTATTGTCATTTGTTGTCCCTCCCCTCTCATTCTCCACCTTTACTTTGTACACAGGGGACCTGGGTTGCTCCTTTTCCCTGTCTCCACTCCCCAGAAGCCTTTGGCTGCTATTAGACTTTCTCTGTCACCACAGCAGAGCCATTTAGCCTCTTCCTTCTCTTTGTTTCACTTACATATCAGAGGTAAAAACTAAAAGGAAATTTAAGTGGAATTAAGTCTTACTCTGAAGAAAACTAGAATTAGACCCTTAAAAACACCTGCTCCTGTACAGGGAATGAGTAGTTTTGTAAGTCAGCATTACAACTCTGGTCCTCCTGGCCCAGACCCCATGCTTTAGCAATTAGGAAAACCAGCAAGCAGCCTCTCCTGTCACCGTCATTCTCCCAGTGCTCTGTGGTCTCTTTCTGATGTCTCAGCCTTTGCCACTCTGTGCTATTGTCTGTCTCTTTAATGGCCTTTGCCTACTAACTGTTTTTCTCTCCTCCCACCCCACGCTCAGGCTTTCCTCTTCATTCTCATAAAACTACAGGAATTTTGAGTGAGAAGGTTTTTCAAAACCTTTGAGATCAAGAGCATCATTTTATGGGAGAAGGAAACTAAGCTTTAAAGCAGGTGCTCTCGGCTCCTTTGGCTCCAGCTCTCTCCTCATTGGTCTCATACTTTTTCTCCATTTCCTCCCTCCATTTGGGCATTTCCACGAGCGGCCTGTGAGTGTCAGGTACAGATTTGAATTCCCTGACAGTCCGGTCTACTGTGAGCCCTTGCTGCCTCAGAGCATCCTCGGGCCCTGTGGCTTTATCCCTCCTGCTCTTCCCTGCTGCCTCACTGCACAGGCTGCACAGGTCCCAGGCCTGTCTCCAGCACTCCCCCTTAGCAAGTACTTTCTTCCTTTGCTCTGTAGCCATTTGCCGTCCAGCCACAGACACTCTCTGCTTTCTTTTTTGTATTTCCCCCAGGTCTTCATAATGTTCTCTTAACTGTTTCTTTCCTTTTCTCCATTCCAGATCCCACTATTCTCTTCCCTTTGTCAATTTGCCCCCATCTCCTGTGCTTCCTTTCATTAGTTTCTCAGCATTTGTTTCCCTCCCTAATGGTATCTTCCATCTCCCTCCATCCCCATCATCCCTAGTATCTTCCCTATTTATTTCCTTGCTCCTCTTTCCCCATTGGTCCTTTCTCTCTGCTTCTTCCTGTCACCTGGGTTTCTCAGCTTTGTCTTTCCTGCCTGATGGTAACTTCCTTCTCCCTCCATCTCCATGCTCTGTGGTTTCTTCCCTTTGTATCTCCTCTTTCTTCTTATTCCAGTTGTCCTCTCCCAGTTACTCTCTACCTCTTCTTCATCATCAGTGGTTCTTTCCCTTTTTTCCCCATTTCTTATACCATGGCCTCTCCCTTCATTCTTTCTCCTTTGATCAATGAGCTGTTCCTTTACATTTTCTCCTCCCTCCTCAACACTGTTTCTCCTTCTCAATTTCCCTAAGTCTTTTTTTTTTGCTTTTTTACTTACACGCACATCCTCCAAGTTCCCTTTGTTTTCCTGCCATCCCCATGACTTGTTTAATGATTTCTTCCCTCTTTTTCTCTTTTTAACATGTACTACTTTTTTATTTTATCCCTTTTCTATGCAAACTAAACCCTTCTCATTTTCTCACTCCTCATTCCTTATTCTTTAATTGTATCTTCATTCTCCCTGCCTTTATTCCCCATATTTCCTCCTTTTGTCTCCCCTCCTTCCTTTCCCAGTGATCTCTTCCATCTGCATCTCTCCTCTCTCCCTTCTATTCCTTGCTAATACTTCTCTTTCTGTTTCTCTGTCTCTATCTGTCTCTCACTCTGTCTCTCTTTCTCCTCAATCTCCATCTGCCCAGACGTCCCTTTCCCAAAATGTCTTTTCCACTGGACCCTTCTTCTTCTTGCTCCTAGGCCCTACACAGTTTCTTGAGTTCCAATGTATGATCAATTCTCTTTGGCCAATAGTCTATATCCTTTCTGCCTAAATATATTCCTCCCTAGTGTGATGTTTCTCTCCCTCATATCTTTAGTACATTACTCCCTTTGTCTCCTCCACCCTGTCCCATGGTAATCACTTCTTCCCTCTTCTCACCTCCAAAATGGCTCCTTCTCTTTTCTCTTTCCTTCCTTTTTCACCCAAAGATCGTTTTCACTTCCTCCACTATCCCAACTGTGCTAGTGACACTCTTCTGCCAAATATCTTGGTGGCCTTTTCTCTTTGTCTCTCCCCAGAGATCTAGCAAATCCCCTCTTTTTCCTCCCTCCTCAGTGGTCTCTTCCTCTTTCCCCTGATCAGTGGTCTTTTCTCCACTATCTTCTTCCATCACTCATAAAATCATACATGTATAATTGGAAGCAACAGAAAATAAATGAAATAGTGTTTTAGACAATTCATCACTCATAAGATTTAAGGATTTAGAAATGGAAAGGACTTCAAGGCCATGAAATACAATTACTTTCTTCAGGGGATTTAACTGAGACTTAAAAACCGTCTATCAGTGTCTCTCTATTTCTATCTTCCTAGACTTGTAATGACATCTCTTTGTATCACCTGCTGTCACATTCCCTTCACACTCTCCCTTTCTAATTATTTCAGATATGTCTATCAACTCTTTCCACAATGGCCTTCCTTCATTCTTCCTTTTCTTTCAAGTTACAGATTCTTTGGATATAATTTTTCTTTTTCTGTATCTACTTTTGTATTTGTCCCGATCTCGCTCTGTCCCTGTCTCCCTTCCCCCTTTTTCTCTCAGTTCTCTGTCTCCTTCTACCCTTTGGTCAATCTCTCCCTAAAATCCGTTGCCATCCCTTCCCTTTCCCTTTCTGTCTCTCCTCTTTCCACACTAGTCTACTCCCTCCATTTCTCTGACTTCCCTTCAATACCCTTATCTTTATTTCATGCTCCCTTCCTCTAACTCAATGCTAAGTTACATGTTTCTCATTTCTCCTTCAATCACATATTGAATTTTCGACATGTTCTCACTGGCGTCTATGTATAATCTCATCAATTGAGAGAGAAGGAATCTGAGACTGGGAGAGTGACAGAGATCTGCAGAGAGTTACAGAGACAGAGTGGAGAGTAGGATCTGCACTCAAATCAGTGAGGCTCCAGGGACAGGGCCTGAGCATTGGAAAGAGTTCTGGGCCTGGAGTCTGTTGGACCTGAGTTCAAATTAAACTTTAGATATTTCTTGCTGAGTGATCCTGGGCTAGTCACATCCTCAAAGTACTTTTTGCCTTAATTATTAAATAGGGACCATGTAAGCAGCTGCATGGAGCTGTCCTAGGTATCAAATGAGACAGTGTTTGCAAAGCATATTTTCTTCCTTTTAGAGCTCTCCCTCTACTTCCCTCCCTTAGCTTTCAAAATCACAGTCAACAGTTTTGCAGTAGGACTTTTCATTTCTTTCTACCTCCATTGTAAATGGCCCCTTCCGTTTCTCCCTTTCCAACACTTTCTCTCCCCCTCTGGACATTCCCTGTTTGTCTCCCCTACTCAAAGGTATTTTAATGCTCAATTTCTCCTCCCATCTCAACCTCCCAAGGGGATTTCTTTCTCCTTTCCACAATTTTTAGGAATTCTTAGTAAATGTGGAAGGGACCTTAAATGTCATCAAAGCATCCCTGAAATATCTTACATAGGAGGAAGCTGAGACCTTCAATGTCCTCCTGAAGTTAGTTCATACATGAAAAGGTCTGAGGTATGATCTGATCTCAAGTGCTTTGCTCTCTTTATCCTTAGTTTCCACTTGCCAACCCCAAGCAATCTTCACTGTCCCTTTGTCTTTGGTCCTTGCTTGGTTTACTTAGTCCCCCATGGTCATAAAGATCTACTTCCTTGACACTCTTCTTATCCCTCTCTGGCTCTTTCATTGCAAAGGAATCTTCTCTCTTAAAATCTCTTGATTCTCCTGTGTGGAATCTACCTGTGTCTCTGTCTCCCTCTCTGCCTGCTGGATTAGCCTCCTCTCTATGTCCCCATATCCTTGCTCGGCCCCTTCCTCTGCCTGTTTCCCCTCGACCGGCTATTCAGTTCCCAACATTTGTCTTCCTTCCTCAAAAGCCTTTCCCTTTAATCTCAATCTCCCTTCCTCTGCCCATCACCTTGTTTTCCCCTTCTCTCTTAGAAAATCATAATATATTAGAGAGAAGGAATGGATCTGAGTGTCCACCCAGTCCAATCACATCTATTGAGAGAAAGGAACCTGAGCTGGAGAGTGTATGGGATATGCTGAGGGCCAAACAGCCAGTAAGGCTACAAGCAGAGATGGAGCACTTTCCCTCTATTTCCCTTATTCTGGTTGTTGGACACTTACCATTCTCTGTGTCCCACGTTCCAGTCCAAGTGGGCCTTTTGCTTGTCTCTTCCCCACTAACTCTTTCCTGCCCATTCCCTTCCCAGGGCCTCACCCCTCCCTGTTGCTCCCTCTTTTTATCACTGAGAGGGGAATTCACCTGGAAGAGCCCAGAGGAGCCAACTCCATTTGCATCTTTTTTAAAGGAGGAAATTCAAACTGAAAAAAAGGCACGAGTGACTTGACCAGCTCTTAATTTTCAGGAGCAAAGTTCTAAATAAAAGTGATTCAACCCAAGTAAAACCTTTCATGTGTTCTGGCAATGACCTCCCTCCTAGCACCGACTGGGTCCTTTACCTCCCTCCTCTCCTTCCTCTCCCACCCTCCAAAGTGGTAACTTCTTACTCTCCATCTGCAATTACCAAATAGTCTTTTCCCTTTCTCTTTATCTCTCTCTGACTGTCCCTCCCAAACTGGCCTCCTCCAAGTGCTCTTCCCTCCATCTTCCCCTCCCATCTCCTGATTTCCCACCTCTTTCCTTCTCCCCCTCTCCTTTGCACTCAGTGGAGCTTGTCCTGCTCCTTCTTCCTGCCTCCATTCCCCAGGACACATTGGCAGCTTTTACACTCTGCTTTAGAGGCACCAGGGCAAGGCCACAGAACCTTTTTCTCCCTTTCTGCTACTTAGATGAGAAGTTTCCAGCTGGAAGGGAACATGACAGGGAACTGAGTCTCACATTGACAAACCTGAAGCTTAGTCCATTAAACGACCTGCTCCTGGACATGGAACAAGGAGGTTTGTTCCTAACACTTGAACTCAGGCTCTCCTGACCCTAAGCACACACTGGGAGAACCAGCTGCCTCCCCCTCCAACATCAAGCTCCCAAGTCTCTGTGGTTCCTACTCCATGACTCTTACTTTCTTCTTGTCTCTGTTTCTGTCTTTCTCGCTAATGCAATTTCCTTTGTAACTGCATCTTTCTCTCTGAGGTTTTCCTCTTCTTTCTCATTCAACAATAATATTTTAAAGGGTGAACGTGAGTAAAAATCTTTACGTTCATATTCATCATTTAAGTGCAGAAACTGAGGTTTAAAGCAAGTGCTAAGTGCCTTTCTCAGGATCACAGAGTTCTATGTCTGTGAGTCAGCTTCCACTTCAGCCTGTCTTGACCTCCAGCCAATGGCTCTGTTCAGAAGGACGCCTCCCTGCCCCTTTGTCCCCAGCTCTCTCTTCCTTGGTCTCATTCTTTTTTTCTCCTTTTCTTCCCTCTACTTGGGCTCTTCTGTCACCAGACTGGGAGTGTCCGGTATAGATTTGGAATTCCCATCCCTGTCCCTGAGAGTCTGACCCACTCTGAGCCCTTGCTGCATCCTGACCATCCTCGGGCCCTGCTTCTTTATCCCTGCTGCTCTTCTCTCCTGTCTCAATGAATGGTCAGCACAGGGCCCAGGCCTGTCCTTAGCACTAACCCTCTTAGCAGTGTTTTCTTCCTTTACTCTCTCACCCACAAACACACTCTGCTGTCTTCTCTGTTTTCCCCCAGATATACAAAATATTCTCTTTTCATGTTTTCTCCTTTTCCTCCGTCCCGGTTTTCCTTTCCTTGTCTCATTCAAATGATGTACTCCTTTCTTTTTTCACTCTGCTTTTGTGCTATTGTCCTTTCCCCCCATCTCCTGTGCTCTCTTCCTTTTCTCTCATTCCCTTCTCCAAGTGTCTGTTGTATCTTTTCTCTTCTTTAATACCCAATGTTAATATCTCTTTATTCCCCTCCCTCTATCTATATCAGTCCCTTCTCATAGTCTCACACCTTCCCCCTTCTTCTGTGGTATCTTCCTGCTTTCTTCTCTTACTCCCATCCTCAGTTTCTGTTGTTTCCCTTTTATTTTTCAGTAATTTCTTCCCTCTTGCTCTCCCTTCTCTTTCTAATGCTCCTTTCCCTTTAATATCTCTTAGTCTGTCTGTTTTTGTCTCTTTGTCTCTATCTATCTGTTTGTCTCTGCATCCCTTTTCTTTTCTTTTGACTCTCTTGTCCCTTGTTTTTGTGAACAACTAATTACCTCAAGGTCACTTGTCATCCTTTTCCCAAAAGATATTTTGCATTTCTTTCTTCATCTCCTTTCTCCTAGGCCCGTGCCAGACTTCTGCGTCAAAGCCTATTGCCCAGCATTCCCTCCATTATTTCCTCCCTCTCCTCCTTCTTCAGTCCTGACTTTACTTTGTTTCTTCCTCCCTATGTTTAGGGACATCTCACCTTGGTCTTTCTATACCACCAAGGGATCCTATTTTCCTCTGTTTCCTCCTCTCATCCAAAATGGTCTCTTCCCTTCCTTTCTTTCTCTCTTCCTTCTCTCACACTGGCTAAATCCTTGGCTCACAGTCTTTATTTATACTTCACACAAGGCTTCTCTCTTCGTCTCTCCCCAAGGACCTTACTTCTCATTTACTCCTCCTTTACTCTTGCCGTCTCTTTCCCCAAAAATCTCCTTTTCTTTCCCCTGATCCACTGTCTTTTCCACTCTGTCTCCTTACATCATCCACAAGACCATAGATTTATAGTTTGAAGGGAATTACTGTTAATGAATTTACAGCCACTCATATCAGGGTTGGAAACTGAGGCTCAGAGCTTAAGTGCTTGCCCAGACTCACAGAGAAAGTGTCTGAGTCCAGAGCTGAACTCAGGCTGATCTAGATTCAAGGACAAAGATCTGTCTGTTGTGACATCTAGTTGGCTTTTCCAGTATGACTCAGTTGCCTTTTTTCTATGTGTCTCCCCATCTCATCTCACTCATCTGGTCTTATGCTTTTGTCTTCATCTCTCTCCCCAATGGCCTTTCTTCATTTTCCCTCCCCTTTCCAGTTTTAGAAGACTCTACTGCTTTTCGCTATATTTTCTGTCTCTTTCCACCTTCCCCATCTCTCTGACTGGTCTCTCTTTTTCTACCCTGTGATCTTGCTCTGCTTTTGACTTTCTTTATTGACTCTTTACTCACTAGTTGACTCTGTTTCTCAGGCCTCCCCATAGAGCTCTTGAGTATTTCACCCTCTCTCCCTCCATACCAATACCAAGGGGTATGTTTCTTATTTCTCCTTCAATCCCAGAAGCTCCAATATGATCTTGGAATAATCCCCAGAGGTTCTGGAGTCCATGTTATTATTTGAGAGATGAAGAACCTGGATCTGAGAGAGTAGAAATAATACACACAGAGTTACAGAATAGCTTGGGAGGTAGTATCTGGACTCAGGCCAACCAGGCTCCAGGGACACTGCTTGTGCAGCAGGCAGAATGCTGTGTCAGAACATAGGAAGACCTGGTTTTAAATCCAGCCTTAGACATTTACAAGCTGTGACGCTGAGCAAATAAGAACCTTTATGTGCCTCAGTTTTCTAAAGAGCAAAATGAATATATTGGTCATATCTACTTCAGAGGGCTGATGGGGAGGTCAAATGTGACCATTTTTATAAAGCACTTAGCACATCTTCTGATGCTAGGAAACTACTCACAAATAATTTCCTTCTTTCCCCTTCCCCAGTCCCTTCTTCTTTTGGGATCTCTGCCTCTATTCTTCTCACTTGTGATTCAAAATCTCTGTCAACAATCCTGTAGTAGTACTTTCTCTCTACCTCATCTACACTGTCAAATCATTCCTTCTCCCCCTCCCTCTCCAGCACTTTCTCTCTCTCTTTATTCCTTTTGTATTTCTTCCCTCTTCATTGATTTGCTAACTCTCTCTTATTCTCCTTCCAATGGCTGAGGGCTTTCTTTGACCTTTCCATCTTTCCTTGGAGTTCCAAGGGACCTTAGAGGCCCCCAAATGCATCCCTGCAACATCTGATAGAGGGGAAAACAGAGACTCAGAGACCTTCAGGGACTTGCTGAGGCTGATTCAGCTTGAAAATGACTCAGGATGGATTAACTGCAGTTCAGTGCAGTGTTCTCTGCATCTTTATTAGCCAGTGGCCTCCCCCCAGCCCTTCCCCAGGTGTCCCTTCCTCTCTGGTAACTCTTCCTTCTAATTGTTCCTTGTGTGCTGGACTTCTGGCCCTCACATTCCGGCCCAATGGTCCCTTCCCTCTCTAGCTCCCCATTACCCAGATGTCTACTCTCTGTCAAAGTCTCCCTGTCTCCACCTGTGTGTCTGCCTCTGACTCTCTGTACTGGACTGGCCTCCACTCTATCTGCCCACATGCTCACTTGGCCCCTTCCTTTGGCTCTCCCTGTGCTCTGTCCATGGTACTGAGTAACCTACATGTCTCTTGCTGCAAGAAGCCCTTTCCCTGAATCTCCATCCTCTGCCTCTGCTCCCATGGTAGGTGATCTTTCCTTCTCTCCTGTTCCAGCCCAGAATCTCAGAGTTGGAGGCCAACTGAGTGGCCATTCTAGTCCCAAAGGACTTGTAGCTGAGGAAGTGCTGACAGTTAAAGACTTGTCCAGATCCAAACAGCCACTAATTTTAAGAGGAAGAAATTGAACTCCTGTTATTTATATTCAAGTTCACGTATTCTTTTTTCCACATGAGTCCGTTGTGAGGGACCCTTAAGCTTGTTGAGTTTTGTCACCATGTATTCTCAAATGTCTCTTCCTGATCTCTCCAGAATTGTCCATTCTCTTTCTGGCTCTTCCTCTCCCCCATCTCCAGGGGTCCTTTCCCTTTCTCCTCTCCTTCAGCAGTTTTCTTCTCATTCTCAACACATTAACAGAGACTCTTTCTCCTTTGATCTCCCCCTCTCTAGTGGACATTCTCTTGATCTCTCCCTATCACTACTTTTATAACAAAATTTCTCTGTATGTCTCTACCATAAAACATATACTAGTCATTTTCACCTTCTTTCATCACTCTTAGCATTAGAATTTTAGAGCAAAGGATGTCAGGGTGAAAAAGTAAACTACTTTCTACATGTGAGGAAACTGAGGCTGAGTAGACTCTAAATTACTGTCTATCGCTGTCTCTCTGTGTGTCTATCTGGGAAACATTCTAAAAAGATCTCCCTAGATCCCCTATTCTCCCTTGCCTTTCCCTCTCTCCCCATCCTATGCCCTCTGTAATGTTTTCCCTCTCTCTCTGAGCTCTAACACATCTGTTACCTAATTCTCCCTCTGTATATTCTCCTTTTCTCATTTGTTCCAATATTATTGGAGATCTACAACTCACAGTATTCTTAGACAACATTGATGAACAGTTCCTTCTAGGAAGGAAGGAAGCGAAACAGGGATTAAGTACCTGAATGGCAGTAAAGGTTGTGCTGTACAATGTACAAATGTTAATGTGTTTTGTTCCCACAGTGACAATGGGAACTAGGCACTATTAATGCCACCTTGAAGCAAACGAAGACTGTCAACTGAGGGAGACAGAGGTCACACAACTTGCCCAGAACAAAAGAGCCAGTAAATGTCTGGGGATTATTGATACTGACAGTATTTGAATTTTTTTCTGCCTGACACTAGGCCCATCACTGCATTCACTGTACCACCCAGCTCTTTCTCTCCACTTCCTCTGGGGCCCTTTCCTTACTTTCTCATCATTTGTGGCATTAAAATTCTATGTCTAAACATACTCTACAATTCTCTGTCCCTCACACATATATTTGCTGCCTCTTTTCCAGCTTTATTTGTCTATCTTTGTCTTCATTGTAAACCTATTGCTTCTCTCTCTCTCATCTATAAATTTGCAGCTATCTGACATCTTCAGGGCCCCTGGGTTCAACCTCCTTTTTTAAAGCACAAATTCAGGTTTAAATAAGTTAACATGTCCATGGGAAAAAAGCCAGAGATGCTATAAAAAATGAGAAACCAACCCTCCCTGATACCAAAAACCTATGCTATGAAATGGACCTTCTCTCAATCTCAAGACTCAGCTCTGCTTCTTCCTGACTCTAGGCCTCTTAACTCCAAGTACTAAAGCATCTTTGTCTTCAGGATCCTTTCATTTTTATCTTGACACCATCATCAGCTTCTGTCCCTGACTCTCTCTCCTGGATTAGCCTCCACTCTCTCTCCCCACATCCTCACTTGTCCCCTTCCTTCCCCTCTCCCTAAGTTCTGTCCATGGTATTCCCCTTCCTCTATATGTTTCCTACTCAGAATCCGCCTTTCCCCTATATTAAACACTTTTCCCTTCCCTATTGGAAAAGCATCAAACGTTAAAGAGAAGGAATTAATCTAAGAGCCCAACCAGCCCAGAAACCTCTTTTGAAAGAAAAGGAAACTGAGAAAAGGAGTTGATGTGATGTGCTGAGGGACACACAACCAGTACATTTATAAGAGGAGGTTGCACACATCATTTTTGTGTCGACTTACTATGTTTTGGTTGGAAGGAAGATTACTTTGTGTTTCCCCCATGATCCATGCCTAGTGGGCCTTTCTCTAGTTCTCTTCCCCACTAACTCTCTTTCCTCATCTTCACTCCCGTGGGGCTTACCCTTCTCTCTTCCTCCATGATAGAATCTTTCAACTGGAAGGGGCCCTAAGTGTCAAACTCCATCTCCAGCTTTTCTGGAGGAAGGAATTCAAGATGAGAAGAGTTAAGTGACATGAACAACTATTAATTTTCTAAACAAATTACTAACTCAGGGTGATTTGGCCCCAAATCCCTCCACATTCTATCTGTTCTAGCAAATAGCTGCCTCCCGGTCTATCCCCTTCTTCCTCAGAAGTGTCCCCACTGGGTCCTTCAGCTCCTTCTTCTCTGCCTCTCCCCTGACAGTGACTTCTTCCCTCTTTCCTTCAATTGCCAACTATTCTTTTCTCTCTGGATCTCCCTACCTTTGTCCTGCCCTTCCCCAAACTGGTCCACCCCAAGGGCTCTGCCTTCTGCCTTTTGGGGCTCATCCCCTGTCATCCCTCCCTTTTTGCCCTCTCCCTTTCCTGTGTACAAAGTGAGCCTTGTCCTGCTGCATCTCCTTGAACTCACTCCCCAAAAGTCTTTGACAGCTCTCTGCCACCACAGCAAGCTCAATTAGCCCTTTCCTTCTCTTTCTGTCACTTATAGAATCCCTGACATAGAGATGGAAAAAAATTAATGGAAATTTATTCTAATCCTGAAGAAATTAATGATTAGATATATAAGGAGAGTTGATTCTAGGAGAGGGAGCAAAGAAGTTTGTAATTCAGTCCCAGAAATCAGGTCCTCCTGATTCCAGGCCCCATGTTTACCCACTTGGAGAACCAGCTGCCTCACTCCACCCCAATCATCATGCTCCCAGTTCTCTGTGGTCGCTTTCCAATGTCTCTATCTTCGTCACTATTTCTCTGCTTTTGTCTGTCCCTTAAATGGAGTTTGCTAACTCCTTTTCTCTCCTCTCCCACAATGCTCGGACTTTCCTCTTCTTTCTTGTAAATGCACAGCATTAAAAGCCTTTGAGGTCAAGAGCATCATTTTAAGGGACAAGAAACTGTGGTCTAAAGAAGTTACTAAGTGCCTTGTACAGGGTCACACATCTCTGAGTTTGTGAGGCAGCCTCTGCTTCAGGCTGTCTTGACCCCCAGCCCATGGCTCTGTCTAGCACGGCCCCTCCCTCCGGCCCCAGCTCTCTCCTCATTGTTCTCATTCTTTTTCTCCCTTTCCTCCCAACATTTGGGCATTTCTGTCACTAGCCTGTGAGTGTCAGGCATAGATTTGGAATTCCCATCCCTGTCCCTGACAGTCCGGTCCACTGTGACCCTTGCTGCCTCACAGCATCCTCTGGCCCTGCGGCTTTATCCCTCCTGCCTCACTGCATAGGCTGCACAGGGTCCAGGCCTGTCCCCAGCATTCCCCCTTAGCAAGTGCTTTCTTCCCTTGCTCTGGAGCCACTGGCCGTCCTCCCACAGACACTTTCTGCTTTCTTTTCTGTATTTCCCCCAGCTCTTAATCATGTTCTCTTCACTGTTTCTTTCCTTTTCTCCATTCCAGATCCCACTATTCTCTTCCCTTTATCAATTTGCCCCCACCTCCTGGGCTTCCTTTCATTAGTTTCTCAGCATTTGTTTCCCTCCCTTATGGTATCTTCCATCTCGCTTCATCCCCATCATCCATAGTATCTTCCCTTTCTCCCTCCTCTCTCCTCTCTTCCCATTGGTCCTTTATCTCTACTTCTTCCTGTCACCTGGGTTTCTCAGTTTTGTCTTTCCTCCCTAATGGTAACTTCCTTCTCCCTCCATGCCCTAGCTCCATGGTTCCTTCCCTTTGTATCTCCCCTTTCCACTTTTTCCAGTGGTCCTCTCCCAGTTGCTCTCTCCCTCTTCTTCCTCATCAGTGCTTCTTTGCCTTTTCTTTTCCCCATCTGTATTATGGTCTTTCGCTTCATTCTTTCTCCTTTAATCAATGAGCTATTCCTTACCATTGTCTCCTCCCTCCCCAACACTGTTTCTCCTTCTCAATTTCCCTAAGTCTTTTTTTTTTTTGCTTTTTTACTTACTAACACATCCTCCAAGTTCCCTTTGTTTTCCTGCCATCCCCATGACTTGTGTAATGATTTCTTCCCTCTTTTTCTCTTTTTACCATGTACTACTTTTTTATTTTATCCCTTTTCTATGCAAACTAGGCCCTTCTCATTTTCTCACTCCTCATTCCCTATTCTTTAGCTGTATCTTCATTCTCCCTGCCTTTATTCCCCATATTTGCTCCTTTTGTCTCCCTTCCTTCCTTTCCCAGTGATCTCTTCCATCTGCTTCTCTCCTCTCTCCCTTCTATTCCTTCCTAATACTTCTCTTTCTATTTCTCTGTCTCTTTGTGTCTCTCACTCTGTCTCTCTTTCTCCTCAATCTTCATCTGCTCAGACGTCCCTTTCCCAAGATGTCTTTTCCACTGGACCCTTTTTCTTCTTGCCCCTAGGCCCAACAAAATTTCTTGAGTTCCAGTGTATGATCAATTCTCTTTGGCCAATAGTCTATTTCCTTTCTGCCTAAAGATATTCTTCCTTAGTGTGGGATTTATCTCCCTCACATCTGTAGTACATTATTCCCTTTGTCTTCTCCACCTTGTCCCATGGTAATCACTTCTTACCTCTTCTCACATCCACAATGGCTCCTTCTCTTTTCTCTTTCCTTCCTTTTTCACCAAAAGATAATTTTCTCTTCCTCCACTACCCCAATTGTGCTAGTGACACTCTTCTGCCATATATTTTGGTGACCTTTTCTCTTTGTCTCTCCTCAGAGATTTAGTAAATTCCCTCTTACTCCTCCCTCCCCAGTGGTCTCTTCCTCTTTCCCCTGATCAGTGGTCTTTTCCCCACTATCTTCTTCCATCACTCATGAAATCATACATGTATAATTGGAAGCAACAGAACATATATGAAATTGTGTTTTTGAACATTCATCACTCATAAGATTTAAGGATTTAGAAATGGAAAGGACCTCAGGGCCATGAAATACAATTACTTTCTTCAGGGGAGGAAGCTGAAATTCAGAAACTCTAAGTTACTGTCGATCAGTGTCTCTCTGTTTCCATCTTCCTAAACTTGTAATGAGATCTCTTTGTATCACATGCTATCACGTTCCCTTCACACTCTCCCTTTCTAATTATTTCAGATATGTCTATCAACTCTCTCCACAATGGCCTTCCTTCATTCTCCCTTTTCTTTCAAGTTACAGATTCTTTGTATATAATTTTTCTTTCTCTGTCTCTACTTTTGTGTTTGCCTTGATCTCTCTCTGTCCCTGTCTCCCTACCCCATTTTTCTCTCAGTTCTCTAGCTCCCTCTACCCTTTGATCTGTCTCTCCCTGCAATCCATTGCCATCCCTTCCTTTTTCCGTTTTTTCTTTCTTATCTCTCCTCTTTCTACACTAGTCCACTTCCTCCATTTCTCTGACTTCCCTACAATCTTCTTGTCTCTATTTCTGGCTCCCTCTCTCTAGCCCAATGCTAAGTTAATTTTTTTTCAATTACAGATTGAGTTTTGGACATGTCCTCATTGGCTTCTACGTGTAATCTCATCATTTGAGAGAAAAGGAAGCTGAGACTGGGAGAGTGACAGAGATCTGCAGAGACAGAGTGGAGAGTAGGATCTGTGCTCAAATCCGCGAGACTCCAGGGACACGGCCTGTGCCTTGGAAAGAGTGCTGGGACTGGAGTCTGTGGACCCGAGTTCAAATTAAACTTTAGGTACTTCTTACTGAGTGATCCTGGGCTAATCACAAACTCAGTGCACTTTTTGCCTTAAGTATAAAACAGGGACCATGTAAGCAGCTGCATGGAGCTGTCCTAGGTATCAAATGAGACAGTGTTTGCAAAGCATATTTTCTTCTTTTTAAATCACTCCCTCCCCTTCTCTCTCTTGTCTTTCAAAATCACAATCAACAGTTTTGCAGTAGCATTTTCTTCTCTGTCTTATCTCCATTGTAAATGTCCCCTTCCTTTTCTCCCTTTCCAAAACTTTCTCTCCCCCTCTGGCCATTCCCTGTGTCTCCCCCCTACTCAAAGATATTTTAATGCTCAATTTCTCCTCCCATCTCAACCCCCCAAGGGGATTTCTTTCTCCTTTCCACAATTCTTAGGATGTTAAACATGGAAGGGAACTTAAAGGTCATCAAAGTAGCCCTCAGATATCTTACAGAGGAGGAAGCCGAGCTTGGCAGACCTTCAATGTGGTCTGGAAACAAATTCATGCATGAAAAGATCAGAGATATGTTCTGATCTCAAGTGCTTTGCTGTCTCCCTCCTTAATTGCCACTTACCTACCCCAGGAAATCCCCGTTGTTCCTTTCTCTAATCCTTGCTTGGTTTACTTAGTCCCCCATGATCATAAAGATCTACTTCCTTGACACTGTTCTCTTCCCTCTCTGGCTCTTTCATTGCCAAGGAATCTTCTCTCTCTGAAAATCTCTGATTCTCCTGTGTAGAATCCACCTGAGTCTCTGTCTCCCTCTCTGCCTGCTGGACTAACCTCCTCTCTGTGTCCCCACATCCTTGCTTGGCCCCTTCCTCTGAATCTCTATTTCCTCTCTGCAGGCTATTCAGTTCCCAACATTTGATTTCCTTCCTCAAAAGCCTTTCCCTTTAATCTCAATCTCTCTGCCTGTTGGACTAATCTCCTCTCTATGTCCCTACTCCTTGCTTGGCCCCTTCCTCTGCCTCTTTCCTCTCTTCAGGTTATTCAGTTCCCAACTTCTGACTTCCTTCCTCCAAAGCCTTTCCCTTTAATCTCAATCTTTCAGCCTCTACCCTTACATCAAGTTGTTTTCCCCTTCTCTCTTAGAAAATCATAATTTATTAGAGAGTAGAAATGGATCTGAGTGTCCATGCTGTCCAAACACATCTACTGAGAGAAAAGGAACCCTACCTTGAGAGTGTATGGGATATGCTGAGGGCCAAACAGCCAGTAAGGCTACAAGCAGAGCTGGAGCACTTTCCCTCTTCTTCTCTTACTCTGGTTGTTGGACACTTACATTTCTCTGTCTCCCACCATCCAGGCCGAGTGGGCCTTTTGCTTGGTCTCTTCCCCACTAACTCTTTCCTCCCCATTCCCTTTCATGGGTCTCCCCTCCACCTCCATGTTGTTCTGTTTATCACTGAGCACATCATCTACCTGGAAGAGCCCAGAGGAGCCAACTCCATTTCCATCTTTTTTAAAGGAGGAAATTCAAAATGAAAAAAAGGCACGAGTGACTTGACCAGCTCTTAATTTTCAGGAGCAAAGTTCTAAGTAAAAGTGATTCAAACCAAGTAAAACCTTTCATGTGTTCTGGCAATGACCTCCCTCCTATCCCACACTGGGCCCTTTACCTCCCTCCTCTCCTTCTTCTCCCACCCTCCAAAGTGGTAACTTCCTACTCTCCATCTGCAGTTAGCAAAAACTCTTTTCCCTTTCTCTTCATCTCTCTCTGACTGTCCCTCCCAAACTGGCCCCCTCCAAGTGCTCTTCCCTCCATCTTCCCCCCATCTCCTGTTTTCCCACCTCTTTCCTTCTCCCCCTCTCCTTTGCACTCAGTGGAGCTTGTCCTGCTCCTTCTTCCTGCCTCCATTCCCCAGGACACATTGGCAGCTTTTACACTCTGCTTTAGAGGCACCAGAGCAGGGCCCCCAAAACTTTTTTCCCCTTTCTGCTACTTAGATTAGAAGTTTCCAGCTGGAAGGAAACGTGACAGGGAACTGAGTCTCATGTTGACAAACCTGAAGCTTAGTCCATTAAATGATCTGCTCCTGGCTATGGAACAAGGAGGTTTGTTCCTAACCCTTGAACTCAGGCCCTCCTGACCCCAAGCACACATTGGGAGAACCAGCTGCCTCCCCGTCCAACATCACACTCCCAAGTCTCCGTGGTCCCTACTTCACAACTCTTACTTTCTGCTTGTCTCTGTATCTGTCTTTGTCTCTAAGTCAACTTCCTTAGTAAGTACATCTTTCTTCTTTCTCATTAAAGACAGGATTTTAAAGGGTGAAGGTAAGTAAAATACCTTTGGTTCATGTTTATCATTTAAGAGAAGAAACTGAGGTTTAAAGCAGGTACTAAATGCCTTGTGCAGGGTCATACATCTCTCACTTTCTGAGGCAGCCTCCACTTCAGGCTGTCCTGACCCCCAGGCCATGCCTCTGTCCAGCACGGCCCCTCCCTGTCCCTTTTCCCCAGGTCTCTCCTCATTAGTCTCATACTTCTTTCCTCCCTCTATTTGGGCTCTTCTGTCACCAGACTGGGAGTGTTAGGTCTGACCCACTCTGAGCCCTTGCTGCATCCTGACCATCCTCAGGCCCTGCTCCTTTATCCCTGCTGCTCTTCCCTCCTCTTACAATGGATGGTCAGCACAGGGCCTGGGTCTGTCCCTAGAACTCCCCCCTTAGCAGTGTTTTCTTCCTTCACTCTCTTACCCACAAACACACTCCGCTGTCTTCTCTGTATTTCTCCCAAATATACAAAATATCCTCTTTTCATGTTTTCTCCTTTTCTTCCATCCTGGTTTTCCTTTCCTTCTGTCATTCAAATAGTGTTTTCCTTTTTCTCTCTTTTTTCTCTGCTCACTAATAGTAAATTTTTCTCCCCTCATACTTGTCTTCCATTTACTGTTCCACTTGTCTCTCCCCAGTCCTATTTACAATAGAACTTTCCTTCTTTCTTTCTCTCCTTTTCCCTAACCATTGCTTTTGTCCCTTTATTTCTCCCCATGCCAGCCTCCCTAATGGTATCCTTCTTCTCTAGCCCCTGCCATTTCCTATAACCTCTTCTGTGTCCTTTTCCCAGACCCTGCCTTCTTTCTCTCTCTTCTCTGTAATCAGTGGTCTCTTTCCTTTCACTGTCCCTTCCCTCTCCATCACATTAAATTCTTTTCAGTTTCTGAATCCCTTTGAATGCAATTGTTCTATTCCCCATCCCCTGTCCTCTCTTCCTTTTATCTCATTCCCTTCTCCAAGTGTCTCTTGTTTCTTTTATCTTCTTTAATACCCAGTGTTAATATAACTTTGTTCCCCTCCCTCTATCCATATCAGTCCCATCTCATAGTCTCACACCTTCCCCCTTCTTCTGTGGTATCTTCCTGCTTTCTTCTCTTACTCCCATCCTCAGTTTCTGTTGTCTCCCTTTTTTCTCAGTAATTTCTTCCCTCTTGCTCTCTCTTCTCTTTCTAATGCTCCTTTCCCTTTAATGTCTCTTAGTCTGTCTGTATGTTTTTGTCTCTGTTTGTCTCTGCATCCCTCTTTTCTTTGCTTTTGACTCTCTTGTACCTTGTTTTTGTGAACAGCTAATTGCCTTAAGATCACTTATCATCCTTTTCCCCAAGTGATATTTTTTATTTCTTTCTTCATCTCCTTTCTCCTAGGCCCGCACCAGGCTTCTGCGTCAACGCCTATTGCCCAGCATTCCCTCCCTTATTTCCTCCCTCTCCTCCTTCTTTAGTCCTGACTTTACATTGTTTCTTTCTCCCCCTGTTTAGGGACATCTCACCTTGGTCTTTCTATACCACCAAGGGATCCTATTTTCCTCTGTTTCCTCCTCTCATCCAAAATGGTCTCTTCCCTTCCTTTCTTTCTCTCTTCCTTCTCTCACCCTGGCTAAATCCTTGGTTCGCAGTCTTTATTTATACTTCACACAAGGCTTCTCTCTTCGTCTCTCCCCAAGGACCTTATTTCTCAATTACTCCTCCTTTACTCTTGCCTTCCCTCTCCCAAAAAATCTCCTTTTCTTTCCCCTGACCAATGGTCTTTTCCACTTTGTCTCCTTACATCATTCACAAGACCATAGATTTATAGTTAGAAGGCAATTACTGTTGATGAATTTACAACCGCTCATATCAAGGTTGGAAACTGAGGCTGAGATTAAGTGCTTGCCCAGACTCACAGAGAAAGTGTCTGAGGCCAGAGCTGAACTCAGGCTGATCTAGATTCAAGGACAAAGATCTGTCTGTTGTGACATCTAGTTGGCTTTTCCAGTATGGCTCATCCCCAGTTGCCTTTTTTCTATGTGTTTCCCCATCTCATCTCTCTCATCTGGTCTTATGCTTTTGTCTTCATCTCTCTCCCCAATGGCCTTTCTTCATTCCCCCCACCTTTCCAGTTTTTAGAAAACTACCCTCCTTTCTCTATATTTTCTATCTCTTCCCACCTTCCCTGTCTCTCTGACTTGTCTCTCTTTTTCTACCCTTTGGTCTTGCTCTGCTTTTGACTTTCTCTATTGACTCTTTACTCACTAGTTGACTCTGTTTCTCAGGCTTCCCCATAGAGCTCTTGAGTATTTCACCCTCTCTCCCTCCATACCAATACCAAGGGGTATGTTTCTTATTTCTCCTTCAATCCCAGAAGCTCCAATATGATCTTGGAATAATCCTCAGAGGTTCTGGAGTCCAGTGTTATTATTTGAGAGATGAAGAACCTGGATCTGAGAGAGTAGAAATAATACACACAGAGTTACAGAATAGCTTGGGAGGTAGTATCTGGACTCAGGCCAACCAGGCTCCAGGGACACTGCTTGTGCAGCAGGCAGAATGCTGTGTCAGAACATAAGAAGACCTGGTTTTAAATCCAGCCTTAGACATTTACAAGCTGTGACGCTGAGCAAATAAGAACCTTTGTGTGCCTCAGTTTTCTAAAGAGCAAAATGAATATATTGGTCATATCTACTTCAGAGGGCTGATGGGGAGGTCAAATGAGACCATTTTTGTAAAGCACTTTGCACATTGTCTGAAGCTAGGAAACTACTCTAACATGATTTCCTTCTTTCCCCTTCCCCACTCCCTTCTTCTTTTGGGATCTCTGCCTCTATTCTTCTCACTTGTGATTCAAAATCTCTGTCAACAACCCTGTAGTAGTACTTTCTCTCTACCTCATCTACACTGTCAAATCATTCCTTCTCCCCCTCCCTCTCCAGCACTTTCTCTCTCTCTTTATTCCTTTTGTATTTCTCCCCTCTTCATTGATTTGCTAACTCTCTCTTATTCTCCTTCCAATGGCTGAGGGCTTTCTTTGACCTTTCCATCTTTCCTTGGAGTTCCAAGGGACCTTAGAGGCCCCCAAATGCATCCCTGCAACATCTGATAGAGGGGAAAACAGAGACTCAGAGACCTTCAGGGACTTGCTGAGGCTGATTCAGCTTGAAAATGACTCAGGATGGATTAACTGCAGTTCAGTGCAGTGTTCTCTGCATCTTTATTAGCCAGTGGCCTCCCCCCAGCCCTTCCCCAGGTGTCCCTTCCTCTCTGGTAACTCTTCCTTCTAATTGTTCCTTGTGTGCTGGACTTCTGGCCCTCACATTCCGGCCCAATGGTCCCTTCCCTCTCTAGCTCCCCATTACCCAGATGTCTACTCTCTGTCAAAGTCTCCCTGTCTCCACCTGTGTGTCTGTCTCTGACTCTCTGTACTGGACTGGCCTCTGCTCTATCTGCCCACATGCTCACTTGGCCCCTTCCTTTGGCTCTCCCTGTGCTCTGTCCATGGTACTGAGTAACCTACATGTCTCTTGCTGCAAGAAGCCCTTTCCCTGAATCTCCATCCTCTGCCTCTGCTCCCATGGTAGGTGATCTTTCCTTCTCTCCTGTTCCAGCCCAGAATCTCAGAGTTGGAGGCCAACTGAGTGGCCATTCTAGTCCCAAAGGACTTGTAGCTGAGGAAGTGCTGACAGTTAAAGACTTGTCCAGATCCAAACAGCCACTAATTTTAAGAGGAAGAAATTGAACTCCTGTTATTTATATTCAAGTTCACGTATTCTTTTTTCCACATGAGTCCGTTGTGAGGGACCCTTAAGCTTGTTGAGTTTTGTCACCATGTATTCTCAAATGTCTCTTCCTGATCTCTCCAGAATTGTCCATTCTCTTTCTGGCTCTTCCTCTCCCCCATCTCCAGGGGTCCTTTCCCTTTCTCCTCTCCTTCAGCAGTTTTCTTCTCATTCTCAACACATTAACAGAGACTCTTTCTCCTTTGATCTCCCCCTCTCTAGTGGACATTCTCTTGATCTCTCCCTATCACTACTTTTATAACAAAATTTCTCTGTGTGTCTCTACCATAAAACATATACTAGTCATTTTCACCTTTTTTCATCACTCTTAGCATTAGAATTTTAGAGCAAAGGATCTCAGGGTCAAAAAGTAAACTACTTTCTACAGGTAAGGAAACTGAGGCTGAGGAGACTCTAAATTACTGTCTATTGCTGTCTATCTAAGAAAAATTATAAAAAGATCTCCCTATATCCCCTGTTCTCCCTTGCCTTTCCCTCTCTCCCCATCCTATGCCCTCTGTAATGTTTTCCCTCTGTCTCTGAGCTCTCACACATCTATTACCTGATTCTCCCTCTGCATATTCTCCTTTTCTCATCAGCTCCAATGTTACTGGAGATGTAGAACTCACAGTATTCTTAGACACCATTGATGAAGAGTTCCTTCTAGGAAGGAAGGAAGGAAAACAAAGATTAAGTACCTAAATGTCAGTAAAGGTTGTGCTGTACATTATATAAATATTAATGTGTTTTGGTCCCACAATAACAATGGGAAGTAGGGACAACTACTGCCACCTCGT
The DNA here is from genome assembly GCA_020854095.1 of Dasyurus viverrinus. NCBI lineage: Eukaryota > Metazoa > Chordata > Mammalia > Dasyuromorphia > Dasyuridae > Dasyurus > Dasyurus viverrinus. The sequence continues at coordinate 63,012,217 of CM037003.1, forward strand.
AGATCTCAGTAAACTAAGACAGTCAACTGAGGTAAACAGAGATCACACAACTTGCCCAGAACAAAAGAGCCAGTAAATGTCTGGGGATTATTGATACTGACAGTATTTGAATTTTTTTCTGCCTGACACTAGGCCCATCACTACATTCACTGTACCAACCAGCTCTTTCTCTTCACTTCCTCTGTGGCCCTTTCCTTACTTTCTCATCATTTGTGGCATCAAAATTCTACGTCTAAACATACTCCACAATTCTCTCTCCCTCACACATATATTTGCTGCCTCTTTTCCAGCTTTATTTGTCTGTCTTCCTCCCTAACCCTCCCTGATTCCAAATCCTATGTTATGAAATGGATCTTCTCCTCTTGATCCCAGGACTCAGCTCTGCCTCTTCCTAACTCTAGGTCTGTAAATCCAAGTACCAAAGCATCACTATCTTCATGATCTCTTCCTTTTATAGCGTGACGCCATCATCAGTTTCTATCTCTGACACTCTCTACTGGAATAACCTCCACTCTTTCTCTCACATTCACTTGGCCCCTTCCTTTGCCTCTCCCTGAGTTCTGTCTATGGTATTCCCTCTCCTCTATATCTGTTCCCTACTCAGAATCTGCCTCTCCCCTATATTAAGTACTTTCCCCCTTCTCTATTAGAAAAGCCTCAAATGTGTTGAGGGACACACAACCAATACATTTATAAGAGGAGTTTGCACACATCATTTTTGTGTCGACTTACTATGTTCTGGTTGGTAGGAGGATTACTCTGGGTCTTTTCTTCCATCCATGCCTAGTGGGCCTTTCTCTGGTTCTCTTCCCCACTAACTCTTCTTCGTGACCTTCACTCCCATGGGGCTTGCCCTTCGCTCTTCCTCCATAACAGAATCTTCCAACTGGAAGGTCCCCTAAGTGGCCAATCTCCATCTTTTCTAGAGGAAGTAATTCAAGCTGAGAAGAGTGAAATGACTGAAACAGATATTAATTTTCAACACAAATTACTAACTCAGAGGCATTTGGCCCCAAAATCCTCCACCTTCTATCTGTTCTAGCAAAGAGCTCCCTCCCAGTCCATCCCCTTCTTCCTCAGAAGTGTCCCCACTGGATCCTTCAGCCTCTTGCACTTAACCTCTCCGCCCGCAATGTCTTCTTCCCTCTCTCGCTCAAATTACCAACTATTCTTTTCTGCCTGGGTCTCCCTGTCTTTATACTGCCCTTCCCCAAACTGGCCCACCCCAAGGGCTCTGCCTTCTGCCTTTTGGTGCTCATCCCTTGTCCTCCATTCCTTTTTGTCTGTCCCCTTTCCTTTGTACAAAGTGGGCCTTGTCCTGCTTCATCTCCTTGAACGTACTCCCCAGATGCCTTTGGCAGCTGTCTGCTACCACAGCAAATTCGCGCCTGAGAAACTTCTTTCTGTCACTTAGAGAATCCCTGACATAGAGAGGGAAAAAATTAAGGGTAATTGATTCTAACCCTGAAGAAACTAAGGATTAGACATATAAGGAGAACTGATTCTGAGAGAGGGAGCAAGAATGTTTGTAAGTCAGTCCCAGAATTCAGGTCCTCCTGACTCCAGGCTCCATGTTTACCCACTTGGAGAAACAGCTGCCTCACCTCCCACCATCATGCTCCTAGTTCTCTGTGGTCTCTTTTTGATGTCTTTCTCTATCTTTGTCACTCTTTCTGGGATTTTGTCTGTCTCTCTAATGGAGTTAGCTCTCTAACTGCTTTTCTCTCCTCCCCTTCAATCCTCAGAATTTTCTCTTCTTTCTCATAAAAGCAAAGCATTAAAAGCCTTTGATTTCAAGAGCATCATTTTAAGGGGGAAGAAACTCTGGGTTTAAAGCAGGTGCCAAGGGCCTTGTGCCGGGTCACACATGTGTGTGAGGCAGCCTCTACTGCAGCCTGTCCTGACCCCCAGTCCATGGCTCTGTACAACACGGCCCCTCCCTCCAGCCCCAGCTCTCTCTTCATTGGTTTCATACTTATTTTCTCCCTTCCCATCCCCCACGTGGACATTTCCATCACCAGCCTGTGAGTGTCAGGCATAGATTTGGAATTCCCCTCCCTGTCCCTGAGAGTCTGGTCCACTGTGACCTTTGCTGCCTCAGAGCATCCGCGGGCCCTGCGGCTTTATCCCTCCTGCTCTTCCCTCCTGCTTCACCGCACAGGCTGCACAGGGCCCAGGCCTGTCCCTAGCACTCCCCCCTCAGCAAGTTCTTTCTTCCTTTACTCTTCAGCCCTTGACCGTCCTCCCACAGACACACTCTGCTTTCTTCTCTGTATTTCCCCCAGGTCTTCCTAATGTTCTCTTCACTTGCTTTTTCCTTTTTCTACATCCCAGATCCCAACATTATGTTCCCTTTGTCACTTTGTCCCTGTCTCCAGTACTTCCTTCCATTTGTTTCTCAACTTTCTCTCCCCTCCCTAATGGTACCTTCCATCTCCCTTCATCTCCATCCTCCTTGGTCTCTTCCCTTTTTATTTCCCCTCTCCTCTTTTTCCATTGGTCCTTTTTTCTTTGCCACTTCCTCCTCACCAGGATTTCTTTTCATTTTTGTCCCCATTTCAAATTTCCTGTGATACATTCCCCTTTCTCTCGATTTTTCTCCCCACCCTAATGGTATTTTCCTTCTCTTCTTCCCTCAACACCATTTCCTATAATCTCTTTCATTTGTCTGCCTCTATCCCGTTTTTCAGTTGTTCCTTCCTTCTTTCTTTTCCAGTAATCAGTGGTCAGTTCCATTGGACTGTCACCTTCCTTCCCATCATTGTTCATACCTTCCATTTTCTCTCATTTTTGCTGTTATCAGTGCTATCTTCCTCCCCCCCCCCGTCCCTCATTCTCTCTTCCTTTTATCTCATTCCATTTTTCTTTTCCAAGACTTCCTGGCCTCTTTTTCTCTATTTAATATTCCATGGTTATTTCCCTTTCCTTTATTCTTTCTAACATTATTGGTCCCTTCTCACTGTCTCACTCCTTCTCCCTTCTTCAGTGGTATCTTCCTTTTCCCTCGCCTAAGGATCCATATATCCTTCTTTTTGTTTGCCTCACTTTCTTTCCCAGTCATCTCTGATATTCTCTCTCTCTCCCTCTCTCCTACCCTACCTCTGTCTGTCTGTCTCTCTCTTTCCCCTGGATACTGTCTCTGACTCTTTCTCTATCTCTTCCTCCTCATTTTCTCTTTTCTCAACTCAGTGATTCCATCTCTTTGCCTCCAAATACACAGTGTTCTCTTCGCCTCTCTATCTCACATGCTCTTTTCCATTTGTTTCTTCTTATTTCCCTTGGATTCTATGCAATAACATTCTGGGATACACTTTCTGCCTCATACTTCATTGCCAATAGTTTCCTCCATTATTTCCTTCCTTTCCTCCCTCCATAATTGTGGCTTTCCCTTGTTCATCTATCCACATGTTCAAGGAATCCTTCTCTTTCTCTCACCTTTAACCTCATCCAACTTAGAGTCCTCTTCCCTCTGTTTTTCTCCTCTCATCTGAAAAGGCCCCTTCCCATATATTCCTTTCTGTCCCTCACCCCAACTGCTCTGGTAACACTCTTCTCCATTATTTCATGATGGCCTTTTCTCTTTGTCTCTCCTCAAAGTCCTTCAAAACTCCTTCTTTCCTCCGCCTTTTCCTCCTCTTTACCCTGAAAATATTTTTTTTGCTCTGTTGTCCCCCGTCACTCATTCAATATTACATTCAGAGCTGGAAAGCAAATCAGTGGCTATGAAATACAATCACTTTTTTCAGTAGAGGACATTGAGGCTGAGAGGCTGTCAGTGTCCAGACTCACAGAGAATACGTCTGAGTCAAGATTCAAACTCAGTTTGATCTCAATTCAAGTATAAAGGTCTATCTATTGTGCTACCTAGTTGGCTTCCCATCCCCAGCTGACTTTTCCCTGTTTCTCATCAGCTAGTCTCTTCCTCTTGTCGTCCCATGCAGCTTTCCTTCACCAAGAGACTTCCAAATGCTTTCTCCTCATTCGCATTCAGAGGAGACCGAGTCCCTTCCCTTTTATGATCTGTCTCTGCTTCTGTCTCTGTCTCTCACTGTCTCTGCCTTCCCCATTCTCCCTCACTTCTCTGTCTCCTTCTCCCCTTTGCTCTGTCTCTACCTGCAATCCACTGCTGTCTCTTCCCTTTCACTTTTTGTCTCTCCTCTTTCCACACTAGTCCATTCCCTCGGTTTCTCTAACCTCCTTACAAGGCCCTTGTCTCTATTTCCCGCTTGCCCCCTCTCTCCAATGCCAAGCTCTATGTTTCTTGTTTCTCTTTCAATCACAGATCTGCTTTTGGACACGTCCTCACGGGCTTCCAAGTACAATCTCATCATTTTAGAGAGAAGGAAGCTGAGCCTGAGAGAGTGAAAGGGACCTGCATAGAACTGCAGAGATAGATTTGGGTTAGGGTCTGAGAGGCCATCAAATCCAAAGACTTCTTTTGCAAGAAGAGGAAACTGAATCTAAAAGTTGAAGTGATGAGCCAAGGGCCATAAAGCCAGGAGTTTTGCAAGAGCTTCAATTCACAATTTTTCCCCTCCCTTCTCTCCTCTGATCAGTAGGAGCCTTATCTTCTGTTTCCCACCATCCATACCCTGTCCAGCCTTCCTTGAGTATCTTTACTTACGTTCTTTTCTACCCACCTACCCACATAGAGGTTGCCCTTATGTCTTCATCACTGAAAAAATTACCGACCTTGAAGGCCCCTTATTTGCCAACTCCATCATATTTTTAGAGGTGGAAATTCAAGCTAAGCAAAGTGAAGTGATTTCACCAACTGGTCATTTTCAGAATCAAGTTCCTAACTCTGAGTGATCTGAGTCTAAGGAGAACACTCACTCTCTCAGGACAAAGAGCTGCCCCCCATATCCTGAGGATGGACCCCTCCATCCTCAGGTGTGCTGTCACTTGGTCTTGTAGCTCCCTCCTCTCTGCCTCTCCCCACCCTCCACTTTGGTCTCTTCCTTCTCTCCATCTCCATTTACCAAGCAGTCTTTTCTCTCTCAATCTTTCTGTGTGTTCACGTCTCCACCCTTCCACACCTCAAATGCTCTGCCTTCCATCTTCTTCCTGTTGTCATTTGTTGTCCCTCCCCTCTCATTTTCCACCTTTACTTTGTACAGAGGGACTGGGGCTGCTCCTTTTCCCTGTCTCCACTCCCCAGAAGCCTTTGGCTGCTATTAGACTTTCTCTGTCACCATATCAGAGCCATTTAGCCTTTTCCTTCTCTTTGTTTCACTTACATATCAGAGGTAAAAACTAAAAGGAAATTTAAGTGGAATTCAGTCTTATTCTGAAGAAAACTAGAATTAGACACTGAAAAACAACTGCTGCTGTACAGGGAATGAATAGATTTGTGAGCATTAGAATTCAGGTTCTCCTGACTGCAGATCCTATGCTTTAGCAATTAGGAAAACGAGCAGCCTCTCCTGTCACCGTCATTCTCCCAGTGCTCTGTGGTCCTTTTCTGATGTCTCTGCCTTTGCCATTCTGTGCTGTTGTCTGTCTCTTTCATGGTCTTTGCCTACTAACTGTTTTTCTCTCCTCCCACCTCATGCTCAGGCTCTCCCCTTCATTCTCATAAAACCACAGGATTTTTGAATGAGAAGGTTTTTCAAAACGTTTGAGATCTAGAGCATCATTCCATGAGAGGAAACTGAGGTTTAAAGCAGGTGCTCTCGGCTCCTTTGGCTCCAGCTCTCTCCTCATTGGTCTCATACTTTTTCTCCCTTTCCTCCCTCCATTTGCGTATTTCCATGACCAGCCTGTGAGTGTCAGGTATAGATTTGAATTCCCTGACAGTCTGGTCCACTGTGAGCCCTTGCTGCCTCAGAGCATCCTCAGGCCCTTTGGCTTTATCCTTCCTGCTCTTCCCTCCTGTCTCACTGCACAAGCTGCACAGGGCCCAGGCCTGTACCGAGTACTCCCCCTTAGCAAGTGCTTTCTTCCCTTGCTCTGTAACCATTGGCAGTGTGGCCATAGACATTCTCTGCTTTCGTTTCTGTATTTCCCCCAGGTCTTCATAATGTTCTCTTCACTTGCTTTTTCCCTTTTCTCCATCCCAGATCCCACTATTCTCTTCCCTTTCTCAATTTGCCCCCATCTCCTCTGCTTCCTTTTCTTAGTTTCTCAGCATTTGTTTCCCTCCCTAATGGTACCTTCCATCTCCCTCCATCCCTATCATCCATGGTATCTTCCTATCTATTTCCTCTCTCCTCTTTTCCCACTGGTCCCTTCTATCTACTTCTTCCTGTCACCTGAGTTTCTCAGCTTTGTCTTTCCTCCCTAATGGTAACTTCCTTCTCCCTCCATCTCCATGCTCTGTGGTTTCTTCCCTTTGTATCTCCCTTCTCCTCTTATTCCAGTGGTCCTTTCCCAGTTACTCTCTACGTCTTCTTCCTCATCAGGGCTTCTTTCCCTTTTTCTTTCCCCACTTCTTATACTATGGCCTCTCCCTTCATTCTTTCTCTTTTAATCAATGAGCTGTTCCTTTACACTGTCTCCTCCCTCCCCAACACTATTTCTCCTTCTCAATTTCCCGCAATCTTTTTTTTTTTTTTTGCTTTTTTACTTACTATCACATCCTCCAAGTTCCCTTTATTGTCCTGGCACCTGGCTAACGATTTCTTCCCTCTTTTTCTCTTGTTAACATGTAGCACTTTTTTCATTTCATCTCTTTTCTATGCAAACTAGGCCCTTCTCATTTTCTCACTCCTCATGCTCTATTCTTTAGTGTTAACTCCATTCTTCTTCCCTTTATTCCCCGTATTTCCTCCTTTTGTCTCCCCTCCTTCCTTTCCCAGTGATCCCTTCCATCATGTTCTGTCCTCTGTCCCTTCTGGTCCTTTCCTATTACTTCTCTCTCTGTCTCTATGGGTTTGTGTGTGTCTTTCTGTTTTTCTGTTTCTTTTCATCTCTCACTCTGCCTCTCTTTGTCTTTAATCTCCAGCTGCACAGAGTTCCTTTGCCCACCTCTTTCTGAAAATATCTTTTCCACTGGACCCTTCTCCTTCTTGCCCCTAGGCCCTACACAATTTCTTGAGTTCCAATGTATGATAAATTCTCTTTGGCCAATACTCTGTTTCCTTTCTGTCTAAAGATATTCCTCCCTAGTGTGGGGTTTCTCTCCCATACATGTATAGTACATTATTCCCTTTGTCTCCTCTGCCACATCTGATCTTAATCACTTCTTCCCTCTTCTCACCTCCAAAATGGCTCCTTCTCTTTTCTCTTTCCTTCCTTTTTCACCCAAAGATCGTTTTCTCTTCCTCCACTACCCCAACTGTGCTAATGACACTCTTCTGCAATATATCTTGGTGGCCTTTTCTCTTTGTCTCTCCCAAGAGATCTAGTAAATCCCCTCTTTCTCCTCCCTCCTCAGTGGTCTCTTCCTCTTTCCTCTTTTCCCCACTATCTTCTTCCATCACTCATGAATTCGTACATGTAAAATTGGAAGAGACAGAACATATATGAACATATATGAAATAGTGTTTTCGAACATTCATCACTCATAAGATTTAAGAATTTAGAGATGGAAAGGACCTCAGGGCCATGAAATACAATTACTTTCTTCAGGGAAGGAACCTGAAATTCAGAAACTCTAAGTTACTGTCCATCAGTGTCTCTCTCATTCCATCTTCCTAAACTTGTAATGAGATCTCTTTGTATCACCTGCTGTCAATTTCCTTTCACACTCTTCCTTTCTAATTATTTCAGATATGTCTATCAACTCTCTCCACAATGGCCTTCCTTCATTATCCCCCTCCTTTCAAGTTACAGATTCTTTGTATATTATTTTTCTTTCTCTTCCTCTACTTCTGTGTTTCTCTCTCTCTCTCTCTCTCTCTCTCTCTCTCTCTCTCTCTCTCTCTCTCTCTCTCTCTCTCTCTTTCTCTCTCTCTCTGTCTGTCTCCCTTCCCCCTTTTCTCTGACTTCTCTGCCTCCTTCTGCCTTTTGGTCTGTCTCTCCCCTTGCAATCTATTGCCATCCCTTCCCTTTCCCTTTCTGTCTCTCCTCTTTCCACACTAGTCTACTCCCTCCATTTCTCTGACTTCCCTTCAATACTCTTATCTCTATTTCATACTCCCTCCCTCTAACTCAATGCTAAGTTACATGTTTCTTATTTCTCCTTCAATCACATATTGAATTTTCGACATGTTCTCATTGGCGTCTATGTATAATCTCATCAATTGACAGAGAAGGAAGCTGAGACTTGAAGAGTGATAAGAGATCTGCAAAGAGTTACAGAGACAGAGTGGAGAATAGGAACTGCCCTCAAATCCGCGAGGCTCCAGGGACAGGGCCTGTTCATTGGAAAGAGTGCTGGGCCTGGAGTCTGTCGGACCTGAGTTCAAATTAAACTTTAAATATTTCTTACTGAGTGAGCCAAGGCTAGTCACAATCTCAATGAACTTTTTGCCTTAACTATAAAATGTAAGCAGCTGCACGGAGCTGTCCTAAGTATCAAATGAGACAGTGTTTGCAAAGCATATTTTTTCCTTTAGATCTCACCCTCTACTTCCCTCCCTTGTCATTCAATATCACAGTCAACAATTTTGCAGTAGCATTTTCATCTCTGCTTATCTCCATTGTAAATCGTCCCTTCCTTTTCTCTCTTTCCAACACTTTCTCTCCCCTTCTGGCCATTCCCTGTGTCTCTCCCCTACTCAAAAGTATATTAATGCTCAATTTCTCCTCCCATCTCAGTCCCCCAAGGGCTTTCTTTCTCCTTTCCACAATTCTTAGGATGTTAAACATGGAAGGGAACTTAAAGGTCATCAAAGCAGCCCTCAAATATCTTACAGAGGGGGAAGCTGAGCTTGACAGACCTTCAGTGTCTTCCTGAAATAAATTCAAGCATGAAAAGGTCTGAGATTTAATCTGATCTCAAGTGCTTTGCTCTCTCCATCTTTATTGCTATTTGCCTACCCCAAGCAATCTTCACTGTCCCTTTCTCTTTGATCCTTGCTGGGTTTACTTAGTCACCCGTGGACATAAAGATCTACTTCCCTGACACTGTTGTTCTCTTCCCTCTCTGGCTCTTTCCTTGCAAAGGAATCTTCTCTCTTAAAATCTCTGATTCTCCTGTGTGGAATCCACCTGTGTCTCTGTCTCCCTCTCTGCCTGCTGGACTAGCCTCCTATCTAGGTCCTCACATCCTTGCCCGGCCCCTTCCTCTGACTCTTTCCTCTCTACAGGTTATTCATTTCCCAACATTTGACTTTCTTCTTCCAAAGCCTTTCCCTTTAATCTCAATCTTTCTGCCTCTACCCTTACATCAAGTTATTTTCCCCTTCTCTCTTAGAAAATAATAATATATTAGAGAGTAGAAATGGATCTGAGTGTCCATCCAGTCCAAACACATCTATTGAGAGAAAAGGAACCTGAGCTGCAGAGTGTATGGGATATGCTGAGGGCCAAACAGCCAGTAAGGCTACAAGCAAAGCTGGAACACTTTCCCTCTATTTCCCTTATTCTAGTTGTTGGACACTTACCATTCTCTGTGTCCCACCGTCCAGTCCAAGTGGGCCTTTTGCTTGTCTCTTCCCCACTAACTCTTTCCTGCCCATTCCCTTCCCAGGGCCTCACCCCTCCCTGTTGCTCCCTCTTTTTATCACTGAGAGGGGAATTCACCTGGAAGAGCCCAGAGGGGCCAACTCCATTTGCATCTTTTTTAAAGGAGGAAATTCAAAATGAAAAATGGCATGAGTGACTTGACCAGCACTTAATTTTCAAGAGCAAAGTCCTAAGTAAATGTAATTCAAACCAAGTAAAAGCTTTCATGTGTTCTGGCAATGACCTCCCTCCTAGCCCCCACTGGGTCCTTTACCTCCCTCCTCTCCTTCTTCTCCCACCCTCCAAAGTGGTAACTTCGAACTCTCTATCTGCAATTAGCAAAAATTCTTTTCCCTTTCTCTTTATCTCTCTCTGACTATCCCTCCCAAACTGGCCTCTTCCAAGTGCTCTTCCCTCCATCTTCCCCCTCCCACCTCCTGTTTTCCCACCTCTTTCCTTCTCCCCCTCTCCTTTGCACTCAGTGGAGCTTGTCCTGCTCCTTCTTCCTGTCTCCATTCCCCAGGACACACTGGCAGCTTTTACATTCTGCTTTAGAGGCACCAGGGCAAGGCCACAGATCGTTTTTCTCCCTTTCTGCTACTTAGAATAGAAGCTTCCAGCTGGCAGGGAACATGACAAGGAACTGAGTCTCACATTGACAAGCCTGAAGCTTAGTCCATTAAACAACCTGCTTGTGGATGTGGAACAAGGAGGTTTGTTCCTAACACTTGAACTCAGGGTCTCCTGACCCCAAGCACACACTGGGAGAACCAGCTGCTTCCCCCTCCAACATCACGCTCCCAAGTCTCTCTGTGGTCCCTACTCCAAAGACTCTTACTTTCTGGTTGTCTCTATCTTTTTCACTGATGGAATTTCCTTTGTAAATTTATCTTTCTCTCTGAGATTTTCCTCTTCTTTCTCATTCAATGATGGGATTTTAAAGGATGAAGGGCAGTAAAAAACCTTTGGTTCATGTTCATCATTTAAGAGAAGAAACTGAGGTTTAAAGCAAGTGCTAAGTGCCTTTCTCGGGGTCACAGAGTTCTACGTCTGTGAGGCAGCTTCCACTTCAACCTGTCCTGACCCCCAGCCCATGGCTCTGTCCAGAAGGACCCCTCCCTCTCCCTTTTCCCCAGCTCTCTCTTCCTTAGTCTTATACTTCTTTTATCCCTTTCCTTCCTCTACTTGGGCTAGTCTATCACCAGACTGGGAGTGTCCAGTATAGATTTGGAATTCCCATCCCTGTCCCTGAGAGTCTGACCCACTCTGAGCCCTTGCTGCATCCTGACCATCCTCAGGCCCTGCTCCTTTATCCCTGCTGCTCTTCTCTCCTGTCTCACCGGACGGTCAGCACAGGGCCCAGGCCTGTCCTTAGCACTCCCCCCTTAGCAGTGTTTTCTTCCTTTACTCTCTTACCCACAAACACACTCTGCTGTCTTCTCTGTATTTCCCCCAGATATACAAAATATCCTGTTTTCATGTTTTCTCCTTTTCTTCCATCCTGGTTTTCCTTTCCTTTTCTCATTCCAATGGTGTATGCCTTTTTTCATATCTTTTTCTCAGCTCTCTAATGGTAAATTTTCCTACCCTCTTAACTGTCTTCCATGATCTGTTCCTCTTGTCACTCCCCAGTCCCATTTACAATAGAACCTTCCTTCTTTCTTTCTCTCTTTTTTCCTAACCAGTGTTTTTGTCCCTTTATTTCTCCCCATGCCAGCCTCCCTGATGGTATCTTCCTTCTCTAGCCCCTGCCATTTCCTATAACCTCTTCTGTATCCTTTTGCCAGGCCCTGCCTTCTTTCTCTCTCTTCTCTGTACTCAGTGGTCCCTTGCCTTTCGCTGTGCCTTCCCTCCACATTACAATTAATTCTTTTCTTTTTTTTTCACTCTGTTGTTGTGCTATTGTCCTTTCCCCCGATCTCCTGTGCTCTCTTCCTTTTATCTCATTCCCTTCTCCAAGTGTCTCTTGTTTCTTTTCTCTTCTTTAATACCCAATGTTAATATCTCTTTGTTCCCGTCCCTCTATCTATATCAGTCCTTTCTCATAGTCTCACACCTTCCCCCTTCTTCTGTGGTATCTTCCTGCTTTCTTCTCTTACTCCCATCCTCAGTTTCTTTTATTTCTCTTTCTTTCTCAGTAATTTCTTCCCTCTTGATCTCTCTTCTCTTTCTAGTGCTCCTTTCCCTTTAATATCTCTTAGTCTGTGTGTATGTTTTTGTCTCTCTGTCTCTCTATCGTTTGTCTCTGCATCCCTCTTTTCTTTTCTTTCGACTCTCTTGTCCCTTGTTTTTATGAACAGCTAATTGCCTTAAGATCACTTATCATCCTTTTCCCCAAGTGATATTTTTTATTTCTTTCTTCATCTCCTTTCTCCTAGGCCTGCACCAGGCTTCTGAGTCAAAGCCTATTGCCCAGCATTCCCTCCCTTATTTCCTCCCTTTCCTTCTTTAGTCCTGACTTTACTTTGTTTCTTCCTCCCCATGTTTAGGGACATCTCACCTTGGTCTTTCTATACCACCATGGCATCCTACTTTCCTCTGTTTCCTCCTCTCATCCTCCTCCTCCACAAAAATGGTCCCTTCCCTTCCTTTATTTCTCTCTTCCTTCTCCAGTAATACTTTTTCTTCCTTCTCCCACCCTGGCAAAATCCTTAGCTCACAGTCTTTATTCATACTTCATGTCAGGCTTCTCTCATCATCTCTCCCCAAGGACCGTACTCCTCGTTTATTCCTCCTTTACTCTTACCTTCCCTTTCCCCAAAAATCTCCTTTTCTTTCCCCTGCCCAATGGTCTTTTCCACTCTGTCTCCTTCCATCACTCACAAGACCATAGATTTATAGTTAGAAGGGAATTACTGGTGATAAAATACAACCGCTCATATCAGGGTTGGAACCTGAGGCTCAGAGCTTAAGTGCTTGCCCAGATTCACAGAGAAAGCATCTGAGTCCATAGCTGAACTCAGGCTGATCTAGATTCAAGGACAAAGATCTGACTGTTGTGACATCTAGTTGGCTTTTCCAGTATGACTCAGTTGCCTATTTTCTATGTGTCTCCCCATCTCATCTCTCTCATCTGGTCTTATGCTTTTGCCTTCATCTCTCTCCCCAATGGCCTTTCTTCATTTTCCTTCCCTTTCCAATTATAAAATACTATCCTACCTTTCTCTATATTTTCTGTCTCTTCCCATCTTCTCCCTGTCTCTGTCACTTCTCTTTTTCTACCCTTTGGTCTTGTTCTGCTTTTGACTTTCTCTATTGACTCTTTACTCACTAGTTGACTGTTTCTCAGGCCTCCCCACAGGGCTCTTGGCTGTATTTCGCCCTCTCTCCCTCCATAACAATACCAAGCTGTATGATTTTTCTTTCTCTTTCAATCCCAGAAGCTCCGATATGATCTTGGATGAATTTTCAGAGGTTCTGGAGTCCAATGTTATTATTTTAGAGAGGACGGAGCCAGATCCTGAGAGAGTAGAAACAATATACACAGAGTTATAGAATAGCTTTGGAGCCAGATCTGAGACAATAGAAATATGATACACAGAGTAATAGAATAGCTTTTGAGGTAGTAACTGGACTCAGGTCATCCAGGCGCCAGGGACACTGCTTGTGCAGCAGACAGAATGCTGGGTCTGAACTCAGGAAGACCTGGTTCCAGATCCAGAAGTAGACATTTACAAGCTGTGTGACCCTGAGCAGATGAGAACCTGTCTGTGCCTCAGTTTTCTAAAAAGCAAAGTGAATATATTGGTAATACCTACTTCAGAGGGCTGATAAGGAGATCACATGTGGCCATTTTTGTAAAGCACTTAGCACAACGTCTGATACTAGGTAACTACTCTAACCAAAGATTTCCTTCTCTCCCCTTCCCTAGTCCCTTCTTCTTTTGGGATCTCTGCCTCTATCCTTTTAGCTTGTGATTCAAAAACTCTGTCAACACTTCTGTATTAGTGCTTTCCCTCTGTCTCATCTACACTGTCAAATCATCCGTTCCTCCTCTCCCTCTCCAGCACTTTCCCTCCCTCTCTGTCTATTCCCTTTGAATCTCTCCCCCCTTCAATGATTTGCTAAATCTCTCTCTTTTTCCTTCCAGATCAATTACAGAGGGCTTTCTTTGCCCTTTCCGTCTTTCCTTGGAGTTCCAAGGGACCTTAGAGACCCCCAAATGCAACCCTGCAACATCTGACACAGGGGAAAACAGAGACTGGGAGACCTTCAGGGACTTGCTGACCCTGATTCAGCTTGAAAATGTCTCAGGCTGGATCAATTGCAGTCCAGTGCAGTTCTCTCTGCATCTTTAGTAGCCAGTGGCCTCCCCCCAGCCCTTACCCAGTTGTCCCTTCCTTTCTGATGACTCTTCCTTCTAATCCCTCCCTGTGCGCTGGATTTCTGCTTCTCACATTCCCTCCCAGTGGTCTCTTCCCTCTCTAGCTCCCCATTACCCAGAAGTCTTCTCTCTCTCAAAGTCTCCCTGTCTCCACCTGTGTGTCTGTCTCTGACTCTCTGTACTGGACTGGCCTCTGCTCTCTCTGCCCACATGCTCACTTGGCCCCTTCCTTTGGCTCTCCCTGTGCTCTGTCCATGGTACTGAGTAACCTGGGTGTCTCTTGCTGCAAGAAGCCCTTTCCCTGAATCTCCATCCTCTGCCTCTGCCCCCATGGCAGGTAATATTTTCCTCCTCTCCTGTACAGCCCAGAATCTCAGAGCTGGAGGCTACCTGAGCGGCCATTCTACTCCCAGAGGCCTTGTTGTAGCCAAGGAATTGGTGACAGTTAAATATCTGTCCAGGGCCAAACAGCCACTCATTTTAGGGTGAAGAAATTGAACTCCTGTTATTTATATTCAGCTTTACGTATTCTTTTCTCCACATGAGTCTGCTGTGAGGGACACTTCAGCTTGTTGAATTTTGTCACCATGTTTTCTCAGTTGTCTCTTGCTATCCTCTCTGTATCCCTCTCCAGAATAGTCCCTTTTCTTTCTGTCTCTTCCTCTCCCCCATCTCTAGGGATCCTTTCCCTTTCTGCTCACCTTCAGCAGTTTTCTTCTCATTCTCAACACATTTACAAAGACTCTTTCTCCTTTGATCTCCCCCTCTCTAGGGGACATTATCTTCTCTTCCCATTGCTACTTTTATAACAAGATTTCTCTGTGTGTCTCTACCACAAAACATATACTCGTCATTTTCACCTTCTTTCATCACTCTTAACATTAGAATTTTAGAGCAAAGGATCTCAAGGTCAAAAAGTAAACCACTTTCTACAGGTGAGGAAACTGAGGCTGAGGAGATTCTAAATTACTGTCTTTTGCTGGCTCTCTGTGTGTCTATCTTGGAAACATTCTAAAAAGATCTCCTTACATCCCCTATTGTCCCTTGTCTTTCCCTCTCTCCCAGTCCTATGTCCTCTGTAACGTTTTCCCTGTCTCTCAGCTCTCACAAATCTATTACCTGATTCTCCCTGTGTATATTCTCCTTTTCTCATTGGCTTCAATGTTAGTGGAGATGTAGAACTCACAGTATTCTTAGACACCATTGATGAAGAGTTCCTTCTAGGAAGGAAGGAAGCAAAACAAAGATTAGGTACCTAAATGTCAGTAAAGGTTGTGCTGCACGATGTACAAATATTAATGCGTTTTGTTCCCACAAGAACAATGGGAAATAGGGACAATTTCTACTACCTCATAGAACTCAGTAAACTAAGACTGTCAACTGAGGGAGACAGAGGTCACACAACTTGCCCAGAACAAAACAGCCAGTAAATGTCTGGGGATTATTGATACTGACAGTATTTGAATTTATTTCTGCCTGACACTAGGCCTATCACTATATCCACTGTACCACCCAGCTCTTTCTCTCCACTTCCTCTGTGGCCCTTTCCTTACTTTCTCATCATTTGTGGCATCAAAATTCTACGTCTAAACATATTCTACAATTCTCTGTCCCTCACACATATATTTGCTGCCTCTTTTCCAGGTTTATTTGTCTGTCTTCCTTTTCATTGTATATCTATTGCTTCTCTCTCTCTCTCTCTCAGCTACAAATTTGCACCTATCTGACGTCTTCAGGTGCAAAGAGTTCAATCTCCTTTTTAAAAGCACCAATTCAGATTTAAACAAGTTAACGTGTCTATGGGAAAAGAGCCAGAGATGCTATAAAAAATGAGAAACCAACCCTCCCTGATTCCAAATCCTATGCTATGAAATGGACCTTCTCCTCTCGATCCCAGGACTCAGCTCTGCTTCTTCCTCATTCTAAGGCTCTATCTCCAAATACTAAATCATCACTATCTTCAGGATCTCTTCCTTTTGTATCTTGACATCATCATCAGCTTCTGTCTCTGACTCTCTCCTGGATTGGGCTCCACTCTATCTGTCCACATCCTCATTTGTCCCCTTTCTTTGACTCTCCCTTTGCTCTGTCCATGGGATTCCCTTCCCTCTATATCTGTTCCCTACTCAAAATCTGCCTCTCTCCTATATTAAGTACTTTCCCCCTTCTCTATTAGAAAAGCATACAACATTAGAGAGAGAGTATAAATCTGGGAGTCCAGCCAGCCCAGAGACCTCTTTTGAAAGAAAAGGAAAGTGAGAAAAGGAGTTGATGTGATGTGCTGAGGGACACACAACCAGTACATTTATAAGAGGAGGTTGCACACATCATTTTTGTGTCAACTTACTATGTTCTGGTTGGTAGGAGGAAGACTTTTTGTCTCTTCTGCCATCCATGCCTACTGGATGGCATGGCCAGGCAAAGGCCCACTGGCCTTTATCTGGTTCTCTTCCTGACTAACTCTCCTTCCTTATCTTCACTCCCATGGGGCTTGCCCTTTTCGCTTCCTCCACGATAGAAAATTCTAACTGGAAGGACTCCTAAGTGGTCAACTCCATCTCCATCTTTTCTAGAGGAAGTAACTCAAGCTAATTACAGTGAAATGACTGAAACAGCTATTAATTTTCAAAAGAAATTACTAACTGAGGGTGATTTGACCCCAGATCCTTCCACCTTCTATCTGTTCTAGCAAAGAGCTGCATAAAAGTCTCTCCCCTTCTTAATCAGAAGTGTCCACAATGGATCCTTGAGTCCCTTGCTCTTAATCTCTTCTCCCACAATAAGTTCTTCTCTCTCTCCCTCAAATTACTAACTATTCTTTTCTCTCTGGGTCTCCCTGTCTTTATACTGCCCCTCCCCAAACTGGCCCACCCCAAGGCTCTGCCTACTGCCTTTTGGTGCTCATCCCCTGTCGTCCATCCCTTTTTGTCCTCCCCCTTTCCTTTATACAAAGTGGGCCTTGTCCTGTTGTATCTCCTTGACTGCACTCCCCAAAAGCCTTTGGCAGCTCTCTGCCACCACAGTAAGCTCAGTGAGCCTTTTCCTTCTCTTTCTGTCCCTTATAGAATCCCTGACATAGACATGGAAAAAAATTAATGGAAATTTATTCTAACCCTGAAGAAACTAATGATTACACATATAAGGAGAACTGATTCTGGGAGAGGGAGCAAGGAAGCTTCTAAGTCAGCCCCAGAATTCAGGTCCTCTGCCTCCAAGCCCCGTGCTTTACCCACTAGGAGAACAGGCTGCCTCACTCCCCACCATCATGCTCCTAGTGGGCCCTTCCTGATGCCTCTCTCTATCTTTGTCACTCTTTCTGTGTTTTTGTCTGTCTCTCTAATGGAGTTTGTTTACTAACTGCTTTTCTCTCCTCCCCTTCAATCCTCAGACTCTTCTTTTTCATAAAAGCACAGCATTAAAAGCCTTTGATTTTAAGAGCATCATTTTAGGGGAGAAGAAACTGTGGTCTAAAGCAGGTGCTAAGTGCCTTGTGTAGAGTCACACATCTCTGAGTTTGTGAGGCAGCCTCCACTTCAGCCTGACTTGACCCCCAGCCCATGGCTCTGTCCAGCACGGCCCCTCCCTCTGGCCCCAGCTCTCTCCTCATTGATCTCTTTTGTTTTTCCCTTTCCATTCCCAACTTGGACACTGCCATCTCCAGCCTGTGGGTGTCAGCCTTGGATTTGGAATTCCCCTCACTTTCCCTGACAGTCTGGTCCACTGTGAGCCCTTGCTGCCTCAGAGCTTCCTCGGCCCCTGTGGCTTTATCCCTCCTGCTCTTCCCTCCTGTCTCACTGCACAGGGCCCAGGCCTGTCCCTGACAGTCCCCCCTTAGCAAGTACTTTCTTCCTTTGCTCTGTAGCCCTTGACCATCCTCCCACAGACACTCTCTGCTCTCTTCTATTTCCCCCGGGGGTTCACAATGTTCTCTTCACTTACTTTTTCTTTTTTCTCCATCCCAGATCCCAACATTATGTTCCCTTTGTCACTTTGTTGCCATCTCCAGTACTTCCTTCCATTTGTTTCTCAACTTTCTCTCCCCTCACTAATAGCACCTTCCTTCTCCCTTCACCTCCATCCTCCTTGGTCTCTTCCCTTTTTATTTCCTCTCTTCTTTTTTCCCATTGGTCCTTTTCTCTTTGCCACTTCCTCCTCACCAGGGTTTCTTTTGCTTTATCTCCCCATTTCCAATTTCCTGTGATACGCCAGCTTTTTCTCACTTTTTCTCCCCACCCTAATGGTATTTTCCTTCTCTTCATCCCTCAACACCATTTCCTATAATCTCTTTCATTTGTCTGCCTCTATCCCGTTTTTCAGTTGTTCCTTCCTTCTTTCTTTTCCAGTAATCAGTGGTCAGCTCCACTGGACTGTCACCTTCCTTCCCATCATTGTTCATACCTTCCATTTTCTCTCATTTTTGCTGTTATTAATGCTGTCTTCCTCCCCCCATCCCTCATTCTCTCTTCCTTTTATCTCATTCCATTTTTCTTTCCCAAGACTTCCTAGCCTCTTTTTCTCTATTTAATATTCTGTGGTTATTTCCCTTTCCTTTACTCTTTCTAACATTATTGGTCCCTTCTCACTGCCTCACTCCTTCTCCCTTCTTCAGTGGTATCTTCCTTTTTCCTCGCCTCAGTATCCATATATCCTTCTTTTTTGTTTGCCTCACTTTCTTTCCCAGTCATCTCTGATATTCTCATTCTCTGCCTCTCCCTCTCTCTCTCCCTCTCTCCTACCCTCCCTCTGTCTGTCTCTCTCTTTCCCCTGGATTCTGTCTCTGACTCTGTCTCTGTCTCTTCCTCCTCATTTTCTCTTTTCTCAACTCAGTGGTTCTATCTCTTTGCCTCCAAATACACAGTGTTCTCTTTGCCTCTCTATATCACAGGCTCTTTTCCATTTGCTTCTTCTTCTTTCCCTTGGATTCTATGCAATGATGTTCTGGGGTATGCTTTCTGCCTCATACTTCATTGCCAATAGTTTCCTCCATTATTTCCTTCCTTTCCTCCCTCCATAATTGTGGCTTTCCCTTGTTCATCTATCCACATGTTCAGTGAACCCTTTTCTCTCTCTCACCTTTGACCTCATCCAACTTAGAGTCCCCTTCCCTCTGTTTTTCTCCTCTCATCTGAAAAGGCCCCTTCCCATATATTCCTTTCTGTCCCTCACCCCAACTGCTCTGGTCACACTCTTCTCCATTATCTCATGACAGCCTTTTCTCTTTGTCTCTCCTCAAAGCCCTACAAAACTCCTTCTTTCCTCCTTCTTCTTCTCCTCCTCTTTCCCCTGAAAATGTCTTTTTTGCTCTGTTGTCCCCCGTCACTCATTCAATATTACATTCAGAACTGGAAAGAGAATCAGTGGCTATGAAATACAATCACTTTTTTCAGTAGAGGACATTGAGGCTGAGAGGCTAAGTCACTGTCCAGACTCACAGAGAATACGTCTGAGTCAAGATTCAAACTCAGATTGATCTCAATTCAAGTATAAAGTTCTATCTATTGTGCTACCTAGTTGGCTTCCCATCCCCAGCTGACTTTTCCCTGTTTCTCTTCAGCTAGTCTCTTCCTCTTGTGGTCCCATACAGCTTTCCTTCACCAAGAGCCTTCCAAACGCTTTCTCCTCATTCTCCCTCTCCTTTGCATTCAGAAGAGACCGAGTCCCTTCCCTTTCATAATCTGTCTCTGTTTCTGTCTCTGCTTCTGTCTCTGTCTCTGTCTCTCACTGTCTCTGCCTTCCCCATTCTCCCTCACTTCTCTGTCTCCTTCTCCCCTTTGCTCTGTCTCTACCTGAAATCCACTGCTGTCTCTTCCCTTTCATTTTTGTCTCTCCTCTTTCCACACTAGTCCGTTCCCTCGGTTTCTCTAACCTCCTTACAAGGCCCTTGTCTCTATTTCCTGCTCGCCCCCTCTCTCCAATGCTAAGTTTTATGTTTCTTGTTTCTCTTCCAGTCACAGATCTGCTTTTGGACACGTCCTCACGGGCTTCCAAGTACAATCTCATCATTTTAGAGAGAAGGAAGCTGAGCCTGAGAGAGTGAAAGGGACCTGCATAGAACTGCAGAGATAGATTGGGGAGTAGGAGCTGCAAGGGGTCTGAGAGGCCATCCAATCCAAAGACTTCTCTTGCAAGAAGAAGAAACTGAGTCTGAAAGTTGAAGTGATGAGCCAAGGACCATAAAGCCAGGAGTTTTGCAAGTGCTTCAATTTACAATTTTTCCTTATCTTCTGTCTCCCACCATCCATACCCTGTCCAGCCTTCCTTGAGTATCTTCACTTACTTTCTTTTCTGCCCACCTACCCACATAGAGGTTGCCCTTATCTCTTCATCCTTGAAAAGAATATCGACCTTGAAGGCCTCTTATTTGCCAACTCCATCATTTTTTTAGAGGCAGAAATTCAAGCTAAGCAAAGTGAAGTGATTTCACCAGCTGGTTATTTTCAGAAGCAAGTTACTAATTCAGAGTGATCTGAGTCTAAGGAGAACACTCACTCTCTCAGGACAAAGAGCTGCCCCCCATATCTCAAGGATGGATCCCTTCTTCCTCAGGTGTGCTGTCACTTGGTCCTGTAACTCCCTCCTCTTTGCCTCTCCCCACCCTCCACTTTGGTCTCTTCCTTCTCTCTATCTCCATTTATCAAACAGTCTTTTCTCTCTCTATCTCTTTCTGTGTGTTTACATCTCCACCCTTCCCCACCTCAAATGCTCTGCCTTCCATCTTCTTCCTGTCCTCATTTGTTGTCCCTCCCCTCTCATTCTCCACCTTTACTTTTTACACAGGGGACCTGGGTTGCTCCTTTTCCCTGTCTCCACTCCCCAGAAGCCTTTGGCTGCTATTAGACTTTCTCTGTCACCACAGCAGAGCCATTTAGCCTTTTCCTTCTCTTTGTTTCACTTACATATCAGAGGTAAAAACTAAAAGGAAATTTAAGTGGAATTAAGTCTTACTCTGAAGAAAACTAGAATTAGACCCTTAAAAACACCTGCTCCTGTACAGGGAAAGAGTAGTTTTGTAAGTCAGCATTAGAACTCGGGTCCTCCTGGCTCCAGACGCCATGCTTTAGCAATTAGGAAAACCAGCAGCCTCTCCTGTCACCGTCATTCTCCCAGTGCTCTGTGGTCTCTTTCTGATGTCTCTGCCTTTGTCACTCTGTGCTATTGTCTGTCTCTTTAATGGCCTTTGCCTACTACCTGTTTTTCTCTCCTCCCACCTCATGCTCAGGCTTTCCTCTTCATTCTCATAAAACCACAGCATTTTTGAGTGAGAAGGTTTTTTAAAACCTTTGAGATTAAGAGCATCATTCCATGTGAGGAAACTGAGGTTTAAAGCAGGTGCTCTCGGCTCCTTTGGCTCTAGCTCTCTCCTCATTGGTCTCGTACTTTTTCTCCCTTTCCTCCCTCCATTTGCGTATTTCCATGACCAGCCTGTGAGTGTCAGTCTTGGATTTGGAATTCCCCTCCCTTTCCCTGACAATCCGGTCCACTGTGACCCTTGCTGCCTCAGAGCATCCTCGGGCCCTGCTGAAACCAGCAGGTTTATCCCTCCTTCTCTTCTCTCCTGCATCACTGCACAGGCTGCACAGGGCCCAGGCCTGTCCCCAGCACTCTTAGCAAATGCTTTCTTCCCTTGCTCTGTAACCATTGCCCATGTGGCCACAGACATTCTCTGCTTTCGTTTCTGTATCTCCCCCCAGGTCTTCATCATGTTCTCTTCACTGTTTTTTTCCTTTTCTCCATCCCAGATCCCACTATTTTTTCCCTTTATCAATTTGCCCCCACTTCCTGTAATTCCTTTTATTAATTTCTCAGCATTTGTTTCCCTCCTTTATGGTATCTTCCATCTCGCTTCATCCCCATCATCCATAGTATCTTCCCTTTCTCCCTCCTCTCTCCTCTCTTCCCATTGGTCCTTTATCTCTACTTCTTCCTGTCACCTGGGTTTCTCAGCTTTGTCTTTCCTCCCTAATGGTACCTTCCATATCCCTCCATCCCCACGCTAGGTGGTTTCTTCCCTTTGTATCTCCCCTCTCCTCTTAATCCTGTGGTCCTTTCCCAGTTGCTC
The DNA here is from genome assembly GCA_020854095.1 of Dasyurus viverrinus. Taxonomy (NCBI): domain Eukaryota; kingdom Metazoa; phylum Chordata; class Mammalia; order Dasyuromorphia; family Dasyuridae; genus Dasyurus; species Dasyurus viverrinus. The sequence goes on from CM037003.1 coordinate 63,034,152, forward strand.
TCTCACCCTTCTTCCTCATCAGTGCTTTTTTTCCCTTTTTCTTTCCCCATCTTATTCTATGGTCTCTCCATGCATTCTTTCTCCTTTAATCAATGAGCTGTTCCTTTACATTGTTTCCTCCCTCCCCAACACTGTTTCTCCTTCTCAATTTCCCTCAGTCATTTTTTTTTGCTTTACTTACTAGCACATCCTCTAAGTTCCCTTTGCCTTCCTGCCACCCCTGTAACTTGTCTAATGATTTCTTCTCTCTTTTTCTCTTCTTAATATGTAGTGCTTTTTTCATTTTATCCTTTTTCTATGAAAACTAGGCCTTTCTCATTTTCTCACTCCTCATTCCCTATTCTTTACTAGTATCTTCATTCTCCCTCCCTTTATTTCCCATATTTCCTCCTTTTGTCTCCCCTTCTTCCTTTCCCAGTGATGTCTCCCTTCTGGTCCTTTCCTAAAACTACTCTGTCTGTCTCTGTCTCTCTGAGTTTGTGTGTGTGTCTGTGTTTTTCGATGTATCTCTTTTTGTCTCTCTGTCTCACTTTTTCCTTAATCTCCAGCTGCGCAGAGTTCCTTTGCCCTCTTCTTTCCCAAAATGTCTTTTCCACTGGACCCTTCTTCTTCTTGCCCCTAGGCCCTACACAATTTCTTGAGTTCCAATGTATGATCAATTGTCTTTGGCCAATAGTCTATTTCCTTTCTGCCTAAAGATATTCCTCCCTAGTGTGGGGTTTATCTCCCTCACATGTGTAGTACATTATTCCCTTTGTCTCCTCTGCCACATCTGATCTTAATCACTTCTTCCCTCTTCTCACCTCCAAAATGGCTCCTTCTCTTTTCTCTTTCCTTCCTTTTTCACCAAAAGATAATTTTCTCTTCCTCCACTACCCCAACTGTGCTAGTGACACTCTTCTGCCATATATTTTGGTGACCTTTTCTCTTTGTCTCTCCTCAGAGATTTAGTAAATTCCCTCTTACTCCTCCCTCCCCAGTGGTCTCTTCCTCTTTCCCCGGATCAGTGGTCTTTTCCCCACTATCTTTTTCCATAACTCATGAAATCGTACATGTATAATTGGAAGCGACAGAACATATAAGAAATAGTGTTTTTGAACATTCATCATTCATAAGATTTAAGGATTTAGAGATGGAAAGGACCTCAGGGCCATGAAATACAATTACTTTCTTCAGGGGAGGAAGCTGAATTTCAGAAACTCTAAGTTACTGTCCATCAGTGTCTCTCTGATTCCATCTTCCTAAACTTTTAATGACATCTCTTTGTATCACCTGCTGTCACTTTCCTTTCACACTCTCCCTTTCTAATTATTTCAGATATGTCTATCAACTCTCTCCACAATGGCCTTCCTTCATTCTCCCTTTTCTTTCAAGTTACAGATTTTTTAATATAATTTTTCTTTCTCTGTCTCTACTTTTGTATTTGTCTTGATCTCTTTCTGTCCCTGTCTCCCTTCCCCCTTTTTCTCTCAGTTCTCTGTCTCCTTCTACCCTTTGGCCAATCTCTCCCTGAAATCCGTTGCCATCCCTTCCCTTTCCCTTTCTGTCTCTCCTCTTTCCACACTAGTCTACTCCCTCTATTTCTCTGACTTCCCTTCAATACCCTTATCTTTATTTCATGCTCCCTCCCTCTAACTCAATGCTAAGTTACATGGTTCTCATTTCTCTTTAATCACATATTGAATTTTCGACTGGCGTCTATGTATAATCTCATCAATTGAGAGAGAAGGAATCTGAGACTGGCAGAGTGACAGAGATCTGCAGAGAGTTACAGAGACAGAGTGGAGAGTAGGATCTGCACTCAAATCAGTGAGGCTCCAGGGACAGGGCCTGAGCATTGGAAAGAGTGCTGGGCCTGGAGTCTGTCGGACCTGAGTTCAAATTAAACTTTAGATATTTCTTCCTCAGTGATCCTGGGCTAGTCACATCCTCAAAGTACTTTTTGCCTTAATTATTAAATAGGGACCATGTAAGCAGCTGCATGGAGCTGTCCTAGGTATCAAATGAGACAGTGTTTGCAAAGCATATTTTCTTCCTTTTAGAGCTCTCCCTCTACTTCCCTCCCTTAGCTTTCAAAATCACAGTCAACAATTTTGCAGTAGGACTTTTCTTCTCTGTCTTATCTCCGTTGTTAATGTCCCCTTCCTTTTCTCCCTTCCAAAACTTTCTCTCCCCCTCTGGCCATTCCCTGTGTGTCTCCCCCTGCTCAAAGGTATTTTAATGCTCAATTTCTCCTCCCATCTCAACCCCCCAAGGGGATTTCTTTCTCCTTTCCACAATTCTTAGGATGTTAAACATGGAAGGGAACTTAAAGGTCATCAAAGCAGCCCTCAAATATCTTACAGAGGAGGAAGCTGAGCTAGACAGACCTTCAGTGCCTCTGGAAACAAATTCATGCATGAAAAGATCAAAGGTATGGTTTGATCTCAAGGGCTTTGCTCTCTCCCTCCTTAAGTAACACTTGCCTACCCCAAGCAATCTTCACTGTCCCTTTCTCTTTGATCCTTGCTGGGTTTACTTAGTCCCCCATGGACATAAAGATCTACTTCCCTGACACTGTTCTCTTCCCTCTCTGGCTCTTTCATTGCCAAGGAATCTTCTCTCTTAAAATCTCTGATTCTCCTGTGTGGAATCCACCTGTGTCTCTGTCTCCCTCTCTGGCTGTTGGACTAGCGTCCTCTCTATTTCCCTACTGCTTACTTGGCCCCTTCCTCTGATTCTTTCCTCTCTACAGGCTATTCAGTTCCCAACATTTGATTTCCTTCTTTAAAAGCCTTTCCCTTTAATCTCAGTCTCTCTTCTTCTACCCATCACCTTGTTTTCCCCTTCTCTATAGGAAAACCATAAAATATTAGAGAGTTGGAATGGATCTGAGTGTCCATGCAGTCCAAACACATCTATTGAGAGAAAAGGAACCTGAGCTGGAGGTTAATGTGATATGCTGAGGGCCAAACAGCCAGTAAGGCTACAAGCAGAGCTGGAGCACTTTCCCTCTACTTACCTTACTCTGGTTATTGGACACTTACCTTTCTCTGTCTCCCACCATCCATGCTGAGTGGGCCTTTTGCTTGGTCTCTTCCCCACTAACTCTCTTTCTTGCCCGTTCCCTTCCACGGGCCTACCCCCACCCCATTGCTCCCTCTATTTATTACTGAGAGGATCCTCAACCTTGAAGAGCCCAAAGGGGCGCACTCCATTTCCATCTTTTTTAGAGGAGGAAATTCAAACGGAAAAAAATGCACGAGTGACTTGACCAGCTCTTAGTTTTCAGGAGCAAGGTCCTAAGTCAGCATGACTGGACCCAGGTAAAACCTTCTATGTGTTCTGGCAATGAGCTCCCTCCTAGCCCCCACTGGGTCCTTTACCTCCCTCCTCTCCTTCCTCTCCCAGCCCGCAAAGTGGAAACTTCCCACCCTCCATCTCCAATTACCAAAAAGTCTTTTCCCTTTCTCTTTATCTCTGACTGTCCCTCCCAAACTGGCCCCCTCCAAGTGCTCTTCCCTCCATCTTCCCCCTCCCACCTCCTGTTTTCCCACCTCTTTCCTTCTCCCCCTCTCCTTTGCACTCAGTGGAGCTTGTCCTGCTCCTTCTTCCTGCCTCCATTCCCCAGGACACTTTGGCAACTTTTACACTCTACTTTAGAGGTGCCAGAGCAAGGCCACAGAACCTTTTTGCCCCTTTCTGCTACTTAGATTAGAAGTTTCCAGCTGGCAGGGAACGTGACAGGGAACTGAGTCTCAAGTTGACTAACCTGAAGCTTAGACCATTAACTTGATCTGCTCCTGGACATGGAACAAGGAGATTTGTTCTTAGCACTTGAACTCGGGTCCTCCTGAACCCAAGCACACATTGGGAGAACCAGCTGCCTCCCCCTCCAACATCAAGCTCCCAAGTCTCTATGGTCCCTACCTCTTGACTCTTATTTTCTGCATGTCTCTGTCTGTCTCTAATGCCATTTCCCTTGTAACTGCAACTTTCTCTCCAAGGAGATTTCCTCTTGTTTCTCATTCAACAATAGGATTTTAAAGGGTGAACATGAGTAAAAATCTTTACGTTCATGTCCATCATTTAAGAGAAGAAACTGAGGTTTAAAGCAAGTGCTAAGTGCCTTCCTCAGGGTCACAGAGTTCTGTGTTTGTGAGGCAGCCTCCACTTCAGCCTGTCGTGATCCCCAGCCCATGGCTCTGTCCAGCAGGACCCCTCCCTCTCCCTTTGCCCCAGCTCTCTCTTCCTTATTCTTATACTTCTTTTATCCCTTTCCTTCCTCTACTTCGGCTCTTCTGTCCCTCACAGTCTGACCCACTCTGAGCCTTTTCTGTGTCCTGACCATCCTCAGGCCCTGCTCCTTTATCCCTGCTGTTCTTCCTTCCTCTTACACTGGATGGACAGCACAGGACCCAGGCCTGTCCCTAGCACTCCCCCCTTAGCAGTGTTTTCTTCCTTTACTCTCTTACCCACAAACACACTCCACTGTCTTCTCTGTATTACCCCAGTTATACAAAATATCCTGTTTTCATGTTTTCTCCTTTTCCTCCAGCACGATTTTCCTTTCCTTTTGTCATTCAAATAGTGTATTCCTTTTTTTCCTCTTCTTTTTCTCTGCTCCCTAATGGTAAATGTTCCTCCCCTCATAAATGTCCTCCATTTTCTGTTCCTCTTGTCTCTCCCCAGTCCCATTTACAATAGAACCTTCCTTCTTTCTTTCTCTCTTTTTTCCTAACCAGTGCGTTTGTCCCTTTATTTCTCTCCATACCAGCTTCCCTGATAGTATCTTCCTTCTCCAGCTCCTGCCATTTCCTATAACCTCTTCTGTATCCTTTTCCCAGGCCTTGCCTTCTTTCTCTCTCTTCTCTGTAATTAGTGGTCCCTTGCCTTTCGCTGTGCCTTCCCTCCCCATTACAGTTAATTCTTTTCTTTTTTTTTACTCTGTTTTTGTGCTATTGTCCTTTCTCCCCATCCCCTGTGCTCTCTTCCTTTTATCTCATTCCCTTCTCCAAGTGTCTGTTGTATCTTTTCTCTTCTTTAATACCCAATGTTAATATCTCTTTGTTCCCATCCCTCTATCCATATCAGTCCTTCTCATAGTCTCACACCTTCCCCCTTCTTCTGTAGTATCTTTCTGCTCTCTTCTCTTACTCCTATCCTTAGTTTCTTTTATTTCTCTTTTTTTTCTCAGTAATTTCTTCCCTCTTGCTCTCTCTTCTCTTTCTAGTGCTCCTTTCCCTTTAATATCTTTTATTCTGTGTGTATGTTTTTGTCTCTCTGTCTCTCTCTATCTGTTTGTCTCTGCATCCCTCTTTTCTTTTCTTTCGACTCTCTTGTTCCTTATTTTTGTGACCAGCTAATTCCCTCAAGGTCACTTGTCATCCTTGTCCCCAAGTGATATTATCCATTTCTTTCTTCATCTCCTTTCTCCTAGGCCCACGCCAGACTTCTGCGTCAAAGCCTATTGCCCAGCATTCCCTCCCTTATTTCCTCCCTCTCCTCCTTCTTTGGTCCTGACTTTACTTTTTCTTTCTCCCCATGTTTAGGAACATCTCAACTTGGTCTTTCTATACCACCAAGGGATCCTATTGTCCTCTGTTTCCTCCTCTCATCCAAAATGGTCTCTTCCCTTCCTTTCTTTCTCTCTTCCTTCTCTCACCCTGGCTAAATCCTTGGTTCGCAGTCTTTATTTATATTTCACACAAGGCTTCTCTCTTCGTCTCTCCCCAAGGACCTTATTTCTCATTTACTCCTCCTTTACTCTTGCCTTCCCTTTCCCAAAAAATCTCCTTTTCTTTCCCCTGACCAATGGTCTTTTCCACTCTGTGTCCTTCCATTACTCACAAGAACTTAGATTTATAGTTGGAAGGGAATTACTGTAGTTAAAATACAACCTCTCATGGCAGGGGTAGAAACTGAGGCTCAGAGATAAAGTGACTACTCGACTCACAGAGAAAGTATCTGAGTCCAGAGCTGATCTCAGACTGATATAAATTCAAGGACAAAGATCTGTCTGTTGTGACATCTAGTTGGCTTTTCCAGTATGGCTCATCCCCAGTTGCCTTTTTTCTATGTGTCTCCCCATCTCATCTCACTCATCTGGTCTTATGCTTTTGTCTTCATCTCTTTCCCCAATGACCTTTCTTTATTTTCCCTCCCCTTTCCGGTTTTAGAAAACTACCCTCCTTTCTCTATATTTTCTACCTCTTCCCATCTTGCCCCTGTCTCTGTCACTTCTCTTTTTCTACTCTTTGGTCTTGCTCTGATTTTGACTTTCTCTATTGACTCTTTACTCACTAGTTGACTCTGTTTCTCAGGCCTCCCCATAGAGCTCTTGAGTATTTCGCCCTCTCTCCCTCCATACCAATACCAAGGAGTATGTTTCTTATTTCTCCTTCAATCCAAGAAGCTCCAATATGATCTTGGATGGATCCTCAGAGGTTCTGGTGTCCAGTGTTATTATTTTAGAGTGGAAAAAACTGGATCTGACAGAGTAGAAATAATACACACAGAGTTACAGATTAGCTTTGGAGGTAGTATCTGGACTCAGGCCAACCAGGCTCCAGGGACACTGCTTGTGCAGTGGAGAGAATGCTGCGTCAGAACACAGGAAGACCTGGTTTTAAATCCAGCCTTAGACATTTACAAGCTGTGACGCTGAGCAAATAAGAACCTCTTGTACCTCAGTTTTCTAAAGAGCCAAGTGAATATATTGTCATACATCCTTCAAAGGGCTGATGTGGAGGTCAAATGTGACCATTTTTGTAAAGCACTTAGCACAACGTCTGAGACAAGGTAACCACTTAACAAATGATTTCCTTCTTTCCCCTTCCCCAGTCCCTTCTTCTTTTGGGATCTCTGCCTCTATTCTTCTGGCTTGTGATTCAAAACCTCTGTCCACAATCCTTTAGTAGTACTTTCTCTCTACCTCATCTACACTGTCAAATCATTCCTTCTCCCCCTCCCTCTCCAGCACTTTCTCTCTCTCTCTTTATTCCTTTTGTATTTCTCCCCTCTTCACTGATTTGCTAAATCTCTCTTATTCTCCTTCCAATTCAATGGATGAGGGCTTTCTTTGCCCTTTCCGTCTTTCCTTGGAGTTCCAAGGGACCTTAGAGACCCCCAAATGCAACCCTGCAACATCTGACACAGGGGAAAACAGAGACTGGGAGACCTTCAGGGACTTGCTGACCCTGATTCAGCTTGAAAATGTCTCAGGCTGGATCAATTGCAGTCCAGTGCAGTTCTCTCTGCATCTTTAGTAGCCAGTGGCCTCCCCCCAGCCCTTACCCAGTTGTCCCTTCCTTTCTGATGACTCTTCCTTCTAATCCCTCCCTGTGCGCTGGATTTCTGCTTCTCACATTCCCTCCCAGTGGTCTCTTCCCTCTCTAGCTCCCCATTACCCAGAAGTCTTCTCTCTCTCAAAGTCTCCCTGTCTCCACCTGTGTGTCTGTCTCTGACTCTCTGTACTGGACTGGCCTCTGCTCTCTCTGCCCACATGCTCACTTGGCCCCTTCCTTTGGCTCTCCCTGTGCTCTGTCCATGGTACTGAGTAACCTGGGTGTCTCTTGCTGCAAGAAGCCCTTTCCCTGAATCTCCATCCTCTGCCTCTGCCCCCATGGCAGGTAATATTTTCCTCCTCTCCTGTACAGCCCAGAATCTCAGAGCTGGAGGCTACCTGAGCGGCCATTCTACTCCCAGAGGCCTTGTTGTAGCCAAGGAATTGGTGACAGTTAAATATCTGTCCAGGGCCAAACAGCCACTCATTTTAGGGTGAAGAAATTGAACTCCTGTTATTTATATTCAGCTTTACGTATTCTTTTCTCCACATGAGTCTGCTGTGAGGGACACTTCAGCTTGTTGAATTTTGTCACCATGTTTTCTCAGTTGTCTCTTGCTATCCTCTCTGTATCCCTCTCCAGAATAGTCCCTTTTCTTTCTGTCTCTTCCTCTCCCCCATCTCTAGGGATCCTTTCCCTTTCTGCTCACCTTCAGCAGTTTTCTTCTCATTCTCAACACATTTACAAAGACTCTTTCTCCTTTGATCTCCCCCTCTCTAGGGGACATTATCTTCTCTTCCCATTGCTACTTTTATAACAAGATTTCTCTGTGTGTCTCTACCACAAAACATATACTCGTCATTTTCACCTTCTTTCATCACTCTTAACATTAGAATTTTAGAGCAAAGGATCTCAAGGTCAAAAAGTAAACCACTTTCTACAGGTGAGGAAACTGAGGCTGAGGAGATTCTAAATTACTGTCTTTTGCTGGCTCTCTGTGTGTCTATCTTGGAAACATTCTAAAAAGATCTCCTTACATCCCCTATTGTCCCTTGTCTTTCCCTCTCTCCCAGTCCTATGTCCTCTGTAACGTTTTCCCTGTCTCTCAGCTCTCACAAATCTATTACCTGATTCTCCCTGTGTATATTCTCCTTTTCTCATTGGCTTCAATGTTAGTGGAGATGTAGAACTCACAGTATTCTTAGACACCATTGATGAAGAGTTCCTTCTAGGAAGGAAGGAAGCAAAACAAAGATTAGGTACCTAAATGTCAGTAAAGGTTGTGCTGCACGATGTACAAATATTAATGCGTTTTGTTCCCACAAGAACAATGGGAAATAGGGACAATATCTACTACCTCATAGAACTCAGTAAACTAAGACTGTCAACTGAGGGAGACAGAGGTCACACAACTTGCCCAGAACAAAACAGCCAGTAAATGTCTGGGGATTATTGATACTGACAGTATTTGAATTTATTTCTGCCTGACACTAGGCCTATCACTATATCCACTGTACCACCCAGCTCTTTCTCTCCACTTCCTCTGTGGCCCTTTCCTTACTTTCTCATCATTTGTGGCATCAAAATTCTACGTCTAAACATATTCTACAATTCTCTGTCCCTCACACATATATTTGCTGCCTCTTTTCCAGGTTTATTTGTCTGTCTTCCTTTTCATTGTATATCTATTGCTTCTCTCTCTCTCTCTCTCAGCTACAAATTTGCACCTATCTGACGTCTTCAGGTGCAAAGAGTTCAATCTCCTTTTTAAAAGCACCAATTCAGATTTAAACAAGTTAACGTGTCTATGGGAAAAGAGCCAGAGATGCTATAAAAAATGAGAAACCAACCCTCCCTGATTCCAAATCCTATGCTATGAAATGGACCTTCTCCTCTCGATCCCAGGACTCAGCTCTGCTTCTTCCTCATTCTAAGGCTCTATCTCCAAATACTAAATCATCACTATCTTCAGGATCTCTTCCTTTTGTATCTTGACATCATCATCAGCTTCTGTCTCTGACTCTCTCCTGGATTGGGCTCCACTCTATCTGTCCACATCCTCATTTGTCCCCTTTCTTTGACTCTCCCTTTGCTCTGTCCATGGGATTCCCTTCCCTCTATATCTGTTCCCTACTCAAAATCTGCCTCTCTCCTATATTAAGTACTTTCCCCCTTCTCTATTAGAAAAGCATACAACATTAGAGAGAGAGTATAAATCTGGGAGTCCAGCCAGCCCAGAGACCTCTTTTGAAAGAAAAGGAAAGTGAGAAAAGGAGTTGATGTGATGTGCTGAGGGACACACAACCAGTACATTTATAAGAGGAGGTTGCACACATCATTTTTGTGTCAACTTACTATGTTCTGGTTGGTAGGAGGAAGACTTTTTGTCTCTTCTGCCATCCATGCCTACTGGATGGCATGGCCAGGCAAAGGCCCACTGGCCTTTATCTGGTTCTCTTCCTGACTAACTCTCCTTCCTTATCTTCACTCCCATGGGGCTTGCCCTTTTCGCTTCCTCCACGATAGAAAATTCTAACTGGAAGGACTCCTAAGTGGTCAACTCCATCTCCATCTTTTCTAGAGGAAGTAACTCAAGCTAATTACAGTGAAATGACTGAAACAGCTATTAATTTTCAAAAGAAATTACTAACTGAGGGTGATTTGACCCCAGATCCTTCCACCTTCTATCTGTTCTAGCAAAGAGCTGCATAAAAGTCTCTCCCCTTCTTAATCAGAAGTGTCCACAATGGATCCTTGAGTCCCTTGCTCTTAATCTCTTCTCCCACAATAAGTTCTTCTCTCTCTCCCTCAAATTACTAACTATTCTTTTCTCTCTGGGTCTCCCTGTCTTTATACTGCCCCTCCCCAAACTGGCCCACCCCAAGGCTCTGCCTACTGCCTTTTGGTGCTCATCCCCTGTCGTCCATCCCTTTTTGTCCTCCCCCTTTCCTTTATACAAAGTGGGCCTTGTCCTGTTGTATCTCCTTGACTGCACTCCCCAAAAGCCTTTGGCAGCTCTCTGCCACCACAGTAAGCTCAGTGAGCCTTTTCCTTCTCTTTCTGTCCCTTATAGAATCCCTGACATAGACATGGAAAAAAATTAATGGAAATTTATTCTAACCCTGAAGAAACTAATGATTACACATATAAGGAGAACTGATTCTGGGAGAGGAAGCAAGGAAGCTTCTAAGTCAGCCCCAGAATTCAGGTCCTCTGCCTCCAAGCCCCGTGCTTTACCCACTAGGAGAACAGGCTGCCTCACTCCCCACCATCATGCTCCTAGTGGGCCCTTCCTGATGTCTCTCTCTATCTTTGTCACTCTTTCTCTGTTTTTGTCTGTCGCTCTAATGGTGCTTGTTTGCTAACTGCTTTTCTCTCCTACCCTTCAATCCTTAGATTCCTCTTCTTTTTCACAAATGCACAGCACTAAAAGCTTTTGAGGTCAAGAGCATCATTTAAAAACTGAATAGACTCTGGTTTAAAGCAGGTACTAAGTGCCTTGTGCAGGGTCACACATCTCTAAGTTTGTGAGACAGCCTCCACTTTAGCCTGTCTTGGCCCCCAGCCAATGGCTCTGTACAGCACGGCCCCTCCCTCTGGCCTCAGCTCTCTCCTCATTGGTTTCATACTTATTATCTCCCTTCCCATCCTCCACGTGGGCATTTCCATCACCAGCTTGTGAGTGTCAGGCATAGACTTGGAATTACCCTCCCTGTCCCTGACAGTCCGGTCCACTGTGACCTTTGCTGCCTCAGAGCATCCTCCGGCCCTGCGGCTTTATCCCTCCTGCTCTTCCCTCCTGTCTCACTGCACAGGGCCCAGGCCTGTCCTCGACACTCCCCCCTTAGCAAGTGCTTTCTTCCTTTACTCTTCAGCCCTTGACAGTCCTCCCACAGATACACTCTGCTTTCTTCTCTGTATTTCCCCCAGGTCTTCTTAATGTTCTCTTTAGCTTTTTCCTTTTTCTCCATCCCAGATCCCAACATTATTTGTCACTTTGTCCCTGTCTCCAGTACTTCCTTCCATTTGTTTCTCAACTTTCTCTCCCCTCCCTAATGGTACCTTCCATCTCCCTTCATCTCCATCCTCCTTGGTCTCTTCCCTTTTTATTTCCCTTCTCCTCTTTTTCCATTGTTCCTTTTCTCTTTGCTACTTCCTCCTCACCAGGGTTTCTTTTCCTTTTTCTCCCCATTTCCAATGTCCTGTGATACATTCCCCTTTCAATTTTTCTCCCCACCCTAATAGTATTTTCCTTCTCTTCTTCCCTCAACACCATTTCCTATCATCTCTTTCATTTATCTGCCGCTATCCGGTTTTTCAGTTGTTCCTTCCTTCTTTCTTTTCCAGTAATCAGTGGTCAGCTCCACTGGACTGTCACCTTCCTTCCCATCATTGTTCATAGCTTCCATTTTCTCTCATTTTTGCTGTTATCAGTGCTATCTTCCTCTCCCCCCCTCCCCAATCCCTCATTCTCTCTTCTTTTATCTCATTCCATTTTTCTTTTCCAAGACTTCCTGGCATCTTTTTCTCTATTTAATATTCTGTGGTTATTTCCCTTTCCTTTATTCTTTCTAACATTACTGGTCCCTTCTCACTGTCTCACTCCTCCTCCCTTCTTCAGTGGTATCTTCCTTTTTCCTCGCCTCAGGATCCATATATCCTTCTTTTTGTTTGCCTCACTTTCTTTCCCAGTCATCTCTGATATTCTCTCTCTCTCCTACACTCCCTCTGTCTGTCTGTCTGTCTGTCTCTCTCTTTCCCCTGGATTCTGTCTCTGACTCTGTCTCTGTCTCTTCCTCCTCATTTTCTCTTTTCTCAACTCAGTGGTTCCATCTCTTTCACTCCAAATACACAGTGTTCTCTTCACCTCACTATCTCACATGCTCTTTTCCATTTGTTTCTTCTTCTTTCCCTTGGATTCTATGCAATGACATTCTGGGATAAACTTTATGCCTCATACTTCATTGCCAATAGTTTCCTCCATTATTTCCATCCTTTCCTCCCTCCGTAATTGTACCTTTCCCTTGTTCATCTATCCACATGTTCAACTAATCCTTCTCTCTCTTTCACCTTTAACCTTATCCAACTTAGAGTCTCCTTCCCTCTGTTTTTCTCCTCTCATCTGAAAAGGCCCCTTCCCATATATTCCCTTCTGTTGCTCACCCCAACTGCTCTGGTCACACTCTTCTCCATTATCTCATGACGGCCTTTTCTCTTTGTCTCTCCTCAAAGCCCTACAAAACTCCTTCTTTCCTCCTTCTTCTTCTCCTCCTCTTTCCCCTGAAAATGTCTTTTTTACTCTGTTGTCCCCTGTCACTCATTCAATAATACATTTAGAACTGGAAAGAGAATCAGTGGCTATGAAATACAATCACTTTTTTCAGTGGAGATAACCAAGGCTGAGAGGCTAAGTCATTGTCCAGACTCACAGAGAATATGTCTGAGTCAAGATTCAAACTCGGGTCGATCTTAATTTACGTATAAAGTTCTATCTATTGTGCTACCTAGTTGGCTTCCCATCCCCAGTTGACTTTTCTCTTCAGCTAGTCTCTTCCTCTTGTGGTCCCATACAGCTTTCCTTCACCAAGAGCCTTCCAAACGCTTTCTCCTCATTCTCCCTCTCCTTTGCATTCAGAAGAGACCGAGTCCCTTCCCTTTCATAATCTGTCTCTGCTTCTGTCTCTGTCTCTCACTGTCTCTGCCTTCCCCATTCTCCCTCACTTCTCTGTCTCCTTTGCTCTGTCTCTACCTGCAATCCACTGCTGTCTCTTCCCTTTCACTTTTTGTCTCTCCTCTTTCCACACTAGTCCATTCCCTCGGTTTCTCTAACCTCCTTACAAGGCCCTTGTCTCTATTTCTCGCTTGCCCCCTCTCTCCAATGCTAAGTTTTATGTTTCTTGTTTCTCTTCCAGTCACAGATCTGCTTTTGGACACGTCTTCACGGGCTTCCAAGTACAATCTCATCATTTTAGAGAGAAGGAAGCTGAGCCTGAGAGAGTGAAAGGGACCTGCATAGAACTGCAGAGATAGATTGGGGAGTAGGAGCTGCAAGGGGTCTGAGAGGCCATCCAATCCAAAGACTTCTCTTGCAAGAAGAAGAAACTGAGTCTAAAAATTGAAGTGATGAGCCAAGGGCCATAAAGCCAGGAGTTTTGCAAGAGCTTCAACTCACAATTTTGCCCCTCCCTTCTGTCCTCTGATCAGTAGGAGCCTTATCTTCTCCCTACCACCATCGATACCTTGTCCAGCCTTCCTTGAGTCTCTCCTCCACTTACGTTCTTTTCTACCCACCTCCCCACGTAGAGGTTGCCCTTATCTCTTCATCACTGAAAAGATTATTGTCCTTGAAGGCCCCTTATTTCCCAACTCCATCATTTTTTTAGAGGCACAAATTCAAGCTAAAAGAACTGAAGTGATTTCACCAGCTGGTCATTTTTAGAAGCAAGTTCCTAACTCAGAGTGAGCTGAATCTAAGGAGAATGCCCACTCTCTCTCAGGACAAAGAGCTGCCCCCCATATCCCAAGGATGGATCCCTTCTTCCTCAGGTGTGATGTCACTTGGCCCTGTAGCTCCCTCCTCTCTGCCTCTCCCCACCCTCCACTTTGGTCTCTTCCTTCATTCCATCTCCATTTACCAAACAATCTTTTCTCTCTCTATCTCTTTCCCTTTATTCACCTTCCCACCCTTCCACACCTCAAATGCCCTGCCTTCCATCTTCTTCCTGTCCTCATTTGTTGTCCCTCCCCTCTCATTCTCCACCTTTACTTTGTACACAGGGGACCTGGGCTGCTCCTTTTCCCTGTCTCCACTCCCCAGAAGCCTTTGGCTGCTATTAGACTTTCTCTGTCACCACAGCAGAGCCATTTAGCCTCTTCCTTCTCTTTGTTTCACTTACATATCAGAGGTAAAAACTAAAAGGAAATTTAAGTGGAATTAAGTCTTACTCTGAAGAAAACTAGAATTAGACCCTTAAAAACACCTGCTCCTGTACAGGGAATGAGTAGTTTTGTAAGTCAGCATTAGAACTCGGGTCCTCCTGGCTCCAGACCCCCTGCTTTAGCAATTAGGAAAACCAGCAGCCTCTCCTGTCACCGTCATTTTCCCAGTGCTCTGTGGTCCCCTTCTGATGTCTCTGCCTTTGTCACTCTGTGTTATTGTCTGTCTCTTTAATGGCCTTTGCCTACTAACTGTTTTTCTCTCCTCCCACCCCACCCTCAGGCTTTCTGCTTCATTCTCATAAAACCACAGGATTTTTGAGTAAGAAGGTTTTTCAAAGCCTTTGAGATCAAGAGCATCATTCACAAGCAATGAAACTGTGATTTAAAGCAGATACCAAGTGCCTTGTGCCGGCTCACACATCTCTGAGTTTGTGAGGCAGCCTCCACTTCAGCCTGTCCTGATCTCCAGCCCATGGCTCTGTCCAGCACGGCCCTTCCCTCTGTCCCCAGCTCTCTCCTCCTCAGGCTCATACTTGTTTTCTCCCTGTCTTTACTCCACTTGGGCCCTCTTTACCCCACAAAGGGAAAATAGGTATAGAATTTGAATTTTCATCCCTTTCTCTGACTGATCCACTGTGATCCCTTGCTGCCACAGAGCATCCTCAAGCCTTGTGGCTTTATCCCTCCTAGTCTTCTTTCCTGCCTCATTGTACCGTATGCCCAGAGCCCAGACCTGTCTATAGCACTCCTCCCTTAACATGTGCCTTCTTACTTTGCTCTTCAGCCCTTGGCTGTCCTCCCACAGACTCTCTCAACCCCAGGGGTTCACAATGTTCCCTTCAGTTGCTTTTTCCCTTTTCTCCATCCCAGATACCACCATTATGTTCCCTTTGTCACTTTACCCCGTCTACAGGGCTTCCTTCCATTTGTTTCTCAGCTTTGTCTCCCCTCCCTAATTGTACCTTCCTTATGCCTCCATCCCCACGCTCAGTGGTTTCTTCCCTTTATATCTCCCCTCTCCTCTTTTTTCCAGTGGTCCTTTCCCAGTTGCTCTCTCCCTCTTCTTCCTTATCAGTGGTTCTTTCCCTTATTTCCCCACATCATATCCAGTGGTTTCTTCCTTCATTCTTTCTCATTTCTTTTAATCAATGATCTTTTCTTTTACATTGTCTCCTCCCTTCCCAACACTGTCTATTGTTTTCATTTTCTCTCTCCCTTCTCTTCTCTTTGCTTTTTTCCCTTAATACATCCTTTACGTTCTCTTTCTCTTACTGCCACTCACTTATCTTTCCTAATTATTTCTTCCCTCTTTTTGTCTTCTTAATATACAGTGTTGGTTTTTTCATTTTATTCCTTTTCTATGAAAATTAGGGGCTTCCCATTTCCCAGAGTGGAGAGTAGGATCTGCACTCAAATCAGCGAGGCTCCAGGGACATGGCCTGGGCATTGGAAAGAGTGCTGGGCCTAGAGTCTGTCAGACCTGAGTTCAAATGAAATTTTAGATATTTCTTAGCTGAAAGAACCAGGGCTAGTCACAATCTCAATGCACTTTTTGCCATAAGTATAAAATGGAGATGATATATCCAGCTGCATGGAACTGTCCTAGGTATCAAGTGAGACAGTATTTGCAAAGCATATTTTCTTCTTTTTAGATCTCTCCCTCTACTTCCCTCTCTCGTCTTTGAAAATCAGTGTCAAAAATTTTATAGTACCATTTTCATCTCTATCTTACCTCCATTTGCAATGGCCCCTTCATTTTCTCCCTTTCCAACACTTTCTCTCGCCCTCTGGCCATTCCCTGTGTCTCGTCCCTACTCAAAGATCTTTTAATGCTCAATTTCTCCTCCCAACTCAACCCCCCAAGGGGATTTCTTTCTCCTTTCCATGATTCTTATGGTTTTAAACATGGAAGGGACCTTAAAGGTCATCAAAGCAGCCCTCAAATATATTCCAGAGGAGAAAGCTGAGCCTGACAGATCTTCAATATCTTCCTAGAGTTAGTTCATATATGAAAAGGTCTGAGGGGCCAGCTAGGTGGTACAGTTAATAAAGCTCGAGCCGTGAATACAGGAAGACCTAAATTCAAATGTGGTCTCAGATACTTAACGCTTCCTACCTGTGTGACACTGGGCAAGTCACATACCCCCAATTGCCTCAGGAAAAAAATAAAGTAATAAATTAATAAAATAAATAAGTTCTATTATTAAAAAAGAAAAAGGTGGAGGTATGATCTGATCTCAAGGGTTTTGCTCTCTCCATCATTAATTGCCACTTGCCTACCCCAGGCAATCCCCATTGTCCCTTTCTTTTTGATCCTTGCTTGGTTTACTTAGTCCCTCATGGTCATAAAGATCTACTTCCTTGACACTGTTCTCTTCCCTCTCTGGCTCTTTCATTGCCAAGGAATCTTCTCTCTCTGGAAATCTCTGATTCTCCTGGGTGGAATCCACCTGTGTCTCTCTGTCTCCCTCTCTGCCTGCTGGACTAACCTCCTCTTTGTGTCCCCACATCCTTGCTTGTCCCCTTCCTCTGCCTCTTTCCTCTGTACAGGCTATTCAGTTCCCAACAGTGTCTTCCTTCCTCAAAAGCCTTTCCCTTTAATCTCAATCTCTCTGCCTGTACTCATCACCTTGTTTTGTCCTTCTCTATTGCAAAACCATAAAATATTAGAGGGTTGGAATGGATCTGAGTGTCCATGCAATCCACATATATCTATTGAGAGAAAAGGAACCTGAGCTGCAGAGTTTATGAGATATACTGACTGCCAAACAGCCAGTAAGGTTACAAGCAAAGCTGGAGCACTTTCCCTCTTAAACCTTACTCTGGTTGTTGGACACTTACCTTTCTCTGTCTCCCACCATCTGGGCCTAGTGGGCCTTTTGCTTGGTCTCTTCCCCACTGACTATCTTTCCTGCCCGTTCCCTTCCACGGGACTCCCCTCGCTTCCCCCGTCTCAATGCTCCCTCTCTTCATCACTGATTACCCAACTGGAAGAGCCCAGATGGCCAACTCCATTTCCATCTTTTTTAGAGGAGGAAATTCAAACTGAAAAAATTAAGTCATTTGACAGCTCTTAATTTTCAGAAGCCAGGTCCTAAGTCAGGGTGATTGGACCCAGGTAAAATCTTCTATGTGGTCTGGCCATGGGCTCCCTCCTAGCCCCGACTGGGTCCTTTACCTCCCTCCTCTCCTTCCTCTCCCACCCTCCAAAGTGGTAACTTCCCACTCTTCATCTGCAATTAGCAAAAACTCTTTTCCCTTTCTCTTCATCTCTCTCTGACTGTCCAAACTGGCCCCCTTCAAGTGCTCTTCCCTCCATTTCCCCCCCCATCTCCTGTTTTCCCACCTCTTTCTTTCTCCCCCTCTCCTTTGCACTCAGTGGAACTTGTCCTGCTCCTTCTACCTGCCTCCATTCCCAAAGACACTTTGGCAGCTTTTACATTCTGCTTTAGAGGCCCCAGAGAAAGGCCACAGAACCTTTTCCCCCCTTTCTGCTACGTAGATTAGAAGTTTCCAGCTGGCAGGGGACGTGACAGTGAATTGAGTCTCACTTTGACAAACCTGAAGCTTAGTCCATTAAATGACCTGCTCCTGGAGTGGAACAAGGAGGTTTCTTCCTAGCACTTTGAACTCAAGTCCTCTGACCCCAAGCACACACTGGGAGAACCAGCTGCCTCACCCCCCACCATCACTTTCCCAGTTCTCTGTGGTCCCTTTTTAATGTCTCTCTGTGTCTTTGTCACTCACTCTGTGCTTTTGTCTGTCCCTTTAATGGAGTTTGCTTACTAACTGCTTTTCTCTCCTCCCCCGAGGTCCTCAGACACTTCTTTTATCTCAAAAAAGCACAGCATTAAAAGCCTTTGAGTTCAAGAGCATCATTTAAAAGGAGAAGAGACTCTGGTTTAAAGCAGGTGCTAAGTGCTTTGTGCAGTCACACATCTCTGAGTTTGTGAGGCAGCCTTTGCTTCAGCCTGTCCAGACCCTCATCCCATGGCTCTGTCCAGCACGGCCCCTCCCTCCGGCCCCAGCTTCTCTCCTCATTGGTCTCTTATTTTCTCCCTTCCCATCCCCCATCTGGGCACTTCCATCTCCAGCCTGTGGGTGTCAATCTTGGATTTAAAATTCCCCTCAGTTTCCCTGACAGTCAGATCCACTGTGAGCCCTTGTTGCGTCAGAGCATCTTAGGGCCCTTTGCCTTTATCCTTCCTGCTCTTCTCTCCTGCCTCACTGCACAGACTGCACAGGGCCCAGGCCTCTCCCTAGCACTGCCCCCTTAGCAAGTGCTTTCTTCCTTTGCTCTGTAGCCCTTGGCCGTCCTCCCACAGACACATTCTGATTTCTTTTCTGTATTTCCCCAAGTTTTTCACAATGTTCTCTTCACTGTTTCTTTCCTTTTCTCAATCTCATATCCCACTATTCTCTTCCCTGTTTCAATTTGCCCCCATCTCCACTGCTTCCTTCCACTAGTTTCTCACCATTAGTTTCCCTTCCCTAATGGTACCTTCCATCTCCCTCCATCCCCATCATCCATGGTATCTTCCTATCTATTTCCTCTCTCCTTTTTCCTATTGGTCCTTCCTCTGTACTTCTTCCTGTCACCTGGGTTTCTCTGCTTTGCCTTTCCTCCCTAATGGTACCTTCCTTCTCCACTAATCGCCATGCTCTGTGATGCCTTCCCTTTGTATCTCCCTCACCACTTTTTCCAGTGGTCCTCTCCCAGTTGCTCTCCCCCTCTTCTTCCTCATCAGTGGTTCTTTCCCTTTTTCTTTCCCCCATCTTATACAATGGTGCCTCTCTTCCTTCTTTCTCCTTGTTTTCGCTAATCAATGATCTATTCCTTTACATTGTCTCCTCTTTCCCCAACACCGTTTTTCCTCAATTTCGTTCAACCTTTTTTCCCCTCTTTTTCTTACTTCCACATCCTCTATGTTCCCTTTGTCTTCCTGCCATCCACAGAACTTTTCTAATGATTTCTTCCCTCTTTTTCCTCTACTCAATATGTAGCGCTTCCCCCCCCCGCCCCATTTTATCCCTTTTCTATACAAACTAAGCCCTTCTGATTTTCTCACTGCTCCTTCCCCTTACTTGAGTACTATCTCCATTCTCCCTGCCTTTATTCCCCATATTTCCTCCTTTTGTCTCCCCTCCTTCCTTTCCCAGTGATCTCTTCCATCTGCTTCTGTCCTCTCTCCTTTCTGGTCCTTTCCTAATACTTCTCTCTCTGTGGGGTTGTGTGTATCTCTGTGTTTTTCTATTTCTTTTTGTCTCTCACTCTGTCTCTGTCCTTAACCTCCAGCTGCGCAGAGGTCCCTTTCCCTCCCCTTTCCCAAATCCTCTTTCTCCTTTCCCCTAGGCCCTACACAATTTCCTGAATTCAACTGTCTAATAAATTTTCTATCCCCAGTAATCTCTTTCCTTTCTGCCTAATGGTGTTCCTCCCTAGCGGGGGATTGCTCTGGCTCCCATGTTTACTACATTATTCCCTTTGTCTCCTGCACCCTATCCCATCTTTGTCACCTTTTCCCTCTTCTCAGATCCAGAATGGCTTCTTCTCTTTTCTCTTCCCTTCTTTTTTCAGCGAAAGATTGTTTTCTCTTCTGCCACTACCTCAACTGTACTAGTGACACTCTTTTGCCATATATCTTGGTGGTCTTTTCTCTTTGTCTCTCCCAGAGACCTAGTAAATCCTCTCTCCTTTCTCTTCCCTCCTCAGTGGTCTCTTCCTCTTTCCCCTAAAGAACGGTTTTTTCCTCAGTGTCTTCTTGCATCACTCATGAAATCATAAATTTATAATTGCAAGAGACAAAACATATATAAAATAGTGTTTTTCCCATTGTTTACTCATAGAATTACAGATATAGAGCTGGAAAGGACTTCAGGGCCATGGAATACAATAATTTTCTTCAGGGAGAAAATCAAGTCTGAAAATCTCTAAGTTCCTCTTCATCAGTGTCTCTGTTTCCATCTCCCTAAACTTCTAATGAGATGTCTTTGTATCGCCTGCTGTCACTTTCCTTTCACAATCTCCCTTTCTAATGATCTCAGATATGTCTATCAGCTCTCTCCACAAAGATCTTCTTTCATTCTCCCTCTCCTTTCAGGTTAAAGATTTCTAAGTATATTATTTTTCTTTCTTGGTCTCTGTGTTTCTCTTTCTCTCTCCCTCTGCCTCCCTTCTCCCTTTTCTCTGACTTCTTTGCATCCTTCTACCCTTTGGTCTCTCTTTTCCTGCAATCCATTGCCATCCCTTCCTTTTCCCTTTCTGTCGCTCCTCTTTCCACACTAGTCCCCTTACTCCATTTCTCTGACTTCCTTACAAACCTCTTTTCTCTATTTCCAGCTCCCTCCCTCTAGCCCAATGCTAAGTTACATTTTTTTCAATCACAGATTGAGTTTTGGACATGTCCTCACTGGCTTCTATGTATAATCTCATCATTTGAGAGAGAAGACAGCGGAGACTGGGAGAGTGACAGAGATCTGCACAGAGTTATAGAGACAGAGAGGAGAATAGAATCTGTGCTCAAATCCGCAAGGTTCCAGGGACGTGGCCTGTGCATTGGAAAGAGTGCTGGGCCTGGAGTCTGTCGGACCTGAGTTCAAATTAAATTTTAGATAATTTTTAGCTGAAAGAACCAGGGCGAGTCACAATCTCAATGAACTTTTTGCCTTAACTATAAAATGGGGATCATGTAAGCAGCTGCATGGAGCTGTCCTAGGTATCATGTGACGTAGTATTTGCAAAGCATATTTTTTCCTTTTAGATCTTTCCCTCTACTTCCCTCTCTTGTCTTTCAGACTCACAGTCAACAGTTGCAGTCAACTACTGAAAAGCAGTAGTGCTTTTCATTTCTATCTTATTTACTTTGTAAATGATCCCTTCTTTTTCTCCCTCTCCAACCTTTCTCTCCCCTTATAGCCATTCTGTATCTTTCTCCTGCTCAAAGATCTTTTAATGCTCAATTTCTCCTCCCAATTCAATCCCCCAAGCAGATTTCTTTCTCTTTTCCATAATTCTTAGTATTTTAAACATGAAAGAGACCTTAAAGATCATCAAAGCAGCCCTGAAGTTTCTTACAGAGGAGGAAGCTGAGCCTGAGAGACCTTCAATGTCTTCTTAAAGTTAGTTAATATAATAATATTATATTATTATTATTATATTATAATATATTAATATTATATTAATTATATTAAATTATTTTATATATTAATTTAATTATATTTTATATAATATATATATAATTTATATATAATTTAAATAAATTAATATATTTATATATTAAATTAAATTATATTAATTATATTAAAATAATAATATATTATATTATTATTAATATTATATTAATATTATAAAAAGGTCTGAGGTATGATCTGATCTCAAGTACTTGGCTCTCTCCATCCTTAATTGCCATTTGCCTACCCCAGGGAATCCCCACTGTTCCTTTCTCTTTGATCCTTGCTTGGTTTACTTAGTCCCCCAAAGATCTACTTCCTTGACACACTGTTCTCTTCCCTCTCTGGCTCTTTCATTGCCAAGGAATCTTCTCTCTGAAAAATCTCTGATTCTCCTGTGGGGAATCGACCTATGTGTCTGTCTCCCTCTCTGCCTGCTGGACTAATTTCCTCTCTATGTCCTCACATCCTTGCTTGGCCCCTTCCTCTGACTCTTTCCTCTTTACAGGCTATTCAGTTCCCAACATTTGACTTCCTTCCTCAAAAGCCTTTCCCTTTAATCTCAATCTGTCTTCCTTTACCTATCACCTTGTTTTGCCCTTCTCTATTGGAAAAATCATAAAATATTAGAGTTGTAATGGGTCTAAGTGTCCATGCAGTCCTAACACATCTATTGAGAGAAAAGGAAACCGAGCTGCAGAGTGTATGGGATATGCTGAGGGTCAAACAGCCAGTAAGGCTACAAGCAGAGCTGGAGCACTTTCCCTCTACTTCCCTTACTCTGGTTGTTGGACACTTACCTTTCTCTGTCTCCCACCATCTGGGCCGAGTGGTCATTTTGCTTGGTCTCTTCCCCACTAACTCTCTTTCCTGTCCGTTCCCTTCCACGGGCCTATTCCCCCCTCCCCGTTGCTCCCTCTATTTATTACTGAGAGGATCCTCAACCTTGAAGAGCCCAAAGGGGCCAACTACATTTCCATCTTTTTTAGAGGAGGAAATTCAAACTGAAAAAAATTAAGTAATTTGACAGGTCTTAATATTCAGAAGCCAGGTCTTAAGTCAGGGTGATTGGACCCAGGTAAAACCTTCTATGTGTTCTGGCAATGAGCTCCCTCCTAGCCCCCACTAGGTCCTTTACCTCCCTCTTCTCCTTCCTCTCCCACCCCACAAAGTGGTAACTTCCTACCCTCCATCTCCAATTACCAAAAAGTCTTTTCCCTTTCTCTTTATCTCTCTCTGACTGTCCCTCACAAACTGGCCCCCTCCAAGTGCTCTTCCCTCCATCTTCCCCTCCCCATCTCCTGTTTTCCCACCTCTTTCCTTCTCCCCCTCTCCTTTGCACTCAGTGGAGCTTGTCCTACTCCTTCTTCCTGTCTCCATTCCCCAGGACACTTTGGCAGCTTTTACACTCTGCTTTCAAGGCACCAGAACAAGGCCACAGAACTTTTTTTCCCCTTTCTATCACTGATACATAAGAAGTTTCCAGCTAGAAGGGACCATGACAGTGAACTGAGTCCCACATCGACAAACGTGAAGCTTAGTCCATTAACCTGACCTGTTCCTGGACGTGGAACCAGGAGGTTTGTTCCTAGCACTTGAACTCAGGTCCTCCTGACCCCAAGCACACACTGGGAGAACAAGGTGCCTCACCCTCCAACATCACTCTCCCAAGTCTCTCTGGTCCCTAACCCACGACTCTTACTTTCTGCTTGTCTCTATCTCTGTCTCTAATGCAATTTCCTTTGTAATTGCAACTTTTTCTCCGAGTTTTTCCTCTTCTTTCTCATTCAACAATAGGATTTTAAAGGGTGAACATAAGTAAAAAACCTTTGGTTCATGTTCATCATTTAAGAGAAGAAACTGAGGTTTAAAGCAGGTACTGAGTGCCTTGTGCAGGATCACACATCTCGGAGTTTGTGAGGAAGCCTCCACTTCAGCCTGTCCTTACCCTCAGCCCATGGCTCTGTCCAGCAGGACTCCTCCCTGCCCCTTTATCCCTAGCTCTCTCCTCACTGGTCTCATTCTTCTTTTCTCCTTTTCCTCCCTCTACTTGGGCTCTTCTATCACCAGACTGGGAGTGTTAGGTCTGACCCACTCTGAGCCCTTGTTGCATCCTAACCATCCTCAGGCTCTGCTCCTTTATCCCTGCTGCTCTTCTTTCCTCCTTTTGTCTCCCCTCCTTCCTTTCCCAGTGATCTCTTCCATCTGCTTCTGTCCTCTCTCCTTTCTGGTCCTTTCCTAATACTTCTCTCTCTGTGGGGTTGTGTGTACAGGACCGAGTCCTGTTCATAGCTCTGCTAATCCCTCCCTGTGCTCTGGAATTCTGCCATTCACATTCCTGCCCAGTGGTCCCTTCCCTCTCTAGCTCCCCATTACCAATAATTCTTCTCTCTAAAAGTCTCTCTGTCTATAGCTATGTATCTATCTCTGACTTTCTCTACTGGAATAACCTCTACTCTCTCTCCCCACATCCTCACTTGTCCCCTTCCTTTGACTGTCCCTTTGCTCTGTCCATGGTATTCCCTTTCTTCTATATCTTTTCCCTTCTCCGAATCTGCCTCTCCCCTATATTAAGTACTTTTCCCTTCTCTATTGGAAAAAAAAAACATTGAACCTTAGAGAGAGGAAATAAATCTAGGAAGCCAACCTTTCAAAAACTCCTTTTGAAAGAAAAGGAAACTGATAAAAGGAGTTTATGTGATGTGCTGAGGGACACACAACCAGTACGCTTAGAAGATGAGTTTGAACATACATCATTTTGTTCTCAGCATACTGTGTTCTGGTTGGGAGGAGGATTACTTTGTGTTTCTCCCATGATCCATGCCTAGTGGGCCTTTCTCTGGTTTATCTTCCCCACTAACTCTCCTTCCTGATCTTCAATCCCATGGGGCTTGCCCTTCTCGCTTCCTCAATAATAGAATCTTCCAACTACAAGGGCCCCTAATTGGCCAATGCCATCTCCATCTCTTCTAGAAGAAGTAATTCAACACAAGAGTTAAGTGACTGAAACAGCTATTAATTTTTGAAAGCAAATTACTAACTCAGGGTGATTTGGTCCCACATCCCTCCACCTACTATCAGTTCTAGCAAAGAGCTCCTTCCTGGTTCATTTCCTTATTCCTCAGAAGTGTCCCCACTGGGTCCTTCAGCTCCTTGCTCTCTGCTTCTTCCCCCCCAGTGATTTCTTCACTCTCTCCCTCAAATTACCGATTATTTTCTCTCTGGGTCTCCCTGTCTTTGTACTGCCCTTCCCCAAACTGGCCCACCCCAAGGGCACTGCCTTCTGTCTTTTGGTGCTCATCCCCTGTTTTCCCTCTCCTTTTGTCCTCCCTCTTTCCTGTGTACAAAGTGGGCCTTGTCCTGTTGCATCTCCTTGATTGCACTCCGCAAAAGTGTTTGACAGCTCTCTGCCACCACAGCAAGCTCAGTCAGCCTTTTCCTTCTCTTTCTGTCACTTATAGAATCCCTGACATAGAGATGGAAAAAAATTAATGGAAATTTATTCTAACCTTGAAGAAACTAAGGATTAGACATATAAAGAGAACTGATTCTGGGAGAGAGAGCAAGAATGTTTGTAAGTCAGCCCCAGAATTCAGATCCTCTTGATTCTAAACCCCAGCTGCCTCACCCCCCACCATCACTCTCCCAGTTCTCTGTGGTCCCTTTTTGATGTCTCTCTCTTTGTCACTCATTCTGTGCTTTTGTCTGTCCCTTTAAAGGAGTTTGCTTACTAACTGCGTTTCTCTCCTCCCCCGAGGTCCTCAGACACTCCTTTTTTCTCAGAAAAGCACAGCATTAAAAGCCTTTGAGTTCAAGAGCATCATCTAAAAGGAGAAGAGACTCTGGTTTAAAGCAGGTACTAAGTGCCTTGTGCAGGGTCACACATCTGAGATTGTGAGGCAGCCTCTGCTTCAGCCTGTCTTGACCCCCAGCCCATGGCTCTGCCCAGCACGGCCCCTCCCTTTGGCCCCAGCTCTCTCCTCATTGGTCTCATACTTTTTCTCCCTTCCCATCCCCCCACCTGGGAATTTCCATCTCCAGCCTGTGGGTGTCGCTCTTGCATTTGGAATTCCCATCCCTGTCCCTGACAATCTGGTCCACTGTGAGCCCTTGAGGCCTCAGAGCATCCTCAACTCCTGCTGCTTTATCCCTCCTGCTCTTCCTTCCTGCTTCACCGCACAGGCTGCACAGGGCCCAGGCCTGTCCCTAGCACTCCCCCCTCAGCAAGTGCTTTCTTCCTTTGCTCTGTAGCCCTTGGCCGTCCTCCCACAGACACTCTCTGCTTTCTTCTCTGTATTTTCCCCAGGTCCTCATAATATTCTCATCACTTGCTTTTTCCCTTGTAGCCATCCCAGATACCACTATTCTTTTCCCTTTCTCACTTTGACCCCATTTCCAGGGCTTCCTTCCATTTGTTTCTCATCTTTGTCTTCCCTCCTTAATGGTACCTTCCATCTCCCTCCATCCCTATCATCCATGGTATCTTCCTATATATTTCCTCTCTCCTCTTTTCCCACTGGTCCCTTCTCTCTACTTCTTCCTGTCACCTGGGTTTCTCAGTTTAGTCTCCCCTCCTTAATGGTACCTTCCTGCTCCCTCCATCTCCATGCTCTGTGGTTCTTTCCCTTTGTATCTCCCCTCTCCAATTTTTCCAGTGGTCCTTTCCCAGTTACTCTCTCCCTCTTCTTCCTCATTATTGTTTCTTTCCCTTTTTTCTTCCCCATCTTATACAATGTTCTCTCCCTTCATTCTTTCTCCTTTTCTCTAATGAATGAGCTGTTCTTCTATATTGTCTCCTCCTTCCCCAACACTGTTTCTCCTCAGTTTCCCTCAATCTTTTTTTCCTTTTTTCCTTACTTCCACATCCTCTACGTTCCCTTTGTCTTCCTGCCATCCACAGAACTTTTCTAATGATTTCTTCCCTCTTTTTCTCTTCTTAATATGTAGTGCTTTTTTCATTTTATCCCTTTTCTATGCAAACTAAGCCCTTCTCATTTTCTCACTGCTCCTTGCCCTTACTTGAGTACTATCTCCATTCTCCCTGCCTTTATTCCCCATATTTCCTCCTTTTGTCTCCCCTCCTTCCTTTCCCAGTGATCTCTTCCATCTGCTTCTGTCCTCTCTCCTTTCTGGTCCTTTCCTAATACTTCTTTCTCTGAGGGGTTGTGTGTATCTCTGTGTTTTTCTATTTCTTTTTGTCTCTCACTCTGTCTCTGTCCTTAACCTCCAGCTACGCAGAGGTTCCTTGCCCTCCCATTTCCCAAAATATCTGAATCCCCCTTCCCCTTTCCCCTAGGCCCTACACAATTTCTTGAGTTTAACTGTCTAATAAATTCCCTATCCCCAGTAATCTCTTTCCTTTCTGCCTAATGTTGTTCCTCCCTAGTGGGGGATTACTCTGGCTCCCATGTTTAGTACATTATTCCCTTTGTCTCCTCTGCCACATCCCATCTTAATCAATTCTTCCCTTCTTCCCTTTTCTCACATCCAAAATGGCTCCTTCTCTTTTCTCTTCCCTTCCTTTTTCAGTGAAAGATAATTTTCTCTTCCGCCACTACCTCAACTGTACCAG
The DNA here is from genome assembly GCA_020854095.1 of Dasyurus viverrinus. NCBI lineage: Eukaryota > Metazoa > Chordata > Mammalia > Dasyuromorphia > Dasyuridae > Dasyurus > Dasyurus viverrinus. The sequence continues at coordinate 63,061,098 of CM037003.1, forward strand.
TGACACTCTTCTGCCATATACCTTAGTGGCCTTTTCTCTTTGTCTCTCCCCAGAGACTTAGTAAATGCTTTCTTTCTCCCTTCTCCTCTCGCCTCAATGGTCTGTCTATTCCTCTTCCACATAAAGAATGGTCTTTTCCTCAGTGTCTTCTTGCATCACTCATGAAATCATAAATTTATAATAGCAAGAGACAAAACATATATGAAATAGTGTTTTTGCCCTTCTTCACTCATAGGATTACAGATGTAGAGCTGAAAAGGACCTCAGGGCCATGGAATACAATAATTTTCTTCAGGGAGAAAATTGAGTCTTGAAATCTCCGAGTTGCTCTTTATCAATGCCTGTTTCCATCTTCCTAAACTTGTGATCTCTTTGTGTCGCCTGCTGTCACCTTCCTTTCACAATCTCCCTTTCTAATGATCTCAGATATGTCTATCAGCTCTCTCCACAAAGATCTTCTTTCATTCTCTCGCTGCTTTCAAGTTAAAGATTTCTATGTATATTATTTTTTTCTCGGTTTCTGTGTTTGTCTGTCTGTCTGTCTGTCTGTCTCTCTCTCTCTCTCTCTCTCTCTCTCTCTCTCTCTCTCTCTTCCCCCTTTTCTCTGTCTTCTCTGCTTCCTTCTACTCTTTGGTCTCTCTCTCCCTGCAATCCATTGCCATCCCTTCCTTTTCCCTTTCTGTTGCTCCTCTTTCCACATTAGTCCCTCCATTTCTCTGACTTCCTTACAAACCTCTTTCCTCTATTTCCAGCTCCCTCCCTCTAGCCCAATGCTAAGTTACATATTTCTTCTTTCTCCTTCAATCACAGATTGACAGGTTTCTGTGTATAATCTCATCATTTGGGAGACAAGGAAGCTGAGACTAGGAGAGTGACAGAGAGTTATAGAGACAGAGTCAAGAGTAGGATCTGTGCTCAAATGAGCGAGAATCCAGGGACACGGCCTGTGCATTGGAAAGAGTGCTGGGCCTGGAGTCTGTCGCACCCGAGTTCAAATTAAACTTTAGATTTTCTTACTGAGTGAACCTGGGCTAGTCACAATTTCAATGTATTTTTCCCATAAGTATAAAATGGAGGTGATATATCCAGCTGCATGGAGCTATCCTAGGTATCAAGTGACACCAAAATTGCAAAGCATATTATCTTCCTTTTAGATCGCTCCCTCTGCTTCCCTCCCTTAGCTTTCAAAATCACAGTCAATAATTTTGAAGTAGTATTTTCATCTCTATCTTACCTCCACTGTAAATGGCCCCTTCCTTTTCTCCCTTTACAACACTTTCTCTCCCCCTCTGGCCATTCCCTGTGTCCCTCCCCTACTCAGAGATCTTTTAATGCTCAATTTCTTCTCCCATCTCCATTCCCCAAGGGGATTTTTTTTCTCCTTTGCACAATTCTTAGGATTTTAAACATGGAAGGGACCTTAAAGGTCATCAAAGCAGCCCTCAAATATCTTGCAGAGGAGGAAGCTGAGCCTGAGAGACCTTCAATGTCCTCCTGAAGTTAGTTCATACATGAAAAGGTCTGAGGTTTTATCTGATCTCAAGTGCTTTGCTTTCTCCATCCTAAATTGCCATTTGCCTACCCGAGGCAATCTTCACTTTCCCTTTCTCTTTGATCCTTCCAGGTTTTACTTAGTCCCCCAAGGACATAAAGATCTACTTCCTTGACACTGTTCTCTTCCCTCTCTGGCTCTTTCATTGCCAAGGAATCTTCTCTCTCTGAAAATCTCTGGTTCTCCTGTGTAGAATCCACCTGTGTCTCTGTCTCCCTCTCTGCCTGCTGGACTAGCGTCCTCTCTGTGTCCCCACATCCTTGCTTGGCCCCTTCCTCTGCCTCTTTCTTCTCTGCAGGCTATTCAGTTCCCAACGTTTGTCTTCCTTCCTTAAAAAGCCTTGCCCTTACTCTCAGATCCATTCCAACTCTCTAATATATTATGGTTTGCCAAAAGAAAAGGGGAAAACTACTTGATGTAAGTGTAGAGGAAATGAGATTCAGTGTCCATGCAGTCCAAACACACCTATTGAGAGAAAAGGAACCTGAGCTGCAGAGTGTATGGGATATGCTGAGGGCCAAACAGCCAGTAAGGCTACAAGCAGAGCTGGAGCACTTTCCCTCTACTTACCTTACTCTGGTTGTTGGACACTTACCTTTCTCTGTCTCCCACCATCCAGGCCGAGTGGGCCTTTTGCTTGGTCTCTTCCCCATTAACTGTCTTTCCTGCCCATTCCCTTCCCAGGGCCTCCCCCCTGCCCTGTTGCTCCCTCTGTCACTGATAGGATCATTCATCTGGAAGAGCCCAGAGGGGCCAACTCCATTTCCATCTTTTTTAGAGGAGGAAATTCAAACTGAAAAAAAATTAAGTAATTTGACAGGTCTTAATGTTTAGAAGCCAGGTCCTAAGTCAGGGTGATTGGACCCAGGTAAAACCTTCTATGTGTTCTGGCAATGAGCTCCCTCCTATTCCCCACTGGGTCCTTTACCTCCCTCCTCTCCTTCCTCTCCCACCCCACAAAGTGGTAACTTCCCACCCTCCATCTCCAATTACCAAAAAGTCTTTTCCCTTTCTCTTTATCTCTCTCTGACTGTCCCTCACAAACTGGCCCCCTCCAAGTGCTCTTCCCTCCATCTTCCCCTCCCCATCTCCTGTTTTCCCACCTCTTTCCTTCTCCCCCTCTCCTTTGCACTCAATGGAGCTTGTCCTGCTCCTTCTTCCTGTCTCCATTCCCCAGGACACTTTGGCAGCTTTTACACTCTGCTTTTGAGGCACCACAGCAAGGCCACAGAACCTTTTTTCCCCTTTCTATCACTGATACATCAGAAGTTTCCAGCTAGAAGGGACCATGACAGTGAACTGAGTCTCATGTTGACAAACCTGAAGCTTAGTCCATTAAACGTACCTGTTCCTGGACATGGAACAAGGAGGTTTGTTCCTAGCACTTGAACTCGAGTCCTCCTGACCCCAAGCACACACTGGGAGAACCAGCTGCCTCCTCCCCCACCATCACTCTTCCAGTTCTCTGTGGTCCCTTTTTGATATCTCTATCTTTGTCACTATTTCTGTGCTTTTGTCTGTCTCTCTAATGGAGTTTGCTCTCTAACTGCTTTTCTCTCCTCCCCTTCAATCCTCAGACTTTCCTCTTATTTGTCATAAAAGTACAGCATTAAAAGCCTTTGATTTCAAGAGCATCATTTAAAAGCAGACACTGTGGTCTAAAGCAGGTGCCAAGTGCCTTGTGCAGGGCCACACATCTCTGAGTTTGTGAGGCAGCCTCCACTTCAGCCTGACTTGACCCCCAGCCCATGGCTCTGTCCAGCACGGCCCCTCCCTCCGGCCCCAGCTCTCTCCTCATTGGTCTCTTATTTTCTCCTTCCCATCCCCCACCTGGGCACTTCCATCTCCAGCCTGTGGGTGTCAGTCTTGGATTTAAAATTCCCCTCAGTTTCCCTGACAGTCAGATCCACTGTGAGCCCTTGTTGCCTCAGAGCATCCTCGGGCCCTGCTGCTTTATCTTTCCTGCTCTTCCTTCCTGCCTCACTGCACAGGCTGTACAGGGCCCAGGCCTGTCCTAGCGCTCCCCCCTTAGCAAGTGCTTTCTTCCTTTGCTCTGTAGCCCTTGGCCGTCCTCCCACAGGCACTCTCTTTTCTGCTTTCTTCTATTTCCCCCAGGGGTTCACAATGTTCTCTTCACTTGCTTTTTCCATTTTCTCCATCCCAGATCCCACCATATGTTCCTTTTGTCACTTTGCCCCTATCTCCAGGGCTTCTTTCCATTTATTTCTCTGCTTTGTCTCCCCTCCTTAATGGTACCTTCCATCTCCCTCCTTCCCCATCATCCATGGTACCTTACCTTTCTATTTCCTCTCTCTTCTTTTCCCATTGGTCCTTTCTCTCTACTTCTTGTCACCAGGTTTTCTACGCTCAGTACCCTAATGGTACCATCCTTCTCCCTCCATCTCTATGCTCCCTTGTTCTTTCCCTTTGTATGTCCCCTCTCCACTTTTTCCAGTGGTCCTCTCCCAGTTGCTCTCTCCCTCTTCTTCCTCATCAGTGCTTCTTTCCCTTTTTTTCCCCATCTTACACAATGATCTCTCCATTCTTTCTCCTTCTTTTCTCTAATCAGTGAGCTGTTACTTTTCCTAGTTTCCTCCCTCCCCAACACTGTTTCTCCTTCTCAATTTCTCTCAACCTTTTCTTTTTTTGCTTTTTTCCTTACTTCCACATTCTCTACGTTCGCTTTGGCTTGCTAGTACCTACTTATCTTTCCTAGTGATTCCTTCCCTGTTTTGCTCTTCTTAATATGTAGTGTTATTTTGTTTTTTCCATTTTTCCCCTTTTCTATGCAAACTAATCCCGTCTCATTTTCTCACTGCCCCTTCCCCTTACTTTAGTACTATCTCCATTCTCCCTGCCTTTATTCCCCATATTTCCTCCTTTTGTCTCCTCTCCTTCCTTTCCCAGTGATCTCTTCCATCTGCTTCTGTCCTCTCTCCCTTCTGGTCCTTTCCTAAAACTTCTCTTTATGGGGTTGTGTGTGTTTCTGTGTTTTTCTGTCTATGACTTTTTGTCTCTCACTCTGTCTGCGTCCTTAACCTCCCGCTGTGCAGAGGTCCCTTTCCCTCCCCTTTCCCAAGATGTCTGAATCCCCTTTCTCCTTTCCCCTAGGCCCTATACAATTTCTTGAATTCAACTGTTTAATAAATTTTCTATCCCCAGTAATCTCTTTACTTTCTGACTAATGGTGGTTCCTCCCTAGTGGTGGATTTCCTGGCTCCCATGTTTACTACATTATTCCCTTTGTCTCTTCCACCCTATCCCATCTTAGTCACCTTTTCCCTCTTCTTACCTCCAAAATGGTTCCTTCTCTTTTCTCTTCCCTTCCTTTTTCACCCAAACATCATTTTTTCTTCCCCCACTACACCAACTGTATTACTCACACTCTTCTGCCATATATCTTGGTGGCCTTTTCTCTTTGTCTCTTCACAGAGATCTAGTAAATCCTTTCTTTATCCATTCTCCTCAGCGATCTCTTCCTCTTTCCCCTAAACAATGGTCTTTTCCTCACTGTCTTCTTGCATCACTCATGAAATCATAGATTTATAATTGCAAGGGACAACATATATGAAATAGTGGTTTTGACATTTCATCACTCATAGGATTACGGATTTGGAGATGGAAGGGACCAGAGACCCATGAAATACAATCACTTTCTTCAGGGGAGCAACCTGAGGCTGAGAAACTCTTAGTGTTTATCAGTGTCTCATCTGTTTAAACCTCTAAGATTTCCCTCCATCATCTGCTGTCACTTTCCTTTTACAATCTCCCTTTCTAATGACCTCTGAAATGTCTTTCACCCCTCTACGCAATTGTCTTCCTTCATTTTCCCTGTCCTTTAAGTTAAAGATTCTTTGTATATTATTTTGCTTTCTCTATCTCAAGATCTTTCTTTCTCTCTTTTCCCCTTCCCCCCTTTTCTCTCACTTCTCTGACTCCTTCTGCCCTTTGGTCTGTCTTTCCCCAAAATCCATTGCCATGCCTTCCTTTTCCCTTTCTGTCTCTCCTCTTTCCACACTAGTCCACTCCCTCCATTTCTCTGACTTCCTTACAAACCTCTTTTCTCTATTTCATGCTTCCTCCCTCTAACTCAATGCTAAGTTACATGTTTCTTATTTCTCCTTCAATCACAGATTGAGTTTTGGACATGTCCTCACAGGCTTCTACATATAATCTCATCATTTAAGAAAGAAGGAAGCTGAGCCTGGGAGAGTGACAGAGATCTGCACAGAGTTATAGAGACAGAGTGGAGAGTAGGGTCTGCCCTCAAATCAGCGAGGCTCAGGAACATGGCCTGTGCATTGGAAAGAGTGCTGGGCCTGGAGTCTGTCGGACCCAAATTCAAATTAAACTTTAGATATTTCTTACTGAGTGAATCGAGGCTGGTCACAATCTCAATGTATTTTTTGCCTTAAGTATAAAATGGGGATGAAATATCCAACTACATGGAGCTGTCCTAGGTATCAAGTGACATAGTGTTTGCAAAGCATATTTTCTTCCTTTTAGATCTCTCCCTCAATATCCTTCCCTTGTCTTTCAAAATCAGTCAACAATTTTTCAGTAGAATTTTCATCTCTGCTTATTTCCATTGTAAGTGGTCCCTTCCTTTTCTCCCTTTCCAACACTTTCTCTCCCTCTCTGGATGTCCCCTGTGTCTCTCCCCTGCTCAGAGATCTTTTAATACTCAATTTCTCCTCCCATGTCAACCCCGCAAGGGGCTTTCTTTCTCCTTTCCACAATTCTTTAGATTGTAAACACTGAAGGGACCTTAAAGGTCATCAAAGAAGCCCTCAAATATATTACAGAGGAGCAAGCCTAGCCTGACAGACCTTCAATGTTTTCCTGAAGCAAATTCATGCATGAAAATGTCTGAAGTATTATCTGATATCAAGTGCTTTGCTCTCTCCATCCTTAATTGCCACTTGCCTACCCCAGGCAATCCCTATTGTTCCTTTCTCTTTGATCCTTGCTGGGTTTACTTAGCCCCCAAGGTCATAAAGATCTACTTCCTTGACACACTGTTCTCTTCTCTCCCTGTCTCTTTCATTGTCAAGGAATCTTCTTTTTCTGAAAATCTCTGATTCTCCTGTGTGGAATTCATCTTTGTGTCTGTCTCCCTCTCTGCCTGCTGGACTAGCCTCCTCTCTGTGTCCCCACATCCTTGCTTAGACCCTTGCGCTGACTTTCCCTTTCCCCTCTACAGGCTATTCACTTCCCAACATTTCTCTCTCTTCCTCAAAAGCCTTTCCCTTTAATCTCAATCTCTCTTCCTCTACTCTTACTTCAAGATGTTTTCCCCTTCTTCATTGGAAAAGCAGAAAATATTAGAGAGAATGGATCTGAGTATCCATCCACTAAAACACATGTATTGAAAGAAAAAGAACCTGAACTGGAGAGTTTATATAATATGACCTTCAGCATATCCTTTCAGCTATTAAGGTTACAAGCAGAGGTTGGGCACATTACTTCTACTTACTGTACTGTGGGTGCTGGAGAGTTACTTTCTCTCTCTCCCCATGCATGCCAAGTGGAACTTTTGCTGGTTCTCTTCCGCACTAACTCTCTTTTCTGCCCATTCACTTCCATAGGCCTTTCCCCCTTTGCCCCTCTCTTTATCATGGAACGGTAGACACTGCTGCCTCAGAGCATCCTCAAGCCCTTCTGCTTCATCCCTTCTGTTCTTCTCTCCTGTTACACTGCACTGTCAGCACAGGGCCCAAGCCTGTCCCTAGTCTTTCCCCGTTAGCAGGTGTGTTATTCCTTTACTCTCTCAGGCATAAATATATTCTGCTGTCTTCTCTGTATTTCCCCCAGATATTCAATGTTCTCTTTTCATGTTTTTTCCTTATCCTCCATCCCAATTTTCCTTTCCTTTTTGTCACTCAAATAATGTATTCGTTTTTCCTCACCTTTTTTCTCCTTCCTAATGGTAAATCCTTTTATCCCTCATAACTGTCCTCCATTATCTATTCCCCTTGTCTCTCCCCAGTCCTATTTACAATAGAACCTTCTGTCTTTCTCTCATTTTATCCTAACCAATATTTTTCCCCTTTATTTCTTCCCATGCCAGTCTCCCTATGCTATCTTTTTTCTCCAGCCCTTGCTATTTCCAATATCCGCTTCTATATCCTTTCTCTAGGTTCTGCTTTCTTTCTCTCTCTTCCCTGTAATCAGTGGTCCCTTAACTTTAACTGTCTCTTCACTCCCTATTACAGTTTATTCTGTTCATTTTCTCACTTCCTTTTGGTGCTATTGTTCTTTTCCTCCATCCCGTGCTCTCTTCCTTTTTTCTCATTTTTGCTCCCTTGTATCTTTTCCCCTCGTTAATACCCAATTTTTCTATCTCTTTGTCCCTCTCCTTCTATCCATATCAGTTTCTTCTTATAATCTGACAGCTTCTCCCTTCTTCTATCCTGTCTTCTTGCTCTCTTCTCTTAGTCTTGTACTCAGTTCCTTTTGTTTCCCTTTTATTTACCTGTGTTCTTTTACCTCTTCTTGTCTCTTCTCTTCCTAATGGTCCTTTCCCTTTAATATGTCTATCTATTGTGTGAGTGTGTGTTACCTCTCTGTCCCTGTCTGTCTCTGTCTCTCCATCTCTTTTCTTTACTTTCGACTCTCTTGTCCCTTCTCTTTGTCTCTAGCAGATCCCTAAATGTCCCTTCCCATCCTTTTCTCAAGTGATATTTTCCATTTGTTTCTTCATCTCCTTTTTCCTAGGCCCTGTAGAACTGCTTCTTGGCTTCTGCTTCCAAGACTATGACCCCGCATCCCCTCGTTTATTTCCTCCCTCTCTTCCTTCTCTAATCCTGACTTTACTTTGTTTCTTCCTCCCCATGTTTAGTGAGCTCTCACCTTTGTCTTTCTACTTTTCTCATTCCTCTGTCTCCTATCATCCAAAATGATCCCTTCCTTTCTTTCTTCCTTCCCCAGTTATTCTTTTTTTCCATATCCCACCCTAACTCCTCTGCTCTCACAGTCTATCTATATTTCATAATATGCTTCTCTCTTCGTCTCTCCCCAAGGACCTTACTCATTCTCTACTCTTGCCTTCCCTTTCCCTAGGAATCTCCTTTTCTTGCCCTGACCAAAGGTCTTTTCCACTCTTTCACCTTAGATCACTGCCAAGATCATAAATTCATACTTGAAAGGGTATTAGTGCTGATGAAATACAACCACTCATGGCAGGGTTGGAAACTGAGGCTCAGAGCTTAAGTGCTTGCCCAGACTCACAGAGAAAGTGTCTGAGTCCAGAACTGAACTCAGTCTGATCTAAATTAAAGTTCAAGGATCTCTCTGTTGTGACATCTAGTTGGCTTTTCCAGTATGGCTCAGTTGCCTATTTTCTATGTATCTCCCCATCTCATCTCTCTCATCTGATCTTATGCTTTTGTCTTCATCTCTCTCCCCAATGGCCTTTCTTCATTTTCCTTCCCTTTCCAATTATAAAAGATTGTCCTGCCTTTCTCTAGATTTTCTGTCTCTTCCCATCTTGCCCCTGTCCTCTCACTTCCCTGTCTTTTTCTACCCTTTGGGCTTGCTCTGTTTTTGACTTTCTCTATTGACTCTTTACTCACTAGTTGACTCTGTTTCTCAGGCCTCCCCACAAGGCTCTTGGCTGTATTTCACTCTCTCCCTCCATACCAATTCCAAGTTGTATGTTTCTTCTTTCTTCTTCAATCCCAGAAGCTCCAATATGATCTTGGATGGATCCTCAGAGGTTCTGGAGTTCAGCGTTATCATTTTAGAGGCGAAGAAGCTGGATCTGGGACAGTAGAAATGATACACACAGAGTTATAGAACAGCTTTTGAAGTAGTATCTGGACTCAGGTCATCTAGGTGCCAGGGACACTGCTTGTGCAGCAGACAGAATGCTGGGTTGGAACTCAGGAAGACCTGATTCCAGATCCAGAAGTAGACATTTACAAGGTCTGTGACCCTGAGTAGATGAGAACCTCTCTGTGCCTCAGTTTTCTAAAGAGCAAAATGAAAATGTTGGTCATACCAACTTCAAAGGGCTGATGAGGAGATGAAATGTGACCATTTTTGTAAAGCACTTAGCACAATGTCTGACACTAGGTAACTACTCCACCAAATGATTTCCTTCTTTCCCCTTCCCCAGTCCCTTCTTCTCTTGGGGTCTCTGCCTCTATTCTTCAAGCCTATGATTCAAAACCTGTGAAAAATTCTGTAATAAACTTTCATTTTATCTTATCTACACTGTCAAGTCATCCCTTCCTCCTCTCCCTCTCCAGCACTTTCCCTCCCTCTCTGTCTATTCCCTTTGGATCTTTCCCTTCATAAATGATCTGCTAAATCTCTCTCTTTGTCCCTCCAATTCAATTACTGAGGGCTTTCCTTGCCCTTTCCATCTTTCCTTGCACTTCCAAGGGACCTTAGATGCCCCCAAATGCAACCCTGCAACATCTGACAGAGGGGAAAACAGAGACTGAGAGACCTTCAGGGACTTGCTGAGCCTGATTCAGCTTGAAAATGTTTCAGGATCGATTAACTGCAGTCCAGTGCAGTGTTCTCTGCATCTTAGTAGCCAGTGGCCTCCCCCCAGCCCGTTCCCAGGTGTCCCTTCCTCTCTGATGACTCTTCCTTCTAATTCCTCCCTGTGCACTGGACTTCTGCCCCTCACATTCCCGTCCAGTGGTCTCTTCCCTCTCTAGCTCCCCATTACCCAGAAGTCTTCTCTCTCAAAGTCTCCCTGTCTCCACCTGTGTGTCTGCCTCTGACTCTCTGTACTGGACTGGCCTCTGCTCTCTCTGCCCACATGTTCACTTGGCCCCTTCCTTTGGCTCTCCCTGTGCTCTATCCATGGGACTGAATAACCTGCATGTCTCTTGCTGCAAGAAGCCCTTTCCTGAATCTCCATCCTCTGCCTCTGCCCCCATGGCAGGTGATCTTTCCTTCTCTCCTGTTCCAGCCCAGAATCTCAGAGCCGGAAGCTGACTGAGCGGCCATTCTAGTCCCAGAGGACTTGTTGTGGCCAAGGAAGTGGTGACAGTTAAAGACTTGTCCAGGGCCAAACAGCCACTCATTTTAGGGGGAAGGAATTGAACTCTGTGATTTATATTCAGCTTCATGTATTCTTTTCCCCACATGAGTCCGCTGTGTTTTTCTACCATCAAGCTTCCTCTTTGTCTGTCTCTTCACTCAATGGCCTCTTCCCACTGGCTGGTCTTTCCTGATCCATCCTGCCTGTGGGGATCCATCAGTCTTCTTCCTACAATCAAAAACCTCAAGCAGAGGCACTCTTGGAGGCCACATCCCAGCACACCTTGCTCAGAGGCCTGAGGGAGATTAGGTGACTGGCTCACCTAGAAATTGTCAGACCAGGTCTTGAACTCAGCTGGAAATGACTGAGAATCCAGGGACAGCTCGATGGCACAGTGCATAGCACACAGGGCCTAAATTCAGAAGGAGCTGTGGTCAAATCCACATTCAAACATTGGTAGCTGTGTGGCCCTGGACAAGTCACTTAACTGCAACTGCCTCAGGAAAAAAAGGAGAAGAATGATGGTTCAGTCTATTGTTACTTACTACCTATTCCTCCAATTACAATTCCCTTTTTATAACATCCCTCCAGCATCCAGCTGTCCCCAAGCCTTATCCAATGGGTTTATAACTTACTAAGTGTCCTTGTGTTGTTCTCAGTGTCTGTCACTGTGTTTCTCCTCTTCCTCCTCCTTATCTTATTGCGTGTGTTCGTGGATCTGTTGAAGGAGACCTACACTGGGAGAGGGAGCAAGGAAGGTTATAAGTCAGCCCCAGAATTCAAGTCCTACTGCCTCCAAGCCCCGTATTTACGAACTAGGAGAACCAGCTGCCTCACCCCCACCATCCCTCTCCCATTTCTCTGTGGTTTCTTTTTGGTGTCTCTGCCTTTGTTGCTCTTTCTGTGCTTTTGTCTGTCTCTTTAACGGAGTTTGCTAACTGCTTTTCTCTCCTCCCACCCCAATCCTCAGACTTTCCTCTTCTTTTTCATAAATGCACAGCATTAAAAACCTTTGATTTTAAGAGCATCATTTTAGGGGAGAAGAAACTGTGGTCTAAAGCAGGTGCTAAGTGCCTTGTGCAGGGTTACACATCTCTTGAGTTTGTGAGGCAGCCTCTGCTTCAGCCTGTCTTGACCCTCATCCCATGGCTCTGTCCAGCATGGCCCCTCCCTCCGGCCCCAGCTCTCTCCTCATTGGTCTCTTATTTTCTCCCTTCCCATCCCCCCACTTGGGCACTTCCATCACGAGCCTGTGGGTGTCACTCTTGCATTTGCAATTCCCTTCCCCATCTCTGACAGTCTGGATCACTGTGAGTACTTGTTGCCTCCCGAGCATCCTCAAGCCCTACAGCTTTATCCCTCCTGCTCTTCTCTCATGTCTCATGGGACAGTCAACACAGGGCCCAGGCCTGTCCCTGACAGTCCCCCCCTTAGCAAGTGCTTTCTTCCTTTGCTCTGTAGCCCTTGGGCGTCCTCCCACAGACACACTCTGCTCTCTTCTATTTTCCCCAGGTATTCACAATGTTCTCTTCACTTGCTTTTTCCATTTTCTCCATCCCAGATTCCACTATTCTGTTCCCTTTGTCACTTTGTCCCCGTCTCCACTGCTTCCTTCCATTTCTTTCTTAGCTTTCTCTCCCCTCCCTAATGGTACTTTCCATCTCCCTCCATCGCCATCCTCCTTGGTCTCTTCCCTTTTTGTTTCCTCTCTTCTCTTTTTCCATTGGTCCTTTTCTCTTTCCCACTTCCTTCTCACCAGGATTTCTTTTCCTTTATCTCCCTGTTTCCAATTTCTTGTGATATATCCCCTTTTTCTCACTTTTCCTCCCCATCCTAATGGTATTATCCTTCTCTTCTTCCCGTGACACCATTTCCTATCATCTCTTTCATTTGTCTGCCTCTATTCCGTTTTTCAGTTGTTCCTTCCTTCTTTCTTTTCCAGTAATCAGTGGTCAGTTCCACTGGACTGTCACCTTCCGTCCCATCATTGTTCATACCTTCCATTTTCTTTCATATTTGCTTTTATCAGTGCTATCTTCCTCCCCCCATCCCTCATTCTCTCTTCCTTTTATCTTATTCCCTTTCTTCTTTCCCAACACTTCCTGGTCTCTTTTTCTCTACTTAATATTATGTGGTTATTTCCCTTTCCTTTACTCTTTCAAACATTATTGGTCCCTTCTCACTGTCTCACTCCTTCTCCCTTCTTCAGTGGTATTTTTCTTTTTCCTCACCTCATTATCCATATTTCCTGCTTTTTGTTCCTCCCTCTCCGCCCCCCCCCATTGTGTGTGTGTCTAACTGTGTATCTCTCACTGTCTCTGTCTTTTCCTCCTAATTTTCTCTTCTTTCAAATCAATGGTCCTAACTCTGCCTCCAAATTCACAGTGTTCTCTTTGCATCCCCATCTCACATGCTCTTTTCCATTTGTTTCTTCTTCTTTCCCTTGGATTCTGTGCAATGACATTCTGGAGTACACTTTCTGCCTCATACTAAATTGCCAGTAGTTTCCTCCATTATTTCCTTCCTTTCCTCCCTCCATAATTGTGGCCTTTTCAAATGAGTCCCTGCTCATTTGAAAGGGACTGTGACATTGTCACAGACTCACAGAGAATATGTCTGAGTCAAGAATTAAACTCAGGTAGATCTTAATTTAAGTATAAAGTCCTATCTATTGTGCTACCTAGTTGGCTTCCCATCCCCAGCTAACTTTTCCCTGTTTCTCTCCAGCTAGTCTCTTCCTCTTGTGGTCCCATACAGCTTTCCTTCACCAATAGCCTTCCAAACTCTTTCTCCTCATTCTCCATCTCCTTTGCATTCAGAAGAGACCGAGTCCCTTCTCTTTCATGATCTGTCTCTGCTTCTGTCTCTGTCTCTCACTGTCTCTGCCTTCCCCATTCTCTCTCATTTCTCTGTCTCCTTCTCCCCTTTGCTCTGTCTCTACCTGCAATCCACTGCTGTCTCTTCCCTTTGAATTTTTGTCTCTCCTCTTTCCACACTAGTCCATTCTTTCAGTTTTTCTAACCTCCTTACAAGGCCCTTGTCTCTATTTCCCGCTCTCCCCCTGTCTCCAATGCCGAGCTCTATGTTTCTTGTTTCTCTTTCAATCACAGATCTGCTTTTGGACACGTCCTCACGGGCTTCCAAGTACAATCTCATCATTTTAGAGAGAAGGAAGCTGAGCCTGAGAGAGTGAAAGGGACCTGCATAGAACTGCAGAAATAGATTGGGAAGTAGGAGCTGCAAGGGGTCTGAGAGGCCATCCAATCCAAAGACTTCTTTTGCAAGAAGAGGAAACTGAGTCTAAAAGTTGAAGTGATGAGCCAAGGGCCATAAAGCCAGGAGTTTTGCAAGACCTTCAAGTTACAATTTTGCCCCTCCCTTCTGTCCTCTGATCAGTAGGAGCCTTATCTTCTCTCTCCCACCATCCATACCCTGTCCAGCCTTCCTTGAGTATCTTCACTTACTTTCTATTCTGCCCACCTACCCACGTAGAGGTTGCCCATATCTCTTCATCCCTGAAAAGATTATCGACCTTGAAGGCCCCTTATTTGCCAACTCCATCATTTTTAGAGGTGGAAATTCAAGCTAAGCAAAGTGAAGTGATTTCACCAACTGGTCATTTTCAGAATCAAGTTCCTAACTCAGAGACATCTGAGTCTAAGGAAAACACTTGCTGTCTCAGGACAAAGAGCTGCCCCCCATATCCCAAGGATGCATCCCTTCTTCCTCAGGTGTGCTGTCACTTGGTCCTGTAGCTCCCTCCTCTCTGCCTCTCCCCACCCTCCACTTTGGTCTCTTCCTTCTCTCTATCTCCATTTACCAAACAGTCTTTTCTCTCTCTATCTCTTTCTGTGTATTCATGTCTCCACCCTTCCCCACCTCAAATGCTCTGCCTTCCATCTTCCTCTCCTCATTTGTTGTCCCTCCCCTCTCATTTTCCATTGGGGCCGGGGCTGCTCCTTTTCCCTGTCTCCACTCCACAGAAGCTTTTGGCTGCTATCAGACTTTTTCTGTCACCACAGCAGAGCCATTTAGCCTTTTCCTTCTCTTTGTTTCACTTACATATCAGAGGTGTAGAAGTAAAAGGAAATTTAAGTGGAATTCAGTCTTACTCTGAAGAAAACTATAATTAGACCCTTAAACACACCTGCTCCTGTACAGGTAATGAGTAGTTTTGTAAGTCAGCATAAGAATTCAGGTTCTCCTGGCTCCAGACCCCATGCTTTCCCAATTAGGAAAAGCAGCAGCCTCTCCTGTCACCGTCATTCTCCCAGTGCTTTGTGGTCCCTTGTCTCTGCCTTTGCCACTCTGTGCTGTTGTCTGTCTCTTTAATGTCCTTTGCCTACTAACTGTTTTTCTCTCCTCCCACCCAATGCTCAGGCTCTCCTCTTCATTCTCATAAAATGCAGGATTTTTGAGTGAGAAGGTTTTTCAAAGCCTTTGAGATCAAGTGCATCATTTCAAGGGAGAAGGAAACTGTGGTCTAAAGCAGGTGCCAAGTGCCTTGTACAGGGTCCAAGTTTGTGAGGCAGCCTCCACTTCAGCCTGTCCTGACCCCCACCCCATGGCTCTGTGCAGCACGGCCCCTCCCTCCCTCCCCAGCTCTCTCCTCATTGGTCTCTTATTTTCTCCCTTCCCATCCCCCACCTGTGCATTTCCATCTGCAGCCTGTGGGTGTCACTCTTGCATTTGGAATTCCCATCCCTGTCCCTGACAGTCTGGTCCACTGTGAGCCCTTGGGGCCTCAGAGCATCCTCGGGCCCTGTGGCTTTATCCCCCATTCTCTTCCCTCCTGTCTCACTGCACAGGGCCCAGGCCTGTCCCCGACACTCCCCCATTAGCAAGTGCTTTCTTCCTTTGCTCTTCAGCCCTTGGCCGCCCTCACACAGACACTCTCTGCTTTCTTCTCTGCATTTCTCCCAGGTATTCAATGTTTCTTCACATATTTTTCCCTTTTCTCCATCCTAGATCCCGCTGTTCTCTTCCCTTTATCAATTTGCCCCCATCTCCAGGGCTTCCTTCCATTTCTTTGTCAGCTTTTTCTCCCCTCCCTAATGGTACCTTCCTTTTCCCTCCATGCCCGCCCTCCATGGTTCCTTCCCTTTGTATCTCCCCTCTCCTCTTATTCCAGTGGTCCTTTCCCAGTTGTTCCCTCCCTCTTCTTCATCAATGGTTCTTTCCCTTTTTCTTTCCCCCATCTTATACTATGGTCTCTCCCTTTATTCTTTCTCATTCTTTTCTCTAATCAGTGATCTGTTCCTTTAAATTGTTTCCTCCCTTTCCCAACATTGTTTATCTTTTTCATTTTTTCTCACCCTTTTCTCTTTTTTTGTTTTTTCCTTACTTCCACATCCTCTAAGTTCCCTTTGTCTTCCTGCCACTTATGGAACGTGTCTAATGATTTCTTCTTTCTTTTCCTCTTCCTAATATGTATTGTTTGGTTTTTTTTTTTATTTTATCCCTTTTCTATGCAAATTAGGCCCTTCTCATTTTCTCACTCCTTCTTCCCGTATTTTTAGTAGTATCTTCATACTCCCTCCCTTTATTTCCCACCTTTTCTCCTTTTGTCTCCCCTGCTTTCTTTCCCAGTGATCATTTCCATCTAGTTCTCAACGTTCTCCTGTCTGGTCATTTCATAATACTTCTGTCTTTGTCTCTGTGTGTTTGTGTGTGTCTCGCTCTGTCAATCTATGTCCCTTTTTGTCTCTTGTACTGTCTCTCTTTCTCAATTTCTGGCTGCTCCAGGTCCCTTGCCCTCCCCTTTACCTAGATGTCATTTCCACTGGATCCTTCTTTTCCTTTCCCCTAGGCCCCACACAATTTCTTGAATTCCACTTTCTGTTAAATTCTCTATTGCCAATAGTCTATCTCCATTCTGCTAGTGGTGTTCCTCCCTAGTGGGGGATTTCTCTAGCTCCCATGTTTAGTACATTATTCCCTTTGTCTCTTCCACCCTATACCATCTTAGTCACTTCTTCCCTCTTCTCACATCCAAAATGGCTCCTCTTCTTTTCTCTTTCTTCCTTTTTCACCCAAAGATAGTTTTCTCTTCCCCCACCAGCCCAAGTATGTTATGGATACTTTTGTGCCATATATCTAGGTGGCCTTTTCTCTTTTTCATTCCCCAGAGACCTAGTAAATCCTCTCTCTTTTTTCCTCTCTCCCCAGTGCTGTCTTCCTTTTTTCCCTCAACAATGGCCTTTTCCTCACTATGTTCTTGCATCACTCATAAAATCATAGATTTATAATTGGAAGAGACTATAGAAAATGGTGTTCTTTGCATTTCACCACTCATAGGATTACAGATTTAGAGATATAAAGGAACTGAGGGACATGGAATACAACCACTTTCTTCAGGGGAACCAACTGAGAGAAGGAAGCTGAGACTGGGAGAGTGACAGAGATCTGCAGAGAGTTATAGAGACAGTGGAAAGTAGGATCTGGACTCATATCAGTGAGGCTCAGGGACATGGCCTGTGCATTGGAAAGAGTGCTGGGCCTGGAGTCTGTCGGACCCGAGTTCAAATTAAACTTTAGATATTTCTTACTGAGTGATCCTGGGCTAGTCACAATCTCATTGAACTTTTTGCTTTAAGTATAAAACAGGGACCATATAAGCAGCTGCATGGAGCTGTCCTAGGTATCAAATGGGAAAGTGTTTGCAAAGCATATTTTCTTCCTTTTAGATCACTCCCTCTATTTCCTTCTCTCGTCTTTCAAAATCACAGTAAAAAAAATTTTGCAGCAGTATTTTCATCTCTGTCTTATCTCCATTGTAAATTGTCCCTTCCTTTTCTCTCTTTCCAAAACTTTCTCTCCCCCTCTGGCCATTCACTGTGTCTCTCCCCTCCAAAGAGATTTTTTCATACTCAATTTTTCCTTCCATCTCAACCCCCCCAAGGGGCTTTTTTCTTCTTTCCACAATTCTTCGGATTGTAAACACTGAAGGGACCTTAAAGGTCATCAAAGAAGCCCTCAAATATATTACAGAGGAGCAAGCCTAGCCTGACAGACCTTCAATGTTTTCCTGAAGCAAATTCATGCATGAAAAGGTCTGAAGTATTATCTGATATCAAGTGCTTTGCTCTCTCCATCCTTAATTGCCACTTGCTTACCCCAGGCAATCTTCACTGTCCCTTTCTCTTTGATCCTTGCTGGGTTTACTTAGGTCCCCATGGTCATAAAGATCTACTTCCTTGACACACTGTTCTCTTCTCTCTCTGGCTCTTTCATTGCCAAGGAATCTTCTCTCTCTGAAAATCTCTGATTCACCTGTGTGTAATGCACCTGTGTGTCTGTCTCCCTCTCTGCCTGCTGGACTAGTCTCCTCTCTGTGTCCCCACATCCTTGCTTGGCCCTTTCCTCTGCATCTCTATTTCCTCTCTACAGGCTATTCAGTTCCCGACATTTCTGTCCCTTCATCAAAAGCCTTGGCCTTTAATCTTAATTTCTCTGCCTCTACCCTTACATCAAGGTGTTTTCCCTTTCTCTACTGGAAAATTATAAAATATTAGAGAGTTGGAATGGATCTGAATGTCCATGCAGTCCAAACAAATCTACTGAGAGAAAAGGAACCTGAGCTGGAGAGTTTATGGGATATCCTGAGGGCCAAACAGCCAGTAAGGTTACAAGTAGAGCTGGAGCACTTTCCCTCTAATTATCTTACTCTGCTTGTTGGACACTTACCTTTCTCTCTTTTCCACCATCCAGGCCTAGTTGGCCTTTTACTTGTTCTCTTCCCCTCTAACTCTCTTTCCTGCCCATCTACTTCCACCCCTCCCCTCCCTTCCCCAGTTGCTCCCTCTCTTCTTGACTGAGTGGATTCATGCTCATCATTTAAGAGAAGAAACTGAGGTTTAAAGCAGGTGCCAAGGGCCTTGTGCAGGGTCACACATCTCTGAGTTTGTGAGGCAGCCTCCCTTCAGCCTGTCCTGACCCCCAGCCCATGGCTCTGCCCAGCACGGCCCCTCCCTCCTGCCCCAGCTCTCTCCTCATTGGTCTCTTATTTTCTCCCTTCCCATCCCCCCACCTGGGCATTTCCATCTGCAGCCTGTGGGTGTCACTCTTGCATTTGGAATTCCCATCCCTGTCCCTGAAAATCTGGTCCATTGTGACCTTTGCTGCCTCAGAGCATCCTCGGGCCCTGCTGCTTCATCCCCCTGCTCTTCCAATACGCTTCCCTGCACAGTGTTCACAGGGCCCAGGCCTGTCCCTAGCGCTCCCCCCTTAGCAAGTGCTTTCTTCCTTTACTCTTCAGCCCCTGGCCATCTTCTCACAGACACAATCTGCTTTCTTCTTTGTACTTCCATCAGGTATTCAATGTTGTGCTCACATGCTTTTTCCCTTTTCTCCATCCCAGATCCCACCATTATGTTCCCTTTGTCACTTTGCCCCCATCTACACTTTCCTTCCATTTGTTTCTCAGCTTTGTCTCCTCTCCCTAATGGTACCTTCCTTCTCCCTCCATCCCCATGATCCATGGTTCCTTTCCTTTGTGTCTCCCCTCTCCACTTTTTGCAGTGGACCTTTCCCAGTTGCTTTCTCCCTCATCAGTTGTTTGTTCCCTTTTTCTTTCCCCACATCCCATCTGATGGTTTTTCCTTCATTCTTTCTCTTTCTTTTCTGTAATCAGTTCTCTTCTTTTACATTGTCTCCTTCCCCAAAAGGGTTAACCTTTTCATTTTCTCTCAACATTCTCTTTTCATTGCTTTTTTTCCTTAATACCACATCCTCTACCTTCGCTTTCTCTTTCGGTCACCTACTCATGTTTCCAAATGGTTCCTTCCCTCTTTTTCTCTTTTTAATATGTAGTGTTTTTTTTTCATTTTATCCCTTTTCTATGTAAACTAGGCCCTTCTCATTTTCTCACTCCTTCCCCTTTCTTTACTAGTATTATCTTTATTCTCACTTTTTTATTTCCCACATTTTCTCCTTTTGTCTGCCCTTCTTTCTTTCCTACTGATCCCTTCCATCTGGCTCTGTTCTCTCTTCCCTCTGGTCCTTTCCTAGTACTTTACTCTGTGTCTCTGTGTCTGTGTATTTGTGTTTCTTCCTCTGTCTCTCAATCTATGTCTTTTTGTCCCTTGCACTGTCTCTCTTTTACCTTAATCTCCAGCTGTCGAGAGGTCCCTTGCCTTCCCCTTTCCCAAGATTTCTTTTTCCTCTGGATCCTCTTTCTCCTTGGCCCTACAGAATTTCTTGAGTCCGACTGTCTCATAAATTCTCTATTGCTGATAATCCATTTCCTTTCTGCCTAACGGTGTTCCCCCACTATTGCAGAGTTTCTCTCCCTCCCATGTTTAGTATATTATTCCCTTTGGCTCCTCCACCCCACCCTATCTTAGTCACCTCATCCCTCTTCTCACATCCATAATGACTCCCTCTCTTTTCTTTGTTCTCTCCCAAAAATGATTTCCTCTTCCTCCCCCACCCCACCAACTGTAATAGTGACACTCTTCTGCCATATCTCATGGTGGCCGTTTCTCTTTTAACTATCTTACATCCTCAGGGCCAGTGGGTTCAGCCTCCTCTTTTGAAAGCTCAAGAAATTCAGGTTTAACCAAGTTAACATGTCCATGAGAAAGCAGAGTGAGTCTATGAAGAAAAATGAGAAACTAACCCTCCCTGATTCCAAATCCTAGGTTATGAAACGGACCTTCTCCTCTCAATCCCAGGACTCAGCTCTGCTTTGTCCTGACTCTTAACTCCAAGTACTAAAGCATCACTATCTTCAGGATCCTTTCATTTTTATCTTGACACCATCATCAGCTTTTGTCTCTGACTCTCTCTCCTGGATTAGCCTTCACTCTCTCTCCCCACATCCTTACTTGTCCCCTTCCTTTGAATCTCTCTTGGCTCTGTTCATGGAATTCCCTTTTCTCTATATTTATTCCCTTCTCAGAATCTGCCTCTCCCCTATATTAAGTACTCTTCCCTTCTCTATTGGAAAAGTATCGAACATTAGAGAGAGGGCATAAATCTAGGAGTCCAACCAGCCCAGAGACCTCTTTTGAAAGAAAAGGAAACTGAGAAAGACAATTTATGGAATGTGCTGAAGGACGCACAACCAGTATTTATAAGAGGAGGTTGAAAGCACAAGCTATCTATTCTAGCAAAGAACTCCCTGCTGGTTTATCTCCTTCTTCCTCAGAAATGTCTCCACTAGGTCCTTTAGCTCCTTGCTCTTATCCTCTTCCCCCACAATGACTTTTTTCTCTTTCTCCCTCAAATACCAACTATTCTTTTCTCTCTGGGTCTCCCTATCTGTACTGCCCTCCCCCAAATTGGCCCACCCCAAGGGCTCTGCCTTCTGTCTTTTGGTGCTCATCTCCTGTTGTCCCTCTTTTTTTATCCTCTCCCTTTCCTTTGTACAAAGTGAGCCTTGTCCTGCGGCATCTCCTTGATTGTACTCCACAGAAGCCTTTGGCAGCTCTCTGCCACCACAGCAACCTCAGTTAGCCTGAGAAACTTATCTTTTTGTCACTTATAGTATGCCTGACTTAGAGATGGAAAAAAAATTAAGGGAAATTTAATCTAACCCAGAAGAAATTAAGTATTAGACATATAAGAAGACCTGATACTGGGAGAAGGAACAAAGAAGATTGTAAGTCAGCCACAGAATTCAGGTCCTCCTGACTGCAGGCCCCTTGCTTTACTAATTAGGAAAACCAGATGCCGAAATTATCACCATCATTTGCCCAGTTCTCTGTGGTCACTTTTTGACTAGGAAATTTTTTTGCTGAGACAATTGGGGTTAAGTGATTTGACCTGGGTCACACAGCTAGGGAGTATTAAGTATCTGAGGCCAGATCTGACCTCAGGTCCTCAGGATTTCAGAGCTGGTGCTCTATCCATTACATAACCTAGCTGCCCTATGTGGTCTCTTTTTGATGTCTCTATCTTTGTCACTTTTTTTGTGCTTTTGTCTGTCTCTTTAATGGAGTTTGCCTACTAACTTTTTTTTTTCTGCTCCTACCCCAATCCCAAAACTTTCCTCTACTTTCTCATAAAACCAGAGGATTTTGGAAATAGATGTTTCTCTCAAAGTCTTTGAGTTCAAGAGAATCATTTACAAGGAGAAGAAAATGTGGTTTAAATCAAGTGCTAAGTGCCTTGTCCAAGGTCACATCTCTAAGTTTGTGAGGCATCTTTCCAATTCAGCCTGTCCTGCTAGAGACACTCTGCCTTTATCTCTGTATTTCCCATAGGTATATACAGTGTTCTCTTTACTTGTTTTTTCCTTTTTCTCCATCCCAGATCCCACCATTGTGTTTCCTTTCTCACTTGGCCCCCGTCTACAGTGTTTCCTTCCATTTGATTCTCAGCGTTGTCTTCCTTACCTAATGGTACCTTCCATCTCCCTCCATGGTGATGTTCTTTGGTGTCATCCCTTTGCATCTCCCCTCTCCTCTGTTTCAAGTGGTTTTTTCTTTCCTTCTCTCTTTCTCTTCCTCCTAACCAGAGGATCTTTCCCTTTTCTCCCCATTTCCCATTTCCCTCACTTTTTTCTCCCCACCCTAATGGTATCTTCCATCTCTCCTTTTTTTTGAACAAGAACAAAATTTAAAGTTCTTTATGTTTAAGATAGTAATATTCAATGAGAAGAAACTGAGGTTTAAAGCAGGTGCCAAGGGACTTGTGCAGGGTCACACATCTCTGAATTTGTGAGGAAGTCTCCACTTCAGCCTGTCCTGATCCCCAGCCCATGGCTCTGTCCAGCACGGCCCCTCCCTCCGGCCCCAGCTCTCTCCTCATTGGTCTCTTATTTTCTCCCTTCCCATCCCCCCACCTGGCCATTTCCATCTCCAGCCTGCGGGTGTCACTCTTGCATTTGGAATTCGCGTCCCTGTCCCTGACAGTCTGGTCCACTGTGAGCCCTTGGGGCCTCAGAGCATCCTCCGGCCCTGCGGCTTTGTCTCTCCTGCTCTTCCCTCCTGTCTCGCTGCACAGTCTGCACAGGGTCCAGGCCTGTCCCCGACAGTCCCCCCCTTAGCAAGTGCTTTCTTCCTTTGCTCTTCAGCCCCACAGACACTCTCTGCTTTCTTCTCTGGATTTCCGCTAGATGCTCACCATGTTCTCTTCACTGTTTCTTTCCTTTTCTCCATCCCAGATCCCACTATTCTGTTCTCTTTGTCACTTTGCCCCCATCTCCAGGGCTTCTTTCTTTTTATTTCTAGAGCATTTTCTCCCCTCCCTAATGGTACCTTCCTTCTCCCTCCATCCCCAAGCTCTGTGGTTTCTTCCCTTTTTATCTCCCCTCTCCACTTTTTCCATTATTCCTTTCCCAGTTGCTCTCTCCCTCTTCTTCCTAATCAGTGTTTCTTTCCCTTTGTCGTTCCCCACATCCCACCCAATAGTTTCTTCCTTCATTCTTTCTCCTTTTCTCTAATCAATGAGCTGTTCCTTTACATTGTCTCCTCCTTCCCCAATACTGTTTTTCCTTTTCATTTTCTCTCATTCTTCTCTTTTCTTTGATATTTTCCTTAAGAGCACATCCTCTACATTCTATTTGCCTTCCTGTCACCCCCTTATCTTTTTAATGGGTCCTTCTCTCTTTTTCTCTTCTTAATATGTAGGGTTTTTTTTCTGTTTTATTCCTTGTATATGCAAACTAGACCCTTCTCATTTTCTTACTCCTTCTTCCCCTTTCTTTAGTTTCCCCCTCCCTTTATTCCCCATATTTTCTCCTTTTGTCTCCCCTCCTTTCTTTCCCACTGATCCCTTAATCTGGCTCTGCCCTCAGTCCTTTCCTAGTACTTTTCTCTCTGTCTCTCTCTCTCAGTGTTTGTGTCTGTCTCTCTATTTCTCTTGTTCTTTATCTCTTCTTCCTTAACTCCAGCTGCCTAGAGCTCCCTTGCCCTCCCCTTTCCCAAGAACTCTTTTCCACTGGATTTTTCTTCTCCTTCCTCCTTGGCCCTACATAATTTCTTGAGTTCGACTGTTTGATAAATTCTTTATCACCAATAATCTATTTGCTTTCTGCCTAACAGTGTTCCCCCTACTGTGGAGTTTCTCTCCCTCCCATTTTTAATACATTATTCCCTTTATCTCCTCCACCCCATCCTATCTTGGTCACCTCTTCCCTCATCTCACATCCAAAATGTCTCCTTCTCTTTCCTTCCTTTTCTTCCAAAGATCATTTTATCTTTCCCCCCCACCCAACTGTAATAGTATAATTCTTCTACCATATCTCCTGGTGGCCATTTCTCTTTGTCTCATCCCAGAGACCTAGTAAATCCTCTCTTTCTCCTTTCTCCTCAGTGGTGTCTTCCTCTTTCCCCTGAACAATGGTGTTTTCCTCTTTATCTCCTTTCATCACTCTTGAAATTATAGATTTATAATTGGAAGAGACCCAACTTATATGGAATAGGGGTTTTTTTTTTACCTTTCATCACTAGGATTACCGTTTGAGAGATGGAAATGACCTGAGGGCCATAAAATATAATCACTTTCTTCTGGGGAGAAAAGTGAGGCTGAAAAACTCTAAGTTGCTGTCTACATTGTATCCATCTGTCTAACCTAAGGAGCTTTCTCTCCATCACCGGTTGTCACATTTCTTTCACAATCTTCCTTTCTAATAACCTCTGAAATGTCTTTCACCCCTCTCCACAACAGTCTTTCTTTCTTTTCCCTATCTTTTCAAGTTAAAGAAGATTGTTTGTACGTTATTTTTATTTCTCTGTCTCTACTTCTGTCTTTGTCTTTATCTGTATGTGTCTCTCCCTTTCCCCTTTCTCTCTGACTTCTTCTCTTCTTCCTTCTTCCCTTTTCTCTCTGCCTATAATCCACTGCAATCCCTTTGACTTCCTGTCTCTCTTCTTTCTACACTAGTCCATTCCCTCTATTCCTCTGACCACCTTGCAAGCCTCCTGTATCTATTTCACACTCTCTTCCAGATTCTAGTGACTGATGATCTTTATTGTCTCTTTTCCTCAACCAGTGGTCCCTTCCATGTTTCTCTCTCCATCTCCTCATTGCCTCACCAACACTATTACTAAGTCAGTTCTGATCCTTCCCTTTTTTTACTTGTTGGTTCTACTTACTTCTTGGTTTTTGACTCTTTGATTCTCCCCTGATGATCTCTTATCAGGTCCCTTGTTTTCTCCCTCTCCTCACTCCCCAATAGATCTTGAATTTTTCCTCTCTCCCATCTGGGCTCTTTGTTCCTCCCTACCAGAATAAGTGGGCCCTTCATGTTTTTGAGACCCCTCACCATCTACTCTAATCTGTCTCTTCCTAAAAATCCAAATACTAAAGCATCACTATCTTCAGGAATCCCTATCTTTTTCTGTACCTATTCAGAATGGTCCCTTCTCTTTCCATCTCTTCTTCTCCCCCATCTCCAGAGTCCTTTCGGTTTTTGCTTTCTTTCAGGAGTTATCTTCTGATTCTCAGCACATTTATAAAGGCTTTTTATTTTTCCATCTCTCCCTCTCCAATGGGTTTTCTCTTGAGCTCTCCCTATCTCTGTGTTTTTTTAAATAAATTTCTCTCTTTGTGTCTCTATCACAAAACATATAATAGTCATTTTCTTTTTCTTTCATCACTATTAGGATTATAGATTTAGAGCAGGAAATGATCTCAGAACCAAGAAAAACAACCACTTTCTACAAAGGAGGAAACTGAGGGTGAGGAGACTCTAAGTTACTGTCTATTGCTGTCTCTCCCTGTATCTGTCTGAGAATCTTTCTAACAAGATCTCTCGATATCACTTCTGCTCCTTTCTTTTCTCTCTCTCCCTGTCCTATGCCCGCTGTAATGCTTTCCCTCTGTCTCTCAGTTCTCCTCAGAAATCTCTTACCTGATTCTCACTCTATATATTCTCCTTTTCTCATTGGTTCCAATGTTATTAGCGATATAGACCTCTAAGTATTCTTAGAGACCACTGATGAACATCCGATCATTTTAGTAAGGAAGGAATAAAAATAAGGATTAGGTGCCTGACAATTAGTACAGAATGTGCTATACAATGTACAAATGTTAATGTGTTTTCTTCCCACAATAACTCTGGGAAGTAGGGCCTATTATTGCCTCCTTGTACAACTGATTAAGCTGAGGGAGACAGAGTTTAAATAATTTCCCCAGAACAAAAAAGCAAGTAAATGTCTGGGGATGATTTGTTATTGACAGAATTTGCATTCATTTTTTTCTGACACTAGGCCCATCACTATATCCATTGTACCACCCAGCTCTCTCTCACCATCATCTTTGCCCCTTTCCTTTCTGTCTCATCATTTGTGGCATCAAAAGTCTATGTCTGAACATACTCCACAATTCTCTCTTCATTTACACATACATTTACCCCTTTCTGTCAAGCTCTATTTGTCTGTCTTCCTCTTCATTGAAGACCTATTATTGCTTCTCTTTTATTTTTCTCCCTCTCCCTCTCTCTCTCTCTCTCCCCTCCCTCCTATATATTTGCAGCTATCTGACATCTTCAGGGCCACTGGGTTCAACCTCCTCTTTTTAAAGCACAAGTAATCCAGGTTTAACCAATGAACATGTCTAAGGGAATACAGCCAGTGAGGTTATGAAGAAAAATGAGAAACCAACCCTCCCTGATTCCAAATCCTAGGCTATGAGATGGACCTTCTCCTCTCAATCCCAGGACTCAGCTCTGCTTCGTCCTGACTCTAGGCCTATAAATCCAACTACTAAAGCATCACTATCTTCAGGATCCCATCCTTTTATAGCTTCACACCATCATCACCTTCTGTCTCTGACTCTCTCTCCTGGATTAGCCTCCGCTCTATCTCCCCATAACGTCACTTGCCCCCTTCCTTTGACTCTCCCTTTGCTCTGTGAATGGTATTCCCTGCCTGTACCCTGGGGCTTTCCTTCTCTTTCTATGACTTATAGGATCCCTCACGTAGAGACAGAAAAAATTAAGTGAAATTGAATCTAACCCTGAAGAAACTAAGGATTAGCCATATAAGGAGAACTGATTATATGATGGCAGCAAGGAAGCTTATAAGTCAGCTCCAGAATTTAGGTCCTCCTGACTCCAGGCCCCATGGTTTAGCCATTAGGAGAACCAGCTGCCTCACCCCCCACCATCATTCTCTCAGTTCTCTGGGATCCCTTTTTGTTGTCTCTATCTTTGTCACTCTTTGCCTTTTTCTCTTTAATGAAGTTTGCCTACAAATTGTTTTTCTCTCCTCCCACCCCATGCTCAGGTTTTTCTCTTCATTCTCATAGACCCACAGGATTTTTGAGCTAGAAGGTTTTTCTAAGCCTTTAAGTTCAAGATCATCTTTTAAGAGAATAAACTGTGGTCTAAAGCAGGTGCTAAATGCCTTGTGCCGGCTCACACTTCTCTGAGTTTGGGAGGCAGCCTCTGCTTCAGCCTGTCCTGATCCCCAGCCCATGGTTCTGTCCAGCATGGCCCCTCCCTCCTGCCCCAGCTCTCTCCTCATTGGTCTCTTATTTTCTCCCTTCCCATCCCCCACCTGGGCACTTCCATCACAAGCCTGTGGGTGTCACTCTTGCATTTGGAATTCCCCTCCCTGTTGCTGACAGTCTGATCCACTGTGAGCCCTTGGGGCCTCACAGCATCCTCTGGCCCTACGGCTTTATCCCTCCTGTCTCACTGCACAGGGCCCAGGACTGTCCCCGACACGCCCCCTTAGCAAGTGCTTTCTTCCTTTGCTCTTCAGCCCTTGACTGTCCTCCCACAGACACTCTCTGCTTTCTTCTCTGTATTTCCCCTAGATAATCACCATGTTCTCACTGTTTCTTTCCTTTTCTCCAATCCCAGATCCCACTATTCTGTTCCCTTTGTCACTTTGTCCCCATCTCCAGGGCTTCCTTCCATTTGTTTCTCAGCATTTTCTCTCCTACCTAATGGTACCTTCCATTTCCCTCCATCCCCACGCTAGGTGGTTCCTTCCCTTTGTATCTCCCCTCTCCACTTTTTCCAGAGCTCCTTTCCTAGTTGTTCTCTCCCTCTTCTTCCTCATCAGTACTTCTTTCCCTTTTTCTTTCCCGCATTCTTTTGCCTTCTTTTCTCTATTCAATGATCTGTTCCTTTACATTGTCTCCTCCTTCCCCCAAATGGTTTATCCTTTTCATTTTCTCTCAACTTTCTTTTTTCTTTGCTTTTTTTCCCTTAAAACCACATCCTCTATTTTCCCTTTCTCTTCCTGTCACCCACTTATCTTTTCTAATGGTACTTTTTCTCTTTTTCTCCTCTTAATATGTAGGGTTTGTTTTTTTTTTTCATTTTATCCTTTTTCTATGCAAACTAGCTCCTTTTCATTGTCTCATTCCTTCTTCTGCTTTCTTTAGTGGTATCTTCATTTTCCCTCCCTTTATTCCCCATATTTCCTCCTTTTGTCTCCCCTCCTTTCTCTTCCGGGGATCCCTTTGATTTGGCTCTCTCCTCTCTCCCTTCTGGATCTTTCCTAGTACTATTCTCTTTATCTCTGTGTGTTAGCGTGTGTGTCTCTGTCTCTCCATCTATTTCTATTTCTTTCTCTCGCTCTGTCTCTCTCCTTAATCTCCAGTTCCCCAGAGGTCCCTTGCCCTCCCCGTTCCCAAGATGTTTTTTTCCACTGGATCCTCATTCTTCTTTCCCGTAGGCCCTACACAGTTTCTTGAGTTCAACTGTCTAATAAGTTCTCTATCACCAATAATCTATTTGCTTTCTACCTAATGGTGTTCCCCCCCGGAGAGTTTCTGTCCCTCCCATATATAATATAGTATTACCTTTGTCTCCTCCACCCCATCCTATCTTAGTCACCTCTTCCCTCTTCTCACATCCAACATGTCTCCTTCTCTTTTCTCTTTCCTTCCTTTTCCCCCAACAATTGTTTTCTTTTCCCTCATGAGTAAAACTACACTAGTTACAATCTTTTGCCATTTCTTTTGTTGGTCTTTTCTTTGTCTCTCCCCAGAGACCTAGTAAATTCTGTTTCTCCTTTCTCCCCCCTCCCTGGTAGGTGGTCTCTTCCGCTTTTCCCTGAACAATGGTATTTTCCCTTCTATCTCCTTCCATCACTCATGAAATCATAGATTTATAATTTGAAGAAACAGAACATATGAAATAGGGTTTTTGACCTTTCATCACTCGTAAGATTACGGATTTATAGATAGAAAAGACCTCAGGGCCATAAAATACAATCACTTTTTTCAGGGGAGCAAACTGAGGCTAAAAACTTAATTACTGTTTATCAGTGTCTCTCTGTCCATCTACTTAAACTACTAAAGAGATCTCTCTCCATTACTTGGTGTCACTTTCCTTTCACAATCTCCCTTTCTAAGGACCTCTGAAATATCTTTCACCCCTCTCTACAATTGTTTTCCTTCATTCTCCCTCTCCTTTCAAGTTAAAGGTTGTTTGTACATTTTTTCTTTCTTTCTTTCTCTCTCTCTCTGTCTCTCTCTGACTTCCTTTCCCCTTTCTCTCTGCCATCTCCTCTGCCTTTTTCCCTTTGGTTTCTCTTTGCCTACAATCATTTTTGCTTTCTTTCAGGAGTTACTTCTGATTTATAAAGACATTTATAAAGGCCTTTTCTTTTTTGATCTCTCCCTCTCCAATGGGTTTTCTCTTGAGCTCTCCCTATCACTGAGGTTTTTTTAAAATATAGATTTCTCTCTTTTTGTCTCTATCACAAAACATGTACTAGTCATTTTCTCCTTTCATCGCTCTTAGGGTTATAGATTTAGAGCAGGAAAGGACGTCAAAACCAAGAAAATTAAACATTTTCTTCAGGGGAGGAAACTGAGACTGAAGAGACTCTAAGTTATTATCACTATCTTTCTCTGTGTCTGAATGAGAATCTTTCTAACAATATCTCTCAATATCACTTCTGCTCCTTTCTTTTCCCTCTCTCCCTGTCCTATGCCCGCTGTAATGCTTTCCCTCTGTCTCTCAGTTCTCTTCAGAAATCTCTTATCTGATTCTCACTCTATATATTCTCCTATTCTCACTGGCTCCAATGTTATTAGTGATATAGACCTCTAAGTATTCTTAGAGACCAGTGATGAACACCAGATCATTTTAGTAAGGAAGGAATAAAAATAAGGATTAAGTGCCTGACAAGTAGTAAAGAATGTGCTATACAATGTACAAATTTTAATGTGTTTTCTTCCCACAATAACTCTGGAAAGTAGGGCCTGTTTTTACCACCTCATACAGCTGAGGAAGCTGAGGAAGACGGAGATGAAACAACTTGCCCAGAACAAAAGAGCCAGGAATTGTCAGGGAATTATTGATATTGATAGAATTTGAATTTATTCCTTGCTGACACTAAGCCCATCACTATAACCACTGTACCACCCAGCTCTCTGTTACCACCATCTCTGTGTCCCTTTCGGTCTCATCACCATTTGTGGCATCAAAATTCTATGTCTAAAAATCTTCCACAATTCTCTCTCCCTCACACATATATTTGGAGCCACTTGTCAAGCTATTTCTCATTCTTCCTCTTCATTGTACTCCTATTGCTTCTATTTCACCTCCCTCTCTGTCTCTCTATCTCTCTCTCTCTTCTTCTTCCCTTCCTCTGTTTCTGTCTCTTTTCTGTCTCTTTGTAGCTCTCTGACATCTTCAGGGCCACTGGGTTCAAACTCTTCTTTTTAAAGCACAAGAAGTTCAGGTTAACAAAGTTAACATGTCTAAGGGAATACAGCCAGTGAGTTTATGAAGAAAAATGAGAAACCAACCCTCCCTGATTACAATTCCTAGACTATAAAACGGACCTTCTCTCTATCCCAGGACTCAGCTCTGCTTCTTCCTGGCTCTAGGCCTGTAACTCCAAGTACTAAAGCATCACTTTCTTCAGGATCCCTTCCTTTTATATCGTGACACCGTCATCACCTTCTATCTCTGACTCTCTCCTGGATTAGCTCAGTTCTCTCTCCCCACATCCTCACTTGTCCCTTTCCTTTGACTCTCCCTTTGCTCTGTCCATGGTATTCCCTTTACTCTATATCTGATCCCTACTCAGAATCTGCCTCTATATTAAATACTTTTCCCTTCTCTATTGGAAAAAGTTTAGAACGTTAGAGAAAAGGAATAAATCTAGAAGACCAACCTGTCCAAAAACCCCTTTTGAAAGAAAAAGAAACTGAGATAGAGAGTTTATGTGATGTGGTGAGGGACACACAAGAGGAGGTTGAACACACATCATTTTTGTCTCTACTTACTATGTTCTGGTTGGTAGGAGGCTTACTTTCTGTCTCTCCCTCCATCCATGTCGACGGGACCTTTCAGTGGTTCTCTTCCCCACTAACTTTCCTGACCATCCACTCCCATAGGGCTTGCCCTTCTCGCTTCTTCACTGATAGAATCTTCCAACTGGAAGGTCCCCTAAGTGGCCACCGCCATCTCCATCTTTTTTAGAGGAAGAAATTCAGGGTGAGAAAAGTTAAGTGTCTTAAACAGCTATTAATTTTCATTAGCAAGTTAATAACAAGGGGATTTGTCCCCAAATCATTAAAACCTCTCTTTGTCCTAGCAAAGAACACCCTCCCTGTCCATCCCCTTCTTCCTCAGAAGTATCCCCAACTGGGTCCTTCAGCTCCTTGCTCTCTGCCTCTCTCCCTCAAATCATCAACTCTTTTCTCTCTGGGTCTCCCTGTCTGTATTGCCCTTCCCTAAACTGGCCCACCCCAAGGGCTCTGCCTTCTGCCTTTTGGGGCTCATCCCCTGTCCTCCATCCTTTTTGTCCTCCCCCTTCCCTTTGTACAAAGTGGGCCTTGTCCTGCTGTATCTCCTTGAATGTACTCCCCAAAAGCCTTTGGTAGCTCTCTGCCACCACAGCAAACTCAGTTAGCCTTTTCCTTATCTTTCTGTCACTTATACAATCCCTCAGTTAGAGGCAAAAAAAAATTAAGGGAAATAAAGTAATGATTAGACATATAAGTAGAACTGATCCCTGGGAGAGGGAGCAAGAAAGATTATGTCCGTCCCAGAATTCAGGTGCCCCTGCTTCTAAGACCCAACCTTTGCCCATTAGAACTAGCTGCTTCATCGACTACCATCATTCTCCCAGTTCTCCATCCACCTTTGTTGATGTCTTTATCTTTCTGAATCTTTCTGTGTTTTTGTCTGTCTCTTTAATGAAGCTTGCCTACTGTTTTTCTCTCCTCCGACCCCATGCTCAGTGTTTCCTCTCCTTTCTCATGAAACCAGAGGAATTTTGAAGTAGAACTTTCTTTCAAAGCATTTGATTTCAAGAGCTTCACTTCAAGTAAGAAGGAAACTATGGTTTAAAGCAGGTACCAAGTGCCTTATGGAGGGTCACACATCTGAGCTTGTGAGGCAGTCTCCACTTCAGCCTGTTTTGACCCCCCAGCCCATGGCTCTGTCCAGCACGGCCCCTCCCTCCGCCCCAGCTCTCTCCTCATTGGTCTCTTATTTTCTCGCTTCCCATCCCCCCACTTGGGCACTTCCATCACGAGGCTGTGGGTGTCAGTCTTGGATTTAAAATTGCCCTCAATTTGCCTGACAGTCCAGTCCACAGTGAGCCCTTGCTGCCTCAGAGCATCCTCGGGCCCTGATGCTTTATCCCTCCTGCTCTTCTCTCCTGCCTCACTGCACAGGCTGCACAGGGCCCAAGCCCGTCCCAAGCACTTTCCCCCTTCGCAACTGCTTTCTTTCTTTGCTCTTCAGCCCTTGGCTGTCTTCGCACAGACACTCTCTGCTTTCTTCTCTGTATTTCCCCCAGCTCTTCATGATGTTCTCTTCACTTGCTTTTTCCCTTTTCTCCATCCCAGATCCCAACATTATGTTCCCTCTGTCACTTAGACCACGTCTCTAGTGCTTCCTTCCCTTTGTTTCTCAGCTTTGTCTTCCCTCCCTAATAGTACCTTCCATCTTGCTGTTCCTTGGTGTCATCCCTTTGTATCTCCCCTTTCCTCTATTTCCAGTGGTTCTTTCTCTTCCTCCTAACCAGGGGTTCTTTCCCCTTTCTCCTCATTTCCCATTTCCTGTGATACCTTCTCATTTCTTTCATTTTTTTCTCCCCACGCTAATGGTATCTTCCTTCACTCCTTTTTTTTTTTTTTTTGAACAAGAAGGAAATTTAAAGGCCTTCATGTTTAAGACCACAATTTTATATAAGAAAATGGTTTAAAGCAGGTGCTAAGTGCCTTGTGCAGTCACACGTCTCTGAGTTTGTGAGGCAGCCTCTGCTTCAGCCTGTCCTGATCCCCAGCCCATGGCTCTGTCCAGCATGGCCCCTCCCTCCCCAGCTCTCTCTTCATTGGTCTCTTATTTTCTCCCTTCCCATCCCCCACCTGGGCACTTCCATCTCCAGCCTGTGGGTGTCACTCTTACATTTGGAATTCCCATCCCTGTCCCTGCCAGTCTGGTCCATTGTGATCCCTTGCGGCCTCAGAGCATCCTTGGGCCCTGCTGCTTCATCCCTCCTGCCTTACCGCACCAGCTGCACAGGGCCCAGGCCTCTCCCTAGCACACCCCTTAGGAAGTGCTTTCTTCCTTTACTCTTTAATCATTGACCTTACTGGTACAAACTCACTCTGCTTTATTCTCTGTATTTCCCCCAGGGGGTTCATAGTGTTTACTTGTTTTTTCCCTTTTCTGCATCCCAGATCCCATCACTATGTTCCCTTTGTCATTTTCCCTCTGTCTCCAGTACCTCCTTCCATTTGTTTCTCAGCTTTGTCTTCCCCAATGGTAGCTTCCGTCTCCCTCAATCCTGATGTTCCTTGTTACCATCCCTTTGTATCTCCCCTCTCCTCTATTTCCAGTGGTTCTTTCTTCCCTTCTCTCTCTTCCTCCTAATCAGAGGATCTTTCCCTTTTGTCCCCATTTCCTGTGATACCTTCCCATTTCTCACTATTTTCTCCCCACCCTAATGGTACATTCTGTCTCCTGTTTTTGAACAAGAACGAAATTTAAAGGTCTTTTACGTTTAAGACCATAATATTCAATGAGAAGAAATTGTGATCTAAAGCAGGTGCTAAGTGCCTTGTGCAGGGTCACAAATCTGAGTTTATGAGGTAGCCCCCACTTCAGCCTGTCCTGACCCCCAGCCCATGGCTCTGTCCATCACCAGCCCTCCCTCCGGCCCCAGCTCTCTCCTCATTGGTCACTTATTTTCTCCTTTCTCATCCCCCCACTTGGGCACTTTCATCTGCAGCCTGTGGGTGTCAATCTTGGACTTGAAATTCTCCTCACTTTCCCTGACAGTCAGGTCCATCTCAGCCCTTGCTGCCTCAGAGCATTCTCAGGCCCTGCTGTTTTATCTCTCCTGCTCTTTTTTCCCTTTTCCCATTTCCTGAGACACTTTCCCATTTCTCTCATTGTTTTCTCTCTGTCCTAATTGAATCGTTATCTCCCCGCCTCAGCACCATTTCCTTTTGTGTCTTCATTGTGTCTTCCTCTACCCCCATTTTTCAGTGGTCCTTTCCTTCTTTCTTTCCCATTATCAGTGGCCACTTCCATTAGACTGTCTCTTTTATCCCCATCCTTTTCATTTTCTCTCCCTTTTGCTCTTTTCAGTGCTGTTTCTTCTGCCATATGTTATGTTCTCTTCCTTTTATTTTATTCCCCCTTTTACTTTCCCAAGGGTCGCTTGTCTCTTTTTCTCTTTAATATCCTGAGAATATTTCCCTTCCCCCCCCACTTTCTAACATTAATGGTCCCTTCTCACTCCTTGATTCTTTAATAGTATCTTTCTCCTCCTTATCTTATTACCCATACTTCCTTCTTTTTCCCCCTCCCTTCCTTTCCCAATCTTTCCCGACTCTTATTTCTGTCTACTTGTCTCTCTGGTTCTCTATCTCTTTGTCCCTCTAGTGTCACTTCTCAACCCAAACGTCCTATTTCTTTGCCTCTATATACCCAGGGGTCCCTTCCCATCCTTTTCCCAAGTGCTCTTTTCCATTTGTTTCTTCTTTCCCCTGAAATATATCCAACAATTTCTTGGTTTCCACTTTCTACCAGACTTTACTGCCAATGATCTCTTCCATTATTTCCTCCCTTTCCTTTCCCCTTAATGGTGGTTTTGCTTTATTCCCCAGCTGACTTTTTCTCTAGCTAGTCTCTTCCTCTTCTGGTCCCATGGTTTATTTCAACCAACAGCCTTTCAAATGCTTTCTCCTCTTTCTCCCTCTCCTTTGCAATCAAAGGAGACTGAGTCCCTTTCCTTTCATGATCTCTCTCTGCTTCTATTTGTATCTCTCACTATCTGTCTCCCTTCCCCACTTTTCTCTCAGTTCTATGTCCTCCCCTTTGGTGTCTACCTGCATTCCACCACTTTCCCTTCCTTTTGACTTTGTCTCTCCTCTTTTCACCCTAGTCCACTCTCTTAGTTTCCCTCGTCTCTACTTCATGCTTTCTCCCTCGATCCCAATGCTGTTGTTTCTTCTTTCTCTTTTGATAAGATTGCTTTTGGAAATGTCCTCACAGGCTTCTAAGTATAATCTCATCATTCAAGAAAGAAAAAAGCCGAGACTGAGAGAGTGACAGAGATCTGCATAGAGTTATAGAGATCTACTGTGGAGTAGGGTCTGGACCGAAATCAGCTAAAATCCAGGGACATGTCTTGTTGATTGGAATGAGTGCTGGGCCTGGAGTCAGTAAGACCTGAGTTCAAATTAAACTTTAGATATTTCTTAGCTGAATGAAGCTGGACTAGTCACAACTTCAATATACTTGTTTTCTTAATTTAAAAATGGGGAGAATGTAACTGGCTGCATGGAGCTGTCCTAAAGCATCAAGTGAGACAGCATTTGCAAAATACTAAGCAGATTAATTTACCCATTAGCCACTGAACAAATTCTTGTTTTCTCCCATCTCTCACTTTGATATTTTCTTCCTTTTAGGTCTCTCCCTTTTCTTCTGTCTCTTGTGGTTCAAAAAGTCTACCAACTACTCTATAGGACTTTTCATCTCTGTCTTATCTACATTATACATTATCAATGGTCCCTTCCCCTTCTCCCTCTCTTACTCTTTCTCTCCCTCTCAGTCCATTTCCTATATCTCTCCTTTTCTAAAGTCAAATACTTGCGAAATCGGCCCATCTCAATCTTCTAAAGGCTTATGCATCCTTTCCATTGTTCAAAGGATTTTAAAGATGGATGGGACCTTAGTGGCCATCAAGACCCACACTCAAATATCTTGCAGAGGAAGCTGAGAGATCTTCAATGTTTTAAGGTCTTATACCTCTGTCTTTCATCCCTCTACAAAATGTTCTTTTTTCATTCTCCCTCTTCTCTTTATCTGTCTCTTCCCCCTTCCCACCTCTCTCTGACTTCTTTTTTGACTCTAGTCTCTATCTCCCTGCAACCCACTGGCTTGATCTCTGGTTGGACTTTTTCTATTGACTCTTTACCTACTAGTTGACTCCCTTTGTCTTCCTCCACCCTAGTACCAAATCCTAGGTTTCTTCTTTTTCCTTCAATCCCAGAAACTCAGATATGGTCTTGGACATGTCCTCAGAGGCACCAGAATAAAACCTTATAATTTTAGAGAGGAAGAAACTGGGAGTGAGACAATAGAAGTGAGCTACACAGAGTTAGAGAGAGAGTATTAGGGGGCAGTATTTGGACTCAGGTTATCCAGACCCCAGGGACACTGCTTGCGTAGTGTATGCAGTGCTTGTCCTGGGACTCAGTAAAAGCTGATTTCAAATCCAACCTCAGACATTTACTAGCTGTGTGACCCAGGGCAGATAATGTCAAGTATGTGTCTGTTTTCTAAAATATAAATTGATGATGATAACACCTACTACGAGGTACTGTTAGGGCTATCAAAATGAAATAATTTTTCTAAATTACTAAGCATTTTACAAAGAGTGCTAGTGTCTGACACTTAGAAACTATTTAACTAATGATTATTTCCTTCTTTCCCCTTTCCCAGTTATTTCTTCCCTTAGAAACTCTCTATTCTTCTCCCTTGAGGATAAAATCTTGTCAATAGTTCTAAAGGAGCACCTTCCCTCTCTCTTTCACATCATCAAGTAACATATTCCCCTTCTCCCTCTCTACTTCATTGTCTTCCTCTTTGTATATTCCCCCTTCTATTTCTTTCTTCTCCAAAGCTCTTCTACCTCTCTTTCTCCTTCCATCTTAATACCCCTTAGTCTTTCCTTGTCCTTTCCATCAGTCATTGAACCTTAAGGTTTCTTAAGGTTGCTGTCTCCAGCAGCAACCACAGTTCTTTCCAGTCAGCTGGATGACTAGAGGTCATCC
The DNA here is from genome assembly GCA_020854095.1 of Dasyurus viverrinus. Lineage (NCBI taxonomy): Eukaryota > Metazoa > Chordata > Mammalia > Dasyuromorphia > Dasyuridae > Dasyurus > Dasyurus viverrinus. Next base: position 63,097,814 of record CM037003.1, read on the forward strand.
TTAAGGTTCTAGATCTCTGCTTCTCACACAATGGTTTTTTCCCTCTAACTCCCCCACTACCAAGGAATCTTCTTTCTCTCTAAGTGTCTCTGATTCAGTGTTTCTCTTTTTTAAACTAGTCTACAATGTACCTCCTCATAACTTGTCCCCTTCCTTTGACTCTTTGCTCTGTCCATGGTACTCATTTTCTTGTTTTTCTCTCCTTCCCCACTTTCCCACTCAGTCTCAATCTCTCTGCCTCTACACCTATATCAAATAATTTTCCCTTTCTGTTAGAAAAATCAAAGAATCTTAGCTTTTGAAAGAAAAAAAACTGAGCCTCAGAGTTTAAGTGATAGGCTGAGGTCCCAACAGGCAGTAAGTTTACTACCAGAAGTTGAAGACACACATTTTCTATTCTACTTAGTGTTCTGGTCAGCAGGACACTTGGTTTCTCTCTCTCCCACCATCCCTGACTAGAGGGCTGTTCGGTGAATCTCTCTCCCACTTATTCTCTTTCCTGCCCATTCCCTCCCATGGGGCTTTTCCTTCTCTCCATCAGTAATAAACATTATCTAACCGGAAGGGCCCCTTAGTAACCAACTCCAACTCTTTCCCTATCCCCACTTTTTTAGGGGAGCAACTTTAACCCTTAGGTTAAAGATTACTGACTTGACCAGCTCTTAATTTTCAGAAGCAAGATACTAAGTCAGGGTGATTTGACTCTCAATGCACTACCTGTTCTAGCAATGATCTACCTCACAGACTATCATCTTCTTCTTAAGATGTGTCCCCACTAAGTCCTTCACTCCCTCCTCTGGGTCTCTACCCACTCTTCATGGTGCTCTCTTCCCTCCCTCCCTATCCAATTACGAAACATTCTCTTCCTTCTCATTTTACCTCTCCCTGTTCTTCCCTCCCCAAAGTGAACTACCTCAAGGGTTCTTCCTTCCATCTTCCCCTTCTCTTTTCCTATTGTTCATCCCCTTTTATTCTTCAAATAAAACCCAAAATAGGATTTTCCTTATAACTGCGTCTTTTTCCTGTGACCCCACTCACTAGGCTTTCCTCTCCTTTCTTATTCAACCACGGGATTTTATAGAGCAAAAAGAATTTTAATGCCTTTCATTCAAGACCGCCATTTAAGAGGAACAGAAAAGGAGATTTAAAGCAGGTGCTGAGTGTCTTCTGAGTTTGTGAGGCAGCCCCCACTTCAGCCTGTCCTGACCCCCAGGCCATGCCTCTATCCAGCACGGCCCCTCCCTCCGGGCCCAGCTCTCTCCTCATTGGTCTCTTATTTTCTCCCTTCCCCTCCTGGGCACTTCCATCTCAAGCCTGTGAGTGTCAGTCTTGGTTTTGGAATTCCCCTCCCTGTCCCTGATAGTACAGTCCACTGTGAGCCCTTTTTGCCTCCCAAGCATCATCAAACCCTACGGCTTTATCCCTCCTTCTCTTCTCTCGTCTCATGGGACAGTCAACACAAGGCCCAGGTCTGTCCCCGACACTCCCCCCCTTAGCAAGTACTTTCTTCCTTTGCTCTGTAGCCTAGGCCTGTCAATACACTCCCCACCTTAGAAAGTACTTTCTTCTTTTGTTTTTTAGCCAAGGGCTGTCAACCAAAAAACCCACTGCTTTCTTCTTTGTATTTACCCCAGGTATTCATAATGTCCTCTTTGTTTTCTCCCCTTGCTCCTTCCCAGTTTTCCTTTCCTTTTGTGATTCTCCCTCCATTATTAGTAGTGCCCTTACTTTTCCTCACTTTTTTCTCCCCTCTCTAATGGCATCAAATGAAATCCAAAATAGAATTTTCCTTATAACTGTCTTTTTCCTGTCACCCCAAGCCCTATGCTTTCCTCTCTTATCTTATTCAACCAGGGGATTTTAGAGGGAGAAAGGAAGTTAAATGCTTTTGATTCAAGCCCACGACTTAAGAGCAGAAAATGGGGTTTAAAGCAGGTGCCAAGTGCCTACATCTTTTTTGTGAGGCAGCCTCCACTTCAGGTTGTTCTGATCCCCATCCCATGGCTCTGTCCAGCACGGCCCCTCCCTCCGGCCCTAGCTGTCTCCTCATTGGTCTCTTATTTTCTCCCTTGCCATCCCCCACTTGAACACTTCCATCTATAGCCTGTGGGTGTCACTCTTGGATTTCAAATTCCCATTCCTGTTCCTAAAAGTCTGATCCACTGAGCCCTTGTTGCTTCCTGAGCATCCTCAAAAACTGCTGCTTTATCCTTCCTGCTCTTCTCTTCTCTCATTGGACAGTCTGCCCAAGGCCCAAGCCTGTCAATAGCACCCACCCCCCAACCCCTACCTCTGACCCCCCACCCCGCCCTTAGCAAGTGCTTTCTTCCTTTACTATTTAGGTATGTCCTCCCTGTATTTCCCTCAAATATTCATACTGTTCTCTTCCTTCTTTTTCTCCCCTTCCCCCATCCCAATTTTCCTTTCCTTTTGTCATTCTGCCCCCATCCCTAATGGTACTTTCCTATTCTCTCTCCCCTCTATAATGGCATCTCCCTTCTCGCTCATAAGCATCCTCCATGGTCTCTTTTGTCTCTCCTCTCTCCTTTTTCCAGTGATCATTTCCCTCTTTGTCTTACTAATGCTTCTCTTTATCTATCCCCATGTCTCATTTCTAACCTCGATTTTCTCTCACCCTTATTTAGCCTCCTTAAAGTAGTATCCTCCTTCTCCAGCTTCCCTCCCCACCATTTCCTATACTCTCCTTTGTTTTTCCCTATCCCCTTTTAATGGTTCATTCCCTCTCTTTCCTGCAGTCAATGGTTCATTCCGTTAGACTGTCTCATTCCTGCTCATCATTATTCATCCTTTTCATTTTCTCTCTCCTTTTTGCTCTAGTCAGTGCTACATTCCTTTTCCCCCAACCCCCATGTTTTCTTCCTTTTATCTCATCCAAAGAGTCCCTGTCCTTTCCCAGAGGTCCTTTTCCTTTTCTGTCTTTAATACCCAATGTTTATTTTTCATTGTCCCCCTCGGTCTATTTATAACAGTCCCTTCTCAGTCTCGCACATTCCCCCTTCTTCAGTGGTATCTTCCTGCTCCCTTCCCTTATTCCCTGTGTTCCTTTTTGTCCTCTCTTTCTTTCCCAATGATTTCTTTACTCTTCGTAGCAATCCTTTTTTTTAATATTTCTGTGTGTATATAATATATGATGTGTGTATGATATATAAAATCTCATTGAACAAAAAAAATTATGACTGAAGCATATTAACCGACTTACCTGGGTTAACATCTTTTCCATTACTGAGAAGGTATTCAGCCTCATGTACTTCTTGTGAAAAAAGCAGTGCTCTTTCCATTATGAAACTGAGCTACCTTCACTACCCAAGATCTGAAATTATCTTTTCTCTGACTCTCTTTCCCTCTTCCTCCCACTCTCTTTTTTGCCCATTCTCCCACTCCTATCTCTTTTAGTCTCTCTATCTCTTTTTTTTCTTCTCCTTCTCTTTTTCCTCTTTTTCTGTCTCTGTGTGTCTCTCAAACATTTACTATAACTATCACTCATCTTACGCTACCTTAGGCTTCACTTATCCTCTAAGTCAATTACCAAGCTTATTTTGGCTGATTTTCTCTATCTCTATTGTCATTTCTCATGCTCTTTTGATCCCTTCACCTCTGTCTCTGTCCCTGCTGACCACTCTAAGTAGCTTGCAATCCTTCCCTTCCGTTCTTTCCTTTCCATCTGTTCACTATAACGCATTCTTTCTGTCACTATTCCCTCCTCAAAAACCTATCTACTGCCTGTTGCTCCCTCTAAATGTGTAGTGGTCTTCATTTTTTCTCCACAGCCCAACTATTATCTTCTAATTACATCTCTCAGGTTCCCACGGAGGCTACTGGTTTTCACTTCATCATTTAAGGAAGGAAGCTTTAAAAAAAAGAATTTAAGTGACTGTTACATGACAGAGACTCGCAAACACAAATTATAATCATTTTCTGCTTTGATCTTCAGAATAATCCTCTCTTCAGTTTTAGAGTTTTATTCAGTGGTGTATATTTTCTCTGTTTTTTCTGTTGTCTCTCTTATACCAAGGGTCATTTCCCCCTCTATCATTCATAGGACCTTAGACTTCCAACAGCTTTACATGAAACAAATTGCTCAGACTCATTTGTCAGAAGAGCAACCTGTGACAGAGACAGACTAACTTGCCCCGGAAAATAAACCTTCTCCATTAGTGAGAAAGGTTTCGATTTCACTTGTCATGTGACATTCGGCTTTCTCCACTCTTCATCAGCGACTGTGAAAGTCTTATTCACATGACCATGTCTCTACCTGGGCCTTTACTCTCATGCCATGGTCAATTAGCAAGAGTAGTTTATTCCTCTTTCCTTACTCTATATCTGTGTCTGCTCTTCTGTCCCTACATCTGTGTGTATTGCTAATCCAACTTGCTCTGAAATCGCTTGATAATGTTTCTCTTGCAATCTATGCTTTATCTCTGTCCATATTGAAATGCTTTCTTAGACCTATCTTCCTTCTTCCAAAATCTATTATCAGATGGTCTTTTGCACCAAAGGAGAATTGGTCACTATCTTTTTTCGATGGTTATGGATGTTATCGATTTAAACCTCAATAGATCCCTAGAAGCCCTTGATTTCAACCCTTCATTTGAAGGGGGAAGGAAGAAAAAAAAACATTTATTAAGTACTTAAACTATTCCAGGAAGTATGTGTTACAAATGAATGTCATTTGATAATCCGAATGACAATGCTTTTATGATTCCCCTTTTAGATTTGAGGAAATTGGGACAGCCAGAGTTCAAATGACTTGGACACTGTGACAGATCTAATAGGTAGTTGTCCAGTCATGTTTGAATCTTTGTTAGCCCCCGGATTTTAGCATGCTACAACCTTCTATCATCCATAATCTCTTGAAAATATGAGCAAGTTCATGTTTGTGGCTTCCATGACATTATCTATCTCATCCTCTACCATCCCATTTTCCATTTACCTTCATTATTTTCCAGCATCAGGCTTTTTCTGATGTTTCCTCTCTTCTCATTATGTAGCCAAAGCATTTAAGTCTCAGCTTTTGTATTTCACATTCTGATAAATAGTCTAAATTAATTTAAGTACTGACTTATTTGATCCCCTTGCCATCCAAGGCCCTCTCAGACATTTTTTTCCGGCAACATAATTCTATAGTGTCGATTCTGTAGCACTCAGCTTTCCTAATACTCCAACTCTCACAGCCATACACTGCTAAAGGAAAACCCTTTGATTGTAGGAACCTTTGTCAGCAAGGTCATGTCTCTGTTTTTAGGAGATTTGCCATAGCTTTCTTTCCAAGGGACAAGCATCTTTTAATGTCAAGGCTGTAGTTGCCATCTTGGGTAATCTTTGAGTCTAAGAATCTAAGATGAAACTGCTTCCATTTCTTTTCCCTTTGTTTGCCACGAAGTGATAGAAACAGTTGCCAAAATCTTAGGGGGTTTTTATGTTAAGCTTCAAACCAGTTTTATACAGATTCCACTTGAGCCCTCATTAAGAAGGCTTTTGGTTCTTCCCATTCTGCCAGGAGGGGCCCTGTCTGCACACCTGACATTGTTGATATTTTTCCTGGCAAACTTAATTCTGGCTTTTCCAGCCGAGTATTTTACAGGATGTACTCTACGTGCAAGTTAAATATAAGATATCAATATACGGCCTTATTGTATTCCTTTTTCAATCCTAAATAAACCAATTGTTCCACATTAGTTTCTTGACCTACATATGGGCTCCTCAGAAGGTAACTCCTATCTCTTTGAGGACTTACCATATTTTATTGTGATCCATACAGATGCTTTAGTGTAGTCAATGAAACAGAAGTAGATGTTTTTTGTTTTGTTTTGTTTTCTGGAACTGCCTTGCTTTCTCCATAATCCAGTGAATATTGACAATGTGGTGCTGAAACCTAGTTTTCAAAATGTTAAAACATAACCTTGCCTTCATGTGAAATGGGTGTAACTGTTTAGTAATTTGAAGATTTCTTGCTTTATATTTATTAAAATTGAGAAAATTAGAAGCGATGTGTTTCTAATTCTAGTCTCAAGACTCTAACCCTAGTTGTCTCTCACTTCTACCTGTGCTTTCTCACTATATCACTTACTCTTTCCTAACCCTACAAAATAGTCTCATATCATTCTTTTTACTATTGTTCAGGGTGCTCCCTTATCCAAAACCTACAAAGAATCCCTATCTTTCTTGTTAAATTTTCCTTTCTTAAAATGTGATTTTCAGGTATATCTTTGTTTCTCAGTATGTCATCCTCTCATAATCCTCCTCATCTCTTGTTCCTCTCTCCATCTACCCCCCCCCCCAATATTGTACAGTGCCAAGAAAAACGTTTGAACTACTGGTATGGCCCAGGATGCAGTGTATGGCGTCTTCCACGTCTGAATAAGCTTTAAGTACTCCACAGTGCCTATTTCGCCTGCCTTCATGGCTAATGAAACAAATAGTTCTCCTAGGCCCACTCCACCAACGGAGTACTTGAGGTAGACATCCCCCTAACTCACCCACTGGGGTTTGAAACCTGTTGGTTGTCCTCAATGAGGTTTGGCCCATCTGATGTGTGACAGTTTACCAATGTGTGGTCACTACATATGCTACAGCTTCTTGGAGCCACAGTTGACACCTCACCCTTTTCATCTATTTCCCCCATCTCGTTTGCCAAAAAATATTTGGAAAAACTTACTGCTATCACCTGATGGATAAGCAGAAGGAATAGACAGAACCATAGGAATCTGTTAATGCTTCTTTCTGCTTACTTTTTCTTAATTTTATTCGTTTAGGAAAAGAACTCCAGGGACTCCCAATCACTTGGAGGCTCAAATACAAATGCCTTTAGTTGCAGTGTATAGCCCTTACCAACCTGCCCTGCCCCATACCTTTCCATTCTCCTTTATCTTGGATCACATTATAATTTCATATCCAGAGACACTGAGCTTCTTTCCGTTCCTCAAGCAAGACAATCCAGCTCTTGACTTCTGCCATCGTACAGGCTCACCTCCAAGCCAGAAATGGTCTTCCACCTCATCTCAGTCTCCTGGTTTCCTAGACTTCCTTCAATTATTAGCTAAAATCCTACCTCTGATGTCCTCTCCTATGTACACATCTATCTGATGGGATCTTCCTTTTCTCTTTCAGACAGCGATAGCATCACAGAATGGGAGAGAACTGAGAGGCCCTGAAATCTCACTCCATCATTTGATAGAGAACACAAGGCCAAGAGAGGTTAACTTACTTGCTCAGGGTAAGCCAGGCTGTCTATGTATGCACCAACCTTTAAACTCATAATTTTTCACTCAAGTCCCATCTTCTCCTTGCTATAACATAAAACTGCTTCCCCCAATAGAAACAGATTTATTCTCTCCCAGAAATCTCAGAAAGTTTCACTTGGAAAACTCTCACTCTTGAGCCCTTTTGCCTTTAGTGATCAGACCACAAGGATTTACCAAGACACCAAGTACCAAAAGTTCTGAGAGCACAGGACAAACCCAAGCAAAATACTGCTCACTCTCTCAAGTGCCAACACGTAAGACCCTTTTATCCTGGTTCTAAGCTCCCTTTCCAGAGGCCATGACAGCAGTTGAAAAAGGACAATATCGTGGCCACAGGTGATCCATAGTTAGGTTGGCTTCTCATTTGGTGTAATCTCCCCAAACTGGTGCTTTACTCCACAAGAACTATACTACTTAATATTTTACAGATAGCAGGATTCTCCATATAATACACGAAAAGGCAGAGTTGATCTTTGCGCTACCTCAGAAACCAGTGATGGTCAGAGACTCTCACAATGAGGATATCTATCCACAGGCCCCATTCAAGTCCTCTCAGGACTTGATCAGCCATGATGTTCCCACATCTTCTATGTCTGACCAAGTTTTAAGCACTCCACAGTTTCTGCTTTACCCGCCTTCATGGCTGTTGGACCAGGTCATTCTCATTGGCCCATTCCAGTAGGGAAAGCCTCCACATGCTCGAGGTAGACATCTCCCCCAACTCCCAGACAATATGAAGCCTATTAGTTACCCTCAGCCTAGTTTAGCCCATCTGATGAGATGGTTTACCAGGATGTGGTCACTACACATGCTAAAACTTCTTGGAGCCAGAGCTGAGAGTTGGGTGCCTGACCATCTAAAGACTAAAGGTGGATGGACAGCCCTGAAAACGGTTCAGCAAATCCTCACACTGGAGATTCTAGCCACCACGAACACCAATCCTTTCAGGAAAGCCTTAACCAACAAATAACTAAATATTCTTTTCGTGTTTCACTCGGGTCTCAGTTTGCCAACAAAGGTTGGGAAAAACTTGCTCTTATGAGAGCAGGAGGAAGACACAAAGCACCATGTTTGGTTTTTTAATGTAACTAATAAAAAAATCACTTTATGTGCCACACTAAGGGTACAAGCCCACAGCCACAAGTCTATCCCCACTACTGTCTATCCTCCACTCAGCTGTCTGACCGTGACCTTCCCAAAACTTTTGTGACCATTGCGTTCCCCAATGTGATGAATTCCAGGGGTTCTCAATCACCTCGGGGACCAAATATAAAGGCCCCTGGCTGCTTCTTAAATCCCTTCTTATTACTTTTCCAGTCTTCTTGTACCTTGTATTAATCATAATTTCAAATCTAGTCACGCTGATCTCCTTTCTGTTCCTCAAGCAAGATACTCCAGCTTTTGACTCTAAGCGCTGTGACAGGCTCACCCGCACACCTGAAATATTCTCCTTCGTCATCTCAGCCTCTTGGCTTCTCCGATCTCCTTCGAGTATCAGCGAAATCTTCTTTTGTTGTCACACATCAATACAATGGGGTCTTAATTCCTCTTCTCTCTCAACATCATTTGATAGAGGTTAACTTACTTGTTCAGGGTAACCCAGGCTGTCAGTATGTGAGCCAACCTTTAAAATCATATAATTTGCATTTCAAGTCAAGTCTCTTCCCTGCTATAATATCTATCTGCCTCCCCAGATATGAACAGATTTCCCTTTTCCCTGAATTCCTTCTGTTGATTATCTCCAATTTACTTTCTATCTCTATATCTTCTTTGTTCATAGTTGTTTTCTCACGTTTCCTTTTGTGGACTGTTGGAGCATCGAGCAGCGACTGCCTTTTCTTTTTCTGTACATCTCCAGCGCTCAGTACTCTTCCTTGTACATAGTAGGTACTTAATAAAGCTCTTTGACAGGCTATTTGGAATAGGAATATATTTCCTGTTTAATGATAAAGTTCAGAAATAAAGTTAAAGAATCAACTATTTTTACAATCATGAAATCCCTTTGCAAAATAAATAAATTAATGGTCTCTTATCCAAGGACAACCATTAGTTGTTACAATATTTTAATTGATCCCACCTTGCTCCAACTCCCTAAAAAAACAATAACACCTACAGGTCTTGTCCTACATTTGTAAGGGATCCTTTCTCTTTACAGCCCTCCATATCCTGTGGTCTTCTTGTTCTATTGCTTATTGTCCTCCATAACGGGGTTTCCCCGCATTTCTCTGTTATCCAAGCCTTCTCTTTTTCTTTTTCACTGTTTTGCTCTGTTTCTCTATCTGTGCCTCTCTCATTTTATCACTATATTTCTCCTTTTCTCCCTATCTCTTTCTCTTTCTATTTCTGTCTTTCTCTTTCTATCCAGGCCCCTTTTTAAAAAAAATTCTTCCTTTCTCTCATTCCTTTTTAATAGCATTTCCCCCTTGCTCTCCTTATCATTCAAAAATGAGTCGCTTTTTCTCTTCTCTTTTTTTCCTAAGACTATCATAGATTTAGAGTTAGAGGGAATCTTAGGGAACACTGAGTCCAAATCCCATTAATTTTAATAGGAGAAATAGAGGCTTAAACACTCTAAATGAATTGTCTGCTTTCAAACAATTAGAAAAAATTCTAAACAGAATTTAAACTTGGGTGTGACAAGACTACAAAAAACAGACCACTAAGGGATATGAGTCCCTGACATATTTATCCCATATTTTTCCAACCCATCTTCCCAGCTGTCACCTTTCTTGATCTTATCCTCCTTGATGTCCTATTCTTTTTAACTCATGTTCTTCTCCTATCCCAATTCCAAGAGGGCTTTCTTTGCTGTCTCTGGAACCCTTAAGAAGAGTTTCTTTTTTTCAATAGTATTTTATTTTTTCCAAATATATGCTAAGATGATGTTCAACATTCACCTTTGGAGAACCTTGTGTTCCAGATTTTCTCCCCCCTTCTTTTTCTTTTAATACTTCTCTTCTTCCTTTTTCTTCTTCTTTCTTCCCCTCCTCCTCCACCAGCTCCTCCTCCTTCATCTTCTTCTTCTGTTTTCCCCTCCATCCACCTCCTTCCTCCACCATTCTTTTCTTCTTCTCTCCCTCCTTTTTGTTCTTTCTTCCCCTCCATCCACCTCCTTCCTCCACCATTCTTTTCTTCTTCCTTTTTTTCTTCCTTTTTGTTCTTCTGTCTTCCCCTCCATCCACCTCCTTCCTCCACCATTCTTTTCTTCTTCCTTTTTGTTTTTCTTTCTTCCCCTCCATCCACCTCCTTCCTCCACCGTTCTTTTCTTCTTCCTTTTTGTTTTTCTTTCTTCCCCTCCATCCACCTCCTTCCTCCACCGTTCTTTCCTTCTTCTCTTCCTCCTTTTTGTTCTTCTTTCTTCCCCTCCATCCACCTCCTTCCTCCACCGTTCTTTCCTTCTCTTCCTTTTTGTTCTTTTTTCTTCCCCTCCATCCACCTCCTTCCTCCACCGTTCTTTTCTTCTTCTCTTCCTCCTTTTTGTTCTTTCTTCCCCATCCATCCACCTCCTTCCTCCACCGTTCTTTTCTTCTTCTCTTCCTCCTTTTTGTTCTTCTTTCTTCCCCTCCATCCACCTCCTTCCTCCACCGTTCTTTTCTTCTTCTCTTCCTCCTTTTTGTTCTTTCTTCCCCTCCATCCACCTCCTTCCTCCACCATTCTTTTCTTCTTCTCTTGCTCCTTTTTGTTCTTCTCCTTCTTCCCCTCCCACCTCCTCCACCTCCTCCTCCTTCATCCTCTTCTTTTCTTTTCTTTTTTTCTTTTTTTTTGGCTGAGGCAAGTGGGATTAAGTGACTTGCTCAGGGTCACACAGCTAGGAAGTGTTAAGTGTCTGAGACCAGATTTGAACTCAGGTGCTCCTGAATTCAATGCTGGTGCTCTATCCACTGCACAACCTAGCTCCCCTTCCTTTTTCTTCTCTTTCTTCCCCACCCTCCTCCTCCACCACCGCCTCCTTCATCCTCTTCTCTTCTTTGTCTTTCTTCTTTTTTCCCCTCCCTCCTCCTCCACCGCCACCTCCTTCATCCTCTTCTTTGTCTTTCTTCTTTTTTCCCCTCCCTCCTCCTCCACCGCCGCCTCCTTCATCCTCTTCTCTTCTTCGTCTTTCTTCTTTTTTCCCCTCCCTCCTCCTCCACCGCCGCCACCTTCATCCTCTTCTCTTCTTTGTCTTTCTTCTTTTTTCCCCTCCCTCCTCCTCCACCGCCGCCGCCTTCATCCTCTTCTTTTCCACTTCTTCTTTCTTGTCTTTCTTCTTTTTTTGCTCTTCCTTCTTCTCCCACCCTCCTCCTCCTCCACCTCCTCCTTGTCTCCTCTTCTTTTCTTCTTCTTGTTCTCATTCTTCTCTTCCTCCTTCTCCCTTCCCTCTCTATCTCCTCACAAGCTTTTTCTCCTTACTCTAATCCACCCACACTCAAAAACAACTAGTCTTACCTTTTTTCCCTTTTCACTTCCTGACAGGGACACCTGGCTATGTGGTCCTACATATTCCTCCTCTACCGCACACACTTCTGTTTCCTCTTGACCCTCTCCCTGTCTCTTTCTTTCCTCAATCTCCAATTCACTCTAATTATCTCTTGACTGCAAGCTTCATGACAAACGGACATCCTTATCTCTCTGACAGCCGGACCAGATAATTGAAGTGTCTTCAGATCACATCTCATCCAAGCCAAGAAATATAAGGAGAAAACTGAGGCTGCCTATGGTTAAGTGACTTCTCCAGAAAAATACAGCTCATACACAACCGAGGAGGGCCTTTAACTCCAGAAAGCAGTACCGAGTGCTCTACTCATCATACCATCAACACAACTTGCTCTCCAACTTGCCAACTAACTCTGCCTTTTTGACCTCTGTCTTACCTGGATTCTCTTTTCCCCTTTCCTCCTTTCCTTCTACAATGTCTACTTCATCACTTTCTGGCTCATTATCAGGTGGCTCTCTCTATTTCTCTCCATGACTCTGTTTCTCTTTCTGGACCTATCTCTAGATTTCTTTAAAAATCTCACTGCCCCTGTTATAGACAAACAACGGACTTCAACCCTCTACGCGAATTCAATCTGACTTCCAAGAAGAGCTAACTGAGGGACCTGGCTACCTGCTCGGCATATTACTTCTCTTTCTCCCCTCCTCATCCTCAGTGCTTGGATCCCTCTATCTCTATCTCTATTTGAGCTTAATCCCAAATGGACAGCTTTTTTTCTCTCTGGAGCACAGATCCAGTGAATCCCGTCCCCTAAATTTGGCAGGGAGAAATCTGAGGCTGAGAGTGATTGAGGGACTGCTCCACACTTACATGGCTTGACAGTGACTATGGTAGGACAGAAGTTCAACTGCTCCAATTCTAGGAGAATGCTCGAACCACTGGAACACCGAATTGGTTTCTTCTACACTTGCCAGCTGCCTCTTGTCTTTGTGTTTTTCCCTCCGCTGTGGCCTCTTGACTCTGTTCCTCATTTCCTCCATGACCTCGACCCCGGCTGCCCAGCTCACTATCGCGTGGCCCTGTGTGTCCCTGTCCCTGTCTCTCCTGCCATATGTGGCTGTGCTTGTCCCGATCTACCTCAAGGCTGCACTGACTTTTTCTCCCCATCTTGCTCTGTCTCTCTGTATCCGTCTCTTTGTGTCTGTTTCTCTTTCTGTCTCTCAATCCCTCCCTTCTCTTGTCTTCTCTGAGCATTTTCCCTTCTAATCCCTATTCAATGATAAATGGACGTTGATTCCCTGTCCTCGTAGGCTTGGAACTGGAAGGAACCCTCGGGGCCACCTTTTCCAACTCCATCATAACCCACGAGAGGTTTAGACCCTCTAAATGAATCACCTGACATGAAACATTTATAAAAAAGGTGCAGTAGGATTTGAACTCAGGTCCCTCTCACTTCCAAGAAGTTCCTTCATCTGCATATTCTACCACTGCCCCACTTCCAATTCCCAGGGGTGCTTTCTGCTTTCTCCTTCTCATCCTCAATGTCATATTCCCTGGAATTCTGTCTCTGTCTCTCTCTCATTATCTCTCTCTGTGTGTCTCTCACTCTAATTCTGTCTCTCTCTCTCTGTCTCTCTCTCTCTCTGTATCTCTCTGTTTCTGTCTCTCTGAATCTTTCTCTGTCTGTCTCTCTCTATCTCTGCCTTTCTTTCTCTCTACATCTGTCTCTATTGCAGTGTGTGTCACTCTCTGCCTCTGTCTCTCACTCTGTCTTTATCTCTCTACCTCTGTGTATTTATCTCTCTCTGTGTCTGTGTCTATCTCTTTCTCTGTCTCTGCTTCTCTCTGCACCTCTCTGTCTCTATCTTTCTGTCTTTCTCTATCTATCTGTGTGTGTCTCTATCCCTCTGTCTCTGTACGTCTCCCTGTCTGTCACTGCCTCTCTTTCTCTCTGCAACTCTCTGTTTCTGGTTCTCTCTCTGTGTGTGTCTCTGTCTCTATCTCTCTGCATCTTTCTCTGTCTCTCCCTCTAATTTTCTCTTTATCTCTCTATCTCTGTGTATTTATCTCTACCTGTCTCTCTATCTCTGTCTATCACTGTCTATGTCTCTCTATCTTTGACTCCCTCTCTGTCTCTCTCTGCATCTCTCTATCTCTGCCTCTGCCTCCCTCTCTGCCTCTCTGTCTCTGCCTCCCTCTCTGTCTCTCTCTATCTCCCTCTGTCTCTCTCTATCTCTGTCTCCCTCTGTCTCTCTCTATCTCTGTCTCTGCCTCCCTCTCTGCATACCTCTATCTCTGTCTCCCTCTCTCTCTGCCTCTGCTTCCCTCTCTGCCTCTCTCTGCATCTCTCTAACTCTGCCTCTGCCTCCCTCTCTGTCTCTGTCTCTGTCTCTCTCTCTCTCTACATCTAGCTATCTCTGTCTCTGCCTCCCTCTCTGTCTCTCTATCTGTGTCTGCCTCCCTCTCTGTCTCTCTCTATCGTCTGTTTCCCTCTCTGTCTCTCTCTGCATCTCTCTAACTGTCTCTGCTCTCTCTGCATCTATCTCTGCCTCTGCCTCCCTCTCTGCATCTATCTCTGTCTCTACCTCCCTCTCTGTCTCTAACTCTGCCTCTGCCTCCCTCTCTCTCTCTGTCTCTCTCTCTCTGTCTCTCTCTGCCTCCTCTGTCTCTATCTCTGCCTCTACCTCCCTCTCTCAGCATCTCTCTAACTCTGCCTCTACCTCCCTCTCTATCTCTCTCTCTCTCTGCCTCTCTCTATCTCTGTCTCTGCCTCCCTCTCTATCTCTGCCTCTGCCTCCCTCTATCTCTGCCTCCCTCTGTCTCTCTCTACATCTCTCTATCTGTCTCTGCCCCCCTCTCTGTCCCTCTCTATCTCTGTCTCTCTCTCTCTCTGCCTCTGCTTCCCTCTCTGCCTCTCTCTGCATCTCTCTAACTCTGTCTCTGCCTCCCTCTCTGTCTCTCTCTCTGTCTCTGCCTCTCTCTATCTCTATCTCTGCCTCCCTCTCTGTCTCTCTCTATCTCTGTCTCTGCCTCCCTCTCTGTCTCAGCCTCCCTCTATCTCTTTCTCTGCTTCCCTCTCTATCTCTCTCTCTCTCTGTCTCTGCCTCCCTCTCTGTCTCAGCCTCCCTCTATCTCTTTCTCTGCTTCCCTCTCTGTCTCTCTCTCTCTCTGTCTCTGCCTCCCTCTCTGTCTCAGCCTCCCTCTATCTCTTTCTCTGCTTCCCTCTCTGTCTCTCTCTCTCTCTGTCTCTGCCTCCCTCTCTGTCTCTATCTCTGCCTCTACCTCCCTCTCTCTGCATCTCTCTAACTCTGCCTCTGCCTCCCTCTCTGTCTCTCTCTCTCTCTCTCTGTCTCTGCTTCCCTCTCTGTCTCTCTCTATCTCTATCTCTGCCTCCCTCTCTGTCTCTATCTCTGTCTCTGCCTCCCTCTATCTCTGTCTCTGCCTCCCTCTATCTCTGTCTCTCTATCTCTTTCTCTGCCTCCTTCTCTGTCTCTATCTCTGCCTCTGCTTCCCTCTCTGCCTCTCTCTGCATCTCTCTAACTCTATCTTTGCCTCCCTTTCTGTATTGCTCTCTATCTCTCTATCTCTGCCACTGCCTCTCTCTGTCTCTCTCTCTCTCTAACTCTGCCTCTGCCTCCCTCTCTCTGCATCTCTCTATCTCTGCCTCCCTCTCTGTCTCTCTCTATCTCTGTCTCTGCCTCCCTCTCTGTCTCCCTCTCTCTCTGCCTCTGCTTCCCTCTCTGCCTCTCTCTGCATCTCTCTAACTCTATCTCTGCCTCCCTCTCTGTATTGCTCTCTATCTCTCTATCTCTGCCACTGCCTCCCTCTCTGCCTCTCTCTCTGTCTCTCTCTATCTCTGTCTCTCTCTAACTCTGCCTCTGCCTCCCTCTCTTTGCATCTCTCTATCTCTGCCTCCCTCTCTGTCTCTCTCTATCTTTGTCTCTGCCTCTCTCTGCATCTCTCTATCTCTGCCTCCCTCTCTATCTCTCTATCTCTGTCTCCCTCTCTGTTTCTCTCTTTCTGTCTCTGCCTCCCTGTCTCTCTCTGCATCTCTCTATCTCTGCTTCCCTCTCTGTCTCTCTCTGCATCTCTCTATCTCTGTCTCTGCCTCCCTCTCTGTCTCTCTCTATCTGTCTCTGCCTCCCTGTCTGTCTCTCTCTGCATCTCTCTGTCTCTTTAACTGCCTCCCTCTCTCTCTCTCTCTCTGAATCTGTCTCTCTCTGTCTCTGTCTCCCTCTCTATCTCTCTCTACATCTTTCTGTCTCTCTATCTCTGTATCTGCCTCCCTCTCTGTCTATATCTCTCTTTCTCTGCATCTCTCTCTCTATCTCTGTATCTGCCTCCCTTCTGCATCTGTCTCCCTCTCTGTCTCTCTCTGCATCTATTTCTATCTCTAACTCCCTCTCTGTATCTCTCTCTCTGTATCTGCCTCCTTTCTGCATCTGTTTCTATCTCTATCTCTGTCTCCTTCTTTGTCTCTATCTCTGTCTCTCTGCATCTTTCTGTCTCTATCTCTCTCTCACTGCATCTCTGTCTCTCTATCTCTGCCTCCCTCTCTGTATCTCTCTGACTCTCTATCTCTGTATCTGCCTCCCTTCTGCATCTGTCTCTATCTCTCTTTGCATCTCTCTGTCTCTCTAGTTCTGTCTCTGCCTCCCTCTCTGTGTCTCTCTGTTTTTCTATCTCTGTATTTGCCTCCCTTGTGCATCTGTCTCTATCTCTATCTCCCTCTCTCTATCTCTCTATCTCTCTCGGCATCTTTCTGTCTCGCTATCTCTGTATCTGCCTTGCCTGTGCTCCCTTATGTCTATTCCTCATCTTCCTCCATAACGGTCGCTTCCCTGTGTGTGTCTTTCCCTCTGTCTCTCTGTTTCTGGTTTTTCTCTCTCACTGGTACTGTCTAACTTATCGCTTATATATCAGTCTGGTTCTCTCATTCTATTTCTCCTCCTATCTCTGTCACTATTTGCTTCTGTCTCAATCCCTCTCTACCTCTTCCTCAAAAGCTTTTTTTTCCTTCTTCTAATTCCCAGGCAATACCAACTGGCCTTTTCTTTTGCTCCTTATTATCACCAGGAATATAGATTTAGAGCCAGAAGGAACTCTAGGTGCCATTGAGTCTTTCTCGATTATATTAGGATAGAGGATAGAGGCTGATACGCTAATTGAATTACTCAAGAACATACACTAATTAAGAACGTTCATTAGAATTTGAACTCAGCTCTTTCATATTCCCAAGAACAGTCTCTGGTCCCCCCCTTCTCTTTCTGTCTGTCTGTCTCTCTCTCTCTTTTTCTCTCTCCCTCTCCCTCTGTCTCTCTCAGGTAGGACATCTAGTTGTTTTACTCTATATAATATTCTCCTCAATCCCCACGTGTCTATTTCCTGTGGACACGGGCCTGTCTGGCTCTCGACCTCAATGCCGGATTCTTCCTAGCTTTTTGTCTCTCTATTCCAAGACTAACAATACCAACTGGACACATTTTTACTCTCCAGCAACCAGAAAATCATGGAGCTGGAGGCTCAATACATACCATCAAATCCAGCTCCGTAAGCTGACTGAGATAAAAACTGAGGCTGGCAGTGGTTAGCTGACTTTTCCAGAGTAAAATATCTTTTCAACCCTGATGGGGAACTAAAACTCAGTCAACTCTAATTCTCTACACATCAGGAAATCTAGATGGTGGGCCCACATTTCCCAAGAATCTGATCCCTTCACTAACTTTCCTCTCCTTACTTAATGGCTCACTATCCTCCAAAATGAGCTGTTCTATCTCTCTGCCTTTCTCTGTTTTTATCTTGATATCTCTCTACATTATCTCTATATTTTTCTGTTACAAAGATTCTCCTTCATTCTCTCTCTCTCCATTTCTCTCTGTCTCTCCTCCTGCCTCTGTCTCTCTTTCCCTCTCCCTATCTTTCTCTTGCCCCTCTCTCTTTTTCTCTCTCATTCTCCCTCTTCTTCTTTTCTTCTTCCCTCACTCTCTGTCCTCAAAAGTTTTTTCTTGCGCTCCTTCTCACCCAATAACAAATACTTTTTTTTCTTTCCATCAATAATATGATCACAAATTTAGACCTGGGAGAAAACCTGGAGGCCACTGAGTCCCACCCAATTATATTATCTCAGAAGAAACGCACAGGTTTACACACTCTGAGTGAATTGTCCTGGGTGAAATACGAATTTGAACTCTGGAGTAGCATCTGAACTCAGCTCATCCTGACTTCTAAAAACAGTTTACCCATATCTCACTGTCCACAGAAAATGTTCCTCTTCTCTCAATGTGCTGCTCAGAACTTTTTGCCCTACAGTCAGTCACTCCAACCTAAAAATCAGTACTTTGCATTAGCTCTTGGTCACTGAGATTATCTGACATTTTGAGCTGGAATGAACCATAAGGGCTACTGAGTCCAACTCCATCATTTTGAAGAAGAAAGCAGCTTAGACAATTGGTGACTTCCCAGCATGACACAGCTACTAAGCATGTTGTGAAGCAGAATTTGAACTTGGGGCCTCAGGACCACCCACAACAGTGATGTGTCCTCTAGGAGCCTGTGTCACTTCACCCATTGCCCCAGGCCTCATTGCTTCTCTCTGATCTTCCTCACTGCAGGCTTCCCTCCAACTGTCTCTCACACACAAATTAATGGGCATGGGGGGGCTTTCTTTTTTCTCATTCTCTCATCTGCTGGGTCACAGAGCTACAACATTACATCACATCCAGCCCCATAATTTTACAGAAGAGGAAACTGAGACTGAATGAAGTCGATTGACTTGCCCCAGGTAACACGGCTTGCCACGGTGTGAGTCAGAATGAGAACACAAACAGTCTGGACCCCAAGGGCAGGGGACCATCCACCGTGAGACTGAGCAGGTAGAGCATTACAGGCATGGTAGAAAGCCTGTGAAAATATGAATAGTCAGGGGACAGCATCACATTAAAGGTATAGCAAGGAGGATAATGTCGCTGCACCCAGAGGAGGTGGAGGAGAATAAAGTAGAACGAGACTGCAAATGCAGGAAGGGCAACTGGGGAAGAGATCTAGTCTGCTAAGAAAATATTATTTATTAGATTCTGGAGGCAGTGGGGAGCCACTGAAGTTTACTGAGCAAAGAGAACATGATTGGACCTGCGCTTAAGGAAAAGCATTCTTGGCCCAATGGAAGATGGACTAGAAGGGGGATATCTGGAGCAGAACCACTATGGCCATAGTCCAGATATGAGGAAATGAGACCCTGGACAAGAGTGGGGGCCATGTCAGAGGACAGAAGGGGGGAATAGTCAAGAGGTGTTATAGAAAGGCACAGTCCTCTCTCTGTTCTGCCTTGAATTAAATTAGACTGATCCCTACACACCCCAGAACTGCCAATTATTCTATTTTCTCAATTTCGCACCTCTCCTTACAAATCATGTCTCGGACCATCTCAGAACTAATTTATCTAATCTGCTGGATCTTGCTCTTCATCAACACGTTTTTCTTATACATCTCAAACTATTGTTTCCCTAATCAGAACTGAAACTTCAAGGTTAATAGTTTCTACTTTCACCAACAAAATTCTTCTAATTTGATTCTTTATTTAAGAGCTTATCAAAGCATATTCCATCTTACTTCTTTTGCTGGCGACTTTGCTTTTTGTTTATCTCAGCAATTAGATTTTACTCAATGAGTCACAGAAGACCAAAATGGTCAAATGAACTATTCTTTTAAAATGAAATTGCTTGCTTCCTTATGTTATTTTGCTCTCTGATTTAAACAAGTCTATTACTTTCCAAGCAGGAATGCACTAATTTTTTCTTAAGCGACAAATGATATTTTAAAACTTCAAACTGCAAAAATTACTGCCTTATTTTTCCTCCATTTTGGAATTACTAGAAACAAAAGATGTAAACTTCCTATAGTTCCATTAAGGGCTAAAAATCTTCCACTTAGTGAAATGACTTTCCCTACATGAAAGTAATAAATCCTTCAGTCTTCCAAAGAAGGAAGAGAATGCTGTAGGGGTTAGATTGAATTTTATATGCAAATTCTACTTAGTCTCCACTTTCAGCACTTCTATAAGGAGCTGTTAACAAATAAGATATTGGAGTATGTAAAAGAATATTTGAACTATTCACATTACAATTTAGAAATAAAATCGAATAGATTGTACTTAACTCACAAATTTCTTTTTTAATTATTTTGGAATTCTACAAATTTGTGCAAATAAAACAAGAATCTCTCTGTCTCTGTCTCTGTCTCTCTCTCCCTCTTTCTCCCTCTCTCTTTTACTATCTCTCAATTTGAATTACAAAGATACTAAATATGAACAACATTGACAGCACATGATCTATATTTCATAGAACAACCAAACACAAGCACAACACTGCTCACTCTCTCTCAAAGTCTCAAGAAACAAGATCTTCTAACAAAGTTCTAAGCTCCACTTTCAAGGGCATAAGAAGAATAGAGAAAGAGTCATGGAGAAGCAAGAAATGAGCTAGGATTAAAGTGATACAAGCTGAACTGACAGTTCACTGCACAAGGCTGCGTTACTGGAGACTTTGCACACAGTAGGATTCTCCATGGAATACAAGAAAAGAAGTGGCTAATCCTTGAGCTAGTTCAGAGACTCTCACTGTGAGAAGATCCATCCACAGAACTCATTTAAGTCTTCACAGGAGTTTTGCCTCATGATGTGTTTGAGCTTCTACATTCACTCACACAATCACTGGCCATCTTCATTTATGCACACATGCAACCCTAGCAAATGCCTTCTCTTAATTTCATGGGGGAATGAACAATTTTTCTCGAGGCAAAGAGGAGGAGGTTCCACCTGAAGTCTTTGTCCCAGCTCTTCCGCTGACAAGACAAAGGAAGTGTTCCTCCTATTGAGGCACAAGATCCCTACATCTTTCCTCTCTACCTGCCAAAGAGAAACCTTGAGAAGTGGCTACAGCTACCAAGATGGATGGTCCCAGCCTGGATCAAGAATTCACAATTAAGCCAAATCCCTGGCACAGAACTGCCCTTCCTCTAAAGCCACAACCAACAAACACCTGACTCACCACCTTTTCTACAAGTTTCTCACTCCTCTCCTTTGGACCAAAGAAACCTGAATAAAAACCACTCTTCCTGTCCAACGAGCAGAAGAGTGACAGTACCATGGGAGGCCAGTCAGATAAGCAAAAGTCTTACCTTATGCGCATTCCAGCAGTCCCAGGGATCCCGTCACTCCACTAGCTCACAGGGAACCACACTAACCAGCCTTCTAACCGCAAACATTTGGAACATTGTCAACCTCTTGCAAGAAGCTCAACAATTAACCAGAAGCCAATGACTCTAGATCAACACTTGCTACATCTAGCCTGCTAAGGAAGGCTATGAATAGAAACAACTGCAGATTTCTAAGGAACAAAGTTGCATTTTACATCCTTTTCAGGTTTTCAAAATACAAACATTTCACAAGAAAGGGAGAGAGAGAACAAAGGGATGAGCCAAAGGAGTAAAGGGAAAATTTGGAAGGAAAAACCAAAGGATTTATTATCTATCTATCTATCTATCTATCTATTTATTTATTACCAAGGCCTGTCCATTCTACCTTCTCCACACCTCTCACAAGTCACACTTCTGTCCTGTGACACTGCCCCCACCTTGGGGCACTTACTCATCATCTCCATTTCAGTGGCCTCATCTGGCCACTGAAAGACACTTTTTATTGCTCTTCCCGCCTCCATTCTCACCCTCCTCCACTCCATCCTCCATTCGGCTGCTCAGCCAGCAGGGCCACTACTCAGGGACCCCCAGAGCCTCCAGAATGAGATCTAAAAGCCTCTGCTTGGCATTCAAAGCCCTTCCTGACCAGCCACCTTTCCAGTCTCCTTTCACCTTACACTCCCCCAATATAATGCATATGTAATGCAGTGACAGTGGTCTCCTTTTTCTCAGAACAACACATTCCATCTTCTGACTCTAACCATTATCAGTGGCTGCCCCCCAGGCCTGCAATGGTCTTCATTCTCTGCAAGGCTCCTCCATAGCTGTTGGCTTGTTGTCTCTGTCATTAGACTGGGAGCTCCTGAAGAGCTGCCTTTCACCTTTCTTTTCATCTCCAGGGTTTAACATGGGGCCTGACATGTGGTAGGTACTTAATGAATGTTTCTAACATTCATTAAGATGAATACACTCTCTATTCAAGGACAGGAAATAAGGGGAAGGGACCAAATTTTATTAAAATCAAAATAAAAAATAATTTTAAAAAAAGTATTTTAAAAAGGAGCTATTTTGGAAAAATGCATGGTCTCCTATCCAAGGACAGCAAGTACTTGTCACCACGGTGGATCAGACTTTGACCCTGTCCTTATAGGGGGATAGGAGATTCTCTAATATCAGGGCACCCAGGGAGCTGAAGGATTTCTACATTTTAGGCCATCAAGATGTGGCAAGATGACTGTGGTTCTCATTCCAACACACACACATGGCATCAGTGCCAGGGCTTGCTTGCCCTCTGACCCTCACAGCACCATTTGGCCACAGGAAAATGAGAGACCGTCAAGTGCAACACCAGCATTTGACAGAATAGAAAACTGTGGCTAAGGTAAGTGAAGTGACTTGCCCAAGCTAAAACAACTTTTCCCCAACTGACTTCACATGCAAACTCCAGTAGTTTTCCTTCCACCAGAGGACTCTATTAAATGGCCCTGAGCTGCCTCCTAGACACATCCCAGGTCTAAAATCCTAACTTCCCTTTCCAGCTCTCTCTCCCTGGTGTAAACATACCCTTGCCTCTGGCTCACCTTCTAGAACCACCCTGCTACCCATATTTCAATTTTGAGCTAGAACTATCTCTAGCTGTCACTGAGTTCAAGTCCATCATTTTAGGATAGAAGGAAAAAAAGGCTTAATCACTTTAAGTAATTTGCCCAGGATCACTAAGAACCTGTGTGAGAAAGGATTTGAACTCAAAAATATAAATGTGGAGACTTCATTTTTACTAATTCCACAGAAGTCCCCTCTCCATCTCTTTATCCATCTCTTTGTGTCTATATGTCTCTCTGTGTCTTTCTTTCTCACTTTCTCTCACTCTATTTCTGTCTTTCTACTTCTGTGTCTTTCTGTCTCTATCTCTTCCCCTCTCTTTCTCCTTCTCTTTATCTCATCCTCAAAAGCTTTGTCTCCTTCTTACTCTAATTTTCTTTTGCATTATCCTGTCTTTCTTTTTATCTCTCTGTCTCTCTCTCTTTCTTGCTCTTTCACTTTTACCCATCCTCCCTCTTCTTTCCTTCTGTCTCTTCTTTGAAAACTTTTCCCCTTTACTCTAATTAAACATAAAACTAGCTGGTCTTTTTATTTCCCCTATCATAAATGAGATTAAAGATTTAGAGCTGAAAGGAACTCAACGGTCCATTGGATCCAACTCTATTACAGGAAAATTGCAGCAGAGGCTGATATATGCTAATTGATTGGGCCCAGGGTCAAACATTTCATCTGAATAAATTAGGATTTGAACTCAGTTCATTCTACTTCCAAGAAAAGTCCACTAGGAGATCTGCATTTTTCCTCTATATATTCCCACTTCTATTTCCAGGGGTTGCTTTCCTCTGTCTCCTTCTCAATGGCACTGCCAGATTCCCTCTAACTCTATCTCTATGTTCCAAGCTTAATTACAAATACACATCCTTTTCTCTGTCTGGCATCCAGAGGATCAGAGCTGCAGTCTTTAGACACCATCAAATCCAGCCCAATAAATTTAATGAGGAGTAAATGAAGGCTGTCATTTGTTAAGTGACATCTCCAAAGGAACAGAGTTTGTCATTAGCTTTGATGGGGCTTAAACACAAAGAGCCAACTCCAATTGGAGGCTTTTCTTTTTCATTCTCTCTGTTTTACTGTCTTTCTTGCTGACTCTGTCTCTAGTTCTGTTCTCTCTCTCTTTCTAATTTGTCAATGGGATAAAAACTCAAATTTACAAATATAATATGCTATCCACAATGACTCCTAGGTGGCTCACCCTATAACTAAGAGGTGCCCCTGCCTTTCCATCTCTCCCTCACCTGTGATCTTTCTCGACTGCTCACTGTTCTCCACAACTAGTCTTTCCTTCATTTCTTTGCCAATTACCATGCACTTTCTTTCTCTCTCTGCTTCTCTGGGGAAACTAGCTCCTCTCTTTTACTGTCTTTCTTTTTGATTCTCTCTATATATTCTCTCTCCCACTTTTGTCTCTCTCTGTATGTCTGTCTATAACTTATTTTCTGGTTCTCTTTTCGCATCTCACTTTCTCTGATTTTATCTCTAATTTTCTCTCTGTATCTATCTGGCATGTATGTCTCTCTCTCTGATTTTCTTTTTCTATCTGCTTTTCTCTGATTTTACCTCTATATTTCTCTCGCATTCTCTTTCTGTTTCTGTTTCTCTGCTTCTCTGACGTTATCTCCATATTTCTCTATCTCTAGTTCTCCTTTTCTGTCTGTTTCTGATTTCATCTCTGTATTTCTCTCTATCTCTTTCTCTCTCTGGTTCACTTTTTCTCTGTTTCTGATTTTATCTCTATTATTTCTGTCTGTCTCCGTTTCTCTCTAACTTTATCTCTATATTTCTGTTTCTGTCTGTCTCTCTACCTCTGTCTCTCTCTCTTTGGTTCTCCTTTTCTGTATCTTTGTTTCTGATCTTATCTCTATATTTCTCTCTGTCTCTCTATTTCTCTCTGATTTTAATCTCCATGTTTCTCTCTATCTCTGTCTATATCTGGCTCTGGTTCTCTCTCTAGTTCTCTTTTGCTATCTGTTTCTCTCTGATTTTAGCTCTATATTTCTTTCTATATGTCTCTGAATCTCTCGTTTTCTTTTTCTAAACCTCTCTAATTTTATCTCTAAATTTTTCTCTGTTTCTGTCTCTCACTGTCTTTTTCTGTCTCTGGTTATATCTCTATATTTCTTTCTCTGTATCTCTCTATTTCTCTTTTCTGTGTCTCTTTCTCTCTGATTTTATCTCACTATTTCTCTCTATCTCTGTCTCTCTCTGGTTCTCTTTTTCAGTCAATTTCTCTCTGATTTTATCTCTATATTTTTCTCTCTCATTCTTTTTTCTATTTCTGACTTTATCTCTATATTTCTCTCTGTCTCTGTTTCTCTGGTTCCCTTTTTTCTGTTTCTGATTTTTATCTCTATATTTCTCTCTCTCATTTTTCTGTTTCTCTAATTTTTCTCTATATTTCTTTACCATTCTTTTATCTGTTGTTCTCTTATTTTATCTCTATATTTCTTTCTGTCTCTCATTGGTTCTCTTTTTCTGTCTCTATTTCTGATTTTATCTCTATATTTCTGTTTTTGTCTCTCAATTTCTCTGATTTTATCTCCATATTTCTCTCTCTATATCTGTCTCTCTCTAGTTCTCTTTTTCTGTTTCTGTTTCTCTTTAATTTTATCTCTATATTTCTGTTTCTCTCCATATCTCTCTCATCATCTTTTCCTCTGTTTCTCTTTTACTTTATCTCTATACTTCTCTCTCTCACTTTGTCCCTCTCTGTATGTCTTTCTCTATTTTTCTCTCTCTCTCTCTGTTTCTCTTTGATTTTATCTGTATAGTTCTCTCTGTCATTTTGTCTCCTTCTGTATGTCTATATGTCTCTCTTTCTGGTTCTCTTTTTCTATTTCTCTCTGATTTTATCTCTATGATTCTCTATCTCTGACTTTGTCTCTGTCTATCCCCCTGTTCTCTTTCTCTTTTTCTGTCTCTCTTTCTTTCTGATTTTCTTTTTTCATTAAAGCTTTTTATTTTCAAAACATATGCATGAATAATTTTTCATCATTGACAAACAAACCTTGTGTTCTAATTTCCCACCCACTTCCCCCCACCCCCACCCCCTCCCCTAAATGGCAAGTAATTCAATATATATTAAACATTAAAATATGTTAAATCAATATATGCATGACATACAATTATTTTGCCGCACAAGAAAAATCAGATCAAAAAGGAAACAAAAATAAGAAAGAAAACAAAATGGATTTCTTTCTGATGTTCTCTAGATTTGTCTGTCTCTCATTCTCTTTTTCTTTGATTTTTATCTCTATGTTTCACTGTCTCTATCTGGTTTTCTTTTTGTCTCTCTATTTTGCTCTGATTTCATCTCTATATTTCTCTCTTTCTCTCTGATTTTGCCTCTATATTTCTCTGTCTCTGTATCTCTCTCTGGTTCTCTTTTTCTATCTCTTTCTGATTTTAATCTCTACATTTCTATCTTTTTCTCTCTATTTCTCTCTGATTTTATCTCCACATTTCTTTCTGTCTCTGTCTCTCTCTGATTCTCTTTTTGTGCCTCTCTGATTTTAGCTCTATATTTCTTTCTATATATCTCTGAATCTCTCATTCCCTTTTCCTCTGTTTCTTACTGATTTTGTCTCTGTTCGTTTATCTCTCATTCTTACTCTCTGTTTCTCTTTGGTTTTTAGCTCTATATTTTTATATGTGTATACACACATACATATATATGGTTTTATTTTCTGTCTCTGTTTCTTTCTGATTTTAACTCTATATTTCTTCGTTTCTATCTCTCTGTATCTCTGTCTCTCTCTTATTCATTTTTTTTGTCTGATTTGATTTCTAAATTTCTCTGTTTCTATCTCTGTCTCTGAATTTTCTTTTTCTATCTCTGATTTTATTTCTATATTTGTCTGTCTCTGTCTCTCTCTCTCTTTCACTCTTTCTCTCTGGTTCTCTTTTTCTGCTTCTCTAGTTCTCTCTTATTTTTTCTCTATATTTCTCTCTGTCTCTCTCTCATCTTTTATTGTATCTGTTTTTCATTTACTTTATCTCTAAACTTCTCTTTCTCACTTTGTCCCTCTCTATATTTCTCTCTCGTTCTCTTTTTCTATCTCACTGTTTCTCTTTGATTTTGTCTGTGTAGTTCTCTCTGCCACTTTGTCTCCTTCTGTATCTCCAACTGTCTCTCTCCTTCTGGTTCTCTTTTTCTGTTTTTCTAATTTTATCTTTATATTTCTCTATCTCTGGCTTTGCTACTCTGTGGCTATCCCCCTGTCTCTCCCTCTTTCTCTTTTTCTGTATCTCTTTCTTTCTGATTTTCTTTTTTTTAAATTAAAGCTTTTTATTTTCAAAACATATGCATGGATAATTTTTCAACATTGACAAACTTTGTGTTCCAATTTTCCTAACCTGTCCCCCCACCTCCTCCCAAAGATGGCAAGTAATCCAATATATATTAAAAATATGTTAAATCAAATATATGTACATATATTTTTACACTTATCTTTGCACACAAGAAAAATCAGATCAAAAAAGAAACAAAAATAAGAAAGAAAACAAAATGGATTTTTTCTGATGTTCTCTTAATTTCACTTTCTCTGTCTCTCTCTGGTTCTCTTTTTGTGTCTCTCTCTAATTTTATCTCTATATTTCTCTCTGCCTGTTGCTTGCTGGTTTTCTTTTTCTTTTTCTCTATTCCTCTCTGATTTTCTCTATATTTCTCTGTCTCTTTCTCTCCTTCTCTTTTTCTTTCTCTTTTTCTATTTTATCTATATTTCTGTCTTTGTCTTATTTCTCTCTGATTTTATCTCCATATTTCTTTCTTTCTGTCTTTCTCTGTCTCTGTCTGGTTCTCTATCTACTTCTCTTTTTCTATCTCTGTTTCTCTCTGATTTTATCACCATATTTCTGTCTGTCTTTGTCTATCTCTGTCTCTGGTTCTCTCTCTAGTTTACATTTTCTGTCTCTCTCTGTTTCTCTCTGATTTTTCTCTATATTTCTCTGTCTCCATCTGTGTCTCTTTGCCTGTTTCTTTCTTTCTATTTCTTGTCTCTCTTGTTCTCTTTTTCTATTTCTGATTTTATTTCTATATTTCTGTCTCTTTCTGCCTCTGTCTCGCTTTTTCTGTCTTTCTCGTTCCCTTTTTCTGTCTGTTTCTCATTGATTTTATTTCTATATTTCGCTCTGTCTCTGGTTCTCTTTTTCTGTCGATTTCTGCCAGTGACAGTCGTTATGTGACTTCTATAGAGTAAAGAGAGGTTGCCACTGGCTGGGGTGGGGTTTAAACTGAAACATTCAATTCCTACTGACATGTCTTAACTATTATGACACCTACCTGGTATCTTCTATACTTAGCAGGTGCCTCTTCCCTTTGCATCTTTCCCTTGCCTTGGTCTCTTATCTCTCATTTTCCTCCATAATGGTCTCTTCCTTCACTCTTTTACTCACTACCTTCTGGGATTATGTATGTCTCTCTATGTCTCTGTCTCTCATGTGTTTGTCACTGTCTCTCCTTTTGTATGTCCCTAGTTTTCTTTTTCTAAATCACGACCACTCTTTAATTTTGAGGATATGTATGTATGCATATATGTATTACATTCTATTTATTATTCTTTCTGTCCCTCTATTTCTCTCAATATTTTTTTAATTCCTCCTGTTTCTGCTCCTTTTTCTCTTCCTCAAAAGCTTTTTTTCCTTCCTCTAATTCCCACATAATGAAAACTGGTCTTTTCTTCTGTTTCTTATCCTAAATATTTAGAGCTAGAAGGCACCACTAAGTCCAGCTCCATAGTATAATGGAAGGCAGAGGTTGATACTCTAAATGAATCACCCAGAGTCAAAGACTTATTAAGAATGTTAACTAGGATTTGAACTCGTCAATCATTCAGACTTCCAACAAGAGTCCGCTAGGATATCTAGCTGTTTGAATCTGCAAACTTCCCTCAATCTACACACTTTTGTTTGCTGTGGGTATTTGTCTTTGTCTCCTCACCCTCAGTGACTGATTTACTCTCTCTCGCTCTCTCCCATCTCTGTCTATCTCTGTGTGTGTGTGATTCTAGCTAGCTAGCTAGCTCCTCCTCAAAAGCTTTTTTCCCCTCACTTGATTCCCCCCAACTATGATCATACATTGAGAGTAGGCATTAACCCCTAGGGGCCATTGATTCCAATTCTAATATAGTTTAACAGAAAAGAAAAACTTAGACAATCTAAAAGAATTTTTCCATGTCAAATATTCATAATGTTAACTAGGATTTAAACGCAGGACATTGGGACCTCTAAGTTCCACTACAGACAACTCTTTTTCCTGTGAACATTTTCTTCTGTCTCCTTACCCTTAATGCTTCATTCCTTTTGACTCTTTCTGGTTCTACTCTAACTTAATAGCATATGACCATGCTTTTGTCTCTCTGGCATCCGGAGGATCAGAGAGTTGGAATGTCTTTAGATATCATCCCATCCAGCCCCTAAAGATACAACCAGGAGAAATCTGAGACAAAGATAAAGTGATTTCTCCAGAGTAGCTTGTCAGTAGCTATAGTGGCATATAAACTAAATGAATGAATTTGAGGAAGACTTTTCTAATCACTAGACACCAAGCTGGGTTGCTCTACACCTTCCAAGGATCTCTTCCCTGTACATTTCTCCCTCTCCTGGGATCTTCTTTTTCTGTTCCTCATTTTTCTCAAAAAGGGTCTCTTTAGTCATTATCATGAAATTCTTTTTTATTTTTTCTGTGTCTCTACCTCTTTCTATATCTATCTCCAGGTATCTCTTCATATGTCACTGCCACTCTATCTACATTTCTCTGTTTCTTGTTTCTGCCCCTTGATGTTTCTCTCTCTTTCTTATTCTGGCTCTCTGTGTGTCTCACTTACTCTTTTCCCTCCTTCTCTCTATCTCCTTCTCAAAAATTTTGTGTGTTCATCCTAACTGCCAGCCATAACCAAGTGCTCTTTTCCTTTTGCCACAATCATCAATATGATGATAGATTTGGAGATGGAAATAATGCAAAGGGCCATTGAGTCCACCTCTATTATAGTAGGACAGAGGATTGAAGCTAATATTCTAACTCAATAACCAATGGTCAAACACTTATTAAAAAGTGAATAGAATTTTAGCTCAGATCATTTTGGGTTCCAAGAAGAGTTTACTACAATATCTAGATGTTTTACTGTACTTGTTATCCTCAATCCCAACCACACATTTCCTCTAGACATTTGCCTCTATCTCCCTATCATCCTTGGTAGCCGATTTCCCCCTAATTCTATCTCTCTCAGTTGCAAGACTAATCCCAAGTACACATCCTTTTAACTTTCTAAGAACCAAATAATAATGGAGCTAGAAGGTCCTTAGATACCATCAATTCCAGCCCCATAAATTGATTGAGATGAAAATTGAGGCTGACAGTTGGTTAAGGGATTTCTCCAGAGTAAAACAGCTTGTCAGCCCGATGTGGAATTGAAACTCAGTCAATTCTAAGTATACTGCTCTCACCATCAGGAGACCTGGGTGGTTTGCTTCAAACTTCCCAAGAGTCTTGTCCGTTTATAACTTTTTGGCGCCTTGTTCAATTGCTCAATATCCTCCAGAATGGTCTCTTCCTTCATTCCTTTGCTTTCTACCAAAGGGTTCTCTTTCTCTTTCTTTCTGTTTTATTCTATATCACTTGCTGTGCCTCTCTCTCATTTCCATATATGGTTCCCTGGATCTATTGCTCTGTCCTCTGATTGATATTCTTTCTCTCTCTCTCTCTCTCTCTCTCTGTCTTTCTCACACACACACACACACACATTGTTTTCACTCTCTGGCAATTAGAAGATAAAGGAATCAGAAAGTCATTAAATACCATCAAGTCGAGCCCCATAAATTAAATGATATGAAAACTGAGACTGACAGTGTTTAAAGGACTTCTCCAGAGAAAGACACCTTGTCAGCTCCTGATGGCGAATTGAAATTCAGTCAACTCCAAATATAATGCTCAAATCACTAGGATACTTGGCTGGATTATTCACATTTCCCAAAGTTCCTATCCCTTGACTGATTTCTCTCCTTGTTCAATTGCTCATTTCCCATCAAAATGGCTTCTTGCCTTATTCTTATGCTCTTTTATCAATGACTTCTCTTTGTCTTCATCCTGTCCTCCCCTCTTTCTCTCTCCTGGATCATTGTATCTAGTTCTCAGGTTTTTGTCTTTGTGACTTGCTCTGTTTCCCTCTCAGGCTCTTTCTTCCCTTCTCAGGTCTTTTTTTTTTCCTTCTCCCTTCCTCTTTCTCTCCACAAAATCTTTTATCCCTTTGATGATTCTTACAAATAAATAATCAATTATCCCCCTCTCTCACCAATGATCACAGATTTAGACCTGGGAAAAACCTGGGGGCCACTAAGTCCAAGTCCATTATATTGTCTCAGAAGAAACAAAAGTTTATATACTTTAAATGAATCTCCCAGGGTCAAATACTTAAGTGAGAACACAAAGTTGGATCTGAACTCAGCTATAAACGTCCAAGGACTGTCCACTAAGAAAACTCACTGTCCCCAGAAAATGTTCCTCTTCTCTCAATGTGCAGCTCAGGAGCCTTTTGCCCTATTGTCCAGATAACCTAAAAATCAGTACTTTGCATTAGCTCTTGGTCACTGAGATTATCTGACATTTTGAGCTGGAATGAACCATAAGGGCTACTGAGTCCAACTCCATCATTTAAAGAAGAAATCAGCTTAGATAATTGGTGACTTTCCCAGCATCACATAGCTACTAAGCATGTTGTGAAGCAGAATTTGAATTTGGGGCCTCAGGACCGTCTACAACAGTGATTGTGTCCTCTAGGAGCCTGTGTAACTTCACCCATTGCCCACAGGCCTCATTGCTTCTCTCTGATCTTCCTCACTGCTGGCTTCCCTCCAAAGGTCTCTCACACACAAATTAATGGGGGGGCACTTTCTTTTTTCTCGTTCTCTCATCTGCTGGGTCACAGAGCTACAAAGTTACGCCACATCCAGCCCCATCTTTTTACAAAAGAAACTGAGACTAAATGAAGTCGATTGACTTTACCGAGGTAACACGGCTTGCCATGGTATGAGTCAGAATGAGAACACAAACAGTCTGGACCCCAAGGGCAGGGGACCATCCACTGTGAGACTGAGAGGTAGAGCATTACAGGCATGGTGGAAAGCCATTGAAAATATGAATAGTCAAAGGACAGCATCACATTCAAGGTACAGCAAGGAGGATAATGTCGCTGCACCCAGAGGAGGTGGAGGAGAATAAAGTAGAACGAGACTGCAAATGCAGGAAGGGCAACTTGGGAAGAGATCTAATCTGCTAAGAAAATATTATTTATTAGATTCTGGAGGGAGTAGGGAGCCACTGAAGTTTACTGAGCAAAGGGAACATGATTGGACCTGCGCTTTAGGAAAAGCATTCTTGGCCCAATGGAGGATGGACTAGAAGGGGGAGACCTGGAGCAGAGCCACTATTCCCATAGTACAGATATGAGGAAATGAGGCCCTGGAAAAGAGTGGGGGCCATGTCAGAGAACAGAAGGGGGGAATAGTCAAGAGGTGTTATAGAAAGGCACAGTCCTCTCTCTGTTCAGACTTGGATTACATTAGAATGATCCCTGCACACTCTAGAACTGCCTCTCAGCACACCTTGTCTACTGCTGCACCTTCCTTCCTTCACTGTGACTTTCTCAATCTCGCACCTCTCCCCCTCCAAAGCATGTCTCGGACCATCACGGAACTAATTTCTCTACTCTGCTGGATTTTACTCTGAAACTTCAGCAAATTTGTCTTGTACATCTCAAATTCAGTTTAAAACTTTGTGGATTACAAGCAGTTTCTCACTTTATCAAGCAAAACTCTTCCAATTTCATTCCTTCCTTAAGAACTTTCAAAGCCATAGTCCATTTTAATTCCTTTTAGGTGACTTTTCCTCTTATTTATCTCAGCAATTACATTCTGCCAAATCAGTCACAGAAAACCAGAGTGGTCAGAAAAACTATTCTCCCAAAATGAAATTGCTTATTCCCTTATTCTATTTTGCATTCTGATTTAAACAAGACTCTTTCTTCCTGAGCAAGAATACACTAAATTTTTCTTAAATACCAGATAATGTTTCAAGATTTAAACTAGAAAAATGACTGCTTATTTTTGGAATCACTAGAAGAATATCTTCTAAACTATCTTCTGTCTATTAAGGACTGAAAATCTTCTACTCATAATAATCACCTTCTCTACATAAAACCAAGAAATCCTTTGGTCTTCCAAGTAAGGAAAAGAATGGCAAAGGGGTTCCGGTGAATTTTAAATGCAAATTCCACCAAGTCTCCATTTGAGCACTTCTAAGGAGCCATATCCCAAAAAGCCAAATAAGATCCTAGAGCTTGAAACACAGTCTCTTCACAATTTGCTATACTAGTAAACAGATTACACCACTCACAAATTAGTTCTCTTATTAGTCTGGAACTCCACAAATTGTTACAAATGGGAAAGAATCTCTCTTCCTTTCTCTCTCTCTCTCTTACTTTCACTCACTCTCTCTCTCTTTCTCTCCCCTTCCCTTTTCCACTTTGCCCCTTTCCCTCTTTCCCCCTGCCCACCTATCCTGTATTCCTAACTTGGCCAGAATCAGGAATACAGAGACATGATATGCTTTGAAAGTTTGGAAATGTCCAATTGTGAGTTCTCACCCTATTCGCCCTTTTTCCTTTGGCTGATCAGACCTCAGGAAAAAAAGCTTGATTCACAAAGACACAAAATGCAGACAACCACGACAGCACGTGCTCTATATTACATACGACAACCAAGCACAATCAAAACCCTACTCATTCTCTCCTGTGTCTCAGGACACAAGATCTTGGAACAAAGTTCTAGGCTCCCTTTTCAAAGACATAAGAGAATTTCAGAATAGAAAATTCTGAGACAAGAGAAGTTCTAGGTGATGGTTTGTTTCATTTCTGATTGAGTGAAATCTTCGCACAGGGGCTACACTACTGGAGACTCTTTTAGGAAGGAGGACTCTAGGTATACTCTGTTCTCAGCTAGCTAAGAAATCAGTGATTGTCAGAGATTCTCACTGCCAGGAGACCAAACCATTGGCCTAATTCAAGTCTTTACAAGTGTTTCGCCTCGTGATGTGTTTGAGCTTCTACATTCACTCACACAATGACCGGCCATCTTCATTTATGCATGCATGCAACCCTAGCAAATGCCTTCTCTTAATTTCATGAGGGAATGAAGGATTTCTCTTGAGGTCAAGAAGCAAAAGGTTCCATCTCAAGTCTTCGTCCCAGCTCTTCCGCTGACAAGACAAAGGAAGTGTTCCTTCTATTGAGGCACAAGATCCCTACATCTTTCCTCTCTACCTGCCAAAGAGAAACCTTGACAAGTAGCTACAGCTACCAAGATGGATGGTCCCAGCCTGGATCAAGAATTCACAACTAAGCCAATTCCCTGGCACAGAACTGCCCTTCCTCTGAAGCCACAACCAACAAACACCTGACTCACCACCTTTTCTACAAGTTTCACACTCCTCTCCTTTGGACCAAAGAAACCTGAATAAAAACCACTCTTCCTGCCCAACGAGCAGAAGAGTGACAGTACCATGGGAGGGTGGTCAGAAAGGTAAAAATTTACCATGTGCACACTCCAGCACTCCCAAGTGTCCCATCACTCCACCAACTCAGAGTGAACCACACTAACCAGCCTTCTAATCACAAACACTTGGATCATTCTCTCAACCTCCTTCTAGAAGCACAACAGCCAGAGACCCTAGAACAGAGATAGAAAGCTAAAACTAAAAGCATCCCTACTTCTTGTTGTTGTTCATCCTTCATTTTCGAAGGGGACCAAGGACATCATATGAAGCAAAATAGTGGATGAGAGGGGATGAGTTGACTTGCACATGAATTGGATTTAAGCGAGGCACAGTTGCAGAAAGTTGCCAGCTTGTCTCTCTTCGTCAGCTCGGTCCAGAGGCAGGACAAAAGTCAGGAGGACCCTCAATGGCCCTGGTGCCTCTGAAGCGCTGGGCCCTGCACAGCAATGGCTCCAGCTTTGAGAGGATCAGGCCCTAACTCACCAACAGGTTGGAGTCCTGTCAGTTACCCTGCATGTGGGGGATCTACTCTCCCTAGCCTGCAGAGAAGGGCTACTCTCCATGAAGGGAAGCAGCTACAGCTTTCTAAGGAAGAAACTGGGCTTTCACAATCTTCCATGCACACAAAACACAATGACAATAAGCAGCAAGCGTTTCACAAGAGAGAGAGAGGAAGAGAACAAAGAGGATGGGCTCCTGTTAATATAGATGGAGAAAAGGGGGGAAATTTGGGTGTTGAGGAAAACCAAAGGATTTATTATCTATCTATCTATTTATTAATTTATTATCAAGGCCTGTCCATTCTACCTTCTGCACACCTCTCACAAGTCATACTTCTGTCCTGTGACACTGCCCCCACCTTGGGGCACTTCCTCATCATCTCATATAGGGCCACTGAAAGACACTTTTTATTGCTCTTCCCACCTCCATTCTCACCCTCCTACACTCCATCCTCCATTCGGCTGCTCAGCCAGCAGGGCCACTACTCAGGGATCCCCAGAGCCTCCAGAATGAGATCTAAAAGCCTCTGCTTGGCTTTCAAAGCCCTTCCTGACCAGCCACCTTTCCAGTCTCCTTTCACCTTACACTCCCCCAATATAATGCATATGTAATGCAGTGACAGTGGTCTCCTTTTTCTCAGAACAACACGTTCCATCTTCTGACTCTAACCATTATCAGTGGCTGCCCCCCAGGCCTGCAATGGTCTTCATTCTCAGCAAGGCTCCTCCATAGCTGTTGGCTTGTTGTCTCTGTCATTAGACTGGGAGCTCCTGAAGAGCTGCCTTTCACCTTTCTTTTCATCTCCAGGATTTAACATAGGGCCTGACATGTGGTAGGTACTTAATGAATGTTTCTAACATTCATTAAGATGAATACACTCTCTATTCAAGGACAGGAGATAAGGGGAAGGGACCAAATTTTATTAAAATCAAAATAAAAAATAATTTTTTAAAAAGTATTTTAAAAAGGAGCTATTTTGGAAAAAAAATGCATGGTCTCCTATCCAAGGACAGCAAGTACTTGTCACCATGGTGGAACAGACTTTGACCCTGTCCTTGTAGGGGGATAGGAGATTCTTTAATATCAGGGCACCCAGAGAACTGGGGGATTTCTACATTTTAGGCCATCAAGATGTGGCAAGATGACTATGGTTCTCATTCCAACACACACACACGGCATAAGTGCCAGGGCTTGCATGCCCTCTGACCCTCATGGCACCATATGGCCACAGGACAATGGGAGACCATCAAGTGCAACACCAGCATTTGACAGAATAGAAAACTGTGGTTAAGGTACATGAAGTGACTTGCCTGGGATAAACCAACTTTGCCCCAGCTGAGTTCAGATGCAAACTCCAATAGTTCTCCTTCCACCAGAAGACTCTTATCATATGGCTCTGAGTTGCCTCCCAGACACATCCCAGGTCTAAAATCCTAACTTCCCTTTCTTCTGCCTGTCTCTCACTGGAAGAAACCCTACAGGTCACTGAGTCTGAGCCTAGCATTGCGAGCAGAAGAAAAGAAGGCTCAGACACTGAGTGGCTTCCCTAGGGTCACACATCTAGTAAGAATGTGTGAAGAACCTTTGGACTCAGGTTGTATTGACCCAGAGGAACAGGTTTTTATGTACATGGAGACTTTACTCTATGCTCCACAAATGGCCCCAAAGACCATTCCCAGTGGTCCTGTCCCTCTATACCTTTCTCCTACTCAATGTAATCTTCTCTCTAAATCTCACTCTCTCTTCCCACTCCAATCCCAAGTGGGCTTTCCTTTCTCTCCCCCATCCATAAACTCACAGAGCCAGAGTGACCTTATAGGCCACCATTATCCATGTCATCATTTACAGAGGAAGAAACTGAAGCTAAAAAAGGCAATAGGAATTACCCAGGAACACACAGTCCAGCCCCATCATCTCTTTCTATCATGCTGTTTGTCTCCCTCCTCCACACTCTTGGGGATCATTTGCCTTTGAATATTTCCTTGAGATCTCTCTGGCTTATTCTACATTGATTTTTCACTCTCTCCGCAATGCTTGCTTTTCCTCTTTATAAATCTCTGTCTCCTATCTTTGACTGTTTCCTTCTCTTCCTCCTTCTATCAGTGCCTCTCCTCCTCCTTCTCTATATAGCTTCCTTAAAATCTTTTTCTCCTTAATCTAATTTCCAGCCCATAAACAAGAAGTCTCTTCTTTTTTCCCCCTATTGTGACTATAAGCATATGTTTAGAGTTGAAAGGAATCCAAAAGGCCATTGGGTCTGACTTGATTTTGTTAAAAACATAAGGAAGAGTCTGACCCATGGAATGGATGTCCCAGGACAAACACTTACTCAGAATGTTAATTAGGATTTCAATTCAAATAATTTTGACATCCAAGAAGAATCCACTAAAATCTTGTTTTGCTCTATTTACATTTAAATTTCCTGTGGATGCTTTGTTCTGTCACTTTCTCATTCTAGATTTCTGATTCCTTTTCCTCACTCACTCTCACATTCATATTCTCTCTGTCTCTGTCTTTCTGTCTCTCTCTTTATCTGTCTTTTCTAGTTTAATCCAAAGTGACTATCCTTTTCTCTCTTGGACAACCAGAAGACCATAGAGCTACAACAGCATTAGACATTAGATTAGAGCAGCATTAAATCCAACTCCATAAATTGGCTGAGGAAAAAACTTAGGCGGACAGGGATGAACTATCTTCCACAGAGTAACACAGTTGGTCAGTGGCAATACTGGGATATAAACACAAATACTCAAGTACTGCGATACCGAGCTGGAATCTTCTACATTTGGCAAATGTCTCTTCCTTTGCTATTTCCTCCCAAACTTTGGTCTCTTGTCTCTTCCTCCTTTTCCTCCAAAATGGTATCTTGCCTCGCTTCCTTGAACATTATTCATATGATTTTTTACCTCTTTTTCTCCTTATCTCTGTCTCTATTGTTCTTTCAGTATCTTTCTGAGATTCTCTGACTGTCTTGCCTTCCATTGACCCATCTTTGTTTCCTTTTCTCTGTCTCTTGCTCAGAAGCTTTTATTCTTAGCTCTAATTCCCAGTCACTAATAATGGCTTTTCCTTTTTAATCCCTATAATCAATATGATCACAGAATCAGAGCCAGAATGAACCCCAGAGGCCCGTGTGTCCAATTCCATTATAACTATAACAGAAGGCAGCAGCTTAAACGGTTTAACTAAATAGACTAGATTTAAACCTTTATCACAAATGTGAAATAGGATTTGAAATCAGATCATCCTCACTTCCAAGACGAGTTCTCTAGAAAACATGCTGTTTTGATCTACATATTTGCCCACTATACATACTTCTAGTGGCTGTGGGTGCTTCTATCATTTTCCTTTTCTTTGTCAAAATCGATCTCTGATTATCCCAAGCTTATTTCTAAGTGGACAGGCTTTCCTACCTTTGCAACCTACTGGTTGCACGAGTGATCCTAGTGGACCAAAGGGTTGGAGAGTCTTTAG
The DNA here is from genome assembly GCA_020854095.1 of Dasyurus viverrinus. NCBI lineage: Eukaryota > Metazoa > Chordata > Mammalia > Dasyuromorphia > Dasyuridae > Dasyurus > Dasyurus viverrinus. The sequence continues at coordinate 63,135,801 of CM037003.1, forward strand.
ATACAATCAAATTCAGCCCCATGAATTTAATGAGGACTTGGCTGGGGCTGAAAGCAGTTAAGTGCTAAGTCCAGAATACATAAGTCAGTGACTCCGGTGAGATACAACCTCAAAGTCTTGACTCCAGGTACAATGCTCTAACTGCCCTGACATCAAGCTGGCTTGTTCCACACCATCTAAGTGTCCCTTCCCTTTGTATCTCTCACTGTGATCTCTTTTCTCTATTCCTCATTGTCCTCCACAATAGTCTCTTTCCTAGCATCTTTGCTTTCTATCCTGTAGTTGTTTGTGGCTGTCTGTGTGTCTGTGTGTGTGTTTCCATGACTGCCTTTGTCTCTTGCTGTATATTTCCCTGGTTTTCCTTTTCTATCTCAGTCCACTTTATAATTTTATCTCTAAGTATATCTTTGAATCTGTGTATAACTCATTCCATCTATTTCTCTCTTTCTCTATCCTATCTCTGTCTGTCTCTCTATTCTGTCTCTCCCTCTACTTCTCTATCTCTATCCTCTCTGTCCCATCTCTGTCCTGTCTCTCTCTCTGCCTCTATCTCTATGCTCTCTGTCCTATCTGTTTCTCTCTCTATCTCTCTTTCCGAAGTCTCTCTCGGCCTCTCTATCCTATCTGTATGTCTGTCTGTCTCTCTCTCTATGCTGTCTCTCCTCTCTATCCTATCTCTCTGCCTCCCTGTCCTGTCTCTCTCTCTGTCTTCCTCTCTGTCCTGTCTGTCTCTCTATCCATTCTATCCCTCTGCCTCTCTATCTCTATCCTCTTTGTCATATCTCCCTGCCTCTGTCCCATCTCTCTCTGACCTATCTCTGTCTGTCTCCATCTCTGCCTCTCTGTCCCCTCTCTCTCTCTGCCTCTATCTCTATCCTCTCTGTCCCATCTCTCTGTCTCTCTATCCTATCCTTCTATGTCCCATCTCTCTCTCTACCTCAATCTCTACTCTATCTATCCTATCTCTGTCTCTCTCTCTCTCTGACTCTCTCTCCTCTCTCTATCCTATCTCACTGCCTCTATCCCATCTCTCTCTCTATCCTGTCTCTGTCTGTCTCTTTCACTATCTCTCTCCTCTCTCTCCTAGGTGTCTCTCTATCTCTCTATGCTATCTCTCTGCCTCTGCCCCATCTCTCTATCTCTCTATCCTGTCTCTCTCTGCCTCTATCTCTATCCTCTCTGTCCTATCTCTCGGCCTCTATGTCCTATCTCTCTGCCTCTCTGTCCCATCTCTCTCTCTGCCTCAATCTCTACTCTATCTGTCCTATCTCTGTCTCTGTCTCTCTGTCCTATCTTTCTGCCTCTCTCCTATCTCTCTGCCTCTATCCCATCTCTCTCTGCTTCTCTGTCCTGTCTCTGTCTATCTTACACTGCCTCTCTCTCTATCCAATCTATCCTATCTCTCTACCTCTCTCTCTCCTATGTATCTCTCTCTCTATCCTATCTCTCTGCCTCTGTCCCATCTCTCTCTCTCTATCCTGTCTCTCTCTGCCTCTATCTCTATCCTCTCTGTCCTATCTCTCTGCCTCTGTGTCCTATCTCTCGGCCTCTATGTCCTATCTCTCTGCCTCTCTGTCCCATCTCTCTCTCTACTCTATCTGTCCTATCTCTGTCTCTCTCTCTCTCTCTGCCTCTCTGTCCTATATCTGTGCTATCTCTCTGCCTCTCTCTCCTATCTCTCTGCCTCTATCCCATCTCTCTCTCTGCTTCTCTGTCCTGTCTCTGTCTGTCTCTTTCACTGCCTCTCTCTCTATCCAATCTATCCTATCTCTCTGCCTCTCTCTCCTATGTATCTCTCTCTCTATCCTATCTCTCTCTGCCTCTATCTCTATCCTCTCTGTCCTATCTCGCTGCCTCGATGTCCTATCTCCCTGCCTCAATGTACTATCTCTCTGCCTCATCTCTCTCTCTGCCTCTATCTCTACTCTATCTGTCCTATCTCTGTCTCTCTCTCTCTGCCTCTCTGTCTTATATCTGTGCTATCTCTCTGCCTCTCTCTCCTATCTCTCTGCCTCTATCCCATCTCTCTCTCTGCCTCTCTGTCCTGTCTCTGTCTGTCTCTTTCACTGCCTCTCTCTCTATCCAATCTATCCTATCTCTCTGCCTCTCTCTCCTATGTACCTCACTTTCTCTATCCTATCTCTCTGCCTCTGTCCCATCTCTCTCTCTATCTCTCTATCCTGTCTCTCTCTGCCTCTATCTCTATCCTCTCTGTCCTATCTCTCTGCCTCTATGTCCTATCTCTCTGCCTCGCTCTCTCTCTCTCCTCTTTGTCCTATCTCCCTGCCTCTGTCCCATCTCTCTCTCTGTCTCTCTCTCTGCCTCAATCTCTACTCTCTCTGTCCTATCTCTCTGCCTCTCTGTCCTATTTCTCTGCCTCTGTCCCATCTCTCTCTATCTCTCTATCCTGTCTCTCTCTGCCTCTATCTCTTATCTTCTTTGTCCTATCTCCCTGCCTCGATGTCCTATCTCTCTCCCTCTCTCTCTCTCTCTCTCTCTCTCTATCCTCTTTGTCCTATCTCCCTGCCTCTGTCCCATCTCTCTCTCTCTGTTTCTCTCTCTGCCTCAATCTCTACTCTCTCTGTCCTATCTCTCTGCCTCTCTGTCCTATTTCTCTGCCTCTGTCCAATCTCTCTGTCTATCCTCTCTGTCCTATCTCTCTGCCTCTATGTCCTATCTCTCTGCCTCTCTCTCCTATCTCTCTGCCTCTATCCCATCTCTCTCTCTGCCTCTCTGTCCTGTCTCTGTCTGTCTCTTTCACTGCCTCTCTCTCTATCCAATCTATCCTATCTCTCTGCCTCTCTCTCCTATGTACCTCACTTTCTCTATCCTATCTCTCTGCCTCTGTCCCATCTCTCTCTCTATCTCTCTATCCTGTCTCTCTCTGCCTCTATCTCTATCCTCTCTGTCCTATCTCTCTGCCTCTATGTCCTATCTCTCTGCCTCGCTCTCTCTCTCTCCTCTTTGTCCTATCTCCCTGCCTCTGTCCCATCTCTCTCTCTGTCTCTCTCTCTGCCTCAATCTCTACTCTCTCTGTCCTATCTCTCTGCCTCTCTGTCCTATTTCTCTGCCTCTGTCCCATCTCTCTCTATCTCTCTATCCTGTCTCTCTCTGCCTCTATCTCTTATCTTCTTTGTCCTATCTCCCTGCCTCGATGTCCTATCTCTCTCCCTCTCTCTCTCTCTCTCTCTCTCTCTATCCTCTTTGTCCTATCTCCCTGCCTCTGTCCCATCTCTCTCTCTCTCTGTTTCTCTCTCTGCCTCAATCTCTACTCTCTCTGTCCTATCTCTCTGCCTCTCTGTCCTATTTCTCTGCCTCTGTCCAATCTCTCTGTCTATCCTCTCTGTCCTATCTCTCTGCCTCTGTCCCATCTCTCTCTCTTCCTCTCTCTCCTATCTCTCTACCCTATTTCTCTGTCTCTGTCCCATCTCTCTGGCTCTATCTATATCTTCTCTGTCCTATCTCTCTGCCTCTCTGTCCTATCTCCCTGCCTCTCTCTATATATCCTCTTCGTCCTATCTCCCTGCCTCTGTCCCATCTATCTCTCTCTGTCTCTCTTTCTGCCTCAATCTCTACTCTCTCTGTCCTATTTCTCTACCTCTGTCCAATCTCTCTGTCTCTCTATCCTCTGTCCTATCTCCCTGCCTCTGTCCCATCTCTTTGTCTCTCTATCCTGTCTGTCTCTCTCTGCCTCAAAATCTACTCTCTCTGTCCTATCTCTGTGCCTCTCTCTCCTATATCTATATCTCTGCCTCTCTGTCCTATCTCTCTGCCTCTGTCCCATCTCTCTCTCTGCCGCAATCTCTACTCTCTCTGCCTCAATCTCTACTCTCTCTGTCCTATCTCTGTGCCTCTCTTTCCTATATCTCTCTGCCTCTGTCTCATCTCTGTCTCTCTATCCTGTCCCTCTATGTCCTATCTCTCTGCCTCTCTCTCTCTATCCTCTTTGTCCGATCTGCCTGCCTCTGTCCCATCTCTCTGTCTCTCTCCTGTCTCTCTCTCTGCCTCAATCTCTACACTCTGTCCTATCTCTTTCTCTCTCTGCCTATCTGTCCTCTCTCTCATATCTCTCTGCGTCTCTGTCCTATTTCTCTGCCTCTGTGCCATCTCTCTATGTTTCTCTGTCCTGTCCCTCTATGTCCTATCTCTCTGCCTCTCGGTCTCTCTATCCTTTGTCCTATCTCCCTGCCTCTGTCCCATCTCTCTGTCTCTCTCCTGTCTCTCTCTCTGCCTCAATCTCTACTCTCTCTGTCCTATCTCTCTGCCTCTGTCCCATCTCTCTCTCTATCCTGTCTCTCTTTGCCTCTATCTCTATCCTGCTGTCCTATCTCCCTGCCTTGATGTCCTATATCTCTGCCTCTCTGTCCCATCTCTCTCTCTGCCTCTCTGTCCTGTCTCTGTCTGTCTCTTTCACTGCCTCTATCTCTATCCAATCTATCCTATCTCTCTGCCTCTCTCCTATGTCTCTCTCTATCTCTCTATCCTATCTCTCTGCCTCTGTCCCATCTCTCTGTCTCTCTCCTGTCTCTCTCTCTGCCTCAATCTCTACACTCTCTGTCCTATCTCTTTCTCTCTCTGCCTATCTGTCCCATCTCTCTGCCTCTATCTCTATCTTCTCTCTCCTATCTCTCTGCCTCTCTGTCCTATCTCTCTCTGCCTCTATCCCATCTCTCTCTGCCTCTCTGTCCAGTCTCTGTCTATTTCACTGCCTCTATCTCTACCCAATCTGTCCTACCTCTCTGCGTCTCTCTCTATCCTCTTTGTCCTATCTCCCTGCTTCTGTCCCATATCTCTGCCTTAATCTCTACTCTCTCTGTCCTATCTCTGTCTCTCTGCCTACCTGTCCTATCTCTCTACCTCTGTCCCATCTCTCTATGTCTCTATCCTGTCTCTCTCTGCCTCTATCTCTATCCTCTCTGTCCTATCTCTCTGCCTCTGTCCCATCTCTCTTTGCCTCTATCTCTATCCTGCTGTCCTATCTCCCTGCCTTGATGTCCTTTCTGCCTCTCTGTCCTGTCTCTGTGTCTCTTTCACTGCCTCTATCTCTATCCAATCTATCCTATCTCTCTTCCTCTCTCTCCTATGTCTCTCTCTATCCTATCTCTCTGCCTCTCTGTCCTATCTCTCTACCTCTATCCCATCTTTCTCTCTATCCTTTCTCTCTCTGCCTCGATCTCTATCCTCTCTGTCCTGTCTCTCTGCCTCTCTGTCCTATCTCTCTGCCTCTGTCCCATCTCTCTCTCTCTCTCTATCCTGTCTCTCTCTGCCTCTATCTCTATCCTCTCTGTCCTATTTCTCTGCCTCTGTCCAATCTCTCTGTCTCTCTATCCTCTCTGTCCTATCTCCCTGCCTCTGTCCCATCTCTCTTTGTCTCTGTATCCTGCCTCAATCTCTGCTCTGTCCTTTCTCTGTGCCTCTCTCTCCCATATCTATATCTCTGCCTCTGTCCCATCTCTCTCTCTGTCTCGCTATCCTGCCTCTCTCTCTATCCTCTCTGTCCTATCTCTGCCTCTCTGTCCCATCTCTCTCTCTGTCTCTCTATCCTGCCTCTCTCTGCCTCTCGCTCTATCCTTTCTGTGCTCTCTGCCTCTCTCCTATCTCTCTATCCTATTTCTCTGCCTCTATCTCTATGTTCTCTGTCCTATCTCTCTGCCTCTCTCTCCCTCTATCCTCTTTGTCCTATCTCCCTGCCTCTGTCACATCTCTCTGTCTCTCTCTGCCTCAATCTCTACTCTATATGTCCTATCTCTGTCTCTCTCTCTCTCTGCCTCTGTCTCCTATCTCTCTATCTTATCTTTCTGCCTCTGTCTCCTATCTCTCTGCCTCTCTGCCCTATCTCCCTGCCTCTGTCCTATCTCTCTGCCTCTCTGACCCATTTCTCTCTCTGCCTCTATCTCTATCCTCTCTGTCCCGTCTCTACCTCTCTGTCCTATCTCTTTCTGTCTCTCTCCTATCTCTTTCTCTGCCAATATGTCCTATCTCTGACTCTCTCTCTCTCTGCCAATATGTCCTATCTCTGACTCTCTCTCTGGCCTATATATCTGCCTCTCTATCCCCTTTGTCCTATCTCCCTGTCTCTGTCCCATGTCTCTCTCTGTCTCTCTGCCTCAATCTCTGCTCTCTCTGTTTTATCTCTCTGCCTCTCTCTCCTATATCACTCTATCCTATCTCTCCGCATCTCGGTCCTATTTCTCTGCCTCTGTCTCTCTATCCTGTCCCTCTCTACCTCTATCTCTGCCTCTCTGTTCCATCTCTCTCTCTGCCTCTCTGTCCTGTCTCTGTCCTGTCTGTCTCTTTCACTGCCTCTATCTCTATCCAATCTATCCTATCTCTCTGCCTCTCTCCTATGTCTCTCTCTATCTCTCTATGCTATCTCTCTGCCTCTCTGTCCTATTTCACTGCCTCCGTCCCCTCTCTCTCTCTATCTCTCTCTCCTGTCTCTCTCTGCTTCAATCTCTACTCTCTCTGTCCTATCTGTCTCTCTCTGCCTACCTGTCCTATCTCTCTCTACCTCTGTCCCATCTCTCTCTCTATCTCTCTATCCTGTCTCTCTCTGCCTCTATCTCTATCCTCTCTGTCCTATTTCTCTGCCTCTGTCCCATCTCTCTCTATATATCTCTATCCTGTCTCTCTCTGCCTCTATCTCTATCCTCTATGTCCTATCTCCCTGCCTCAATGTCCTATCTCTCTGCCTCTCTGTCCCATTACTCTCTCTGCCTCAATCTCTACTCTATCTGTCCTATCTCTGTCTCTCTCTCTCTGCCTGTCCTATATCTGTGCTATCTCTCTGCCTCTCTCTCCTATCTCTCTATCCTATTTCTCTGCATCTGTCCCATCTCTCTGCCTCTATCTCTATGTTCTCTGTCCTATCTCTCTCTGCCTCTCTGTTCCATCTCTCTCTCTGTCTCTTTCACTGCCTCTATCTCTATCCAATCTGTCCTATGTCTCTGCCTTTCTATCCTATCTCTCTGCGTCTCTGTCCTATTTCTCTGCCTCTTTCCCATCTCTCTGTTTCTCTATCCTGTCCCTCTATGTCCTATCTCTCTGCCTCTCTCTCTCTCTATCCTTTCTCCTATCTCCCTGCCTCTGTCCCATCTCTCTGTCTCTCTCCTGTCTCTCTCTCTGCCTCAATCTCTACTCTCTGTGTCCTATCTCTCTGCCTCTGTCCCATCTCTCTCTCTATCCTGTCTCTCTTTGCCTCTATCTCTATCCTGCTGTCCTATCTCCCTGCCTTGATGTCCTATATCTCTGCCTCTCTGTCCTGTCTCTGTCTCTTTCACTGCCTCTATCTCTATCCAATCTATCCTATCTCTCTGCCTCTCTCTCCTATGTCTCTCTCTATCTCTCTATCCTATCTCTCTGCCTGTGTCCTATCTCCCTGCCTCTGTCCCATCTCTCTATCTCTCCTGTCTCTCTCTCTGCCTCAATCTCTACACTCTCTGTCCTATCTTTCTCTCTCTGCCTATCTGTCCCATCTCTCTGCCTCTATCTCTATCTTCTCTCTCTTATCTCTCTGCCTCTCTGTCCTATCTCTCTCTGCCTCTATCCCATCTCTCTCTGCCTCTCTGTCCAGTCTCTGTCTATTTCACTGCCTCTATCTCTATCCAATCTGTCCTACCTCTCTGCCTCTCTCTCTATCCTCTTTGTCCTATCTCCCTGCTTCTGTCCCATCTCTCTGCCTCTCTCTGCCTTAATCTCTACTCTCTCTGTCCTATCTCTGTCTCTCTCTGCCTACCTGTCCTATCTCTCTACCTCTGTCCCATCTCTCTATGTCTCTATCCTGTCTCTCTCTGCCTCTATCTCTATCCTCTCTGTCCTATCTCTCTGCCTCTGTCCCATCTCTCTCTCTATCCTGTCTCTCTTTGCCTCTATCTCTATCCTGCTGTCCTATCTCCCTGCCTTGATGTCCTTTCTCTCTGCCTCTCTGTCCCATCTCTCTCTCTGCCTCTCTGTCCTGTCTCTGTGTCTCTTTCACTGCCTCTATCTCTATCCAATCTATCCTATCTCTCTTCCTCTCTCTCCTATGTCTCTCTCTATCCTATCTCTCTGCCTCTCTGTCCTCTACCTCTCTACCTCTATCCCATCTTTCTCTCTATCTCTCTATCCTGTCTCTCTCTGCCTCGATCTCTATCCTCTCTGTCCTGTCTCTCTGCCTCTCTGTCCTATCTCTCTGCCTCTGTCCCATCTCTCTCTCTATCCTGTCTCTCTCTGCCTCTATCTCTAGCCTCTCTGTCCTATCTCTCTGCCTCTCTGTCCTATCTCTCTCTGCCTCTATCCCATCTCTCTCTCTGCCTCTCTGTCCAGTCTCTGTCTCTGTCTATTTCACTGCCTCTATCTCTATCCAATCTGTCCTATCTCTCTGCCTCTCTATCCTATTTGTCTGCCTCTATCCCACGTCTCTCTCTGTCTCTCTATCGTGTCGCTCTATGTCCTACCTCTCTGCCTCTCTCTCTCTATCCTCTTTGTCCTATCTCCCTGCCTCTGTCCCATCTCTCTCTGCCTCTCTCTGCCTCAATCTCTACTCTCTGTCCTATCTCTCTCTCTCTCTGCCTACCTGTCCTATCTCTCTACCTCTGTCCCATCTCTCTCTCTATCTCTCCATCCTGTCTCTCTCTGCCTCTATCTCTATCCTCTCTGTCCTATCTCTCTGCCTCTGTCCCATCTCTCTCTCTATCCTGTCTCTCTTTGCCTCTATCTCTATCATGCTGTCCTATCTCCCTGCCTCTCTGTCCTATATCTCTGCCTCTCTGTCCCATCTCTCTCTCTGCCTCTCTGTCCTGTCTCTGTCTGTCTCTTTCACTGGCTCTATCTCTATCCAATCTATCCTATCTCTCTGCCTCTCTCTCCTATGTACCTCACTCTCTCTATCCTATCTCTCTGCCTCTCTGTCCTATCTCCCTGCCTCTGTCCCATCTCTCTCTGCCTCAATCTCTACTCTCTCTGTTCTATCTCTGTCTCTCTCTGCCTACCTGTCCTATCTCTCTACCTCTATCCCATCTCTCTATCCTGTCTCTCTCTGCCTCTATCTCTATCCTCTCCATCCCAACTCTCTCTCTGTCTCAATCTCTACTCTCTCTGTCTTATCTTTGTCTCTCTCTCTGCCTCTCTGTCCTATATCTGTGCTGCCTCTCGCTCCTATCTCTCCATCCTATCTCTCTACCTCTATCCCATCTCTCTCTCTTCCTCTCTCTCCTATGTCTCTCTCTATCCTATCTCTCTGCCCCTCTGTCCTATTTCTCTGCCTCCATCCCATCTCTCTCTCTCTCTCTCTCCTGTCTCTCTGCCTCAATCTACTCTCTCTGTCCTATCTCTGTCTCTCTCTGCCTACCTGTCCTATCTCTCTACCTCTGTCCCATCTCTCTATGCTGTCTCTCTCTGCCTCCATCTCTATCCTCTCTGTCCTATCTCTCTGCCTCTGTCCCATCTCTCTCTCTATCCTGTCTCTCTTTGCCTCTATCTCTATCCTGCTGTCCTATCTCCCTGCCTTGATGTCCCATCTCTCTCTCTGCCTCTGTCCTGTCTCTGTCACTTTCACTGCCTCTATCTCTATCCAATCTATCCTATCTCTCTGCCTCTCTCTCCTATGTCTCTCTCTATCTCTCTATCCTATCTCTCTGCCTCTGTCCCATCTCTCTCTGCCTCAATCTCTACTCTCTCTGTTCTATCTCTGTCTCTCTCTGCCTACCTGTCCTATCTCTCTACCTCTATCCCATCTCTCTATCTCTCTATCCTGTCTCTCTCTGCCTCTATCTCTATCCTCTCTGTCCCATCTCTCTCTCTCTCAATCTCTACTCTCTGTCTTATCTTTGTCTCTCTCTCTCTGCCTCTCTGTCCTATATCTGTGCTGCCTCTCACTCCTATCTCTCTATCCTATTTCTCTGCCTCTGTCCCATCTCTCTGCCTCTATCTCTATCTTCTCTCTCCTATCTCTCTGCCTCTCTGTCCTATATCTGTGCTGCCTCTCACTCCTATCTCTCTATCCTATTTCTCTGCCTCTATCCCATCTCTCTCTCTGCCTCTCTGTCCAGTCTGTCTCTTTCACTGCCTCTATCTCTATCCAATCTGTTCTATCTCTCTGCCTCTCTGTCCTATTTCTCTGCCTCTGTCCCACCTCTCTCTCTGTCTCTGTATCCTGTCCCTCTATGTCCTATCTCTCTGCCTCTCTCTCTCTATCCTCTTTGTCCTATTTCCCTGCCTCTGTCCCATCTCTCTCTGCCTCTCTCTGCCTCAATCTCTACTCTCTGTCCTATCTCTGTCTCTCTCTGCCTATCTGTCCTATCTCTATACCTCTGTCCCATCTCTCTCTCTATCCTGTCTCTCTCTGCCTCTCTCTATCCTGCTGTCCTATCTCCCTGCCTTGATGTCCTATCTCTCTGCCTCTCTGTCCCATCTCTCTCTCTGCCTCAATCTGTACTCCATCTATCCTATCTCTGTTTCTCTCTCTCTCTACCACTCTCTCCTATCTCTCCATCCTATCTCTCTACCTTTACCCCATCTCTCTCTCTGCCTCTCTGTCCTGTCTCTTTCACTGCCTCTATCTCTAACCAATCTATACTATCTCTCTGCCTCTCTCTCCTATGTCTCTCTCTATCCTATGTCTCTGCTTCTCTGTCCTATCTCTCTCTCTCTATCCTGTCTCTCTCTGCCGCTATCTCTATCCTCTCTGTCCTATCTCTCTGCCTCTGTCCTATCTCTCTCTGCCTCTATCCCATGTCTCTCTGCCTCTCTGTGCAGTCTCTGTCTCTGTCTATTTCACTGCCTCTATCTCTATCCAATCTGTTCTATCTCTCTGCCTCTCTATCCTATTTCTCTGCCTCTGTCCCACGTTTCTCTCTGTCTCTCTATCGTGTCGCTCTATGTCCTACCTCTCTGCCTCTCTCTCTCTAACCTTTGTCCTATCTCCCTGCCTCTGTCCCATCTCTCTCTCTCTCTCTCTCTCTCTCTCTCTCTCTCTCTCTCTGCCTCAATCTCTACTCTCTCTGTCCTATCTCTGTCTCTCTCTGCCTATCTGTCCTATCTCTATACCTCTGTCCCATCTCTCTCTCTATCCTGTCTCTCTCTGCCTCTATCTCTATCCTGCTGTCCTATCTCCCTGCCTTGATGTCCTATCTCTCTGCCTCTGTCCCATCTCTCTCTCTGCCTCAATCTGTACTCTATCTGTCCTATCTCTGTCTCTCTCTCTCTCCTATGTCTCTCTCTATCCTATCTCTCTGCCTCTCTGTCCTATTTCTCTGCCTCCGTCCCATCTCTCTATCTCTCTCCTGTCTCTCTCTCTGCCTCAATCTCTACTCTCTCTGTCCTATCTCTGTCTCTCTCTGCCTCTGTCCTATCTCTCTGCCTCACTGTCCCATCTCTCTCTGCCTGAATCTCTACCCTCTCTGTCCTATCTATGTCTCTCTCTCTCTGCCTCTCTGTCCTATATCTGTGCTATCTCTCTGCCTCTATCCCATCTCTCTCTCTGCCCGTCTGTCCTGTCTCTGTCTGTCTCTTTCACTGCCTCTATCTCTATCCTCTCTGTCCTATCTCTCTGCCTCTCTGTCCTATTTCTCTGCCTCTGTCCCATCTCTCTCTCTATCCTGTCTCTCTCTGTTTCAATCTTTATACTCTCTGTCCTATCTCTCTGCTTCTATGTCCCATCTCTCTGTCTCAATCTCTACTTTCTGTCCTGTCTCTCTCTCTCTCTCTCTGCCTCTCTGTCCTATATCTGTGCTATCTCTCTGCCTCTCTCTCCTATCGCTCTGCCTCTATCCCCTCTCTCTTTCTGCCTGTCTGTCCTGTCTCTGTCTCTCACTGCCTCTATCTCTATCCAATCTATCCTCTCTGCCTCTCTCTACTATGTCTCTCTCTATATATCCTATCTATTTGCCTCTGTCTCCTATCTCTCTGCCTCTCTGTCCTATTTCTCTGCCTCTATCCCATCTCTCTCTCTATCCTGTCTCGCTCTGCCTCTATCTCTATCCTCTCTGTCCTATCTCTCTGCCTCTGTCCTATCTCTCTGCCTCTCTGTCCCATCTATCGCTCTCTGCCTGAATCTCTACTCTATCTGTCCTATCTCTGTCTCTCTCTGCCTCTCTGTCCTATCTCTCTGCCACTGTTTCATCTCTCTCTCTCTCTCTCTCTCTCTCTCTCTCTCTCTCTCTCTCTCTCTCTCTCTCCCTCTATCTCTATCCTCTCTGTTCTATCTCTCTCTGCCTCAATCTCTACTCTATATGTCCTATCTCTGTCTCTCTCTCTCTGCCTCTGTCTCCTATCTCTCTATCCTATCTCTCTGCCTCTCTCTCCTATCTCTGCCTCTATCCCATCTCTCTCTCTGCCCGTCTGTCCTGTCTCTATCTCTTTCACTGCCTCTATCTCTATCCAATCTATTCTATCTCTCTGCCTGTCTCCTATCTCTCTGACTTTCTGTCCTATTTCTCTGCCTCTGTGCCATCTCTCTCTCTATCTCTCTATCCTGTCTCTCTCTGCCTCTATCTCTATCCTCTATGTCCTATCTCCCTGCCTCAATGTCCTATCTCTCTGCCTCTCTGTCCCATTACTCTCTCTGCCTCAATCTCTACTCTATCTGTCCTATCTCTGTCTCTCTCTCTCTGCCTGTCCTATATCTGTGCTATCTCTCTGCCTCTCTCTCCTATCTCTCTATCCTATTTCTCTGCCTCTGTCCCATCTCTCTGCCTCTATCTCTATGTTCTCTGTCCTATCTCTCTGCCTCTCTGTTCCATCTCTCTCTCTGTCTCTTTCACTGCCTCTATCTCTATCCAATCTGTCCTATGTCTCTGCCTTTCTATCCTATCTCTCTGCGTCTCTGTCCTATTTCTCTGCCTCTTTCCCATCTCTCTGTCTGTTTCTCTATCCTGTCCCTCTATGTCCTATCTGTCTGCCTCTCTCTCTCTCTATCCTTTGTCCTATCTCCCTGCCTCTGTCCCATCTCTCTGTCTCTCTGCCTCAATCTCTACTCTCTCTGTCCTATCTCTCTGCCTCTGTCCCATCTCTCTATCTCTCTATCCTGTCTCTCTCTGCCTCTATCTCTCTCCTCTCTGTCCTATCTCTCTGCCTTTCTGTTCCATCTCTCTCTCTGCCTCAATCTCTACTCTATATGTCCTATCTCTGTCTCTCTCTCTCTGCCTCTGTCTCCTATCTCTCTATCCTATCTCTCTGCCTCTGTCTCCTATCTCTCTATCCTATCTCTCTGCCTCTCTCTCCTATCTCTGCCTCTATCCCATCTCTCTCTCTGCCCGTCTGTCCTGTCTCTGTCTGTCTCTTTCACTGCCTCTATCTCTATCCAATCTATCCTATCTCTCTGCCTGTCTCCTATCTCTCTGACTCTCTGTCCTATTTCTCTGCCTCTGTCCCATCTCTCTCTCTATCTCTCTATCCTGTCTCTCTCTGCCTCCATCTCTATCCTCTATGTCCTATCTCCCTGCCTCAATGTCCTATCTCTCTGCCTCTCTGTCCCATTACTCTCTCTGCCTCAATCTCTACTCTATCTGTCCTATCTCTGTCTCTCTCTCTCTGCCTGTCCTATATCTGTGCTATCTCTCTGCCTCTCTCTCCTATCTCTCTATCGTATTTCTCTGCCTCTGTCCCATCTCTCTGCCTCTATCTCTATGTTCTCTGTCCTATCTCTCTGCCTCTCTGTCCTATCTCTCTGCCTCTCTGTCCTATTTCTCTGCCTCTTTCCCATCTCTCTGTCTGTTTCTCTATCCTGTCCCTCTATGTCCTATCTCTCTGCCTCTCTCTCTCTCTATCCTTTGTCCTATCTCCCTGCCTCTGTCCCATCTCTCTGTCTCTCTCCTGTCTCTCTCTCTCTGCCTCAATCTCTACTCTCTCTGTCCTCTCTCTGCCTCTGTCCCATCTCTCTATCTCTCTATCCTGTCTCTCTCTGCCTCTATCTCTATCCTCTCTGTCCTATCTCTCTGCCTTTCTGTTCCATCTCTCTCTCTGCCTCAATCTCTACTCTATATGTCCTATTTCTGTCTCTCTCTCTCTGCCTCTGTCTCCTATCTCTCTATCCTATCTCTCTGCCTCTGTCTCTTATCTCTCTATCCTATCTCTCTGCCTCTCTCTCCTATCTCTGCCTCTATCCCATTTCTCTCTCTGCCCGTCTGTCCTGTCTCTGTCTGTCTCTTTCACTGCCTCTATCTCTATCCAATCTATCCTATCTCTCTGCCTGTCTCCTATCTCTCTGACTCTCTGTCCTATTTCTCTGCCTCTGTCCCATCTCTCTCTCTGTCTCTCTATCCTGTCTCTCTCTGCCTCTATCTCTATCCTCTATGTCCTATCTCCCTGCCTCAATGTCCTATCTCTCTGCCTCTCTGTCCCATTATTCTCTCTGCCTCAATCTCTACTCTATCTGTCCTATCTCTGTCTCTCTCTCTCTGCCTGTCCTATATCTGTGCTATCTCTCTGCCTCTCTCTCCTATCTCTCTGCCTCTCTGTCCTATCTCTCTCTGCCTCTCTGTTCCATCTCTCTGTCTCTTTCACTGCCTCTATCTCTATCCAATCTGTCCTATGTCTCTGCCTTTCTATCCTATCTCTCTGCGTCTCTGTCCTATTTCTCTGCCTCTGTCCCATCTCTCTCTCTGTTTCTCTATCCTGTCCCTCTATGTCCTATCTCTCTGCCTCTCTCTCTCTCTATCCTTTGTCCTATCTCCCTGCCGCTGTCCCATCTCTCTGTCTCTCTATCCTGTCTCTCTCTGCCTCTATCTCTATCCTCTCTGTCCTATCTCTCTGCCTTTCTGTTCCATCTCTCTCTCTGCCTCAATCTCTACTCTATATGTGCTATCTCTGTCTCTCTCTGCCTCTGTCTCCTATCTCTCTATCCTATCTCTCTGCCTCTGTCTCCTATCTCTCTATCCTATCTCTCTGCCTCTCTCTCCTATCTCTGCCTCTATCCCATCTCTCTCTCTGCCCGTCTGTCCTGTCTCTGTCTGTCTCTTTCACTGCCTCTATCTCTATCCAATCTATCCTATCTCTCTGCCTGTCTCCTATCTCTCTGACTCTGTCCTATTTCTCTGCCTCTGTCCCATCTCTCTCTCTATCTCTCTATCCTGTCTCTCTCTGGCTCTATCTCTATCCTCTCTGTCCTAACTCCCATCCTCTCAGTCCTATCTCTCTGTCTCTCTGTCCCATTTCTCTCTCTGCCTCAATCTCTACTCTATCTGTCCTATCTCTCTCTCTCTCTGCCTGTCCTATATCTGTGCTATCTCTCTGCCTCTCTCTCCTATCTATCCTATTTCTCTGCCTCTGTCCCATCTCTCTGCCTCTATCTCTATGTTCTCTGTCCTATCTCTCTGCCTCTCTGTTCCATCTCTCTCTCTGCCTCAATCTCTACTCAATATGTCCTATCTCTGTCTCTCTCTCTCTGCCTCTGTCTCCTATCTCTCTGCCTCTGTCTCCTATCTGCCTCTCTGTCCTATTTCTCTGCCTCTGTCCCATCTCTCTCTGCCTCTATCTCTATCCTCTCTGCCGGTCTCTCTCTATCCTATCTCTCTCTCTCTATCCTCTCTGTCCTCTCTCCACCTCTATCCCATCTCTCTCTGCTTCCCTATCCTATATCTGTCTGTCTCTTTTCTCTCTATCCTGTCTCTCTCTGCCTCTCTTTCCTTTCTCTGTCTCTCTGTCTCTCTCTGTCCTAGCTCTCTCTGTCTCTTTGTCCCATATCTCTCTCTGCTACGGTATCCTATCCCTGTCTCTCCTCTCTATCCTTTCTCTGCCTGTCTATCCCATCTCTCTTTCTGCCTCTCTAGTCCTATATCTGTCCTATCTCTCTGCCTCTTTCCCATCTCTCTCACTGCCTCTATTACTATCCTCTCTGTCGTATCTCTTGGCCTCTCTCTGCCTTTCTGTCCTATCTGTCTCTCTCTGTCTCTCTATACTGTCTCTCTCTTTGCCTCTCTGTGTATCTCCCTTCCTCTCTGTCCTATCTCTCTGCCTCTGTCCCATCTCTCTATCTCTCTATCCTGTCTCTCTCTGCCTCTATCTCTATCCTCTCTGTCCTATCTCTCTGCCTTTCTGTTCCATCTCTCTCTCTGCCTCAATCTCTACTCTATATGTCCTATCTCTGTCTCTCTCTCTCTGCCTCTGTCTCCTATCTCTCTATCCTATCTCTCTGCCTCTCTCTCCTATCTCTGCCTCTATCCCATCTCTCTCTCTGCCCGTCTGTCCTGTCTCTGTCTGTCTCTTTCACTGCCTCTATCTCTATCCAATCTATCCTATCTCTCTGCCTGTCTCCTATCTCTCTGACTCTCTGTCCTATTTCTCTGCCTCTGTCCCATCTCTCTCTCTATCTCTCTATCCTGTCTCTCTCTGCCTCTATCTCTATCCTCTATGTCCTATCTCCCTGCCTCAATGTCCTATCTCTCTGCCTCTCTGTCCCATTATTCTCTCTGCCTCAATCTCTACTCTATCTGTCCTATCTCTGTCTCTCTCTCTCTGCCTGTCCTATATCTGTGCTATCTCTCTGCCTCTCTCTCCTATCTCTCTATCCTATTTCTCTGCCTCTGTCCCATCTCTCTGCCTCTATCTCTATGTTCTCTGTCCTATCTCTCTGCCTCTCTGTCCTATCTCTCTCTGCCTCTCTGTTCCATCTCTCTGTCTCTTTCACTGCCTCTATCTCTATCCAATCTGTCCTATGTCTCTGCCTTTCTATCCTATCTCTCTGCATCTCTGTCCTATTTCTCTGCCTCTGTCCCATCTCTCTCTCTGTTTCTCTATCCTGTCCCTCTATGTCCTATCTCTCTGCCTCTCTCTCTCTCTATCCTTTGTCCTATCTCCCTGCCTCTATCCCATCTCTCTGTCTCTCTCCTGTCTCTCTCTCTCTGCCTCAATCTCTACTCTCTCTGTCCTATCTCTCTGCCTCTGTCCCATCTCTCTATCTCTCTATCCTGTCTCTCTCTGCCTCTGTCTCTATCCTCTATGTCCTATCTCTCTGCCTTTCTGTTCCATCTCTCTCTCTGCCTCAATCTCTACTCTATATGTCCTATCTCTGTCTCTCTCTCTCTGCCTCTGTCTCCTATCTCTCTATCCTATCTCTCTGCCTGTCTCCTATCTCTCTATCCTATCTCTCTGCCTCTCTCTCCTATCTCTGCCTCTATCCCATCTCTCTCTCTGCCCGTCTGTCCTGTCTCTGTCTGTCTCTTTCACTGCCTCTATCTCTATCCAATCTATCCTATCTCTCTGCCTGTCTCCTATCTCTCTGACTCTCTGTCCTATTTCTCTGCCTCTGTCACATCTCTCTCTCTATCTCTCTGTCCTGTCTCTCTCTGGCTCTATCTCTATCCTCTCTGTCCTAACTCCCATCCTCTCAGTCCTATCTCTCTGTCTCTCTGTCCCATTTCTCTCTCTGCCTCAATCTCTACTCTATCTGTCCTATCTCTCTCTCTCTCTGCCTGTCCTATATCTGTGCTATCTCTCTGCCTCTCTCTCCTATCTATCCTATTTCTCTGCCTCTGTCCCATCTCTCTGCCTCTATCTCTATGTTCTCTGTCCTATCTCTCTGCCTCTCTGTTCCATCTCTCTCTCTGCCTCAATCTCTACTCAATATGTCCTATCTCTGTCTCTCTCTCTCTGCCTCTGTCTCCTATCTCTCTGCCTCTGTCTCCTATCTCTCTGCCTCTGTCTCCTATCTGCCTCTCTGTCCTATTTCTCTGCCTCTGTCCCATCTCTCTCTGCCTCTATCTCTATCCTCTCTGCCGGTCTCTCTCTATCCTGTCTCTCTCTCTCTATCCTCTCTGTCCTCTCTCCGCCTCTATCCCATCTCTCTCTGCTTCCCTATCCTATATCTGTCTGTCTCTTTTCTCTCTATCCTGTCTCTCTCTGCCTCTCTTTCCTTTCTCTGTCTCTCTGTCTCTCTCTGTCTCTTTGTCCCATATCTCTCTCTGCTTCGGTATCCTATCCCTGTCTCTCTCTCTGTCTCTCCTCTCTATCCTGTCTCTGCCTGTCTATCCCATCTCTCTTTCTGCCTCTCTAGTCCTATATCTGTCCTATCTCTCTGCCTCTTTCCCATCTCTCACTATCCTCTCTGTCGTATCTCTTGGCCTCTCTCTGCCTTTCTGTCCTATCTGTCTCTCTCTATCTCTCTATCCTGTCTCTCTCTTTGCCTCTCTGTGTATCTCCCTTCCTCTCTGTCCTATCTCTCTGCCTCTCTGTCCCGTCTCTGTCTGTTTCTTTCACTGCCTCTATCTCTATCCAATCTGTCCTATCTCTTGGCCTCTCTGTCCTATCTCTGTCTGTCTCTCTCCCTCTTCCTCTATCTCTATCCTCTCTGTCCTATCTCTCTAACTCTCAGTCCTATCTCTCTGCCTCTCATCCCATCTCTATCTCTCTATCCTGTCACTCTCTCTGCCTCTTTCTCTATTCTCTCTATACTATCTCTGCCTCTCTGTCCCATTTCTCTCTGCCTCTATCCCATCTCTCTCTGTCTCTCTATCCTGTCTCTCTATCCAATCTCTCTCTGCCTCTCTGTCTTATCTCTGTCTCTCTCTCTGTCCTATATCTTCCTTTCTATCCTATATCTGTCCCCTCTCTCTGCCTCTGTCCCATTGTTCTCAATGCCTCTATCTCTATCCTCTCTGTCCTATCTCTCTTCCTCTCTATCTCTATCTTTTCTGTCATATCTCTGTCTGTCTCTTTCCTGTCTCTGTCTCTGCCTCTCTGTCTTATATCTGTCCTATCTCTCTGCCTCTCTCCCATCTCTCACTCTGCCTCTCTATCCTGTCTCTCTGCCTCTATGTCCCAACTCTCTGCCTCTCTGTCCCATCTCTCTCTCTGTCTCTCTGCCTCAATCTCTACTCTCTCTATTTCCTATCTCTGTCTCTCTGTGTGTCCTATATCTTTTCTATCTCTCTGCCTCTCTGTGCTATAACTGTCCTGTTTCTCTGCCTCTCCTATGTCTCTCTCTCTATCTCTCTATCCTATCTCTCTGCTTCTATCTTATCTCTCTCTCTCTGCCTCTCTGTCCTATCTCTCACCCTCTCTGTCCTATCTCTATCTCTCTCACTGCCTCTATCTCTATCCAAACTGTACTATTGCTCGGCCTCTCTGTCCTATCTCTGTCTCTCTCTCTCTCTGCCCCTGTCTCTATCCTCTTTGTCCTATCTCTCTGCCTCTCTGTCCTATCTCTGTCTATCTCACTGCCTCTATCTCTATCTAATCTGTACTATCACTAGGCCTCTCTCTCTTATCTCTGTCTCTTTCTCTCTTCCTCTATCTCTATCCTCTCTGCCCTATCTCCCTGCCTCTCTGACCTATCTCTGTCTGACTCTCTCTCTTCCTCTCTGTTCTATATCTGTCCTATCTCTCTGCCTCTGTCCCATCTCTCTCACTGCCTCTATCTCTAGCCTCTCTTTCCTCTCTCTCCGCCTCTGTCCTATATCTCTCTCTCTCTGCTTCTCTGTCCTGTCTCTGTCTCTCTCTTTCTCTATCCTATCTCTCTCTGCCTCACTATCTCTATCCTGTCTGTCTTATCTCCCTGCCTCTGTCCCATCTCTCTCCCTGCCTCTATATCTATCCTATATGTGTATCTCCCTACCTCTCTTTCCCATTTCCCTGCCTCTCTGTCCTATCTCTCTGCCTCTCTGTTCTATCTCTATTACTCTCTATTTCTATCCTCTTTCTCCTATCTCCCTGCCTCTATGTCCTATCTCTTTCTGTCTCTCTATCTCGCTAATCTGGCTCACTCTCTGCCAATCTGTCCCATCTCTCTCTCTGCCTCTCTATCCTGTCTCTTTCTGCCTCTCTATCCTATCTTTGTCTATCTCTCTCTGTTGCTCTATCCTGGCTCTCTCTCTCCCTCTATCTCTATCCTCTCTGTCCTACCTCTCCGCCTCTATATCCTCCCTCCCTCTCTCTCTCTCTCTCTCTCTCTCCTCTCTATATTTCTCTCTATCTCTGTCTCTCTTTGCTTCTCTCTCCGTGTATCTGTCTCCCTCTCTCTGCCTCTCTTTGCTTCTCTCTCCGTGTATCTGTCTCCCTCTCTCTGCCTCTCTTTGCTTCTCTCTCTTTCTGTATTTCTCTGTCTCTTTCTCTCGTTTCTATCTCTCTGGCTCTCTGCCTCTTTCTTCTCTCTCTCTCTCTCTCTCTCTCTCTCTCTCTCTCTCTCTCTCTCTCTCTCTCTCTCTCTTTTCTCGCTTTCTTTCTTTCTCCCTCTGTGTATCTCTCTCAGCCTCCTTGACTGTGTATCTCTCGCTGTCTCTATCCCTCATTCTGTGTCTCTCTCTCTACTTCTCTGTCCTCTCTCTGTCTCTTCTCTCTCTCTCTCTCTCTCTCTCTCTCTCTCTCTCTCTCTCTCTGTCTCTCTCTGTCTCTCTCTGTCTCTTTCTTGCTGTGTTTTCTCTCTGTCCCTCTTGTTCCATCTCCTCCTCAAAAGCTTTTCCTCCTTACTCTAATATCCCCCCAATCATAACCGGTCTTTTTCTTCTTCTTCATTATCATGGTCATGTATATAGAGCTAGAACTTAGAACCCCTAGAGGCTGTTGAGTCCAACTCTGTTTTATAGTAACAGAAAAGAAAAGCCTGGACTTGCCTGGGATCAAATATTTCCTCAGAATTGACATAGGGTTTGAACTCGCCTTATTCTCTCTGTGCCCCTCCCCTTATTCCTCCTGGTGACCATCCTTCTCTTTCCTGTGGTCACTTCCCTCTAGCTTCTCATTCTTGCTACATTATGCCCCCTATCTCTAGCTCTCTTTATTCCAACTTTATTCCATTTTCTCTCTCATTCACCGGGAGGATCAAGAGCTGAAGTATCATGAGAAACCACCCAGTGCAGCCCCCAAAACTTAATTATGAGAAAACTGAGGCTGACAAGGGTTATGTCAGCAGTTGTGACAAAATTTCAACTTGAGTCAACTCTACGTACAGTGCTCTAACCACTATGAAACCAAGCTGGCTTGGTGTGACTTCCCTTTGCAGCTCTCGCTCATCTATGGTCTCTTGTTCCTACGTCTCATTTTCCTCCCTAATCTTCTCCTAACTCACTCTCTGGCTCATTATAACACGGTTCTCTCTATTTGTATTTCTCCTTATCTATTTCTGGGTTTCTCTTACTATCAGATATAAAAGACTATCTTTTAGACTCTTTCTGTCTCTGTCTCTGTCTCATTCATTCACTTGCTCTCTCCCTTTCTCCTTTTCATTCATGAAGTCTGTTTCCCTAGAACTCCATTTCTCTGTACTCAACTTAATCCCAAGTGTCCATCCTTTTCTCTGTCTGGCACGTTGATGTGTTTTTGTCTCCTTATATTTGTACTCCCAGGGCATAGCTTACTGCTTGGTACATCTCCCAAGCTCGATGAATCCTTCTTGAATAACTGACTGACTCTACACTGACCCTTGGGTTTGTCTCTCCTGATCCCCATTATTGAAGCTGTCCCTCATTGTCTCTCCTTCACCTCTGCACCTCTGCCTGTGTCTCACCTCTCTACCCTCTAACCTCTTTCATACTCTTTTGTAAATTACAAGAGCTATTTTCCTTCTTCTATGTCTTCATTTTTCTTTATGTCACCATTTCTCTCATTACAACTCTGTCACAGAGGATCATGGTAGGCAACATCCAGTCCAGCTCTAAAATTTAATGAGGAGAAATCTGAGTTGCCAGAGCTTAAGCGACTTCTCCAGAGAAGCAGAGTTTGTCAGCCTCTCCAGTAGGACTCTAAGAAAATACTCAAACCACTAGGACAGCTACATAGCTTATGCTACCCTTGCCAGCTATTTCTCCTATTTTCATCTCTATTCCTTTGGTCTCTAGTTCCTATATCTCATTTTCCGCAAAAAGAATCTCCTCTCACTCATTATCATTTTCTTTCTCTCGTCTTTCTGTCTCTTTGTCTCTCTTGATATAGCTCTCTTTGGGGTTGCCTTGATATCTCACTGCTGCTTTCTATCTCTATCCATCTCTTTGCCTCTTGTTTTTGTCTGTCTCTTTGTCTGCCTCTTTCTTCCCTTCTCCTTTTATCTCTTCCTTGGAAGCTTTTTCTCGTTACTCTAATTTCAACCCATAAATACTCCTTTCTTTGCCCCCTGACTATGAGCATACCTTCCCACAGAGACATTGGGTCCATTCCATGAGCATAAAATAACAGACAGAGGTTTAGACACTGATTGAATTTATTTAGACCTCAAAAAAACAATCCTGTAGGAGACCTGTCTATTTTCCTCTACATAATCCCTGCCACTGCAAATATTTCTATTTCCTATGGATGCTTCCTTCTGTTTCCTTCTTATCCTCAATATCTGATTAGCTCTAACTCTATACACCTATAATAAACTTAATCCCAAGTAGACTTCCTTTTCCCCCTGGGATCTAGAAGATCATGGAGCCCAGAGTATCATGAGAAATCATAAAATCCAGAAAATAAATTTTGTAGGAAGAAAATTGAGGCTGACACTGGTTAAGTTACTTCTCTGGAGTAACAGAGCTTGTCAGCTGCTGTGATAGGATAAAAACTCAATGAATGAATTTCAAGTAGAATGTTCTAATTACTATGATTCCCTACAAACTTTGTTCTACACTAGCCCAGCATCTCTTCTCACATTCCCCTGCTCATTATCTTTTGGGTCTGTATGTCTCTCTGTCTCTGTCTCGCTTGCTGTATCTAGCTACAATTTTCTTTATCTCACTGTCAGTCTCTAATTTTATCTCCATATATCTCTCTCTACAATTCTCTCATTCTATATACCTCTATTTCTATCATTTTCTGTCTGTCTGTCTCTCTCTCTCTCTCATTCTCTCCCTCAATCCTTCACTTTATTGCCCTTTCTCTCTATTGTCTCTTCAAAATCTTTTTTTCCTTCCTGTAATTCCCACTCTAAAACTTGTCTTTTCTTTTGCTCTCTCTTATCAATATAAACAGAGAATGAGAGCTAGAAAGAACCCCCACAGCCACTAAGCCCAATTCTAATATCTGATTTTCCCTAACTCTCGCTTTATTCAAGCTTATTCACAATTAGACATCCTTTTCAATCTCTGGAAACCAGAGGATCACAGAACTGACGATATCTTAAATATCATCAAGTCCAATCTCATAAATTGCATGAGATGATCTCCTATCTCAATTCCTCATTTTCTTCCACTATGATCTCTTTGCTCACTATCATGTGGTTCTGTGTGTCTAGTTCTCTCTCATGTTCTTTCTCTATCTCACTATCACTCTCTAACTTTATCTCAATATATCAGTCTGTCATTGGATGTCTTATTCTGTATACTTCTCTCTGAGTCTCTTATTGTTTGCCTCTCTCACATTATTTCTCTCAATTTTCCCTTTCCACTTCTTTCTATCTCTTCCTAAAAAGCTTTATTTCCTTATCCTAATACCCACATAATGATGATTAATTTTTCTGTCACTACTTATCACAAATAGGATCATAGAATCAGAGTCAAAAGGTTCATTCAGACATCCAAGATGGGTCTACTAGAAAATTTTGCTGTTTCATTCTACAAATTCCCACACTCCACAGATATTCATCTTCTGTGGACACCAGCTTCTGTCTCTGTGATACTCAGTGACTGCTACTTCTTACTCAATCTCTCTGTTCCTCAACTTGTCCCTATTCCTGCCTCTCTTTCTCCCCCAATATTAATCTCAATTGCACGTTCATTTCACTTTCTGGGAACTAGAGCCTCAAGGAACTAGAGTCATTAGATACCATCAAGTCCAGCCCTATAAGTTGACTGATATAAAAACTGAGGCTGACAGTGGTTAAGGGATTTCTCCAGAATAAGACATCTTGTCAGCTCCTGATGGCGAATTGAAATTGAGTCAACTCCAAATATAATGTTCTAAGAAACATTAGGACTCTTGTCTGGATTGCCCACATTTCTCAAGGTTCCTTGCTCTCCTTGTTCAATTGCTCATTTTCTATGAAAATTACTTCATCCCTCATTCCTTTTTTCTTTTTCTTTTTTTGTGTTCTCTCTCTCTCATGTTTTTCTATCTAGTCTTCTGTTTCTGTCTCTCTACCTTATTCTGATTCCCTCTTTGATTCTCTCACTCCATCTCCCTCACTCTCCAGTCTTTTTTCCCCTTCTCCTTCCCTCTTTCACTCTTCAAAAGCTTTTATCCTTTTGATAATTTTTACTAAATAATCATCAATTTTCCCCTTCTCTCATCAATGTGAACATAGATTTAGACCTGGGAAAAACCTGGGGGGCACCGAGTCCAACGCCATCATATTGACTCAGAAGAAACAAGAGTTTACCCACTTTAAATGAATCTCCCAGGGTCAAATACTTAAGTGAGAACACCAAGTTGGATCTGAACTCGGCTCTAAACCTCCAAGGACAGTCCACTCAGACAACTCACTGTCCACAGAACATTTTCCTATTCTCTCAATGTGCGGCTCAGAAGCTTTTTGCCCTACAATCCCCTCTATCCAATCTAAAAATCAGTACTTTACATTAGTTCTTGGTCACTGAGATTATCTGACATTTTGAGCTGGAATGAACCATAAGGGTTACTGAGAACAACTCCATCATTTTAAAGAAGAAGAAAGCAGCTTAGACAAGAGGTGACTTCCCAGCATGACACAGCTACTAAGCATGTTGTGAAGCAGAATTTGAACTTGGGGCCTCAGGGCCATCCACAACAGTGATGTGTCCTCTAGGAGCCTGTGTCACTTCACCCATTGCCCCCAGGCCTCATTGCTTCTCTCTGATCTTCCTCACTGCAGGCTTCCCTCCAACTCTCTCTCACACACAAATTAATGGGGATGGGAGGGCTTTCTTTTTTCTCGTTCTCTCATCTGCTGGGTCACAGAGCTACAACGTTACATCACATCCAGCCCCATCATTTTACAGAAGAGGAAACTGAGACTGAATGAAGTCGATTGACTTTCCCCAGGTAACACGACTTGCCACGGTCTGAGTCAGAATGAGAACACAAACAGTCTGGACCCTAAGGGTAGGGGACCATCCACCATGAGACTGAGCAGGTAGAGCATTGCAGGCATAGTAGAAAGCCAGTGAAAATATGAATAGTCAGGGGACATCATCACATTCAAGGTACAGCAAGGAGGATAATGTCGCTGCACCCAGAGGAGGTGGAGGAGAATAAAGTAGAACGAGACTGCAAATGCAGGAAGGGCAACTTGGGAAGAGATCTAGTCTGCTAAGAAAATATTATTTATTAGATTCTGGAGGGAGTAGGGAACCACTGAAGCTTACTGAGCAAAGGGAACATGATTGGACCGGTGCTTTAGGAAAAGCATTCTTGGCCCAATGGAGGTTAGACTAGGAGGGGGAGAACTGGAGCAGAGCCACTATGGCCATAGTCCAAATATGAGGTAATGAGGCCCTGGATAAAAGTGGGGGCCATGTCAGAGGACAGAAGGGGGGAATACTCATGAGGTGGTAGAAAGGAACAGTCCTCAGTCCTCTCTCTGTTCAGACTTGGATTAAACTAAACTGATCCCTGCACACCCTAGACCTGCCAATCAATCTACTTTCTCAATCTCCCACCTCTCTCCCTCCAAAGCATGTCTCGGACCATCTCGGGACTAATTTTTCTAATCTCCTAAATCTCTGCTCTGCAACTTAAGCACATTTTCCTTGTACATCTCAAATTCAAATTAAAACTTTATTCTTTCCTGATCAAAATTAAGACTTTAAGGTTTACAAGCAGTTTCTCACTTTATCAAGCAAAACTCTTCCAATTTCATTCCTTACTTAAGAGCTTGCAAAAGCATAGTCCATCCTAATTTGCTTCTTATTTGATTTCTTACATTATTTGCTTATTTCTATTGCTGCCTCTCAGCGATTAGATTCAACTAAATGAGTCACAGAAGACCAAAGTGGTCAAAAAACTATTCTCCTAAAATAAAATTGCTTATTCTCCTATTTCATATTGCTCTCTGATTTAAACAAGCCTCTTTCTTTCCAAGCAGGAATGAACTAGGTTAAACATCAGATAATGTTCAAACCTTCAAACTACAAAGTGACTGCCTGATTTTTTCACCACTTTTGGAATCACTAGACACAAAACTTATAAACTCATTTCAGTCGTGCTAAAGGCTGAAAATCTTCTACTCACTGAAATCTCATTCCTAAATAAAAGCAATAAATCCTTCAGTTTTCCAAAGAAAAAAGAGAATTCTATAGAAATTAGGGTGAATTTTGTATGCAAATTCTACCAATTATTCATTTTGAGCACTTCTAAGTAGCTCTACCCCCAAAATCCAATTAAATAATGGAGCATATATGAATAAATCCAAAACTTAATCACCTCACAATCTGGAAATACACATTAAATATGCAACAATTCACTCATAAATCTGTTCACTAATTATTTTGGAATTCCACAACACATACCCTATATTACATAGATCAACCAAACTCACTTTTTCCTAGTCTCAAAAAAAGATCTTTTGTCATAATCCTAAGCTTCCTTTTCAAATTCATAAGAAGAATGGAGAGTGATTTTGTTTAGTTAAGAGATGACCTAGGATTATGGCGATTTTCTTGGTTCTTCATTTGGTCCACTTAAGTTTTGGAATACAAGAAAAGAAGTGGCCCATCCTTAATGTAGTTCGGGAACCAGTGATTGTCAGGGACTCTCTCTGTGAGAAGATCCATCCACAGAACTCATTCAGGTCTTCACAGGAGTTTCACCTCGTGATGTGTTTGAGCTTCTACATTCACTCACACAGTCACTGGCCATCCTCATTTATGCACACATGCAACCCTAGCAAAAGCCTTCTCTTAACTTCATTGGGGGAATGAACAGTTTTTCTCGAGGCAAAGAGCAGGAGGTTCCATCTGAAGTCTTCGTCCCAGCTCTTCTGCTGACAAGACAAAGGAAGTGTTCCTCCTATTGAGGCACAAGATCCCTACATCTTTCCTCTCTACCTGCCAAAGAGAAACCTTGAAAAGTAGCTACAGCTACCAAGATGGATGGTCTCAGCCTGGATCAAGAATTCACAACTAAGCCAATTCCCTGGCACAAAACTGCCCTTCCTCTGAAGCCACAACCAACAAACACCTGACTCACCACCTTTTCTACGAGTTTCACACTCCTCTCCTTTGGACCAAAGATACCTGCATAAAAACCACTCTTCCTGCCCAACGAGCAGAAGAATGACAGTACCATGGGAGGCCAGTCAGGTAAGCAAAAGTCTTACCTTGTGCGCGTGCCAGCAGTCCCAGGTATCCCATCACTCCACTAGCTCACAGGGAACCACACTAACCAGCCTTCTAATCTCAAACATTTGCAACATTCTCAACCTCTTCCAAGAAGCTCAACAACTAACCAAAAGCCAATGACCCTAGATCAACACCTGTTACATCTAGCCTGCTAAGGAAGGCTGTTCTCCATGAATAGTAACAGATACAGCTTTCCAAGGAAGAAATTGGGGTGTATAACCTTTGAAGCACTCAAAATGCGATGGTAATAAGGAGCAGTTTACATGCTCCTTTTTTTATGAAAGGGAGAGGGAGAATGAAGGGATGAGCCAAAGGAGGAAAGGGAAAATTTGGAAGGAAAACCAAAGGATTTATTATCTGTCACCGAGGCCTGTCAATTTGACCTTTTGCATACCTCTCACAAGTGACACTTCTGTCCTGTGACACTGCCCCCACCCTGGGGCACTTCCTCATCTCATATTGGGCCACTGAAAGACCCTTTTTATTGTTCTTCTCACCTCCATTCTTACCCTCCTACACTCCATCCTCCATTTAGCTGCTCATCCAGCAGGGCCACTACTCAGGGACCCCCAGAGCCTCCAGAATGAGGTCCAAAAGCCTCTGCTTGGCTTTCAAAGCCCTTCCTGACCAGCCACCTTTCCAGTCTCCTTTCACCTTACACTCCCCCAATATAATGCATATGTAATGCAGTGACAATGGCCTAATTTTTCTTGGAACAAAACGCTCCATATTCTGACTCTAACCATTATCAGTGGCTGTCCCCCAGGCCTGCAATGGTCTCCATTCTCAGCAAGGCTCCTCCATAGCTGTTGGCTTGTTGTCTCTGCCATTAGACTGGGAGCTCCTGAAGAGCTGCCTTTCACCTTTCTTTACATCTCCAAGGTTTAACATGGGGACTGACATGTGGTAGGTACTTAATGAATATTTCTAACGTTCATTAAGATGAATGCACTCTCTGTTCAAGGACAGGAGATAAGGGGAAGGGACAAAATTTTATTAAAATTAAAACTAATAATAAATTTATCAAAAGTATTAAAAAGGAGCCATTTAGGAAAAAATATATGGTCCCTTATACCAGGACAGCAAGTACTTGTCATGGTGAATCAGACTTTGACCTTGTCCTTGTAGGGGGATAGGAGATTCTCTAATATCAGGGTACCCAGAGAACTGGGGGATTTCTACATTTTAGGCCATCAAGATGTGGCAAGATGACTGTGGTTCTCATTCCAACACACTCACATGGCATCAGTGCCAGGGCTTGCTTGTCCTCTGACCCTCATAGCAGGACAATGGGAGACCAAGTGCAACACCAGCATTTGACAGAAGAGAAAACTGTGGTTAAGGTACGTGAAGTGACTTGCCCAGGGAAAAACAACTTTGCCCCAGCTGAGTTCAGATGCAAACTCCAGTAGTTCTCCTTTGACCAGAGGACTCTATTAAATACCCCTGAGCTGCCTCCCAGACACGTCCCAGGTCTAAAATTCTACCTTCCCTTTTTTCTCCGTCTCTCACTATCACTGTCTCTGGAAACCTAACCTTCTGACTCCACAGTTCTCCTGGCCCTCTTACTCAGTCTTTCCCCTGGGCTCACCAATCCCTTCCTTTGTCTCTCTCTCCTCCTCAAAAGGCTTTTGCCTTGCTCTCACTCATACTCAGTACTTAGTCTCTTCCTTTTCTCATTATACCCAATATCATCAGAGACTTAGAGCTGGAAGAAACCCTACAGGTCACCGAGTCCGAGCCTAGCATTGCGAGCAGAAGAAAAGAAGGCTCGGACACTGAGTGGCTTGCCCAGGGTTACAAACTTAGCAAGAATTTGTGAAGAACCTTTGGACTCAGATCATATTGACCCAGAGGAACAGGTTTTTATACACATGGAAATTTTGCTCTATATAGGCTCCACAAATGGCCCCCAAAGGCCATTCCCAGTGGTCCTGTCCCTCTATATCTTTCTCCTCTTCTGCATGCTTTTCACTAAATTTATCACTCTCTTATTACTTCAGCCCTCAATGGGCTTTCCTTTCTCTCCCACATTCATAAGTTCATAGAGCCAGAGAGACCTTAAAGGCCACCATTGCCAGTGACAATATTTACAGAAGAGGAAACTGAGGTTGAAAAAGGCAATAGGAATTACCCAGCATCACACATTAAGCACCAAGTTTCCAACTCCAATATCTTAACTCGAAGCTCAGAGGTCTTTCAATCATGCTGAGCCTCCCTTCTAGGGAAGGCTTTACTTTTAATCTCTTCCTCACTTGGGCTCTCCTGCCTCGATTTTTCACCCTCCTCACAGTGCTCCTTCTCACTCTCTCTTTATCTAGCTCCTCTCTCTGTCTCTCTTTCTTCCTCCCTTATCTTCTCCCCTTTACTATCACCTCCTGATGTGGAATTGAAACTCAAACAATTAATTCCAAACATAATGCGTTAACCACTAGGACCCCTACCTGGTTAACTACACATTTCCCAGGAATCATTTCCCTTTACATATTTTCTTCTCTTTGCTCAATTGCTCACTGCTCTCCAAAATGTAATCCTCTTTCATTTCTTTGTCCATTGTCAAGGGTTCTCTTTCTGTTTTTCTTTCCATTTCTGCCTCTCTGCATCCCTCTGAATTTCTCTCTATATTTTTCTGTCTCTGCCTCTCTATCAGTCTTGTTCTTTTTCTCTGTGTCTCTCTCTTTTTCTCTAAGTTGTCCATTCTTTTTCACCCTTCCTCTCTTCATCTCTCCTTCTTCCTTAAAAGCTTTTTTTCCCTTTGCTCTCATTTCAACTCAATATTAATGGGTCTTTTCTTATTCTCTATCTCACCAAAACTCTCTTTGATTTAGAGCTGGAAAGAACTTTAGGCACCATTAAGTCCAACTCGATTTAATGATAACAGAAGAAATAGAGTCTTAAACATTCTACATGAATTTTCACACATCAAGTATTTATAAAGAATGTGAAGTAGAATTTAAACTCTGGCATCCAAGACTTCAAAGATCCAAACACTAAGGGACACAGCTCTGCGAGTTACTAGCCCATGCCATTATCCTCAGTATCACTTCTCTGTAACTCTCTTCTCCTTGATACTCTATACCATCTAATTTGAACTTTCTTTTCCTATCCCAAGGGCTGTCTTGGCTCTCTCCAGTACCAATAAGATCATTAAGCTTCAGAATCATTACATGGTGTCAAGTCCAGCCCGACTATTTTACTAAACAAAAAACTGAAGCTGACTGTGGTTAAGAGCCTTCTTTAGAGTAACATACCTTGTGAGCATCCGTGGTAGGACATAAAATCTAATTGTCAATTCCATGTGGTGAGCTGTAAGACCTAGGATACTAAGCTAACTTGCCCTTCAATTATGTGGCCCCTCCTCTTTACAGCTATACCTCACCTCTGTTCATCAATTCTATTCCTCATTTTCTAAGAATAAAGGTCTCTTTCCTCACTCCCTCTATCATTATCATATAATTCTGTTCCTCTCTTTCTGAGTCTTTCACTCTGCCTGTCTTGCTGTATCTAGATTCCTGTATCTTTCTCTATTTCTGGTTTACTACAACTGTTTCACTGCCATTCTCTCTGTATCTCTTTTTCAGTCTCTCTGTTTCTATTTTTCTATCTCTTTCTCCCTCTTCTCCTTTTTTCCTTCTACCTTTCCTCCTTTCTCCTTCCTACTTATAAGTTTTCCTTTACTCTCATTCCTATCCAATACTACTGAGTCTTTTTTTATACTCTATATCCCTCTTATCATCATATATTTAGAGCTGGAAGGAATCTTTGGGGACAATAAGTCCAATTCAATTTAATTATAACAAAAGAATTAGAGACATAAATATTCTAAGTGAGTTGCTACATATCAAATGATCATGAAGAATGTCTGCTGAATGATCTAGTTCCTCCATGTCTAAATATCTCCTGTCTCCAGAATCATAAGGCAGTTCTATTGCTTTCATCATTCCCAGGCATATTAAGCTGGAAGGAAACTACAGGCCATCCATCCGAGAGGCACCATTCTTCAGAGGAGGAAATCCTGTCCACAAGAGATTAAATACTTGGTAACCTATCTGAGGCAGGATTTGAACTCAGGTATTACAAATCCAAATTCTAGTAATTTATCATCAGGCTGCCTTCTGGACTTCTCCATCAGGCCCCAGGAGCCTCTTCTTCCTAGAAAATCTCTTCTGACCTAGAATTTACTCCTCAGAAGAACCATCAGAACTAGGACATCTCTCTATGAATGAATGATTGACCCCATGGCACATAGCTCTACCTCTCCTGCCAAGATATACTTGGAAAATCTCCATCTTGTTCCCACACTGGCTACGCTCCTCCCCCACAGCCACATTCAATTTTCAGCTTTCTTTACTAAGTTACCTTCCACTGCTACAATTATTTCTCTGAGGGCAGAGATTTTATTTTTGTCTCCTTATATTTGTATTCCCAGGGCATAGTGTGCTATCTAGTACATTTACCAGCTCAATAAATGCTTGCTGAATAACTGCCTGATTTTATACCCTTTGCTGTCTCTCTCCCAGCCCCCACTGAAGCTGTCCACCCCTCACTTTGGGCTTCTGCCTCTGTCTCTCACCTCCCTATCTTCTGACGTCTTCCATACTCCCTTGCCAATGGCCAAGAGGTCTTTTTTCCTCATTCTACATCATTTCTCTTTATGTCACTATTTCTCCTATTCCAGCTTTGTCTCCCTAATCCTAACCTTAACTGCTTCCTGACTCCCAACTCTAGCCCTAAATCTAACCCACATTTGCATCACATCCCACTAGCCTTCTCCTTTCTTGTTCTTTCTTGTTTTCCTTCTTCCTACCGTATCTCTGCCCTCCTAAAACCCTAGACTCTTATTTTGAATCCCAATGAACAATATATGGTCCTTTCCCTGGCTCTTTATCTCCCATATTAACAGAGATAAAAGCTGCAGGGAATCATTTGGGGGTATAGACTCCACCCATAGCACTGCAGAACACAGATACGTGAGGCTTGGATAATTTAAGCGACCTGCCCAGCACCCCAGCATCTCTGTCAGGAAAACCCCAAATAGGGTCACACAGAGTCAGACAGGATTGAAATGACTGAACAGCAGCAAGCAAGGCTGCTGTGCAAGTGAGTGCAAGGCAGGATTTGGCGTCAGGGATTGCTGCCTTCCAACAAGAGCTCACTGAGTCATAGTTCGGTGAGACACGCCTTCTACCTTCCCCCTTTCCAGGAGGCCCTTCTCTGGGTCTCTCTCCTCAGTCATTCAGGATTTCTTCCAACTCTCACTGCCTATTGGAATCCCAAGGGGACCTGCTTTTCTTGCACTGGTACCCGTATCATCACAGAGTTGGACTGTCATTAGATATCATCAAATCCAGCCTCATGATTTTAATGAGGAGGAATCTCAGGCTGACAGTGTTTAAGTGACTTCATTAGAATCAGGCTGTCATCCCTGAAGGCAGCATTTAAATTGAAATTGTAAATGCAAAGTTTAAAGTGGTGTCCTCCAACACCTTGCCACCTTTTGCTCTCTTTCCCCCTCCCTCTTTTCCCTTTTCTTTCTTTCTCTGTCTCTCTCTGTGTGTCATTTTATCTCTACAGTTCTGTCATTTTGTCTCTCACTGTATGTCTGTTTCTCTTACTGTTTCTCTTTTTCTATTTCTATCTTATTTTATCTCTAAATTTCACTGTCTCTATCTCTATCTCTCACTCTCTTTTTCTGTCTCTGTTTTTCTCTGATTTTATCTCTATATTTCTCCCTGGTTCTCTTTTTCAGTCCATTTCTCTCTAATTTTATCTCTATATTTCTCTCTGTCTTTCATTTTTTATCTGTTTCTCTTTTACTTTATCTCTATAGTTTTCTCTCTCACTTTGTCTCTCTCTGTATGTCTCTCTGGCTCCCTTTTTCTCTTATTGTTTCTCTTTTTCTGTCTGTTTCTCTGATTTTGTCTCTCTATATATATCTCTCTCTCATTATTTTTCTTTTTCCCTATTTCTCTTTTACTTTATCTCTATAGATAGAAATATATTCTTTTTCACTTTGTCTCTCTCTGTATTTCTGTCTCTCATTCTCTTTTTTTGTCTTTCTGTTTCTCTTTGATTTTATCTGTATAGTTGTCTCAGTCACTTTGACTCATTCTATATGTCTTTCTCTCCACCTTTCTTTTTCTGGTTCCCTTTTTCTGTTTTACTTCTCTTTGATTTTATCTCTATATTTCACTGTCTCTGATTGTGTGTCTATCCCTCTGTTTCTTTGTCTTTTTCTGTCTCTATATGTCTGATTTTATTGTTTTAAGTAAAGCTTTTCTTATTTTCAAAACATATATATAGCTAATTTTTCAACATTGACCCTTGCAAAACCTTGTATTCTAAATGTTCTCCCTCTTCCCCCAACCACCTCCCCTACATGGCAAATAATCCAATAAATATTAAACTATTAAAATACATACTAAATCCAATATAAATATATATATACACACACACATATTGATAAACTTCTCTTTCCCCACAAGAAAAATCAGATCAAAAAGGAAACAAAAATGAGAAAGAAAACAAAATGGATTTCTTTCTGATGTTCTCTAGATTTTTCTCTATCTTTGTCTTTCTCATTCTCTTTTTCTGATTTTATCTCCCTACATTTGTGTCTGTCACGGTCTCTCTGGTTATCCTTTTCTGTATCTGTTTCTCTCTGATTTATCTGGATTTCTCTCTGAATTTGTCTCTGTTTCTCATTGGTTCTCCTTTTGTGTTTATTTTTCTCTGATTTTATCTCTTTATTTCTCTCTAATTCTCTTTTTTCTATCTCTATTTCCCTCTGGTTTTATCCATATTTTTCTGTCTCTACGTGTGTCTCTGTCACATTCTCTTTCTTCTATGTCTCTGTTTCTAATTTAATCTCCATATATCTGTCTCCTGTGTCTTTGGATCTCTTTTTCTGTTTGTCTCTGATTTCATCTCTATTAATTCTCTCCCATCACTTTGTATCTCTCTATATGTCTATCTCTCTGGTTCTTTATGTTTCTCTCTGATTTTATCTCTATATTTCTCTGTCTCTGTCTATCCCTGGTTCTCTTTCATTTTATTCTCTATATTTCTCTCTCTCAATCTCTTTTTCTGTTTCTCTCTGATTTATCTCTAAAATTCTCTTTGTCTCTGTCTCTCATTCTCTTTTTCTGTCTGTTCATCTCTGATTTTATCATTAAATTTCTCTGTCTCTGGTCTGCTCCTCTCTGGTTCATTTTCTGTCCCTTTCTCTCAGATTTTATCTCTGTATTTCTCGCTGTCTCTCTGTCCCTGCCTTTTTGCTTCCCTTTTTCTATATCTCTATCTATTTGAATTTGTCTCTATAGTTCTCTCTCACTTTGTCTCTCTGTACGTCTATCTTCCTTTATCTTTTCTTCTCTTTCTGGTTCTCTTTTTCTATTTCTGTCTGATTTTATCTCTGTATTTCTATCTTTGTGTCTCTCTGTCTCTTTGTCTTTCTGCATCTTTTTCTCTTGTTCTTTTTTCTGTCTCTATTTCTCTCTTTTTATCTCTATATTTCTCTATGTCACGCTATCTCTATTTCTGTCTGTCTACTTTTCTTTTGCTATCTTTTTCTCTCTGGGTTTATCAGTATAGTTCTCTGTCACTTTATCTCTTTGGCTATCTGTCACTCTCATCCTAGTTCGCTTTTTCGGTTTATCTGTTTCTGATTTTATCTGTATATTTCTGTCTCTGTCTATCTGCCTCTTTTGTTCTCTTTTTCTGTCTCTAATTCTGGTTTTCTCTAAATTTCTCTTTCTCTGTCTTTCTATCTCTCTCATTCTATTTTTCTCTCTGATTTTCTCTCTATTTCTCTCTCTCTGGTTTTCTTTTTTCTATATGATTGTATCTGTATACTTCAATCATATTGTCTCTCTTTATCTCTATCTGTCTCTCTTTCTAATTCACTTTTTCGCTTTCTCTGTTTCTGATTTTATCTGTATATTTCTCTTTGGCTGTATCTTTCTGCCTCTTGTTCTCTTTCTCTCTTTCATTCTGATTTTCTCTAAATTTCTCTGTCTCTTTCTATCTCTCTCATTCTATTTTTCTGATTTTATCTCGATTTCTCTCCCCCTTCCCCTCTGTGTTTCTCTTCTTCTCTCTCTTTGACTTTATTTCTATATTTCTCTCTCTCTTACTTTGTCCCTCTCTATATGTCTATCTGTCTGTCTCTGGTTCTCTATTTCTCTCTCTGGTTCTCTCTGATTTTGTCTGTATAGTTCTCTATCACTTTGTCTCTCTATGTATGTCTATCTGTCTCTTTATCTTTCTGGTTCTCCTTTTCTGTTTCTATTTCTCTCTGATTTTATCTCTAAACTTCTGTCTTTGTCTCTCTCTGTTTATCTTTTTCTATCTCTGTCTCTCTCCCCCTCCCCCTCGTTTTTTT
This sequence comes from Dasyurus viverrinus, assembly GCA_020854095.1. Taxonomy (NCBI): domain Eukaryota; kingdom Metazoa; phylum Chordata; class Mammalia; order Dasyuromorphia; family Dasyuridae; genus Dasyurus; species Dasyurus viverrinus. The sequence goes on from CM037003.1 coordinate 63,171,318, forward strand.
CTGTCTCTCCCTTTGATTTTACCTGGTCTGCCTATCTCTGGTTCTCTTTTTCTGTCTCTGGTTCTAATTTATCTCTTTATTTCTGTATGTCTCTTTCGTTCTCTTTTTCTGTCTCTCTGATTTTGTCTCTATATTTTTCTCTATCTCTTTGTCCCTCTCTTTCTATCTGTCTCTGTCTTTCTGCTTCTCTTTTCTATGCCTCTGTTTCTCTTTAACTTTATCTCTATGGTTCTCTCTCACACTTTCTCTCTGATTTTCTCTCTAAATTTCTCTGTCTGTATTTCTCATCTGTCTCTCTCTCTTAGTCTTTTTCTATCTCCATTTCTGATTTTATTTCTACATTTCTTTCTGTTTCTCTGTATGTCTCTATCTGATTCTCTATTTCTCTTTCTCTTTGATTTTATCTATATAGTTCTGTCACTTTGTCTCTATCTCTCTCTTTCTGTTTCTCTCTTTTTCAGTTTCTGTTCCGCTCTGATTTTATCTCTACAATTCTTTCTATATCTTTCTTTCTGTCTATCTCTAATTCCATTTTTCTGTATTTCTCTCTGATTTTATCTCTATATTTCTCTCTCTCTTTTTCTCTGGTTCTTTTTTATTATCTGTTTCTTTTTTCTCCTACTTTGTCTCTCTTTGTATGTCTATCTGTCTCTATGTTTTTCTTTCTGGTACTGTTTTTCTGTCTCAGTTTCTCTGATTTCATCTCCAAATTTCTCTCTCTAGTCTGTCTATCTCTGGTTCTTTTTTCTGGCTCTCTGTTTTCCTATGATTTTATATTTATAATTCTGTTTCTCTCTGGTTCCATTTTTCTGTCTCTGATTTTATCTCTATAGTTCTCTCTCTTTCCCGCCCCCGCTCTATCTTTCTCTCTTTCTGGGTCTCTCTGTTTCTCTCTCTCTGATTTTACCTCTGTATTTCTCTCTGTCTTTCTGTCTCTATATGATTTTCTCTTTCTAGTTCTCTTTTTCTGACTCTCTCTGTCTCTGTGTCTAGTCTGTCTGTCTCTCTCTCTCTCTATTCCCTTCTCTCCCTCCCCGCCTCCTCCTCCTCCTCCTCCTCCAAAAATTTTCCCCACTCAATAATAGCTTATCTTTTCTGGATCTCCTTTCATGACTATAATCCTATATTTGAAACTGGAATTAATGCTAAAGGGAAATTGAGTCAAATCCTATAAGGGTATTACAGAACAGAGTAGCTTACATACTCTGAATTCACCACCTCAAATAGTCAAAATGTTCATTATGATTTGAACTCGGATCATTCTGACATTGGCCCTTTCTCTATGTGTCCCTCATTCTCTTTTTCTATTTCTCTTTAGCTTTATAATTTAACTTATATTTCTCTCTGTCTCTCTGTTTTTCTCATCCTCTTTTTGTCTTGTTTCTGATTTTGTCTCGAAAATTCATTGCCTCTATCTACGTCTGTCTCCCCATTCGCTTTTTTCTGTGTCTCTATTTTTCCCTGATATTTATCTCACTGCTACTTTCTCTCTTTATCTCTTTCTCTGTCTCACTCCCACCTTGTCTGTCTGTCTTACTTTCTCATTCTCTTTTTCTATTTCTGTTTCTTTGTGGTTTTTTCTTTCATTATATTATTACCACTTAAATTAAGTGATTATATTATTATCTTTTATATTATTTGTTAATTGAAATGATTTCATCATTTCTTTCTGTCTCTTTCTCTCATTGTCTTTTCTCTCTGATTTTGTTTCTAAATTTCTTTGTCTCTGTATCTCTCATTGTCTTTTTCTATTCCTCTCTATTTATCTCACTGCTACTTTCTATCTCTTTGCCTAACTCCCACTTTGTCTCTTTGTTTGTCTGTCTGTCTGTCTCTCTCTCTATCCCCTTCCCTCCCTCCCTCCCCCCCCCCCGCCTCCTCCTCCTCCTCCTCCTCCAATAATTTTTTCCCCACTCAATAATAGCTTATCTTTTCTGGATCTCCTTTCATGACTATAATCATACATTTGGAACTGGAATTGATCCTAAAGGGCCATTGAGTCAAATCCTATTATAATATTACAGAACAGAGTAGCTTACATACTCTGAATTTACCAGCCCCAAATAGTCAGAATGTCCATTATGAATTGAACTCGGATCATTGTGACATTGTCCCAATCTCTATGTCTCTCTCGTTCTCTTTTTCTATTTCTCTTTAGCTTTATAATTTAACTTATATTTCTCTCTGTCTCTCTGTTTTTCTCATCCTGTTTTTGTCTTGTTTCTGATTTTATCTCTAAAATTCATTGTCTCGATCTATATCTGTCTCCTCATTCGCTTTTTTCTGTGTCTCTATTTTTCCCTGGTATTTATCTCACTGCTACTTTCCGTCTTTATCTCTTTCTCTTACTCCCACCTTGTCTCTTTGTCTCTCTGTGTCTTTCTCATTCTCTTTTTCTATTTCTGTTTCTTTATGATATTTTATTATATTATTATCGCTTAATTTAAATGATTATATTATTATATTTGATTATATTATCTCTTAATTGAAATGATTTCATCATTTCTTTCTGTCTCTTTCTCTCATTCTCTTTTTCTCTCTGATTTTGTTTCTAAATTTCTTTGTCTCTATCTCTCTCATTTTCTTTTTCTATTTCTTTCTACTATTTATCTTACTGCTACTTTCTGTTTTTATCTCTTTGCCCCGCTCCCATTTTGTCTCTCCCTCTCTCTCTCTCTCTCTCTCTCTCTCTCTCCCTCTCTCTATCCCCTTCCCTCCCTCCCTCCCCCCCCCCCCGCCTCCTCCTCCTCCTCCAACAATTTTTTCCGCACTCAAAATAGCTAATCTTTTCTGGATCTCCTTTCATGACTATAATCATACATTTGGAGCTGGAATTGACCCTAAAGGGCCATTGAGTCAAATCCTATTCGGGTATTACAGAACAGAGTAGCTTACATACTCTGAATTTTCCAGCCCCAAATAGTCAGAATGTGCATTATGATTTGAACTCAGACAATTCTGACATTGACTCTCTCTGTATGTGTCTCTCATTCTCTTTTTCTCTTTCTCTTTATAACTTAACTTATATTTCTCTCTGTTTTTCTCATCCTCTTTTTGTCTTGTTTCTGATTTTATCTCTAAAATTCATTGTCTCTGTCTATGTCTGTCTCTTCATTCGCTTTTTTCTGTCTCTATTTTTCCCTGGTACTTATCTCACTGCTACTTTCTGTCTTTATCTCTTTCTCAATCTCACTCCCACCTTGTCTCTCTGTCTTTCTCATTCTCTTTTTCTATTTCTATTTCTTTGTGGTTTTTTCTTTTTTATATTATTACCACTTAAATTAAGTGATTATATTATTATCTTTTATTATATTATCTCTTAATTAAAATGATTTCATCATTTCATTCTGTCTCTCTCTCATTCTTGAGAGAGACCCCGCCTGGTATTTATCTCGCTGCTGCTTTCTCTCTTTATCCCTTTCTCTGTCTCACTCCCACCTTGTCCCTTTGTCTCTCTCAATGTGTCTTTCTTTCTCAATCTCTTTTTCTATTTCTGTTTCTTTGTGGTTTTTCCTTTTATTATATTATTACCACTTAAATTAAATGATTATATTATTATCTTTTATTACATTATCTCTTAATTGAAATGATTTTATCATTTCTTTCTGTGTCTTTCTCTCATTCTTTTTCTCTCTGATTTTGTTTCTAAATTTTTGTCTCTATCTCTCTCATTGTCTTTTTCTATTTCTTTCTACTATTTATCTCACTGCTACTTTCGATCTCTTTACCTCCCTCCCACTTTGTCTCTTTCTCTGACTGTCTCTCTCCAACCCCTTCCCTCCCTCCCTCCCCCCCCCCCCGCCTCCTCCTCCTCCTCCAATAATTTTTTCCCCACTCAATAATAGCTTATCTTTTCTGGATCTCCTTTCATGACTATAATCATACATTTGGAACTGGAATTGATCCTAAAGGGCCATTGAGTCAAATCCTATTATAATATTATAGAACAGAGTAGCTTACATACTCTGAATTTGCCAGCCCAAAATACTCAGAATGTTCATTATGATTTGAACTCGGATCATTCTGACATTGTCCCTCTCGGTATGTGTCTCTCATTCTCTTTTTCTGTTTTTCGTTAGCTTTATAAATTAACTTATATTTCTCTCTGTCTCTCTGTTTCTCTTATCCTCTTTTCGTCTTTTTTCTGATTTTATCTCTAAAATTCATTGCCTCTGTCTACGTCTGTCTCCCCATTCTCTTTTTTCTGTGTCTCTATTTTTCCTTCATATTTATCTCACTGCTACTTTCTGTTTTTATCTTTCTCTGTCTCACTCCCATCTTGTCTGTCTTACTTTCTCATTCTCTTTTTCTATTTCTGTTTCTTTGTGATTTTTTTCTTTCATTATATTATTACCACTTAAATTAAGTGATTATATTATTATCTTTTATTATATTTTTCTTAATTGAAATGATTTCATCATTTCTTTCTGTCTCTTTCTCTCATTCTCTTTTTCTCTCTGATTTTGTTTCTAAATTTCTTTGTCTCTGTATCTCTCATTGTCTTTTTCTATTCCTTTCCATTTATCTCACTGCTACTTTCTATCTCTTTGCCTAACTCCCACTTTGTCTCTTTGTTTGTCTGTCTGTCTCTCTCTCTATCCCCTTCCCTCCCTCCCTCCCCCCCCCCCGCCTCCTCCTCCTCCTCCTCCTCCTCCAATAATTTTTTCCCCACTCAATAATAGCTTATCTTTTCTGGATCTCTTCATGATTATAATCATACATTTGGAGCTGGAATTGATCCTAAAGGACCATTGAGTCAAATCCTATTAGGGTATTACAGAACAGAGTAGCTTACATACTCTGAATTTACCAGCCCCAAATAGTCAGAATGTTCATTATGATTTGAACTCGGATCATTCTGACATTGTCTCTCTCTGTATGTGTCTCTCATTATCTTTTTCTATTTCTCTTTATCTTTATAACTTAACTTATATTTCTCTCTGTTTTTCTCATTCTCTTTTTGTCTTGTTTCTGATTTTATCTCTAAAATTCATTTTCTCTGTCTATGTCTGTCTCTTCATTCGCTTTTTTCTGTCTCTATTTTTCCCTGGTATTTTTCTCACTGCTACTTTCTGTGTTTGTCTCTTTCTCAGTCTCACTCCCACCTTGTCTCTCTGTCCTTCTTTCTCATTCTCTTTTTCTATTTCTATTTCTTTGTTATTTTTTCTTTTATTATATTATTACCACTTAAATTAAGTGATTATATTATCTTTTATTATATTATCTCTTAATTAAAATGATTTCATCATTTCATTCTGTCTCTTTCTCTCATTCTCTTTTTCTCTCTGATTTTGTTTCTAAATTTCTTTGTCTCTGTCTCTATCATTGTCTTTTTCTATTTCTTTATACTATTTATCTTACTGCCACTTTCTGTCTTTATCTCTTTGCCTCCCTCCCACTTTGTCTCTTTGTCTGTCTGTCTGTCTTTCTGTCTCTCTCTCTCTCTCTCTATCCCCTTCCCTCCCTCCCTCCCTCCCTCCCCCCCCCCCCGCCTCCTCCTCCTCCTCCTCCTCCAAAAATTTTTTCCCCACTCAATAATAGCTAATCTTTTCTGGATCTCCTTTCATGACTATAATCATACAATTAGAGCTGGAATTGATCCTAAAGGGCCATTGAGTCAAATCCTATTATAATATTAAAGAACAGAGTAGCTTACATACTCTAAATTTTCCAGCCCCAAACAGTCAGAATGTGCATTATGATTTGAACTAAGATCATTCCGATATTGTCTCTCTCTGTATGTTTCTCTCATTCTCTTTTTCTCTTTCTTTCTCTTTATAACTTAACTTATATTTCTATCTCTGTTTTTCTCATCCTCTTTTTGTCTTGTTTCTGATTTTATCTCTAAAATTCATTGTCTCGATCTATATCTGTCTCCTCATTCGCTTTTTTCTGGCTCTATTTTTCCCTGGTATTTATCTCACTGCTGCTTTCTGTCTTTATCTCTTTCTCTGTCTCACTCCCACCTTGTCTCTTTGTCTCTCTCAATGTGTCTTTCTTTCTCATTCTCTTTTTCTATTTCTGTTTCTTTGTGGTTTTTTCTTTTATTATATTATTACCACTTAAATTAAATGATTATATTATTATCTTTTATTACATTATCTCTTAATTGAAATGATTTTATCATTTTTTCTGTATCTTTCTCTCATTCTCTTTTTCACTCTGATTTTGTTTCTAAATTTCTTTGTATCTCTCTTATTGTCTTTTTCTATTTCTTTCTACTATTTATCTCACTTCTACTCTCTATCTCTTTGCCTCGCTCCCACTTTGTCTCTTTGTCTGTCTGTCTGTCTCTCTCTATCCCCTTCCCTCCCCCCCCCCCGCCTCCTCCTCCTCCTCCAATAATTTTTTCCCCACTCAATAATAGCTAATCTTTTCTGGATCTCCTTTCATGACTATAATCATACATTTGGAGATGGAATTGATCATAAAGGGCCATTGAGTCAAATCCTATTCAGGTATTACAGAACAGAGTAGCTTACATACTCTGAATTTAACAACCCCAAATAGTCAGAATGTGCATTATGATTTGAACTCAGACAATTCTGACATTGTCTCTCTCTGTATGTGTCTCTCATTCTCTTTCTCTTTATAACAACTTATATTTCTCTCTGTCTCTTTGTTTTTCTCATCCTCTTTTTGTCTTGTTTCTGATTTTATCTCTAAAATTCATTGTCTCTGTCTATGTCTGTCTCTTCATTCGCTTTTTTCTGTCTCTATTTTTCCCTGGTATTTATCTCACTGCTACTTTCTGTCTTTATCTCTTTCTCAATCTCACTCCCACCTTGTCTCTCTGTCTTTCTTTCTCATTCTCTTTTTCTATTTCTATTTTTTTGTGGTTTTATCTTTTTTATATTATTACCACTTAAATTAAGTGATTATATTATTATCTTTTATTATATTATCTCTTAATTAAAATGATTTCATCATTTCATTCTGTCTCTTTCATTCTCTTTTTCTCTCTGATTTTGTTTCTAAATTTCTTTGTCTCTGTCTCTATCATTGTCTTTTTCTATTTCTTTATACTATTTATCTTACTGCCACTTTCTATCTTTATCTCTTTGCCTCGCTCCCACTTTGTCTCTTTGTCTGTCTGTCTGTCTGTCTGTCTTTTTCTCTCTCTCTCTATCCCCTTCCCTCCCTCCCTCCCCCCCCGCCTCCTCCTCCTCCTCCTCCTCCAAAAATTTTTTCCCCACTCAATAATAGCTAATCTTTTCTGGATCTCCTTTCATGACTATAATCATACATTTGGAGATGGAATTGATCGTAAAGGGCCATTGAGTCAAATCCTATTCGGGTATTACAGAACAGAGTAGCTTACATACTCTGAATTTTCCAGCCCCAAATAGTCACAATGTACATTATGATTTGAACTCAGACAATTCTGACATTGTCTCTCTCTGTATGTGTCTCTCATTCTCTTTTTCTTTCTCTTTATAACAACTTATATTTCTCTCTGTCTCTTTGTTTTTCTCATCCTCTTTTTGTTTCTGATTTTATCTCTAAAATTCATTGTCTCTGTCTATGTCTGTCTTTTCATTCGCTTTTTTCTGTCTCTATTTTTCCCTGGTATTTATCTCACTGCTGCTTTCTCTCTTTATCCCTTTCTCTGTCTCACTCCCACCTTGTCCCTTTGTCTCTCTCAATGTGTCTTTCTTTCTCAATCTCTTTTTCTATTTCTGTTTCTTTGTGGTTTTTTCTTTTATTATATTATTACCACTTAAATTAAATGATTATAATATTATCTTTTATTACATTATCTCTTAATTGAAATGATTTTATCATTTCTTTCTGTGTCTTTCTCTCATTCTCTTTTTCTCTGATTTTGTTTCTAAATTTCTTTTTCTCTATCTCTCTCTTTGTCTTTTTCTATTTCTTTCTACTATTTATCTCACTGCTACTTTCGATCTCTTTACCTCCCTCCCACTTTGTCTCTTTCTCTGTTTGTCTCTCTCTATCCCCTTCCCTCCCTCCCTCCTCCCCCCCCCCCCCGCCTCCTCCTCCTCCTCCAATAATATTTTCCCCACTCAATAATGGCTTATCTTTTCTGGATCTCTTCATGATTATAATCATACATTTGGAGCTGGAATTGATCCTAAAGGACCATTGAGTCAAATCCTATTAGGGTATTACAGAACAGAGTAGCTTACATACTCTGAATTTACCAGCCCCAAATAGTCAGAATGTTCATTATGATTTGAACTCGGATCATTCTGACATTGTCTCTCTCTGTATGTGTCTCTCATTCTCTTTTTCTATTTCTCTTTATCTTTATAACTTAACTTATATTTCTCTCTGTTTTTCTCATCCTCTTTTTGTCTTGTTTCTGATTTTATCTCTAAAATTCATTCTCTGTCTATGTCTGTCTCTTCATTCGCTTTTTTCTGTCTCTATTTTTCCCTGGTATTTTTCTCACTGCTACTTTCTGTCTTTATCTCTTTCTCAGTCTCACTCCCACCTTGTCTCTCTGTCTTTCTTTCTCATTCTCTTTTTCTATTTCTATTTCTTTGTTGTTTTTTCTTTTATTATATTGTTACCATTTAAATTAAGTGATTATATTATTATCTTTTATTATATTCTCTCTTAATTAAAATGATTTCATCATTTCATTCTGTCTTTCTCTCATTCCCTTTTTCTCTCTGTTTTGTTTCTAAATTTCTTTGTCTCTGTCTCTGTCATTGTCTTTTTCTATTTCTTTATACTATTTATCTTACTTCCACTTTCTGTCTTTATCTCTTTGCCTCCCTCCCACTTTGTCTCTTTGTCTGTCTGTCTGTCTGTCTTTCTGTCTCTCTCTCTCTATCCCCTTCCCTCCCTCCCTCCCCCCCCCCCCGCCTCCTCCTCCTCCTCCTCCTCCAAAAATTTTTTCCCCACTCAATAATAGCTAACCTTTTCTGGATCTCCTTTCATGACTATAATCATACATCTGGAGCTGGAATTGATCCTAAAGGGCCATTGAGTCAAATCCTATTATAATATTAAAGAACAGAGTAGCTTATATACTCTGAATTTTCCAGCCCCAAATAGTCAGAATGTGCATTATGATTTGAACTAAGATCATTCCGATATTGTCTCTCTCTGTATGTTTCTCTCATTCTCTTTTTCTCTTTCTCTTTATAACTTAACTTATATTTCTATCTCTGTTTTCCTCATCCTCTTTTTGTCTTGTTTCTGATTTTATCTCTAAAATTCTTTGTCTCTCTCTATGCCTGTCTCTTCATTCGCTTTTTTCTGCCTATATTTTTCCCTGGTATTTATCTCATAGCTGCTTTCTGTCTTTATCTCTTTCTCTGTCTCACTCCCACCTTGTCTCTTTGTCTCTCTCAATGTGTCTTTCTTCCTCATTCTCTTTTTCTATTTCTGTTTCTTTGTGGTTTTTTCTTTTATTATATTATTACCACTTAAATTAAATGATTATATTCTTATCATTTATTACATTATCTCTTAACTGAAATGATTTTATCATTTCTTTCTGTGTCTTTCTCTCATTCTCTTTTTCTCTCTGATTTTGTTTCTAAATTTCTTTGTCTCTCTCTTATTGTCTTTTTCTATTTCTTTCTACTATTTATCTCACTGCTTTCTATCTCTTTGCCTCGCTCCCACTTTGTCTCTTTGTCTGTCTGTCTGTCTCTCTCTATCTCCTTCCCTCCCCCCCGCCTCCTCCTCCTCTTCCTCCTCCAATAATTTTTTCCCCACTCAATAATAACTTATCTTTTCTGGATCTCCTTTCATGACTATAATCATACATTTGGAGCTGGAATTGACCCTAAAGGGCCATTGAGTCAAATCCTATTATAATATTACAGAACAGAGTAGCTTACATACTCTGAATTTAACAACCCCAAATACTCAGAATGTTCATTATGATTTGAACTCGGATCATTCTGACATTGTCCCTCTCTGTATGTGTCTCTCATTTTCTTCTTCTGTTTCTCTTTAGCTTTATAACTTAACTTATATTTCTCTCTGTCTCTCTAGTTTTCTCATCCTCTTTTTGAGTTGTTTCTGATTTTATCTCTAAAATTCATTGCCTCTGTCTATGTCTGTCTCCACATTCGCTTTTTTCTATGTCTCTATTTTTCCCTAGTATTTATCTCACTGCTACTTTCCGTCTTTATCTCTTTCTCTGTCTCATTCCCACCTTGTCTCTCTGTCTTTCTTTCTCATTCTCTTTTTCTATTTCTGTTTCTTTGTGGCTTTTTCTTTTACTATATTATTATCGCTTAATTTAAATAATTATGTTATTATCCGTTATTATATTATCACGTAATAATTTCCTCATTTCTTCCTGTCTCTTTCATTCTCTTTTTCTCTCTGATTTTGTTTCTAAATTTCTTTGTCTCTGTATCTCTCATTGTCTTTTTCTATTCCTTTCTATTTATCTCACTGCTACTTTCTATCTCTTTGCCTAACTCCCACTTTGTCTCTTTGTTTGTCTGTCTGTCTGTCTGTCTGTCTATCCCCTTCCCTCCCTCCCTCCCCCCCGCCTCCTCCTCCTCCTCCTCCTCCAATAATTTTTTTCCCCACTCAATAATAGCTTATCTTTTCTGGATCTCCTTTCATGACTATAATCATACATTTGGAGCTGGAATTGATCCTAAAGGGCCATTGAGTCAAATCCTATTATAATATTAAAGAACAGAGTAGCTTACATACTCTGAATTTTCCAGTCCCAAATAGTCAGCATGTACATTATGATTTGAACTCAGATCATTCTGATATTGTCTCTCTCTGTATGTGTCTCTCATTCTCTTTTTCTCTTTCTCTTTCTCTTTATAACTTAACTTAAATTTCTCTCTGTCTCTCTGTTTCTCTCATACTCTTTTTGTCTTGTTTCTGATTTTACCTCTAAAATTCATTGTCTCTCTCTATGTCTGTGTCTTCATTCGCTTTTTTCTGGCTCTATTTTTCCCTGGTATTTATCTCACTGCTGCTTTCTGTCTTTATCTCTTTCTCTGTCTCACTCCCACCTTGTCTCTTTGTCTCTCTCAATGTGTCTTTCTTTCTCATTCTCTTTTTCTATTTCTGTTTCTTTGTGGTTTTTTTCTTTTATTATATTATTACCACTTAAATTAAATGATTATATTATTATCTTTTATTATATTATCTCTTAATTGAAATGATTTTATCATTTCTTTCTGTGTCTTTCTCTCATTCTCTTTTTCTCTCTGATTTTTTCGAAATTTCTTTGTCTCTGTCTCTCTCATTGTCTTTTTCTATTTCTTTCTACTATTTATCTCACTGCTACTTTCTATCTCTTTGCCTCGCTCCCACTTTGTCTCTTTATCTGTCTGTCCCTCTCTATCTCCTTCCCTCCCCCCCCCCCCCGCCTCCTCCTCCTCCTCCTCCTCCAATAATTTTTTCCCCACTCAATAATAGCTTATCTTTTCTGGATCTCCTTTCATGACTATATTCATTCATTTGGAGCTGGAATTGACCCTAAAGGGCCATTGAGTCAAATCCTATTATAATATTACAGAACAGAGTAGCTTACATACTCTGAATTTAACAGCCCCAAATACTCAGAATGTTCATCATGATTTGAACTCGGATCATTCTGACATTGTCCCTCTCTGCATGTGTCTCTCATTTTCTTTTTCTGTTTCTCTTTAGCTTTATAACTTAACTTATATTTCTCTATGTCTCTCTGGTTTTCTCATCCTCTTTTTGTCTTGTTTCTGATTTTATCTCTAAAATTCATTGCCTCTGTCTATGTCTGTCTCCTCATTCGCTTTTTTCTGTGTCTCTATTTTTCCCTAGTATTTATCTCACTGCTACTTTCCGTGTTTATCTCTTTCTCTGTCTCACTCCCACCTTGTCTCTCTGTCTTTCTTTCTCATTCTCTTTTGCTATTTCTGTTTCTTTGTGGCTTTTTCTTTTACTATATTATTATCGCTTAATTTAAATGATTATGTTATTATCCTTTATTATATTATCACTTAATAATTTCATCATTTCTTCCTGTCTCTTTCATTCTCTTTTTCTCTCTGATTTTGTTTCTAAATTTCTTTGTCTTTGTCTCTATCATTGTCTTTTTCTATTTCTTTCTACTATTTATCTTACTGCCACTTTCTCTCTTTATCTCTTAGCCTCGCTCCCATTTTGTCTCTTTGTCTGTCTGTCTGTCTGTCTCTCTCTCTCTATCCCTTTCCCTCCCTCCCTCCCCCCCCCTCCTCCTCCTCCAAAAAATTTTCCCACTCAATAATAGCTAATCTTTTCTGGATCTCCTTTCATGACTAAAGTCATACATTTGGAGCTGGAATTGATCCTAAAGGGCCATTGAGTCAAATCCTATTTTAATATTAAAGAACAGAGTAGCTTACATACTCTGAATTTTCCAGTCCCAAATAGTCAGCATGTACATTATGATTTGAACTCAGATCATTCTGATATTGTCTCTCTCTGTATGTGTCTCTCATTCTCTTTTTCTCTTTCTCTTTCTCTTTATAACTTAACTTATATTTCTCTCTGTCTCTTTGTTTTTCTCTTCCTCTTTTTGTCTTGTTTCTGATTTTATCTCTAAAATTCATTGTCTCTGTCTATGTCTGTCTCTTCATTCGCTTTTTTCTGGCTCTATTTTTCCCTGGTATTTATATCACTGCTACTTTCTGTCTTTATCTCTTTCTCTGTCTCACTCCCACCTTTTCTCTTTGTCTCTCTCAATGTGTCTTTCTTTCTCATTCTCTTTTTCTATTTCCTTTTCTTTGTGGTTTTTTCTTTTATTATATTATTACCATTTAAATTAAATGATTATATTATTATCTTTTATTATATTATTTCTTAATTGAAATGATTTTATCATTTCTTTCTGTGTCTTTTTCTCTGATTTTGTTTCTAAATTTCTTTGTCTCTGTCTCTCTCATTGTCTTTTTCTATCTCTTTCTACTATTTATCTCACTGCTACTTTCTATCTCTTTGCCTCGCTCCCACTTTGTTTCATTGTCTGTCTGTCTGTCTTTCTCTCTCTATCCCCTTCCCTCCCTCCCTCCCCCCCCCCCCCGCCTCCTCCTCCTCCTCCTCCTCCAATAATTTTTTCCCCACTCAATAATAGCTTATCTTTTCTGGATCTCCTTTCATGACTATAATCATACATTTGGAGCTGGAATTGACCCTAAAGGGCCATTGAGTCAAATCCTATTATAATATTACAGAACAGAGTAGCTTACATACTCTGGATTTACCACCCCCAAATACTCAGAATGTTCATTATGATTTGAACTCGGATCATTCTGACATTGTCTCTCTCTGTATGTGTCTCCCATTCTCTTTTTCTGTTTCTCTTTAGCTTTATAACTTAACTTATATTTCTCTCTGTCTCTCTGTTTCTCTTATCCTCTTTTTGTCTTGTTTCTGATTTTATCTCTAAAATTCATTGCCTCTGTCTATGTCTGTCTCCTCATTCTCTTTTTTCTGTGTCTCTTATTTTTCCCTGGTATTTATCTCACTGCTACTTTCTATCTTTATCTCTTTCTCTGTCTCACTCCCACCTTGTCTCTTTGTCTCTCTGTGTCTTTCTCATTCTCTTTTTCTATTTCTTTTTCTTTATGGTATTTTCCTTTATTATATTATTATCGCTTAATTTAAATGATTATATTATTATCTTTGATTATATTATCTCTTAATTGAAATGATTTCATCATTTCTTTCTGTCTCCCTCATTCTCTTTTTCTCTCTGATTTTGTTTCTAAATTTCTTTGTCTCTGTCTCTCTCATTTTCTGTTTCCCTTTCTTTCTACTATTTATCTTACTGCTACTTTCTGTCTTTATCTCTTTGCCTTGCTGCCATTTTGTCTCTTTGTCTCTCTTGCTCTCTTTCTCTTTCCCTCTCTCTTTGTCCCTTTCCCTCCTTCCCTCCCCTTCCCCCCGCCTCCTCCTCCACCTCCTCCAAAAATTTTTTCCCACTCAATAGCAACTTATCTTTTCTGGATCTCCTTTCATAACTATAATCAAATATTTGGATCTGGAATTGATCCTAAAGGGCCATTGAGTCAAATCCTATTATATTATTACGGAACAGAGTAGCTTACATACTCTGAATTTAACAACCCCAAATACTCAGAATGTTCATTATGATTTGAACTCTGATCATTCTGACATTGTCCCTCTCTGCATGTGTCTCTCATTCTCTTTTTCTGTTTCTCTTTATCTTTATAACTTAACTTATATTTCTCTCTCTCTGTTTTTCTCATCTGCTTTTTGTCTTGTTTCTGATTTTATCTCTAAAATTCATTGTCTCTATGTCTGTCTCTTCTTTGGCTTTTTTCTGTGTCTCTATTTTTCCCTGGTATTTATCTCACTGCTACTTTCCGTCTTTATCTCTTTCTCTGTCTTACTCCCTCCCACCTTGTCTCTCTGTCTTTCTTTCTCATTCTCTTTTTCTATTTCTGTTTCTTTATGATATTTTCTTTCATTATATTATTATTGCTTAATTTAAATGATTATATTATTATCGTTGATTATATTTTCTCTTAATGGAAATGATTTCATCATTTCTTTCTGTCTCTCTCATTCTCTTTTTCTCTCTGATTTTGTTTCTAAATTTCTTTGTCTCTATCTCTCTCATTGTCTTTTTCTATTTCTTTCTACTATTTATCTAACTGCTACTTTCTATCTCTTTGCCTAACTCCCACTTTGTCTCTTTGTCTGTCTGTGTCCCTCTCTCTCTCTCTATCTCTCTCTATCTCTCCCTTTCCTTCCCTCCCTCCCCCCCTGCCTCCTCCTCCTCTTCCTCCTCCCAAAATTTTTTCCCACTCAATAATAGCTTATCTTTTCTGGATCTCCTTTCATGAATATAATCATACATTTAGAGCTGGTATTGATCCTAATGGGCAATTGAGTCTAATCCTATTAGGCTATTGCAGAACAGAGTAGCTTACATACTCTGAATTTACTAGCCTCAAATAGTCAGAATGTTCATTAAGATTTATACTCTGATCATTCGAACTTCCTAAGAGTCTACTAGCAGCCATATTTTTCTCTATGTCTTCTTCCCAATGTACACATTTCTATTTCCTGTAGAATCTTACTTCTGTCTCCTCATTCATGATGTTTTATTGCTTATAATTCTTTCTTTATTAACGTTTGTTTCAAAGCAGTTATCCTTTTCTCTCTCTAATCCAGAGGATCATAGAAATGGTTTTTTTATTCATTAGACACCATCTAATCCCACCCAATACATGTACTGAGGAGAAAACAAAGACTGTGAGTAGTTAAGTGACATGAGTGACATGTCATACGCTATGTTGGGATTTAAAATCAATGAGTCAACTCATGAAACATAACTGCTTTCTTCTACAGCTGCCAGTTGTCTCTTCACATTGCATCTCTCCCTGTGTTCTTTTCTCTCTCTATTCCTCATTGTCCTCCATATCCTTCCATCTTTCCCTTGCTCATTATCATGTGGCTCTCTCTTTCTGTCTCTTTATCACTGTTCCTCTGTATCTAATTTCTAGATTGTTCATAATATCTCACTGCCATTCTATGTTTTTATCTTTACATCTCTCACTATTTCTGTCTCATGCTCTCCCACTCTCTCCCCCATGCTTGTTTCATCTCTGTCTCCTACTTTCTGTCTCTTCTTCCACTTTTGGCTCCCAGTCAATATCAAAAGATCTTTTCTTCCTAAAATCAATTAGATCAAAAACTTGAGTTGGAAGGATCTATAGGGGCCATTTTATCCAACTCCATTATACTATAATGGAAGACAGGGGCTTAGATACTCTTAACTCAGAGATAGAGAACCTTTTTTTCTGCTAAAGTCCATTTGGATATTCCAGTATCATTCCCAGGCCATACAAAATTATCAACTTATAAAACTCAAGTAGTGGGGGATCATTGTACCTAGCTTAGCTCATCATTGCCTGTGGTTGCTTTAGCAAATGATTTTGTGGGTTTTACATGGCCTATGGGCCAGACTTTCCCTACACTAAATGAATTGACCAGGGATAAACAGTTATTAAAAATGTGAAATAATAATGGGACTCAGGTCATTAACCCTTCCATAATGAATCCCCTACTTCAAAGCTTCTTTAACTGTGGGTTACAATCCCAAGTGGAATCACATAACTGTATGTGGAGGTTGCAAAATTATGATGGAGATTATTATTTTTATCACTATTATTATTATTATCAGTAAATGTTTGATTTATGTACCTACCTATTTTATATACCAATACACCCAGAGTAATGTAAAAATTCCCCAAGAGAAAAGAGGTCACAAGTAGCCAAAGTTTAAACATGGCTGCTTTAGTTGTTCTGGCTATTATTATCTCCCTATTTGCTCCACTACACACAGTTCTATTTCTTGTGGATGCTGCTTTCTTTCTTCTCATGCTCATTACCTGATTCCTTCTTCTTCTTTAAGCTTTATCCTAAGTGGACACCCTTTGCTCTGACACACATAAAATCATTGAGCTCAAACATCATTAGACATTATAAAGTCTAGCCCCATTATTTGCCTAAATAGAACACAAGGGGCCACAGTGGTTAAGTGGTTATTTCTCCAAAGTAACCAAGCTTCTGAGCTGCCAAAGTGGGATTTAAACTCAATCAATTTCAACTATAATATTCTATTCACCATAACACACATTACACTATGACTACGTTACACTACTGCTTTACACAGGTCTCTTCCCTAAGCATCTCTACATTACCTTGGGTCTCTTTTTTGTATTCCGCATGGTCCTCCATAACACTCTCTTCCCTTACTATCTTGTGCTTTTGAATGTATTTCAATCTCTCTCTACCTCTTGTGTTGTATTTGTGTTTTTCCTCTACCTTACTGTCACTCTCTAATTTTTGTGTGTATATGTGTATGTGAGTCTATGTGTCTAACTCTCTCAATCTTACTTTTCTCTCTGTCTTTGGCATTTTTTGCCTTTCTCTCAATCCTTCCCTTTGACCCTCATTCTCTCTAATTCCTCCTAAAAAGGTTTATTTCCTTACTCTAATTCCAACTCAATGATAGGTTTTTTTTTTCCTTTTGCTCCCTAATCACCAATAGAGTCATAGATTTAGAGTTGGAAGGAACTTAAGGGACCATTGAGTCCAATATATTTATATTATAATGGAAGATAAAGCTTTAGACAGTCCAGGTAATTACCCATGTAAAAAGACTTAACTAAGAATATTAACTAAGATTTGAACTAAGGTCAATAATACTTCCAAGATGGTCCACAAGGATATCTAGATATTTAATTCTACATACTCACTTCAATTTACACATATCCATTTTCTGTGGACATTTGCCTCTGTCTCCTCATCTTCAGTGAATGATTCAGTTAAACACTCTATATTTTAAGACTAATCCCAAGTGCACAGCCTTTTCACTATCTGGTAGCCAGAGGATCATAGAGCTGGAAAATCCATAGATACCATCAAGTCTAGCTTCCTCAATTTATTAAGATTAAAAGTGAGGCTAACAATTGGTTAAGGGACATCTCCAGAGTAAAATAGCTTATTAGCCACTGATATGTAACTTAAACTCACTCCATTCTAATTACACTGCTCTGAACACTAGGAAATATAGATGGTTTGTTCCACATTTCCCAAGACTAGTATACCTTTACAACTACGTATTTCATTGATCAATTGCTCACCATCAACAAAAATGATTTCTCTCTTTCCATATTCCTTTGTCACTTCTCAAGGTATACTGTTTTTCTTTATTTCTGTTTTCCAGTCTCTCTATCTCTGCCTCTAAAGCTGGCACTCTGGCTCTGGCTATCCACCACTCTCTGAGTCTGTCTGTCTCTCCTCTCCCTCTCCTTCCCTCCCTTGCTCCTTCACTCACTACCCCTCCTCCTTTCTCCCTCTATTTTTCTAAGCTTATTTTCTTCCTAACTTTTCATCAAAAGATTTTTTTCCCTTACTCTCATTTCTACACAATAATAACTATTTTTTTTCTTTGCATCGCTAATAGGATCATAGACTTAGACCTGGGAGAAACCTGGGGGCCACTAAGTACAACTAACTCCATTATATTATCTCAGAATTTATGCATGTTAAACAAATTGCTCAAGGTCAAACATTTAGTGAGAACACGAAGTTGGATCTGAACTCGGCTCTAAACCTCCAAGGACAGTCCACTCAGAAAACTCACTGTCCACAGAAAATGTACTTTTTCTCTCAATATGCGGCTCAGAAACTTTTTGCCCTACAGTCCCTCTATCTAATCTAAAAATCAGTACTCTGCATTAGTTCTTGGTCACTGAGATTATCTGACATTTTGAGCTGGAATGAACCAAAAGGGCTACTGAGTCAAACTCCATCATTTTAAAGAAGAAGAAAGCAGCTTAGACAATTGGTGACTTTCCCAGCATCACAAAGCTACTAAGCATGTTATGAATCAGAATTTGAACTCATGACCATTCACAACAGTCATGGGTCCTCTAGGAGCCTTTATCACTTCACACATTGCCCCCAGGCCTCATTACTTCTCTGTGATTTTCCTCACTGCTGGCTTCCCTCCAACTCTCTCAACACACAAATTAACGGGGGTGGGAGGGGGCTTTCTTTTTTCTCGTTCTCTCATCTGCTGGGTCACAGAGCTATAAATTTACGTCACATCCAGCCCCTTATTTTTAAAAAAGAGCAAACTGAGACTGAATCAAGTCAATTGACTTTCCCGAGTTAACACAGCTTGCCATGGTGTGAGTCAGAATGAGAACAAATAGTCTGGAGCCCAAGGACAGGGGACCATCCACCATGAGACTGAGCAGGTAGAGCATTACATGCATGGTGGAAAGCCATTGAAAATATGAATAGTCAAAGGACAGCATCACATTCAAGGTACAGCAAGGAGGATAATGTCGCTGCACCCAGAGGAGGTGGAGGAGAATAAAGTAGAACGAGACTGCAAATGCAGGAAGGGCAACTTGGGAAGAGATCTAGTCTGCTAAGAAAATATTATTTATTAGATTCTGGAGGCAGTGGGGAGCCACTGAATTTTACTGAGCAAAGGGAACATGATTGGACCTGCGCTTTAGGAAAAGCATTCTTGGCCCAATGGAGGATGGACTAGAAGGGGGAGACCTGGAGCAGAGCCACTATTCCCATAGTACAGATATGAGGAAATGAGGCCCTGGAAAAGAGTGGGGGCCATGTCAGAGAACAGAAGGGGGGAATAGTCAAGAGGTGTTATAGAAAGGCACAGTCCTCTCTCTGTTCAGACTTGGATTACATTAGAATGATCCCTGCACACCCTAGAACTGCCTCTCAGCACACCTTGTCTACTGCTGCACCTTCCTTCCTTCACTGTGACTTTCTCAATCTCGCACCTCTCCCCCTCCAAAGCATGTCTCGGACCATCACGGAACTAATTTCTCTACTCTGCTGGATTTTACTCTGAAACTTCAGCAAATTTGTCTTGTACATCTCAAATTCAGTTTAAAACTTTGTGGATTACAAGCAGTTTCTCACTTTATCAAGCAAAACTCTTCCAATTTCATTCCTTCCTTAAGAACTTGCAAAGCCATAGTCCATTTTAATTCCTTTTAGGTGACTTTTCCTCTTATTTATCTCAGCAATTACATTCTGCCAAATCAGTCACAGAAAACCAGAGTGGTCAGAAAAACTATTCTCCCAAAATGAAATTGCTTATTCCCTTATTCTATTTTGCGTTCTGATTTAAACAAGACTCTTTCTTCCTGAGCAAGAATACACTAAATTTTTCTTAAATGCCAGATAATGTTTCAAGATTTAAACTAGAAAAATGACTGCTTACTTTTGGAATCACTAGAAGAAAATCTTTTAACCTAGCTTCAGTCTATTAAGGACTGAAAATCTTCTACTCATAATAATCACCTTCTCTACATAAAACCAAGAAATCCTTTGGTCTTCCAAGTAAGGAAAAGAATGGCAAAGGGGTTCCGGTGAATTTTAAATGCAAATTCCACCAAGTCTCCATTTGAGCACTTCTAAGGAGCCATATCCCAAAAAGCCAAATAAGATCCTAGAGCTTGAACCACAGTCTCTTCACAATTTGCTATACTAGTAAACAGATTACAACACTCACAAATTAGTTCTCTAATTATTCTAGAACTCCACAAATTGTTACAAATGGGAAAAAAATCTCTCTTCCTTTCTCTCTCTCTCTTACTTTCACTCACTCTCTCTCTCTTTCTCTCCCCTTCCCTTTTCCACTTTGCCCCTTTCCCTCTTTCCCCCTGCCCACCTATCCTGTATTCCTAACTTGGCCAGAATCAGGAATACAGAGACATGATATGCTTTGAAAGTTTGGAAATGTCCAATTTTGAGCTCTCACCCTATTCGCCCTTTTTCCTTTGGCTGATCAGACCTCAGGAAAAAAAGCTTGATTCACAAAGACACAAAATGCAGACAACCACGACAGCACATGCTCTATATTACATACGACAACCAAGCACAATCAAAACCCTGCTCATTCTCTCCTGTGTCTCGGTACACAAGATCTTGGAACAAAGTTCTAGGCTCCCTTTTCAAAGACATAAGAGAATTTCAGAATAGAAAATTCTGAGAAAAGAAAAGTTCTAGGATTGTGATGGTTTGGTTTCTCATTGGGTCTAATCTTCCCACAGGGGCTACACTATTGGAGATTCTTTGAGTCAGGAGGATTCTAGGTATACTATGTTCTCAGCTAGCTAAGAAATCAGTGATTGTCAGAGATTCTCACTGCCAGGAGACCAAACCATTGGCCTAATTCAAGTCTTTACAAGTGTTTCGCCTTGTGATGTGTTTGAGCTTCAACATTCACTCACACAATCACTGGCCATCTTCATTTATGCACACATGCAACCCTAGCAAATGCCTTCTCTTAATTTCATGGGGAAATGAAGGATTTCTCTTGAGGTCAAGAAGCAAAAGGTTCCATCTGAAGTCTTCGTCCCAGCTCTTCCGCTGACAAGACAAAGGAAGTGTTCCTTCTATTGAGGCACAAGAACCCTACATCTTTCCTCTCTACCTGCCAAAGAGATACCTTGAGAAGTAGCTACAGCTACCAAGATGGATAGTCCCAGCCTGGATCAAGAGTTCACAACTAAATCAATTCCCTGGCACAGAACTGCCCTTCCTCTGAAGCCACAACCAACAAACACCTGACTCACCACCTTTTCTACAAGTTTCACTCTCCTCTCCTTTGGACCAAAGAAACCTGAATAAAAACCACTCTTCCTGCCCAACGAGCAGAAGAGTGACAGTACCATGGGAGGGTGGTCAGAAAGGTAAAAATTTACCATGTGCACACTCCAGCACTCCCAAGTGTCCCATCACTCCACCAACTCAGAGTGAACCACACTAACCAGCCTTCTAATCACAAACACTTGGATCATTCTCTCAACCTCCTTCTAGAAGCACAACAGCCAGAGACCCTAGAACAGAGATAGAAAGCTAAAACTAAAAGCATCCCTACTTCTTGTTGTTGTTCATCCTTCATTTTCGAAGGGAACCAAGGATATCATATGAAGCAAAATAGTGGATGAGAGGGGATGAGTTGACTTGCACATGAATTGGATTTAAGCGAGGCACAGTTGCAGAAAGTTGCCAGCTTGTCTCTCTTCGTCACCTCGGTCCAGAGGCAGGACAAAGGTCAGGAGGACCAGCAATGGCCCTGGTGTCTCTGAAGTGCTGGGCCCTGCACAGCAATGGCTCCAGCTTTGAGAGGATCAGGCCCTAACTCACCAACAGGTTGGAGTCCTGTCAGTTACCCTGCATGTGGGGGATCTACTCTCCCTAGCCTGCAGAGAAGGGCTACTCTCCATGAAGGGAAGCAGCTACAGCTTTCTAAGGAAGAAACTGGGCTTTCACAATCTTCCATGCACACAAAACACAATAACAATAAGCAGCAAGCGTTTCACAAGAGAGAGAGAGGAAGAGAACAAAGAGGATGGGCTCCTGTTTATATAGATGGAGAAAAGGGGGGAAATTTGGGTGTTGAGGAAAACCAAAGGATTTATTATCTATTTATTTATTTATTACCAAGGCCTGTCCATTCTACCTTCTGCACACCTCTCACAAGTCACACTTCTGTCCTGTGACACTGCCCCCACCCTGGGGCACTTCCTCATCTCATATTGGCCAACTGAAAGACCCTTTTTATTGCTCTTCCGGCCTCCATTCTCACCCTCCTCCACTCCATCCTCCATTTGGCTGCTCAGCCAGCAGGGCCACTACTCAGGGATCCCCAGAGCCTCCAGAATGAGATCTAAAAGCCTCTGCTTGGCTTTCAAAGCCCTTCCTGACCAGCCACCTTTCCAGTCTCCTTTCACCTTACACTCCCCCAATATAATACATATGTAATGCAGTGACAATGGCCTCCTTTTTCTCGGAACAGCACGTTCCATCTTCTGACTCTAACCATTATCAGTGGCTGTCCCCCAGGCCTGCAATGGTCTCCATTCTCAGCAAGGCTCCTCCATAGCTGTTGGCTTGTTGTCTCTGCCATTAGACTGGGAGCTCCTGAAGAGCTGCCTTTCACCTTTCTTTACAACTCCAGGGTTTGACATGGGGCCTGACATGTGGTAGGTACTTAATGAATATTTGTAACGTTCATTAAGATGAATACACTCTCTATTCAAGTACAGGAGATAAGGGGAAGGGACCAAATTTGATTAAAATTAAAATAAATAATAAATTTATTAAAAGTATTAAGAAGGAGCCATTTGAGAAAAAAATACATGGTCCCTTATACCAGGACAGCAAGTACTTGTTACCACAGTGGATCAGACTTTGACCCTGTCCTTGTAGAGGGATAATAGATTCTCTAGGGTACCCAGAGAACTGGGGGATTTCTACATTTTAACCCATCAAGATGTGGCAAGATGACTGGTTCTCATTCCAACACACACACGGCATCAGTGCCAGGGCTTGCTTGCCCTCTGACTCTCACGGCACCATACGGCCACTGGACAATGGGAGACGATCAAGTGCAACACCAGCATTTGACAGAAGAGAAAACTGTGGTTAAGGTACGTGAAGTGACTTCCCTGGGATAAATCAACTTTGCCCTAGCTGAATTCATATGCAAACTCCAGTAGTTCTCCTTCCACCAGAAGACTCTATCATATGGCTCTGAGTTGCCTCCCAGACATATCCCAGGTCTAAAATCCTAACTTCCCTTTCTGCTCCCTGTCTCTCACTGGAAGAAACCTTACAGGTCACTAAGTCCGAGCCTAGCATTGCGAACAGAAGAAAAGAAGTCTCGGACACAGAGTGTCTTGCCCAGCGTCACACATCTAGTAAGAATGTGTGAAGAATCTTTGGACTGAGATCATATTGACCCAGAGGAACAGGTTTTTATACACATGGAAACTTTGCTCTATATAGGCTCCACAAATGGCCCCCAAAGGCCATTCCCAGTGATCCTGTCCCTCCATACCTCTCTCCTCCTCTACACGCTTTTCTCTAAATTTATCACCCTTCTCACTCCAGTCCTGAGTGGGTTTTCCTTCCTCTCTCCCCATCCATAAACTCATAGAGCCAGAGAAACCTTAAAGGCCACCACTGCCAGTGCCATCATTTACAGAAGAAGAAACTGAGGCTGAAAATGGCAAGAGAATTACCCAGGAACACATATTAAGCATCAAGTTTCCAACTCTAATATCTTGACTCCAAAGTCAGATCTCTTTCAACCATTCTCAGTCTTCCTCCTAGGGAATCCTTTTCCTTTTAATCTCTTCCCCACTTGGGTTTTCCTCCCTCAAATTTTCACCTTCTTTACAATGCTTTCTCACTTATATCTCTGTCACTCTTCCTTTCTCTTCTTTGTCTCTACCATCTCCTCCTCAAAAGCTTTTTCCCCTTACTATAATGCCCTCTACAAACAGGTGGCTCTTTGTTTCCCCTACTATATATATGATCAGTTTTAGAGCTTTAAGGCCCATTGGGTCCATGATAGCAAACTCCATAATAGTAAAACAGCAGTTAGAGGTTAGATACCCTGACTACATTCATTCTGACTTCAAAGAACTGTCACTTATGAGACCTAGCTGCTTTTCTCTCCATTTTCCCACACTGTAGATACTTCTATTGTCTGTAGATGATTCCTTCTTATGGCCAATGCCTGATTCCCCATGACTCTATCTCTTTATTTTTCCAAGCTTAATCCCAAGTGCAAATCCTTTTCTCTCTTTGGCTACCAGAGGATCATAAGGCTAAAGCATCAATAGATATCAAATCCTGCACAAGAAGTTTACTAAGCAAAAAACTGAGGCTGAACATAGAAGTGATTTTTTCCAAAGGAACAGTACTTGTCAGTGACTCTAATAGAATTTAAATTCAATAAATGATTTCCAAATAAAGTGTCTATCCACTGTACCGCCTAGCTGGCCTGCTGTACACCAGCCTAATAATTCTTTCCTTTGCTTTCTGCCCTCACCTGGGCTTTCTTATCTCTATTGTTCATCATCCTCCATCATGGTCTCTTTCCTCACTAATTGCTCAATGTCTTGTAGTTGTGTGTATGTATGTGTGTGTGTTTCTATGTGTCATGCTGTATCAGAAAGAGTTTTCTGTCTTACAGCCACTCTCAATTTTTCTCTCCATATATATTGTTCTGTGTGTGTTTCTCTCTCACACATTCTGTTTCTCTCTTTGTCTCTGTCACTGTCTTTGTCTCAATCCTTCTCTTTCCCTCTCCTTCTTTCAATCTTTTCCTCAAAACCATTATTTCCTTCTTCTAATTCCTAGTCAGTAACCTGAGGGACCATTTGTTTCTACTTTATTGTAATATAACAAGGACAATGGCTTAATATCTAATGTAGGACTTATTAAACTTTTTCCACTCATGACCCCTTTTTGTCCAAGAAATTTTTATGCAGAATCATAATTTTGTGACCCCCTTATTTAGTTATGTGACCCCATATGGGTTATCATCCACAGTTTAAGAATGATTGTTTTAACTGAAATATCCAAGGCCAAACACTTATTCCCCATCTCCGAAGATCATTCATAATCCAAAGAAGAGTACACTAGGATATCGACCTGTTTTATTCCACATATTCCCCCTTACTCCCTATACTTCCATGGCATGTGGACACTTACCTCTGTCCCTCTCATTCTTAGTGCCTGATTCACATCAACTCTGCCTCAATCAATTTTTGACAAAGATGAAAACTGAGGCTGACAGTAGTTGAGGGACTTATAAGCCACCTTGTCACTTGATCACTGTCTACATTGATTTGTCCATCAAGTTGTTATTTCTGTTGCTCTTGTTTCTCTCTGCTTCTATTTTTACTGTCTCTGTCTTTGTCTCTATCTCTCTCTCTCTCTCTGAGTAGTCTCTTCTTTTTCACTCTCTCTCCCTTCTCTTCCATAAGCTTTCTTCTTTCACTCTAACTCAATGATGACTGGCTTTTTCTCATTCTCTATTATCTCCAATACCATCATAGTGATTAGTGTTATTGGCCACTGAATCCAATTCTCTTTCATTAAAACAAAAGAAGTAGAGGCTTAAGCACTCCAACTGAATTGTCAAATTTCAAATGATTATAAAGAATGTCAAATAGAATTGAAACTCAGTTCCCTAAGACTTCCAAGGGACATAGCTCTGTGAGATACCTATGCTATTCCACTCTACCTTTCCAGGCATCCCTTCTCTGAATGACTCCGATCATTGATGCCTTCTTCTCTCTAATTCTTTCTTCTCCTATCCCAAGGCCATAAGGACTTTCTTAGCTATGACACCCATATTATTTAGCTTCAGCATTGTTAGACACCGTCAAATCAAGTTCTATGACTTAAGATGATGATTTCTTTGGTGTAACAAGGCTGTCAGCAGTCATTGTGGATCAGTTCCAAGTAGAACCTTCTTTCCACCAGGACACCTAGCTGGCTTGCTCTACATTAACCAGGTGTCCTGAACCTTTATATGTCTCTATCTCTGCGTGTATCTTTCTGTCTTTTTCTCTCTCTTGATCTGTCTCCTCTTTCTTCGTCTGCCCCTCTTATTCTTTGTCTCTCAATTATCTCTATCTTTATGTATGTATATTTCTTCCTCTGCCTCTCTGCTTTTCTTATTGTCTCCCAACATTTGTTTCTTTCTCTCCTCTTTCATTTTTTTCTCCTTACTTTTCTCATATTCTTTTTGTCTCATTCTCTCTGTATTTCAATCTGTCTCTATCTCTGTCTCGCTTTTCTCTCTCTGCCCTTCATTGTGTCTCCTTTCTCCTTCCTTCTCTTATTCTCTTTCACTGTGAATCAAACTGTCTTGTCTCTCAATCTGACTCTCTCTTTCTCCTTTTGTCTTTCTAGCTTTCTGATTACTGTCTCTGTGTCTGTGTCTTTCTTGATCTCTGTCTCTTTCCCCTTTCTCCACACTTGTCTGTCTCTCTGCCCCTCATTACCTTTTATTCTGTCTCTTAAATCTCTCTCTTTCTCTCTAAATATGTTCAATCTGTTTCTCGATCTGTCTCTCAATTTATCTCTATTTCTGTCTCCTTTCTCCCTTACTCTTTTTCTGTCTCTTATCCTGTCTCTGTGTCTCTCTCTCCTCCTCTTCTCTCTGCCCCTCTTCTTTTATTCTTTCTTAAGTTCTTGTTCTCTATATATAATCTCTATATAATCTCTTTCAATTTGCCTCATTTTTCTCCTTTCTCCTTCCTTCTCTTTCAGTCTCAAACTGTCTTGTGAATCAACATGTCTCTCTTCCCCCCACCTCTCTCTCACCTTTATTTCTCCTTTTCTTTGTCTTTCTTGATCTGTTTCGTCCTTCTCTCTCTGCCCCCTTCTTTTATTCTGTCTCTTAATCTCTCTCTATCTGTCTCAATCTGTTTCTATTTGTCTCCATTCTCCTTCCTTCTCTTTCACTGTCTCAAATTGTGTTGTCTCTAAACATGTCTCTTTCCCCACCTCTCTCTCACCTTTATTTCTCCTTTTCTCTCTCTCTCTCTCGATGTGTTTCCTCTTTTTCTCTCTCTCCCCCTCATTCTTTTGTTCTGTCTCTTAATCTCTTTTATTCTCTCTATATATGTCTCAATCTATCTGTTTCTCAATCTGGCTTTATTTATGTCTCCTTTCTCCTTCATCTGTCTGTGTCACTTTTATTTCTCCTTTTTTGTCTGTTTCTCTCTTGATCTGTTTCCTCCTTCTCTCTTATTGTCTCTTAATCTCTCTTTCTCTATATGTCGTAATATGTTTCTCAATCTGTCTCTCAATTTGTCTCCTTTATCCTTCTCTCTTTCACTGTCTCAAACTCTCTTGTCTCTCACTCTCCCCACCTCTGTGTCTGTCTCACCATTATTTCTCCTTTTCTCTGTTTCTCCTCTCTCTGCCCGTCATTCTCTTTTATTGTCTCTTAATCTTTCTTTCTCTCTACATGTCTCAATCTATCTGTTTCTCAAAATCTGTCTCTCAATTTGTCTCTATTTCTGTCTCCTTTCTCCTTCCTTTTCTTTCATTGTCTCTAACACCCCACCTGGGTCTGTCTTTCTGAGTGTTTCTCTCTCTGCCCCTCATTCTCTTTATTCTATCTCTTAATCTGTTTCCCCTTTTTCCATCCCTACTCCTCATTCTCTTTTATTGTCTCAATCTCTTCTCTCGAATTTCTCTTATTCTGTTTCTCATTTTGTATCTCTGTCTCTATCTCTCCCTGTCTGTTTCCCCCTTCTCCCTCCTCTCTCTGCTCCTCATTCTTATATTCTCTTAATCTTTTGGTCTTATTATCTTAATCTTTTGGTCTTATTCTCTTTCTCAATCTGTATCCATCTCTATTGCCCCTCTCTCCCCTTTCTCCCTCGTTGTTTTATTCTCTCAATCTGTCTCCCCTTTACACTTCCTTCTTATTCTATTTCTCTGTCTGAATTTCTCTCCCTGTCCCTCATTGTCTTTTATTGTTTCTTAATCTCTGTCTCCCCTTTCTCCTTCCTTCTGTCTCTTTTTCTGTTTCTCTGTCTCCCCTTTCTCCTTTCTTCTCTCTCTCTCTCTGTTTTTATAGTTTCTCTTAATACCTCGCTGTCAATCTATATCATTGTCTCTACTTGTCTCTTTCCCTCTCTTGCTCACTCTCTCAATCTTTCTCTCCCTTCTGACTCCTACTCAAAATCTTTCTTTCTTATCCTAAATCCTACCCAATAATAAGTGTTTTTTTCCTTTTTCTCCTATCATAACTATGATCAGATATTTAGAAGTTTACTGCAGTTTAACTTTATTGTAGTATAACAGAAGGCAGAGGCCTAAATATTCTAACTGAATTGCCCAGAGTCAAATATTTATTCTGAATAACAAAGATTTGAACTCGGGTCGTTCACACCTTTTCTCTGGATCTTTTTTTCTCTACTTCTCATTATCAGTGTCTGATTTTATTTCTATCTAAATCCAGTTGACCTTAATACTAAGGGAATATCTTTTTTTCTCTCTGGCACCCAGAAGATCATAGATCTGGAAGTTCAATAGATACCATCAATTCCAGACCCATAAATTTAAAACTAAGGCTGACAGTGTTTAAGTGACATATCCACAATAAGAGAGCTTGTCAGAGGATATGATGGGACTTAAAGGTCGATGCCCAAGTGCAGTGCTCAAACTACTAGGATGCCAGGCTGGCTTGTTCTACACTTGGCAGGTTCTTCTTTCCTTTGCATCTGTCCCTCACAAGAAGTCTAATATTTCTAGTCTATTCTTCTTCTTCCATAATGGTCTCTTCTCATGCTTCCTCGTGCATTATTCTATATTTCTCTCTGTACGTCTCTCTCTCTACCTCTGCTATCTGCCTCTGGTTTTCTGTTTCTGTCTTACTACCACTCTAATTTTATTTATAAATCTGTGTCTATTGCATTCTGTTTCTATAGCTCTGTGAATACACGTAATTCCCATCCCCCTTCCCAATTGTCTCTTCTATATATCTCCATTCTCTTTGATGCACTATTCCCTCTAATTCAAATTCTCTTCTCCTATCCCAAGTCTACATGAGATTTCTTTTTTTCTCTCTAGTATCCAGAAGGTCAGAGAGCTTAAGCCTCATTAGACACCATCACATCCAGTCCAATGATTTTACCAAAGGAATAAACTGAGGCTGACACTGGTTACATACTTTCCTAGAGTGCCAAAGCTCATCAGTGGCTGGAGTGGGATATAAAATCAAAGAGTGAGTCAGTCCCATGTGATGTGCCCTAACTATTGGATGCCAACCTGCTTTTAAATGGTGTCCCTGCTCTACTGCTGATTTTCTTGGCTTAATTTCTTTTCTCACTCCCTTTTTCATTATCATTGGATTCTCTCTGTGTTAATATCCCTGTTATTGTATCTGCCTCTGGTTTTCTATCTTTATCTTCCTGCCACAGTCTGTCTCTCTATTTCTCTTCCTCCCTGAATCCCTCTCTTGTTTCTTTCTCCTTACTCTTAATTCCCAACCATAAACAAGTGGGTCTATTCTTTTTCTATAATAACTATGATCCCAGCTTTAGAGCTAAAAGAGCCCCTAGAATTTAGCGGCCATTTGGATCTATGTTATGGTAAAATAACAGACAGAGGTGTAGAATGCAACTGAATTTATTATGACTTCCAGGAGGAGACCTGGTTGTTTTCCTTGACATAGTCCTCCCACAGCACACATTTCTATTTCCTAGGAGTGCTTTCTTCTGTCTTAATTCTCTTCTCATTGCCTGATTCCCTCTAACTTTATCTCTGTCTATTCAAGCTTAATTCCAAGTGGCCACTTTTTCTCTTGCTAGCTACCAGAGGAGCAAAGCTTGTCAGAGCGATGGTAGAGTTTAAACTTAAATGCTCAACTTCTGGTAGAGCATCCTAGTAACTGTGACCCTTAGCTGGCATATTCTACACTTCCTAGGTGTTTCATCTCTATTTCTCATTTTCCTCCATAATAATCTCTTCCCTCACTACCCTGCTATCTATCATATGGGTGTATCTGTCCATCAGTCTCTCTCTCTTGCTATATATCTGTAACAATTGGTGTCTTATCTCATTGCCACTATCTTTATATTTAAATAACAATGTGTTGCTATCTCTCATTCTATTTCCTTCCGGATCTCTGCCACTTGAATTGTCTCGCTCTGTCCCTTCCTTTCTCTCTCCTCTCTACATCTTCCTCAAAGACTTTTTCTAATTCCCATTCAGTAATAACTGGCCCTTTCTTTTGTTCCTTATTATCAACACTATCATAGATTTAGAGCTAGAAGGATGCCTAGGGGTCTTTGAGTCGGAATAGGGGCTACAACTCTAAATGTACTACCTAAGGTCCAATATTTATTTAAAATAACTAGGATTTGAACTCAGATCATTCATAATCCCAAGGCTCCCTAGGATATCGAGCTGTATTATTCTACATATTTCCCGGTACTCCCTATACTTCCATTTCCTGTGGACACCTGCCTCTCTCCCTCTCATCCCCAGTGGCTGATTCACACTAACTCTATCACTCTCTCTTCCAAGACTAATCCCAATTGGACATGATTTTTACTCTCCAGCAACTACAGGATCAAGGAGCTGGAGGGTTATTACATAACATCAAGTCCATCCCAATAAAATGACTGTGATGAAAACTGAGGCTGACAGTGGTTAAGAAACTTCTCCAGAATAAGACACCCTGTCAGCCCCTGAGGGGAAATTGAAATTTGGTCAACTAGGAAATATAATGCTCTAAACCTTAGGTCTGGATTCCCAACACTTCCCAAGGGAAATCCCTTTAAATCTTTTTTGTCTCCTAGACCAATTGATTGTTGTCTACCAAAATGCTATCTTCCCTCATTGCCTTTATGATGAAGTTTTCTTTCTCTTTTCCAATTTCCCTGTTTCTAAATCTGAATATCTCTGGTTTTCTCTGTATCTCATTCTGTTTCTGTGTCTCGGCCTCTTTCTGCATCTCTATTATTTCTCTATACCTCTATCTCTTTCTCTCTGCCTGTCTTAGTGCTTGTTTCCACCTGTCTTTCTCTGTCTCTCTTCTTATGTTTCTGTCTCCTTAAAAGCTTTTCCTTCTTCACTCTAATTTCTCCAGAATAACAGGTTTCTGTATTTTTCTGTGTTTCTCTCTGTATCTGTCTCTTTCCTTCTCACCTCTAATTTCCACCGAAAAATAACTTGTCTCTATATTTTTCTCTCTTTCTCTTTCTTTCCTTCTGTCTCCTTCTCAAAAGGTTTTCCTTCTTAATTGTAATTTCCACTAAATAATAATTGAACTCTATATTTTTCTGTTTCCTCAAAAGGTTTTTCTTTCTTAACTCTAATTCCTGCTGAATAACTGGCATCTCTCTGTATTTGTCTTTTTCCATCTATCTCTTTATCTCTCTCTTTACTTCTGTCTCCTCAAAGCCTTTTCCTTCTTAAATCTAATTTTCACTGAAAAATAACTGGTCTCTGTATTTTTCTAACTCTCTCTGTATGTCTGTCTTTTTTTTGTCTCTCTCTTCGTCTCTATCTCCTCAAAAGCTTTTCCTTCTTAACTTTAATTCCTACTGAATATGAATGGTCTCTGTCTCTCTGTATTTGTCTTTTTGTATCTCTCTCTTTCCTTCTCAACTCTAATTTCCACTTAATAAAGGGTCTCTATTTTTTCTATCTGTCTCTAATTGTTTCTATCTCTCTGCATGTCTTATTCTGTGTGTCTCTTTTCCCCTATCTCTTTCCTTCACAAAAGCTTTTCCTTCGTAAATCTAATTTCCACTGAATAACTGGTGTCTGTATTTTTCTGTGTCTATTTCTCTTTCCATCTCTGTCTCCTTTTCAAAAGCTTTCCCATCACTCTAATTCCCACTGAATAACACCTGGTCTTTCATTTACCCTTTTTCATGACTATGATCATAAGATTGGAGCTGAAATTACCATTAGATGTCATTCAGTCCAATTTTAATATAACAAAAGAGAGAAGCCCTAGACATTCTAATTGCATTGCCCTTTCTGTAAATATTTGAACTAGCATTTGAACTCAGGTCTTTTGACTTCAAAGAAGAGTCCACTAGGAAACCTGGTTCTTTGGCTCTACATATTACTCCCCCATATCTACTATTTCCTGGGAACACTTCCTTGTCTTCATCTCATCCTCAAAGCCTGATTCCTGCTACCTGTTTATCTTTATTCAGGCTCAATCTCAAGTGGATTTGCCTTTCTCTCAAATCTAGAGGTTCAGAGAGCTGGAGCATCATTAGACACCATCAAATCCAGCCCTATAGAGAGGAGAAATCTGACTCAAATACTTATATGACTTCTCCAAAGGAACAGAGTTTGTCTAATATTTAAACTCAATTCCAAGTAGTGTTCTATTCACCAAGACACCTAATTGGTGTGTTCTACACATGCCAGGTGTCTCTTCCCTGTGAATCTATCACCTGCAGTATTTTTTCTTTATTCATTTAGCTAATTAATAATTCTTCCCTTACTCTATTGCTCATTATTAGTTATTTTTATTTCCATCTCCATATCTCCCTTCTGTGTCTATATTTCACTTAATATCTCACTGCCAACTTGCTCTCTTCTTATCAATTTCTTTCATTCTGTATTCAGTCTGTTTCACTCTTTCTCTGATTCCGTTCTTTTCCTTCACCTTCTAATCTTTTCCTCAAAAGCCTTTTTCCCTTTACTGTCATACTCATTAGTGTTTTCTTTTCTACCTATTAAAACTATGATCATACATTTAAAGCTGGAATGAGCCTATGGGGCCACTGAGTTCAAACCCAATTAATTTGAATAGGAAAAATAGAGGTTTAAACACTCAGAGTTGAGTTGGTTAAATGAGTTGAGTTGGTTTGCCCCATGCTTGTTAGGTGTTCCTTCATTCCTTTACATCTCTCCCTTATCTTTCAACTCCTGTTTCTTCTTTTCCTCCATAATTGTCTTTTCCATCACTCCCTTGTACATTATCATATGGTTCCTTATCTAAATGCCTGTTTTTCATTCTCTTATCTTTCTGTTTCTCTTAATATCTCTCTGTATGTGTTCTTCTCTCCATTTTCCTTTCTCCCTCTTCCCTTCCATTGTCCCATCTGTCTTTTCCTCTCTCTGAGAAGCTTTTAGTCTTAGCTCTAATTCCCAGTCAGTAATAATGGATCTTTCCTTTTTTTCCTTATAATCAATATGATCACAGAATTAGAGCTGGAGCAAACCTTAGAGGTCAATTTGTCCAACTCCATTGAACTATAATAGAGGGCAGAGGCTTAGACAATTGAAATAAACTGCCCAACATAATACATTAATATGTGAAGTAGGACTTGAATCCAGATCACCCTCATTTCCAAGAAGTTAGTTAGGTGATCTTGTTGGTTGGATCTACATATTTAATGCATAATACATAAAGTCTATTTTCTGTGGATGCATCTTTCCTCATCATCCTCAATATCAGATTCTCTCTAAATCTATGTCTATTTCATATCCTTTTCTCTCTGGAATCCAGAGGATCATATCATTGGTGTGTCACTTTCACATCCCACCGAATATACTTAATGAGAAGAAAACAGTGGCTTACAATAGTTAAAAGCCTTCTCCAGAGCAACAAAATTTGTCAGCTGTCAATGTGGGATTTAAACTCAAATAGACGACTACAAATATAATGTGCTACCCACTATGACTCCTGGCTGGCTCATCCTGTAACTGAGCGCTGTCGCTACTTTTCCATTTCTCCTTCATCTAAGATCTTCTTCCTCAGTTTAACATTGTCTTCTACAATAGTATCTTCCGTCACTCCCTTCTCATTAAGTGGTTTTCTTTCTCCTTCTCTGGAACAACTAACTTCCCCTCCCTAAACTAGGCCCCATTCTAATTTGTCTTTTATCTCTGTGTGTCTCGTGTACTCAGTGGTTTATTCCTTTCATGTCTTTGTCTTTCCTCTTTCCAGAATCACAAAGGGTTTCTTTTGCCTTTATTCCCAGGCATATTGAGTTGAAAGGTAGCCACAGACCATCCATGGCATTGAGAAACACCATTCTTCAGAGCAGGAAATCTTGTTTTACCGGTAACTTACCTGAGGTGGGATTTGAACCCATGTATTTATGATTCCAAACTCCAATGCTCTTCATTATTCTTCTCGATTTCTCCACCAGACCCCAGAAACCTTGTCAGGGGAAAATCTCTTCTGACATAGAATTTACTCCTCCGAAGAACATCAGACCTGGGGCAGCTCTCTAAATGGATGGATACTCCTAGAACCTGCCTTTATGGAGGGCACTCATGGCACCTAACTCTACCTCTCCTGCCAGCATATACTTAGAATATCTCCATCTTGTTCCCACACTGGCTACGCTCCTCCCCCCACAGCCGCACTCAATTTTCAGCTTCCTTTACTACCACTCCTGCAATTATTTCTCTGAAGTCAGAGATTCTATTTTTATCTACTTATATTGGTATTCCCAGGGCATAGTTTGCTGCCTGGAACATTTTACCAGTTCAATAAATGATTGCCGAACAACTGACTCACTCTATACCCTGAGCTCTCTCCCATCCCCCACTACTGAAGCTATCTCTCACTGCCCTATTCAATGGAGTGGAGTTCTTTCTCTGATCTACCTGTCTCCTACTCTTTCCTTTTCATCTTATAATAAGTGGTCTTTTCTTTTTCTCTTTATAAACAAGATGATCACATATTTATAGCTGGAAGGAACCTTAAGGGCTATTGAATCCAACTCCATTTAGTTATAATACTACAAACAGAGGCTTAGATACTCTAAGTGAATCGCAGTTTCAAGTAATACTGTAGAATGTTAAGGAGGATTTGACCTCAGCTCAACAAGATATCAAAGCTCAGACCACTAAGGGAATTAGATATGTGAAATACACATCCTTCACAGCCACTTTGGCAGCTGTCCCTTCTGCCTCTATTCTCTTTTATGTCCTATTCTCGCTCATTTTCTTCTGCTACTCCAAGTAGACAAGGGCTTTCTATGCTCTCTGACACATATAATGTCACAGAGCTTGGGTATCATTAGACACCATCAATTACAGCCCTATGATGTTACTAAACGAAAAACTGAGGCCGACAATCATTTCTCCAGAGTAACAAAACTTGTCAGCAGTCAATGTGGGATTTAAACTACATATAGTTATATATACGTATGATTACTCCTAGCTGGCTTACCCTAAAATTGAACTATGTGCCATTGACTTTATCTTGCTCACCTATGGTCTTCCTCCATTATTGACTGTCCTCCTCAATGATCTCTTCTCTTTTTTGCCCATTGTCAAGTGATTCTCTTTCTATCTCTTTGTGTCCCCTCTATTTTATGGTCTATTCCCTCAATGTCTATCTCCTGTTTCCATTCTCACAAGGGAGTTCTTTTGCCTTTATTGCCAGGCATATTTAGCTGGAATGAAACTAACAGGCCATCCATCCAATTGAGAGGCACCACTCTTCAGAGGAGGAAATCCTTTCCAGGGGAGATTAATATGTTACCTAGGTAACCGACCTGTGGAAATCAGATACTTACAACTCCAAAATCTAGTGCTCTTCATTTTTCTTCAGGACTTCTTTCAGGAGCATCTTCTTCCTAGAAACCTCTTCTAACCTAGAATTTACCCCTCAGAAGAAACATCAGACCTAGGACATCTCTCTATGAATAGATGGATCCCCCCCCCATGGCACCCAGCTCTACCTCTCCTGCCAAGATATACTTGGAAAATCTCCATCTTGTTCCCATACTGGCTACGCTCCTCCCCCACAGTCACATTCAATTTTCAGCTTTCTTTACTAAGCTACCTTCCAGCGCTGCAATTATTTCTCTGAGGGCAGAGATTCTATTTTTGTCTCCTTATATTTGTATTCCCAGGGCATAGTGTACTGCCTGGTACATTTACCAGCTCAATAAATGCTTGCTGAATAACTGCCTGATTTTATACCCTTTGCTGTCTCTCTCCCAGCCCCCACTGAAGCTGTCCATCCCTCACTTTGGGATTCTGCCTCTGTCCCTCACCTCCCTATCGTCTGACCTCTTCCATATTCCCTTGCCAATGGCCAAGAGGTCTTTTTTCCTCATTCTACATCATTTCTCTTTATGTCACCATTTCTCCTATTCCAACTTTGTCTCCCTAATCCTAACCTTAACTGCTTCCCGACGCCCTAAATCTAACCCACATTTGCATCACATCCCACTAGCCTTCTCCTTTCTTGTTCTTCTTTATTTTCCTTCTTCCTACCGTATCTCTGCCCTCCTAAAACCCTAGACTCTTATTTTGAATCCCAATGAACAATGATATGTGGTCCTTTCCCTGGCTCTTTATCTCCCATATTAACAGAGATAAAAGCTGCAGGGAATCTTTTGGGGCTTTGGACTCCACCCATAGCACTGCAGAGCACAGATAGGTGAGACTAGGATAATTTAAGCGACCTGCCCAGCACCCCAGCTTCTCTGTCAGGAAAACCCCAAATGGGGTCACACAGAGTCAGACAGGATTGAAATGACTGAACAGCAGCAAGCAAGGCTGCTGTGCAAGTGAGTGCAAGGCAGGATTTGGCGTCAGGGATTGCTGCCTTCCAACAAGAGCTCACTGAGTCATAGTTCGGTGAGACATGCCTTCTACCATCCCCCTTTCCAGGAGGCCCGTCTCTGGGTCTCTCTCCTCAGTCATTCAGGATTTCTTCCAACTCTCGCTGCCTATTGGAATGCCAAGGGGACCTGCTTTTCTCGCACTGGTACCCGTATCATCACAGAGTTGGACTATCATTAGATATCATCAAATCCAGCCCCATGGTTTTAAAGAGGAGAAATCTCGGGCTGACAACATTTAAGTGACTTCATTAGAATGAGGCTGTCAGCCCATAAGGCAGCATTTAAATTCAAATTGTAAATGAAAAATTTAATGTGGTGTCCTCCAACGCCTTGCCATCTTTTGGCATATATATCTTTGTCTATCTTTGTTTATACGATTTTCTCTATATATTTCTGTCTCTCCCCCTCTATCACTGTCTCTCCCTCTCTCTTTCCCTGATTCTTTCCATCTTCTTCCTCTCCCCATCCCCCTCACAAGCTTTCCTTTCCTTGCTACTATTCCCACCCAGTAATAAGGGGTCTTTTCTTTTTCTGTCTAGATTTTCCTTTCTCTTTCTGTTTCTCTTCAATTTACTTCTGCCTTTCTCTCCTTCCTCCTTCAAAGCTTTTTCTTCCTTACTCTAATTCCTATTTATTAATAAGTGATCTTTTCTCTTCCTCTTTATCATAAATATGATCACCGATTGAGAGGTGGAAGGAACCTTAGCGGCCATTGAGTCCAGCTCTTTATTATAGTATAATAGCAGACAGAGGCTTGGACACTCTAAATGAATTGCCTGGGGTCAAACATTTCTTAAACTGAGA
Source organism: Dasyurus viverrinus (assembly GCA_020854095.1). Lineage (NCBI taxonomy): Eukaryota > Metazoa > Chordata > Mammalia > Dasyuromorphia > Dasyuridae > Dasyurus > Dasyurus viverrinus. The sequence continues at coordinate 63,208,517 of CM037003.1, forward strand.
AGTAGGTTTTGAGCCCAGGACTTCCAAGTCCAGTGGGAAAATTTTCTTCTACTCCCCTTCCCACTGGTCTCACTTCTGGATAGCTCTCCTCCTGCATGTCCCATTTACTCTTCTCCTGCCTAGGTCCCAAGGGGACAATCTTTTCTCTTTCTGGAAACAGCATCATAAAGCTGAAGCGTCATTAGACACCATCAAGTCCAGCCCCTTCATTTTATTGAAGAGAAAATTGAGGCTGACAGCAGTTACATGACTTCTCCATAGTAACAAAGCTTGTAGGCAGCTGATAAGGGATTTTAATTCAATGACTCAACTCCCTACAGAGTGCTCTAACACTATGACACCTCTTTGGCTACTCTAACACTTGCTGGCTGTCTCTTTCCTTTGCATTTCTCCTTTGGTCTCTTATCTCTATTCCTTATTTTCCTCCATAGTAGTCTCTTCTCTCACTCCTTAGTTCAATATCTGTGTGTCTGTGTGTGAGACTATCGCTATCTCTCTTGCTCTATTTGTGCCTGGTTTTCTTTTTCTGTATCAGTGCCATTCTCTAATTCTATCTCATTCCATTGTTTTCTTTCTCCAGCTCTCTCTCAAACCCTCCTTTTCTCTCTCCTCCTCAAAAGCTTTTTTTCCTTTTTCTAATTTCCCTTGAATAAGCTTTTGCTCCCTCTCATCAATAGGATCCAAGACTGAGAGCTGTAAGTAGCCTCAGGGCTACTAAGCCCTACTCCATTGTAGTACAACAGAGAATTAGAGGCTTAGACACTCAGTATCCTCTATTTCTCTGTCTCTTGGCCTCTGGGTGTGTGTGCATCTCTCCCTAACTCTCTTCTTTCTATTTCCTCTTCACACTTTTTCCCTTACTCTACTTCTACTCAATACTAACTGTTCTTTTTTATTTACACTATCACAACTATGATCATAGATTTAGAGCTAGAAGGAATCCAAGAAGCCGCTGAATCCAACTCTGTGATAATATAACAGAGGACAGAGGCTGATACTTTAACTAAATGACACAGAGTCAAACACTTATTATAAACGATAACTAGGATTTGAACTCAGATCCTTCCGATTTCCAAGAAGAGTTCACTAAGATATCTAGCTGTTGACTCTTCATATTACCCTAAATTTTCCCACATTACTTTTTTTGATGGACACTTGCCTCTGTCTCTTCATTTTCAGTGACTGATTTTCCCTCTCTTTCTCTAAGTCAAGATTAAGCTCAAATGAACATGTTTTTCATTTTCTGGCACCCAGAGAATCTTGGAGCTAGAAGGTCATTAAAACCATCAAGTCCAGCCCCATAAGTTGACTGAAATGAAAACTGAGGCTGACAGTGATTAAAGGATTTTTGAAAGTAAGTGCTTGTCAGCCTCTGATGTGGAATTGAAATTCAGTCAACTCCAAGTATAATGCTCTAACTACTAGGAAACCTCACTAATTTGCCCCACAGTTTCCAGGGGGTTCTATCCTTTTACAATTTTTTAAACTCCTTGCTCAGTTGCTCACTATCCTGAAAAATGGCCCTTCATATAGTCTTTTGCCTGTTATCAAAGGGTTCACTTTCTCTGTTTCTCTCTTGTCTCTATTTTCTCTTTCTGTCTCTCTGACTTTATCTCTATATTTCTCTTTTCTGTCCATGTGTGTCATTGTCTTTCTATCTCTGTCTCTCCCTCTGAATCAATGTCTCCCTTGGTTGTATCTCATTTCCTGTATATCACTTATCTGTCTGTTTTCCACATTTATCTCTATTTTTCTGCCATTCTCTATTTTTTTCTCTTTCCCTCTCTCCTTTCATTATTCCCTCCCTCGTTTTCTCTCTTTCATCTCTTGTCTCTTCCTCAAAAGCATTTTCTATTTACTCTAATTCCTACCCAATAATAACTATTTTTTTTTCTTTTTCATGACTTTGTTCATTTATTTAAAGCGGGAATCCACCATATGGACTCCTTAGTCCAATTCTATTATACCATAATAGAAGCAAGTAGCTTAGTCACTCAAACTGAATATCCCAGCGACAAATGTTAATAATGTTAACTAGGATTGAACTCAGGACTTTCTGACTTACAGAAACAGTCCTCTAGGAGAATTGACTGTTTTGGTCTCCATACTGTCCTCACTGCAGACACTTCTATTTCCTGTGAACTCATCCTTCTGGCTCACCACCCTCAATGGCTGAGGATGTCTGTCTGTCTGTCTGTCTGTCTGTCTCTCTCTCTCTCTCTCTCTCGCAAGCTTATAGCGAAGTAAGCATACTTTTCTCTCTGGCAGCCACAGGCTCAGAGTCACCATCAAAGCCAGCCAAATAAGTATATAATTAAGACAAAACTGAGGCTGACTGTGACTTCTGCAGAGGAATATAGCTTATGGACAGCTGAGGGGACGCTTAAACCCAGCAGGTCCCTTCTAACAAGGGTGTTCTAACTACTAAGATACCAAGCTGGGTTGCTCTACACCTGCAGGAGCCTCTTCCCTTTGTATTTCTGCCTGACTATAAAGTCTATTTTCTCTATTCCTCATTTTTCTTGGTGACGGTTTTTTCCCCTCACTCCATTGCTCATTGTCATGTGGTTCTGTCTCTCTCCATCTTGTGTCTTCCTCTCTCTGTTTTTCTTCCTACATCTATCCGTGACTTCCTTTTAATATCTTACTGCCACTCTCTGAATTTTTTCATTTCTCTCTTCTCTAACATATTCTAACCAACCCTATTTCCCAGTTGCCCCTTCTCTGTATCTCTCCCCTCCCTGTGCCCTCTAGCCTTTAACTCTTTCTTCTGTAACACAAGTCCACAATGCTTTTCTTTGCTATCTCTGCCACCCATAGGATCATTAAGCTTTAACACTGTTAGATGCCATCAAGTGCAGTCTCAAGATTTTACTAAATAGAAGACTGAGTCAGACAGCAGTTACTTCCCCCGAAAAACAGAGCTTGTCAGCAGCTCTGGTCAATTTGAATTTAGAGAGCTAATTCTAAATTCTATCCACTAGGACACTTGCCCGGTCTGTTTTACACATACCAGGTGTCTCTTCCTTATGCATCTCTACCTCACTTGTGATTTCTTATATTTTATTCTTCATTTTCATTCTTAATAGTTCCTTCTTTCAGTTTCTTGTTCATTATCATATGATTCTCTCCACCTCTCTTACTTTCTTTCTCCAGCTCTTCTTTCTTTCTTACTCAAAAGCCTTTTCTCATTACTCTAATTCCCACCCAATAATAACTGCTATTTTCTTTTTCCCCTTTCATGACTATGTTCATAAATTTAAAACTAAAATAACTTTAGGTGCCAGTGAATCCAATTCCATTATACTATAATAGAAGCAAGTAGCTTAGTCACTCAAATTGAATTTCCCAGAATTGTCTCTTGCTTTCTCTGTTTCTGTCTCTATCTTCCTGTGTGCGCATAATATACATATATCTGTCTCTTCTCAACCTCTCTCTATTCTTTCTTATTGTTTTTCTTTCTGATTCTGGCTGTCCCTCTTATCCTTGGATCTATCTCCTACTCAAAAGCTTTTGTATCTTCTAATTATCAGCAAATAAAGCTTTTGTCCTTTTATCACAATCATTGATATAATCATAGATTTAGAGTTGAAAGGAACCCAAGGGGCCATTAAGTCCAACTCTATGATAATATAACATATATAACAACACTCTAACTGAATTACCCAAACACTTATTACAAATGTTAACTAGGATTTGAACTCAAATCCTTCAAACTTCCTAAAACAGTCCACTAGGATATCTGTTTAATTCTATGTAATCCCCTAATCCTTACACATCCATTTCCTGGGGACCCTTGCCTTTGTTTTCCTTCTTCCTCAATGACCTATTCCCTCTAATTTTGTCTCTCTCTAATCCAAGATTAATCCCAAATGGGATTTCATTCTCTGATAAGCAGAGGATCACCCTGGGCCATCAGGTTCAGCCCCATAAATTGACTGAGATAAAAATTGAGGCTGAGACTGGTTAAGGGACTTCTCCAGGGTACACAATTTATCAGGACCCAATATGTAATTGAATCCCAAACAGTATTCGAAATAAAATGTTTTGACCATTATGGTACCTAGCTAATTTGCACCACGTTTCATTGGAATTCTATTCCTTTACATTGTTTTTCATCTCCTCATTTTATCTCACTATCCTCCAAAATGGTCTATTCCCACATTTCTTTGCTCCTTTTGAAGGAGTCTTTTTTCGCCTTTTATTTTTGGTTTTGTTCTTTGCCTCTGTCTCATGTCTATAGCTGGTTATCTGATTCTGTCTCTCCTCTCCCATCCTCCTTCACCCTCTTCCTTTGTCCCTCTCTCTTTCAGCTTGTTTCCTCCCTCCCTTCTTCCTCAAAATTCTTACTATCATTTCCACTCAGTAATAACTATTCTTTTTTTATTTCTCTTTCCATCACTAATATGATCATAGATTTAGACCTGGGAGGAATCATGAGGTTCATCCCACTCAATTATATTATCTCAAAGGGAAGAGAGGTTTAGACACTCTTAAGTGAATTACCCAGGGCAAATATTTATTTGAATTCTGAAGTAGGATTTGAACTCAGCTCTAAACTTCCAAGGACAGTCCACTCAGAAAACTCACTGTCCACAGAAAATGTACTTCTTCTCTCAGTGTGCTGCTCAGAAGCTTTTTGCCCTATTGTCCCTCTAATCTAAAAATCATTTTAGCTTTAGCTTTGCATTAGCCCTTGGTCACTGAGATTATCTGACATTTTGAGCTGGAAAGAACCATAAAGGCTACTGAGTCCAACTCCATCATTTTAAAGAAGAAGAAAGCTTTGCATTAGCTCTTGGTCACTGAGATTATCTGACATTTTGAGCTGGAATGAACCATAAAGGCTACTGAGTCCAACTCCATTTTAAAGAAGAAGAAAGCTTTGCATTAGCTCTTGGTCACTGAGATTATCTGACATTTTGAGCTGGAATGAACCATAAAGGCTACTGAGTCCAACTCCATCATTTTAAAGAAGAAGAAAGCTTTGCATTAGCTCTTGGTCACTGAGATTATCTGACATTTTGAGCTGGAATGAACCATAAGGGCTACCGAGTCCAACACCATCATTTTAAAGAAGAAGAAAGCAGCTTAGACAAGTGGTGACTTTCCCAGCATCACACAGCTACTAAGCATGTTGTGGGGAAGAATTTGAATTTGCGGCCTCATGACCGTCCACAACAGTGATGTGTCATCTAGGAGCCTGTGTCACTTCACCCATTGCCCCAGGCCTCATTGCTTCTCTCTGATCTTCCTCACTGCTGGCTTCCCTCCAACTCTCTCTCACACACAAATTAACAGTGGAGGGGAGGGGCTTTCTTTTTTCTCGTTCTCTCATCTGCTGGGTCACAGAGCTACAAAGTTATGTCACATCCAGCCCCATAATTTTACAGAAGAGGAAACTGAGACTGAATGAAGTCGATTGACTTTCCCCAAGTAACATGACTTACCATGGTGTGAGTCAGAATGAGAACACAAACAGTCTGGACCCCAAGGACAGGGGACCATCCACCATGACACTGAGCACGTAGAGCATTACATGCATGGTGGAAAGCCATTGAAAATATGAATAGTCAGGGGATAGATTCACATTCAAGGTACAGCAAGGAGGATAATGTTGCTGCACCCAGAGGAGGTGGAGGAGAATAAAGTAGAACGAGACTGCAAATGCAGGAAGGGCAACTTAAGAAGAGATCTGGTCTGCTAAGAAAATATTATTTATTAGATTCTGAAGGCAGTGGGGAGCCACTGAAGCTTACTAAGCAAAGGGAACATGATTGGACCTGCGCTTTAGGAAAAGCATTCTTGGCCCAATGGAGGATGGACTAGAAGGGGGGGAGACCTGGAGCAGAGCCACTATTCCCATAGTCCAGATAGGTAATGAGGCCCTGGATAAGAGTGGGGGCCATGTCAGAGGACAGAAGGGGGGAATACTTAAGAGATGTTAAGAAAGGCGCAGTCCTCTCTCTGTTCTGACTGGGATTAAACTAGACTGAGCCCCACACACCCTAGAACTGCCTCTCAGCACACCTTGTCTACTGCTGCACCTTCCTTCGTTCACTGTGACTTTCTCAATCTCGTACCTCTCTCCCTCCAAAGCATGTCTCCGACCATCTCGGGTCTAATTTCTCTAATCACCTGAATCTCTGCTCTGCAACTTAAGCACATTTTCCTTCTACATCTCCAATTCCGTTTAAAACTTTATTCATCCCTGATCAAAATTAAAAATTTCAGGGTTTATAGAGAGTTTCTCTTTCTACCAAGAAAACCCTTCCAATTTGGTTCTTTAATTAAAAGCTTAAAAAACATATTCCATCTTAATTCTTTTTCAGTGACTTTGCTTCTTATTTATCTCAGCAATGAGATTCAGTTAAATGAGTCACAGAAGACCAGAGTAGTCAGATAAACTACTCTCCCAAAGTGAAATTCCTTATTCCCTTAATCCATTTTGCATTCTGATTTTTAAAAGGCTCTTTCTTTCTAGTGCATTACTGCACTAGCTTTTTCTTAAATGTTAGATAATGCTTTAAAACTTCAAAGTACAAATTGACTGCCTTATTTTTTTTGCCACTTTTGGAATCACTGGAGACAAAACTAGCTTCAATTCTACTAAGGGCTGAAAATCTCCTACTCATTGAAATCGCCTTCCCTCCATAAAAGCAATAAATCCTTCAGTCTTCCAAGGAAGGAAAAGAATGGTATAGGGATTAGAATGAATTTTCTATGTGATTCCACCAAATCTCCATTTTTGGCAGCTCTAATATACTTTATCTGAAAAAAGCCAATAAAATATAGAAACATATATATATATATATATATATATATATATGAATATTCAATTCTTGTCAGAATTTGGAAAAGCACATTAAACGGACTACATTTCACTTATAAGTTAGTTTGCAATTTCACAAATTTCCACAAATCAAAAAAGAATCCTCCTCTCTCTCTCTTTCTCTCTCTCTGAAATAGACATGAATGAGCTTTTCCCCTTTCCCTCTCCTCCCCCTGCAACCCATATTCCTAACTTGGCCAGAATTAGGAATACAGGGATAAGATGATATCCATTCAAAGTTTGGAAATTTTCAATAACGAGATCTTGCCCCTTTCACCCTTTTTCCTTTGGCTGATCAGACCCTAGGAAAAAGTTTAGCTTGACTTACAAGGACACAAAGTACAGACAACATTGGCAGCATATACTCTATGCCACATAGAACAACCAAGCACACTCAAAGCACTGCTCATTCTCTCCTAAGTCTCAGGACACTAAATCTTTTATTGTAGGTCTAAGTTCCCTTTTCAAGGACATAAAATAAGTTGGGAAGGGAAAATTCTGAGGCAAGAGAAGTTCTAGGATTGGGATGATTTGTTTGGGTTCTCATTGGGTCTAATTTTCCCACCGGGGCTACACTATTGGAGACTCTTTTAGGCAGGAGGACTCTAGGTATACTCTCTTCTCAGCTAGCTAAGAAATCAGTGATTGTCAGAGATTCTCACTGCCAGGAGACCAAACCATTGGCCGAATTCAAGTCTTTACAAGTATTTCACCTCGTGACGTGTTTGAGCTTCTACATTTCACTCACACAATCACTGGCCATCTTCATTTATGCACACATGCAACCCGAGCAAATGCCTTCTCTTAATTTCATGGGGAAATGAAGGATTTCTCTTAAGGTCAAGAAGCAAAAGGTTCCATCTGAAGTCTTCGTCCCAGCTCTTCCGCTGACAAGACAAAGGAAGTGTTCCTTCTATTGAGGCACAAGATCCCTACATCTTTCCTCTCTCCCTGCCAAAAAGAAACCTTGAGAAGCAGCTATAGGTACCAAGATGGATGGTCCCAGCCTGGATCAAGAGTTCACAATCAAACCAATTCCCTGGCACAAAACTGCCCTTCCTCTAAAGCCACAACCAACAAACACCTGAATCACCACCTTTTCTACGAGTTTCACTCATCTACTTTGGACCAAAGAAACTTGCATAAAATCCACTCTTACCACCCAATGAGTAGAAGAGTGACAGTACCATGGGAGGCTGTTCATAAAGGTAAAATGGTATTATACGCGCACTTCAGCACTCCCAAGTGTCCCATCACTCCATCAACTCAGAGTGAACTACACTAACCAGCCTTCTAACCTCAAACACTTGGATCATTCTCTCAACCTCCTTCTAGAAGCACAACAGCCAGAGACCCCTAGAACAGAGATAGAAAGCTAAACTAAAAGCATCCCTACTTCTTGTTGTTGTTCATCCTTCATTTTCGAAGGGAACCAAGGACATCATATGAAGCAAAATAGTGGATGAGAGGGGATGAGTTGACTTGCACATGAATTGGATTTAAGCGAGGCACAGTTGCAGAAAGTTGCCAGCTTGTCTCTCTTCGTCACCTCGGTCCAGAGGCAGGACAAAGGTCAGGAGGACCAGCAATGGCCCTGGTGTCTCTGAAGTGCTGGGCCCTGCACAGCAATGGCTCCAGCTTTGAGAGGATCAGGCCCTAATTCACCAACAGGTTGGAGTCCTGTCAGTTACCCTGCATGTGGGGGATCTACTCTCCCTAGCCTGCAGAGAAGGGCTACTCTCCATGAAGGGAAGCAGCTACAGCTTTCTAAGGAAGAAACTGGGCTTTCACAATCTTCCATGCACACAAAACACAATAACAATAAGCAACATTCAACAACAAGCGTTTCACAAGAGAGAAAGAGGAAGAGAACAAAGAGGATGGACTCCTGTTTATATAGATGGAGAAAAGGGGGGAAATTTGGGTGTTAAGGAAAACCAAAGGATTTATTATCTATCTATTTATTTATTTATTACCAAGGCCTGTCCATTCTACCTTCTGCACACCTCTCACAAGTCACACTTCTGTCCTGTGACACTGCCCCCACCTTCGGGCACTTTCTAATCATCTCATATTGGGCCACTGAAAGACCCTTTTTATTGCTCTTCCCGCCTCCATTCTCACCCTCCTACACTCCAACCTCCATTCGGCTGCTCAGCCAGCAGGGCCACTACTCAGGGACCCCCAGAGCCTCCAGAATGAGATCTAAAAGCCTCTGCTTGGCTTTCAAAGCCCTTCCTGACCAGCCGCCTTTCCAATCTCCTTTCACCTTACACTCCCCCAATATAATGCATATGTAATGCAGTGACAATGGCCTACTTTTTCTCGGAACAACACGTTCCATCTTCTGACTCTAACCATTATCAGTGGCTGCCCCCCAGGCCGGCAATGGTCTCCATTCTCAGCAAGGCTCCTACAGAGCTGTTGGCTTGTTGTCTCTGCCATTAGACTGAGAGCTCCTGAAGAGCTGCCTTTCGCCTTTCTTTACATCTCCAGGGTTTAACATGGGGCCTGACATTTCGTAGGTACTTAATGAATGTTTTTAATCTAAAATCTAAAGATGAATATACTCTTAATTCAAGGGTAGGAGATAAGGGGAAGGCACCAAATTTCATTAAAATTGAACAAGGAGACATTTTGGACAAAAATGCATGGTCTTTTATCCAAGGACAGCAAGTACTTGTCACCACAGTGGATAAGACTTTGACCCTGTCCTTGTGGGGGGATTCTCTGGTATCAGGGCACCCAGGGAGCTGGGGAATTTCTACATTTTAGGCCATCAAGATGTGGCAAGATGACTGTTATTCTCATTCCAACATACACACATGGCATCAGTGCCAGGGCTTGCTTGCCTCTGACCCTCACAGCACCATTTGGCTGCAGGTCAATGGGAGACTATCAAGTGCAACACCAGCATTTGACAGAAGAGAAAACTGTGGTTAAGGTACGTGAAGTGACTTGCACAGGATAAAACTCCTTATGCTATTTCCCACCCATAAACAAGAAGTCTTTTCTTTATCTCTATTATGTCTGTGACCATAGCTTTAGAGCTGGCAGGAACCCAATGGGTCATTTAGTCCAACTCCATTATATTAAAATGCTGAGTTCAGATGCAAACTCCAGTAGTTCTCCTTCCAACAGAGGACTCTATTAAATGGCCCTGAGGTGCCTCCCAGACACATCCCAGGTCTAAAATCCTAAATTCCCTTTCTTCTCCCTGTCTCTCACTGGAAGAAACCTAGTCCGAGCCTAGCATTGCGAACAGAAGAAAAGAAGGCTCGGACACTGAGTGGCTTGCCCAGGGTCACACATCTAGTAAGAATGTGTGAAGAACCTTTGCACTCAGATCGTATTGACCCAGAGGAACAGGTTTTTATACACATGGAAACTTTGCTCTATATAGGCTCTACAAATGGCCCCCAAAGGCCATTCCCAGTGGTCCTGTCCCTCTATACCCTTCTCCTCCTCTACATGCTTTTCACTAAATTTATCACTCTCTTATTACTTCAGCCCTCAGTGGGCTTTCCTTTCTCTCTCCCCATCTATACCATAGAGCCAGAGACCTTAAAGGCCACCACTGCCAGTGACATTATTTACAGAGGAAGAAACTGAGGTTGAACAAGGCAATAGGAATTGCTCAGCATCACACATTAAGCACCAAGTTTCCACCTCCAATATCTTAACTCGACGCTCAAAGGTCTTTCCATCATGCTGAGCCTCCCTTCTAGTGGAGGCTTTACCTTTTAATCTTCTCCCCACTTGGCTTCTCCTCACTGGATTGTTCACCCTCTTCACAGTGCTCCTTCTCACTGTCTCTATATGTCTGCCTCTTATCTCTCTTTTCTTATCCTCCCCCACCTCTCTCCTTCTTCTTCTCCTCTTCTCTAGTTCCTCAAAAACATTTTCTCCTTATGCTATTTCCCACCCATAAACAAGAAGTCTTTTCTTTATTCTCTATTATGTCTGTGACCAAAGCTTTAGAGCTGGCAGGAATCCAATGGGGTCATTGAGTCCAACTCCATTATATTAAGAACAGGAGTAGGAGGCTTAGACATGCTAACTGAATTATCCAGAATCAAACAGATATCCTACATGTGAACTAGGATTTGAACTCAGGTCATTCTGACTTTCAAGAAGTCCATGAGAAGACCTGGTTATTTTTCCTTTCATATTGCCCTCAATCCTCATATTTCCTTTTACTGTGAATACTTGTCTCTGTCATCTTTTAATCCTTAGTGACTGATTTCCCCTAACTTTCTCTCTGTTCCAAGGCTAATCCCAAGTGAACACCTTTTTAAATATCTGGCAACCAGGGGATCATGGAGATGAATACCATTAAGTCCAGCCCTGTAAATTTAATTGAGATGACAGCTGAAGCTGATGGTGATTAAGGAACATCTCCAGAGTAAGACAGTTTTTTTAGGCCCTTATGTGGAACTTAAATCAAAGTCAACACCAAATAATATAACCACTAAGAAGCCCAGCTGGTTTGCTCTGCAACTGTGATCACAGTTTATAGCTGGAATTAGCCCTATGGGTCATTGAGTGTAATTCTATTATAGTATAACCGAAGAAGGAAGCTTAGCCACTGCAATTGAAATGCCCCAAGTCAAATATTCAAGTATCTCATCTCTTCCTCATTTTTCCTCCACAATGGTCTCTTTCAGCACTCTTGCTAATCATTGTGTGTATCTCTCTCTTTTTCTCTGTCTCTCTGTATGTCTCTCTCTTCCACCCTGTCTCTCTTTCTTCCTTTATTTATCTCTTTATCTCCTCCTCAAAATCTTTTTCTCTTTTGCTCTAATTACCACCCAACAGATTTAGAGCTGAAAGGACCTCTTGCAGCGACTGGGTTCAATTCCATTATATTAAAGCAGCTGACCAGAGGTGTAGACATTGTAACTGAATTGCCTAGGGTCAAATATTTACTCATAATGTGAAGTAGGATTTGAAGTCAGGTCACTCTGACTTGCAAGAAGAATTCATTAAGAGATCTGGCTGTTATACTCTTCCTCAAAGCCAGATTCCCTCTACTTCCATCTCTCTCTATTTTAAAGTTAATGCCAAGTGGACATTGCTTGTGCTCTGACACCCATGAAATCATTGAGGTTTGCAGTAGTTTAGGGCCTTTTCTAAAGTAAAAATGTTTACGATCTGCCAATGTGGAATTTAAACTCCAGCAGCCAGTTCCAAATCGGGTAGTCTGTCCATTAGGACATCTACCTGGCCCATTCTACACTTGCCAGTAATCTCTTCCCTCTGTATCTCTCCCTCAAGTTGGTCTCTTATCTCCATTCCTCATTGTCTTCCACAATGGTTTTTTCCATTGTTCATTATCACAATGAGTGATTCTTTTCTTTCTCTCTCTCTCTCTCTCTCTCTCTCTTAAAAAATAGTCTTTTCTTTTTCTCTTTTCATGACTATAATCATACATTTGGAGCTGGAATTAGCCCTAAGGGCCATTGAGCTCATTTTTATTATGGTATAACAGAAGAGAGGACCTTAGACAATGTAAATGAATTCCTCAGTGTCAAATATACCAAATGTTTACTAAGACTTGAACTCAAGCCATGCTTTCCTATTGGTGCTTCTTTCTTTTTCCTTCTCATCCTCAATGCCTATTCCCCCTAACCAACTCTATCAGAATCTTGCACCAAAGGGCACATCCATTTTTCTCTATGGAATCCAGAGGATCATACATCTGGTTGTTCATTAGACATCATCAACTCTGACTTAATACATTGACTGAGGAGAAAACAGGCTGACTCCTGTTAAGTTATTTCTCCAGAGTACTACAGCTTTAGGTAGAATAGTGTTCTAACCACTAGGACACCTGTATGGTTTCTTCTACACCTGCCAGGTGCATCTTCCCTTTGATTCTTTCCCTCCTCTTGCAATCTCTTATCTCTATTTCTCATTTTCCTCCATAATGGTCTCTTCCTTCACTCCCTTCTTCTCTATCTTGTCCTATTTATCTATATTTGTCACTGTCTGTTTATCTCACTGGATCTATCTCTGGTTTTCTTTTTCTATATCACTGTCATTCTCTAATTTTATATATATGACTATCTCATTCTGTTTTTCTCTGTGTCTCTCAATATTTCTCTCAATCATTCCCATTTCCCCTCCTTCTCTCTCGTTCCTCAAAACCATTTTCTTCTTCTAATTTCTCCTTGGTAAAGGGTTCTGTTCTTTTGCCCCAATCATCATTGATTAATGATTAAAGTTCAAAGAAACCTTTGGAGTCATTGAGTCCAAATACTAGTATAATACCAGACAGAGACTGATGCACTGCAAATGAATTATCTGGCATCAAGTATTTATTCAAAATGTTAAGAATTTGACTCAGGTCATTCTTACTCCCAGGAAGAGTCCACAGGGAGACCTGGTTCCTTTGCTCTACATATTCCACCCCCATGGAACACTCTTTAATTTCCTTTGACTGCTTCCTTCTATCTCCATCTATTTAAGCTTAATCTCAAGTGGAAATGTTTTTCTCTGTCTGGGATCCAGAGGATCATGGATCTGGAATGTCATTAAAAGCCATCAAATCCAGTCCCATAAATTTTAAGGCTAAACATAGTTAAGTGACTTCTCCAAAGGAATAGAGATTGTCAGTGGCTGAGATGGCATTGAAATAAACTCAGCTCCAAGTACAGTACTCTAAACAAAGTGATATTTATCTGGCTTCTTTTATACCTTCAAGGTGCCTCTTTCCTTTGAATCTCTTCCTCACCTATGGTCTCTTATTTCTATTCCTCATTTTGCCTTATAAAGGTTCCTTCCCTAATTTCCTTACTTATCATCATCTCCCTCTCCCTGTCTTTCTCCTTTTTCCTCGATCTCTCTCTCCTCCTTCTCTTAAAAGTTTCCCTCTAATATCTTTCCTTCCACCCAAATATCAAATGATCTTATCCTTTTCTCTCTGTTATCAATATTATTATATATTTATAGCTGGAACGGACATTATGGGCTTATTGAGTCTAGTTCCAACATTTTAGAACAGAAGAAAATGAGATTTAGACAGTTTGAATGACATAACTAGAATGTTTATCAAACTGGATTCAAACTCAGATCTTCCTACTTCTACTAAAATATTCTATGTACCAAGACACCTAATTTGCCTCCCTATTGTCATTCAGTCATATCAGACTTTTCATGACCCCATTTGGGATTTTCTTGGCACAGATACCAGAGTGATTTGCCATTTCCTTCCCCAATTCATTTTACAGATGAGGAAACTGAGGCAAACAGGGTTGGTTAGGTACCCAGAAGCACACAGCTAGTTAGTATCTGAAGCCAGATTTGAATTAAAGGAAGTTAGTCTTCCTGACTCTAGGCATAACACTCTATCCACTGCAGTGCTATGCAGTTGTCCCCAACTGTCTCCCTACCATCTTCCATTGTCTATTTCTTTTGCAATTCTCCTTCTATTCCTTCCAATGTCTTTCTTCTCCCCTGCTCTACAATAGTCTCCTCTCTCTATCATACACTACCACTATACCAAGTAATCTTTCCCACACAAACCCAAATGGAGATGACAATGAAATTCTAAATAACAGTCCTATTACTAACTATGAGAGAAACAGGTGATGATGAAATCACGTACCTAAACTTCTGGAAAGCAGCGAAAGCAGTCCTCAGCAAAAATTGTATTCCTAAAATATACATTAACAAAATAAAAAAGAAAGAATTGATGATATAAACATTCATTTTTTTAAATCAGAAAGCTAACAAATATACACTTATAAAATAACCCCACATTAGAAATTGTTAGAGAACAAAAAAAAGATACGCTATAGGACAAAAACTAAGTCATAGATAAACCCCTAAGTTGTTTCTTTGAAAATACGTTTAATATAATTTTAACATGATAAGCTGGCTTGATTAAAAAAAGAGGTCTGAAAATCAATTCAACCAAGCAGTCTTTTCATGAGTGTATTCTCTCTTTCCCTCTTTCTGTTTTCCTTTCTCTCCCTCCACGACTATCTCTCTCCCTCTGCTCCTATCTCTTTGTCTCTTTAACCTTTTTCATTTTTCCTCTATTTTAGTTCTTCTCCCTTCACCCAGACCAAGTGGTATTGTCTTTTGTCCATATCATAACATAGAATCATAGATTTGGAGCCTGAAGAGACCTTAAAGGTCATTGAGCCCAACACCTCATTATTTTAGAATGAAAATAACTTAAGGTGGAAAGAGTTTCAGTGAGTTACTCAGGGTAACAAAGTCAGTTGGTTTGTGAATCAAGATTTGAATCAGATCATCATGATTTTAAGTATAGTAAGGTCTCTTTCCACATGGAGCCCTAGCCGCCTCACTCCTTATTCATCACTATCCCTTATTCCCAGCGTTCCTTTCGCTGAGTCTCTCTTTCCTTCTCAAGGGCCTTTAACCCTTTAACTCTGTCTCCTTTTTCCAACCTCATTCTCAACAGAAGGCTTTTCCTTCTTTTTCTGTAATTCATAGCATTAGAGAGTTGGAAAGGATCTGAGAGGTTGTCAGACTCCATCATTTTATACTGGAGAAAATTGAGCCTGAGCGAGGATAAAAGGTTTATCTGAGATAATACAAACATATGCATCTGAGGCAGGGCCATATGCTCCATAACACCAATTGCCCATCCCCAGTGGTCCCCTTCCTCCCATTATATTTACTCTTTTTTCCCCTCTCAATGGTCCCTTCCTTCTCTCTCTCTTCTCCTCCCCCAGTGATATCTTTCCTTTGTTTTATCCCTCACTTTCTTTTATGCTGTTCCTTCTCTTTTACCTCTCTCCTCAGGGGACCATGAAATCCCAGAGATAACAGGCATCTTAGAACAGAGAACTGCAAAACTGAGAAGGACCTTAGAACTTAAGGTACTATGTAGGACTTGACACTTAATACTCTCACATGTTTTTTTCTAAAAACAAGGTTAAAAAATATGAAAAGAAATTCATCCCTATGATTCTTGAGTGAATTTATCGATGTACACAAGACTCTTACAACAGCCCATTTCTTATCTAACCAATTGGCTACCAGGTAAGACAGTATTCTCTATGCAAAGCCACAAAAATCTGTCAAGTGGATAAACATTTTAAAGTCAGTGAGAAATCTTGCTTCCAAGCCAAATAAAGGTGACAATATTTCCAGCATTCAAATTCCATTTTAATTATATCCCACCACCATCCATCCCATTCTGCTCTTCACTGTAGAAAGCTCTCTCAGAGTTACAATCCCAATAGTTAGGATTGCTCTACATATTCTCCATATGAAGGGTGAATAGGGAAGGAGAATTAAGACCAAATTAAATAAAGACAAAGCTCTATAGGCAGCTGTAGGTCGTTCCGTAGGCAAAGTAGGTAGTTGCCCATAATATGCTACACAATTATAAAAGACATTTTTGTCCCCAAAATATCTCTCCACATTGTTCACAAAGTTGAATGAAGGCAATCAATTTAAACACATCATAATCATTACCAGCCATTGTCACTTTAATATGAATTGGCTTGTCAAATTAGTAAAGAGTACCAGAAGTAAGGGGACTTGACAGGGAAGCTTTAAGATAGCATAATTATGTAGTAGCAGAAGGTCAGAAACTTGCAATTCCATCCTAAAAGCCAGGGGGAAGAGCTGTCAAAAGGAAGGCAGGGGCAGTGAGGGGACCAGGCTGACTAGGACAAAGGTAGCTTGTGAAAAACAGTCAGATACCTGGAGAGGGACAGATTACTAGAAGGTCAGAAAGCCAGAATGATTACTTGTTAGGAATATCATAGAGGTAATTCTCCATATGTGTGGTTTATCCCAGAGGCTTTAAAAATCCTTTCCATTCCTGGCTTGCTATGATTCTATGAGCAGATTGCTCTGGGATAATGGGCAGAGGCAATAGCCTCCTCCCTCAAGTCTCTCTCCTCTCTGATCCAACCACCCAAAAAGTGTTATTCCCTCTTCACGACCTGACTACAGTTTAGCTTTCCAAACTTATTATACATTACTTCTATTCATACAATTTATGCAATCACCAAAGTGAGTTCATAGTTTCTGATATGTCAAGACTATTGTGCACACCTGGAATGTGCTTTTGTCTCATCTTCATGAGACCTTCCCTAAGATGCTTTTTGTTTTTCCATTGTTTCAGGCATGTCTGAAAGATCCCATTTAGGGTCTTGGCAAAGACACTTAAGAGGTTTGCTGGTAGGCCCCCATAATCTTGTATTTTCTTTGTATATAATTTGTAAACGTCATATGTTTACATGCTATCTTCATTCATAGAATTAGAAAAGGGGTTGCTTTGTCTCTGCATCCCCAATACTTAACACAGGGCTACCATATAGCAATGAGTAAACAAGTAATTTATTAAGTACCTACTCTATATATGTTAGTGCCTCTTCTGGGCACTTGGAATACAAAGAAAAATCAAAAGCAATCCTTTCCCTCAAGGAGCTTATATTCTAAGAAGACAGAATAGAAAATACTTAATAAAATCTTGGTGATTGGTTGGTTAAGTCAGTAGATCAAGGGTTCTAATCCCCAGGATTCACTGTGTGACCTTAGATCAATTCAGTATTCTATCCAGGCCTCTGCCTCCTCCTCTATAAAATGAAAGGCTTTGAGCCCAGAACCCAATGAAGAAGGACCAAATCACCTTTGATTAGACAAGGAAACCAATGGGAACAATGACCTGGATCAATTCTCCCAAGGCAAACATTTGCTTTCCCTCCTGCATCTTCCTTCCTCTTTCTCCCTAAGCATGAACTATTTATTTCTCCATTATTACTCTCCTCTTTTAGATCCCAAACTAGGCCCTAATTAAGCAGGACCTCAATGGCCCATTTTCTAAGCATCAACAACAAAGCACATTCATTAGGCAGGATTAAATCAGGCCTTTGGGAAACAAATATTGTGACAGAAGTACTGGAATAGAGGATGAACCTTGTCAGCTCTGCCAAATTGGACTAGGAATAAAGACCATGGTGAATGGAAGGAGAAAGTGGAGCTTTCCAATGAAAGGCAATCTGGAGGAGCAGAAAGGAACTGGATTTAGAGTCAAGGCCTTGACTTGCTTCCCAGCACTTACTATGTGAGTGACCTGAGGCAAATCATGAAACCTCTCTTTGGGCCTCAGTTTCTTCCTCTGTAGAATAAGAAGGCTCAGTCAGAGCCAGTGATGTCTTGGGCTGCAAATAAGAGAGGTATCGTGTCAAGGACTAGGGAAGTTAGAGTCCCATCATACCTTGTCCTTGTCCTGCTTTATTATATACTACTGGGAGAACTACTACATTTTGTCCTGGATCAAATGAGATAATAAATGTAAAGTGCTTAGCACAGTATCCAGAACATAGTAAATAAATTATAGTTATTATTGTTGTTATTATTGTCAGACTTACATCTAGAATAATATGGCTGTGAAAATTATTAATTTTTATATATTAATACACCATTAGTGGATCTCTGAATTGTTTTGACATTGTGGAAAATTATTTGAAATTGTGGCATAAAAATCACTAAGCTGCTCATACCACTACAATATATATGAAAAGGAAGATTGACACCAAGCCAAATGTCTCTCCTCCCATTTATATAATATTTTTATGAACATCATCTTTAGATGCATTGGGAGTACCTTCAACAAAGGTATTTGTAAGGAATAAGCAGACTTTTGAAACAAAGATTCCACGGTGACCAAATTGTTACCATCATACTATGGACTGAAACAGAAAGAGAATATAAGATCCCACTGCATTTATTGTTTGTGTAATATAAAAGAGCATTTGATTTGAGAGCAAAAAAGTGCCTGAAAGAATCTCCTTCAAACAAATATTTATCAAAGGTAGGCAAGATTGTTTGAAAGGTATATCAACACAGATCACCTTGTTCAACAACTCTCAAATGACAAATAACAGGTAAAGTATAAAATAGATATATGCTCTCCAAAGGTACTCACCATTGCCAGGTGCCAGGATCCAGCACAGGTTCCAAGATGAAGAAAAATCTTCTACAATTGATGAGATCTTCTGCTCTTCTTCAAGAATGACATTTTGTCTGTTGCATCATAACTCTTCAGAAACTCTGGAAGAGATTTTCAAGTACCCAAAAGAATTTGACCTTACCATTCCCAAAGGAAAAACCAAGAGGATGAAGAATGTCCATTATCAAGGCTATGCTGTGCAGTTGGATGGCCAACCTATAAAGATCATCCATCAGTGTGCATGTATTTGTGTGTTTATGCAACATGTCCCAAAAGTGTAGTTTTAACCTTTAATAACTTCAGAAACATAATAGCTACTAAAAATGTGAAAGTTAATTAACATTTTAAAATATTGATGTTTTTATTAAAATTCAACATAATCCCATCTTGTGCTATATACCATTTTAGTCAAGTTTTGAACTTGCATCAACTGGTACTCAGTGACTGAAAGAATTACATTCATAATAGTAGGCATTTTAAGATCATCCAAAGAACAATACCTTGATACAGACACAACAGTTTTGATGTAATTCCATAGTAATAGTCAAATGATATACATCAAGTGGCTAAAGTGACCAAGCAAAAAGATCTTCCATATCAAATGCAAGAAAGTGTCAATACAGAAATTGTTACACACACAAGGCATGCCCTGTTTTGATAAAATAAAGTTTTAAATGTATTATTCAAAACTCATAATACTAAAATAATATAAAAGAATTGTAAATAATTAAATTATCAAATATTTTAAGTTCTTAAGAAATAAAATGGCACTAAAAGTTTAGGGATACCCTGTACATGTATACATGTATATGTGTGTATGTGTGGGTATATATGCATTCATGATACAGCATAATATAATAAATGAAAAGTGAATAGGACTAAGAATTGAATAGGAAGAGGCAAAGAGACTGAATCACACCAGAGAAACTTGAAAAGTCTTTAATGGTTCCCAACTCCTCCCTAAAATATTCATGTTTTTCATATGAACAGCCATGGAGTATTGCAGTCACAGCACAATTAAAATCCCAAAGAGGATCCCTCCAAAACCTGGAGCCTTCTTACCTTACTCCCTTATCTGTACTCTGAGACTAATCACCAATATGGTAAGCTCCAAAGAGTAGGGGAATAATAGACTGCCTAAGAAGGGGTGAATTGAATCCAGTAAGGAAAGGAACAAAACAGTGTCTCCATGCAAATAGGAACTACGAGTGGCCAGTATAATTACAGCCTGGGTACAATAGAAAAGCTATTGCCCCTTTATCCACAAAAAATTAATTCCATAGAAATTTAGAGTTTCACATATAATTCTCTTCTTCTATTTTAATGTTATATGTGGAAATGTTTTCTTTGTTGGCATTCATTAAATTCAGAATTTTTAAAAATATAAAAATAAATTATTCAAATAGTTAATAGTAACAACACTGATATTCCTTTAGTACTTTTCTGAACCACTTTCCCCACAACCCTAGGTTAAAAACCTAGGTAAAGCAAGTATTACTATGATATTTTACAAATGAGGAAATGAGGGTACAGGAAGTAGAAGTGCTGATAACAGCAAGTCTACTGACTCCACTCTTTACACCCTGATACATCAGACTTTAGAGGCAGTGCAGTACAGTGAGAATAATGCTGCATTTAAAACCAAAGTAGGCAGGTTGGAACACTGTCTCTGTCACTTCCTATGTGACAGGTTTTTTTTAGTTGTTTTTATTATTGATATGCTCATTCATACTGATAGTTTTCCCACCAACCCTGTATTCCTAATTTTCTCACTTTGGTCACACTGTGTGATCTTTGTGACATATTGCTGCAATCTCCTTGCTAGTATTTCATTTAAAATTTTTGCATCAATATTTATGAAGAAAAATGGTCTATAGTTTTCTTTATTGTTGCTTACTGGGCCACATTTACTGGAAGGTAGACAGGGAGCCAGAATGTAGTTTCCAATCCAGACATAGGACTTGCTTTGAAATAGAATGCAATCTTTATTTTCATGATGCTAAAAGGTCAGGCCCCGTGATGTTCTTCAGCATAGAGCAGTTGTGAGCAATGTCTGATTACTTGATAGTACCACAAGAAAATATGGCTTACCGATCTTACAGATGTCAACATCACTCTTCACGATTGAGTTGAAGATAGTTTAATGGATACCACAAGACTCCATTTTTAAGAAAGATAGTTAAAAGAGAACCTCTGGTTACCCAAATCTTTTATTGTCACTGGTAATAATCTGAACATCAGGGAGCTCGTAGATCTTCTCCAGAGAAGAGCTAAATGCAACACTGACCATCTCCTGCTCAAAGTCTAGGGTAGCATGACACATCTTCTCCTTGATGTCACACACAATGTTCTCTGAGTTGCAAAAATGAAGCTATAACCTTCCTCCTTCAGGATCTTCCTGAGGTAGTTCATTAGGGCACAGTCAATAAGATAAAAACTGAGGATGGCATGGGGAAGGAAAGGCACCTTCATAAATGGGCACATAGTGAGCTCATCACTATCATCATGGGAGTTCATCAAAATATCAGATTTCCACTGTCATACCGCCTAGGAGAGTTCTTTTTTCTCCCAAATTAAGAATCCTGAATTTTCCATATACTTTTTTCACTTTAAATTTATCTCTCATTTGGGTTTCCTTCCCAACTCCAAAGGAGAAGATTCACAAACAGCTTTAACTCCTTTAAGTTATAGCCACAGTAGGAAAGCACCCATAATGGCCATCATGCTTTTGGTACTTCCAGAAAGCAACCTCTCTCCAGGGACACTATAAATAAGTGATGAATTGAATTGAGTTCAATTGGACCTGTCCACAGGATCCACAATCAATCTCTGTTATTAAGACAAAGTTCTTCCTTCTGGGAAGAAGGAACATATATCCAAAGAGGTTTTCTATATTAGCAATTTCTTGAGAGACTTTCTACCCGAGTCTCAGCAAGGAAAAAAATCTTATTTTCTCTGTGTTTTTAAGGAACCTTAAGTTAGTCCAGTCCCTACTTTGTAAGTAAGTATATCATCACACTTGGAAGCATAGGAAGAGAGGTTTGGCCAATGATTCATTGAGAACAGGCTTGGTGTTTGAGACAGTTCCAAGCCTTTTCAAAGGATCTTCAACATGTTGGCAGAGCACCAACAGCCTAACTGATCTAAAGATGAGAACTAATCGTGCTTATTTAAATATTTTGCATCCAAAAGGATAGAACACCATGTAGGAAAGGTAGTAAAGGGCTTCTTCAAGGACCAGTCTCAATCTGTTCAGCCATGATTTGCATTAGAACATATTCCTCCAAGCTTAGACAAGTGGCTTCAGATCCACTAAAGGGAATCATTGGCCTGGTATGGAGCTGGGACAAAGGCATGCCAGTGCCAACCATAGGTACATCTCCAATTAAATGGGATGCAGTTTCATTAGACAGGTTATTGGTGTCAGGCTGTATCATCTCATGAATACTAAAATGAAACTCATCTTCTCCTTCACCCCTTAAAAGAAAATTTGCTTCAGAAAGAGAGCAAAGTTGTTAGAAACAGAGTCATCCTCAGTTTTTATCTTATTGGCTGTGACCTAATGAACTACCTCATGGCAAAACACACATTTCAATTGATTTTAAATCAATTAAAAGTTGGAAGACCTGGCATTCAATTCTAGCTCTGACATTTCTCAGCCATGTGACCTAAGATATCACTTACCTTCTCTGCATTTCAGTTTCTTCATTTGTCGAATGAAGGTGTTGAATTAGATGATCTGGAAAGTCCTTTGCCACTTTAAATCCTATGATTAACAATATAAATTCTCAATTTCACGTATAATCCTCTTTTGCTGTTGTACTGTGTATGTGAAAAGGCTTATTTGATGTTAGTAAGCTTTAGAATCTCAAAATATTAAAATTCTAAATAAATATATAATCCTATGATTAACTTCCTCATCTGTTCTCATAGCACTTTTTAATTCTCTTAGATGCTTATTCTTATATTTTTTGTCTGTGTACATCGCTGATCTTGCACTGAAGTGCTGTATGTGGTAAATTTATGGAAGGTTACAGAAAAAAGGTTGGGAAAGCATGAATCATAAATGAGCCATTATTATTCTTGGAGGTGACTCATCAATCAATAAGATCCCAGATCTGTTATTGTAGCAGCAGACTAACTGTAACCATTTCAATTAGACTTGAAGTATCTTAGGGAGAAACCATGTCTTACTCATCTTTGTACCTTCCTCCTAATTCAGCAGAGGCTTCACACATAAAAGTCACTTAAATGTTTGGTGAATGAATGAAGATGCCAAGCCCCTTCTTTTTCAAACACAGTCCAACATCATTAATTCAGACTAAAAAGGGGAATAGAGTGTGTATTATAGGATACATTTTAAGCAATCCTATTTTCTTATTTTAAAATAAAAATAGTCATTGAAGTCAGTCTACCAAAGGAAAGGTCCTTAAGATGCCTACTCTAATGATAAAAAATTAATTGCCATTGGCATGGGGGAATTCATAAAGGCAGTCCATGGCCTGCTGAGTTCAGGGGAAAATTTCTTAGGTCCAAATTGGCAGAATATGGAAACCGATTAGCTATGAGTAAAGGGAGAGGAAACAACCTAGGATGGCTCCAAAGGTACAAATTTAGGGTAGATGGGAGAATGGTGGCAAAGTGGAAGGAGCGATACACTTGTAGCTTAAGAGGCCCGGGTCTGAATCCCTTTGTCCTTGCTAGCCATGTGACCAGGAACAAAGCACTCTGAGCCTCCAGGTCAGGGGTCCTCAAATCAGGCAGCAGGCCAGATGCAGCAGCTGAGGACGTTTATCCCCCTCACCCAGGGCAATGAAGTTTCTTTATTTAAAGGCCCGCAAAACAAAGTTTTTGTTTTTACCATAGTCCGGCCCTCCAACAGTCTGAGGGACAGTGAACTGGCCCCCTATTTAAAGTATGAGGACCTCTGCTCCAGGTATTCAAATGTAAAATTTTTTACAAACTTTAGAATGTTGTATAAATCTAAGTAATTCTTACCCATCAGTCAACAAGTATTGATCACTATGTGCCAAGCACAGTGCTGGGTGGTGGAACTGAAGAGTATGAGCATTATTATCCCTATTTTATAGAGAAGGAAATCAAAGCCCAGGAAGGTAATGTGACTTGCCCCAAGTGCCAAAGTTAGTAAGAAGCAGAATTGGAACCCAGTTTCTCAGGCTCTGATGCATTCTTGGAGAAACTTAGTGCCTTAGTTAGGCAAGTAGAGATAGAAGCCTTCCTTTTAAATAAATTCTGTTCCCTCAGAAAGAGGTACCTGGTTTCTTTTCTTTCTTTTTTTTAGCAAGGCAACTGAAGTTAAGCGACTTGCCTGCAATCACACAGCTAGTAAGTATTAAGTATCTGAGGCTAGATTTGAACTCAGGTCCTCCTTACTTCATGGCTTTCACCAGCCTTTGTTTACACCATGTACTAATGTATGCAAATTTATATAAGAATTATTCCAGGCTAGATGATTCATAAATTGTGGTTGAAACTATGATAGTTGGCTGCCTCAAGTTTTTTGTTGTCATTATTAAGGCAACTGGAGTTAAGTGACTTGCCTAGGTCACAGAGCTATTAAGTGTAAAGTATCTGAGCATTTGAACTCAGATCCTCCTGATTTCAGGATCAGGGTTCTATCCATTGTGCAGAGGTTTCTATGAGAACAGCACAATCTTTCTGAACACAGTACCTAGGATATGAAATAGGAGAAATGACCCAAAGAGGATCATGTGCTAGTCTTGCCAAACTGTGAACAAGAAGGCAAGGCTGAATGGCCTGGCAGCTGCAGCCAGAGACTTGAAATAGCCAGCACCCGAAAAGGTCTCTTTGGAGACAGTTGGGCCAAGCAACAGTCTAAACAAGCCAACTCCAATAGAGGAGAAGCAGATCTGGGGCAGGGAAAAGAAGGAGGGGACTATGGGGGAGTGGATACAAGCGAACAGAAAAATGTGCTACAAGAATACATCTGTCCAAAGCTTGTCCATCTCACCATTGGCTTCTATGTTCCTGTTTTCTTTGTGAGATGCTTCTCCCACCAATAATAGACTCTCAGAGCAAGGAGGGACTTTGGTAGCCATCTAGTCCTACCCATACATGAATACAACCATACCCATACCATGCCAAGCAAGTGGTCAGCCACTTTTGGGGTGAAAATTTACAATGAGGGAGAACCCACTATCTCCCAAAGCAGCCTTGTGCTTAGAGTATTACTTTCAATATCATAGATTAGACACGTTGAGGACCTTACACACACTCTTGAGATTGCAGAATATTATTATTATTATTATTATTATCATCATCATCATTATCATACGCTGGCATTAAAGACTGAGAGGCAGGTAACCTTTGGTTCCAACAAACAAATGAAGGAACTGACAAAAGATATGTAATGTGTAAAACATTAAATTTCTAAAGGTACTAGAAATAGGGTCAGAAAATTCATACCAGCATATTTTCATATTGCCTCCTACAATCCAAGATCATTTTCTCTGCTTTTTATTTATCCATTTTAGTTACATGGTCAAAAAGGTGGGATAACTGTTCTGTTAAGAGAAATCCCTAAAAAGGGATAAATGTGGGCAGCTTGATTAAGCTAGTGATAAATATTAACAAGAACTATGCATGAAATCAATAGTTTCATCAGCCTTTGTTTAAACCATGTACTGATATATGCAAATTCATATAATAAGAATTATTCCAGGCTAGATGATTCATAAATTATAGTTGAAAACGACTTTGAAAGACTTCAGAATTCTCATCAATAATCAATGCAATAACATTTCTACTGGCAAATGAGAGTGATTTCAATCTACCTCCTGCCAGAGTGGTGAAGGACTCAAGATGCAGAAGCTGACCTACATTTTTAAATATGGTCAACACAGGCAACTGTTTTGTTGGACCATGCATATTTGCCATAAAGGCTTATGGGGGTAGGCATTGGAGAGGTGAAAGGGAGAGAAAATATCTGTTAATTGAAAAAAAATTAATTTTAAGAAATAAATGAAATTAATGGTTTTTAATAAATTAATGAAATAATTACCTCAGCATCAACACAGTTCCATTTTCTTGTTTTTCCTGACTGCCAGACAAATAAATCTGAATCTGCAGCTATATAAAAACAATGATCCTATTTAGCTAAGTGAAAGGTGGAGATAAGTACTGATAATCAGTGGAATTCCAAAGTTGAGTTTATACATACCCATTATTTCACCCATTTTGATGAACTTGCATTTCAACCAACCATTCAGTCCTTTCATTCAAGAAATTAGTTTGCTTTGTCTTCACTGAATTGTCCAAATGATCTGAGAGATTTAATACTGGTGTGTATCATGAAGACATGGCCATAGAATAAAATGGACTGACTTTGGTGGAGTTTTTGAAGAACAATTTTGAAGGCCAATCCCCATTTGGGAAGAGGAAAAGCTATAGGAGCTTGTATAAGTTGTAGTTGCTTCCTCTAAAGCGGCTTCTTCCAAATTATAAATTAGAATTATTCACTGAAGCAACTAGAAACCAATTTGTTCCAATGTCACAGACCTGCACAAAAAAAAAAAAAAAAGGCTGGTAGTCTCCCAATCTGTTATAAAAATAAAGCCAAAACCACAAAACTACCAGAAATTATTTCAATTCAATGGAAAAAATCTCAACAGAATACCAATTATGAACCCCAGCAATATGCAAAATTGGAGGAGGGGTAGAGCAGTGAGTAGGTAGAGGGAGGGTTAGAAAAAGATATAAAAATAAAAAAAAAATACATCCTATGGCATTAAGGATTTTGTGATTGAAGAAATGAGACAACTTGGACTTTGACAGGCGATGACAAAAAGAAGGCAGAATTATTCAGCTCTAATTTCACATAGCAGAGGTGATCAGAACTCTGCTTTTTTATTTTAACTCCTTTCTTGATACATTTTTCCCTTTCTTCCAAAAAGAATTATCTCTAGATTGTAAAGGACAAATTAAAAATGACTAATAGAGAAATGAAATCGGTAGATGCCAAAAGGACATCTACTCACCATCTACATCCTGAACCACAGTGTTATTTATTCAGTGGGTTCAAGAAGAGATCTTACATACAAGATAGGTAATTTATAGCCATAGTTATAGAAAAGGTATTGTCATACTTCTTAGAAACTGATCTACAAAAAATGTACATCTGATTGAGAAAGGGCAGGTGGGAAGGTACAGAGAAGAAATTCAGAAAAATTTCATACTATACAACCACTAAGAAATTTGTTCGTGCATTTTAATCAAAAGGTTGTGGTGGGGAAAGAAGGGGAAAAGTTGGAACAGAAGGTTTTGCAAAGGCCAGTGTTGAAAAATTACCCATGCATATGTTTTATAAATAAAAAGCTATAATAATTAAAATAAATAAACAATTAATTTTTTTTTTAGGAAAAAAATAAGTTTGTGGCAATGACCTTCTCTATCAGCCTTCTTAGCTTTCAGGGACTGGGAAAGAAAGTTACATCTGACTACTTACATAAGACAAAAATTAATGAAAATCACAGCTAGTGCTCAGAAGCTACTATACATCCATTTCCAAATGAATACTACCAGATGCATAATAGAAGAGACATGTCTGCAGGGACTCTGGTCTGCCATGCCTACATTTTCCTCAGTATTGAGATTGTCAAATGATATACTCAGTCTTGAACCCTGAGGTGCAGGAAGTTAGTGAAGTAACAGGAAATGATGTGACCCACAGGAAGCAGACAACATTGGTGACCATTGGTCAAGGATAGTTAAGTCCTTTTGGTCTATCCAATGAAAAAGCTTGGGTCTTTTCCTATTTAAAAGGCTATTTTGCTTCCAGCTGGCCAGGTTCAGGAGCACATGGCAGGAGTTGAGATGGCTCTCAGATGTGTCTGGGCCTCTCCCTGCAGAGATTAAATAAATGCTTTCTCTTTGGCCAGATTATGTTTCTGATTAGATAATTTGGGGAAAGGGGTCTAGCACCCGTCCCACACAGCACCAATGTCTAGCAAAAACCAACAAGGAATTGAAAGCTGTGATGATGGAAAGTAGGAGAGTATGACCTTGGAAGATGGGAATGAGTGACCTTGGGGTGAGAAAGGCAAAAGGTCACTTTTACAGGCCAACTGGTGTCCAAGGGTTTTTATATAGAGGAAGGTCATATTGTAAACATTTCCATTTGGGGAATCACTGAACAAATTGTAGTGTGACTGGGAAGACCTTTATGAAATGAGGCAGAGCAAAGCAAGCAGAACCAAGGGAACAAGTATACAAGGATAACATTAAAGAAAAAAATAACTTTGGAAGGCATTGGTACTCTGATCAACACAATGATAATTTATGTGTCCAAAATGAAATGTGTCACTCTACTGCTAGAGAGACTTGGTGAACACAGTGCAGAAAGTGACACACATTTTAAATATAGCTTAGAGGGGAATTTGTTTTGCAGGACTATATATATCTGTGTAGTTAATTTTTTATATCCTCATTACAGGAGGATTCTGGAAAGATGGTGAAGTAGGTTGGTAAATTTCAGCTCTCCAGATTTCCCCCACAAATAGAACAAATTTGTACTTCAGAGAAAATATAAGAATAATTGGGCTGCCTGAACGTTGTGATAAAAAAAAAAAAAGAACCTTAACACAATAATGTAAGAAATAACACAAGAAAATTGGAGGAGGGGAAGGCAGTAATAAGAAAAATACACTGATCACCATCTCAGAGATCCTTTGTGAAAATAGGGATATTATTGACAAATTTCAAAACCCCCAGATCAAAGAGAAAATTTTGCAAGAAACAAGAGAAAAAACAATTCAAATATACTAGAGCCACAATTAGAATTGTACTGGATTTATCAGCAACCACAATAAAAGACCACAGGTCCCAGAATCATACCAACAACCCAAAGAACCAGGCCTGCAACCAAAAATATCATATCCAGCAAAATTATCTATAATATTGAATGAGAAAAAAGTGAACATTCAACAAACTTGGAGATTTTCAGGACTTTCCATCAACCAAACCAGAACTAAATAGAAAATTTAACATATAAGATCCAATATCAAAGATCGGTTTCAAGGAACATAACATGCACAAATTGTTTGTATTTTTTACATGGAAATTTATACCATATGTTTAAGATTAACACCAGCAATTAGATAGCATAAAAGAAAGATTGGGGCAGAGTAAAAGTAAAAATAGTAATCTTGTTATACAAATGAGGTGCAGAGGTAGACACAGAGGCATTAGAGGGGGGAGAAGGGCTCATGGTTCTGAAAACCTAATCACATCAAAAATTTAGGATTAAATAGGCAACAATACATATATATGTATGTTCATATATGTATATATGAAGATGAAAGGGGGGGAAGAATAAAGTAAAAAAAGGTGTGCAGCAGAGAACAAAAAACAATTTTCAAGAAAGTGAGGAAAAGCTGGATCTTCATGAATATCATTTCTTCTAATAATATTTATATTTTCTTGAACTGATAATTTGTTGTTTTATATATATTTGAATCCTCCCTGATGTTCTGTTGGGCACATGAAAATATTTTCTTTTGTTGGGTTTATTTTGTTTTATATTCTTTTTCTGTTTTTCTTTTTTCTTATTAAAAAATACAAAATAAAAAAGAAGAGAAAAAATAACAATAAAATAAAGTACTTATTACTTGAAAAATAAAAATAAGCAACTTAAAACAAAAGGAGAAATTGTAGTAATCAAATGTAATACTATTTGCTATGCGAAATGATTATAGGAATGAGTTTAGAAAATCCTAAGAAGCCCTATCTGAACTGATACAGACTGATGTGAACAGAACCAGGAAAACAATGTAAACAATTACAACAACATCAAAAAGCTCAGGAAAAATTTTAAAGCTCATTTGTTTTGCTTGACTATACATATTTATTACAAGAGTTTTTTTTCTTTTTTATAAAGGAAAGGGGAGGTGGGAGGAGACAAAAAGAAATACTTGTTAATTGAAATACATTAATTTATGTAACATGCTGCAGTCTGCACCACTCAAGTGTTTTTATTAGGAGTGGATGCCTGTGGGGATGGGTCTAATTGATTTTCCACCCCTGAGGAGACATGGTCCCCAGCATACACTACAGCTCTAGTCTCCCCCTTCCACTCCAGATGCATCTAAGTGGTACAATGGCTAAGAGTGACAGACCTGAAATTAGGAAGACCCAAGTTTAAATTTGACCACAGATAATACATTCTAGTTGTCTGATCCTAAACAAGTTACCTCTCTTAGCCTCAATTTCCTCATCTGTAAAAAGGAGGTAATAAATAGTAGCTATCTCACAGGAGTTATGAGAATCAGATGAGGTAATACACTTAACAAAATCACAATCACTTAGCAAACCTTAAGTTTTTTATATAATGCTAATTAGTATTCTTATATCCCTAATGCATTAGTCCAATGTGAAAGAGTCGGCACTTTTCTGGCAGAATCTTAAAATTTTTGAGCTCGAAAGAGCTTCAGTGACCATGTAGGCCAATCCATGATATTTCCAAAGAAATCTCTAGGATAACTTCTGCTTGAGAAGCCCCAAGGAGAAATGACCTCAGCATCTCCCAAGGCAGCCCATTGCACTTTGGGGTAGTTCCGCTGGTTCCCAAATTCTTCCTGACATCAAACTTGAATTTGTCCCATTGGATCCATTAATTTCTTTCCTTGTCTGAATTGTGAAGCATCCCCTTTGAGCTACTAATGTCAGCTGCACATTCAGTCAAGTATTGGGGTAAAAATAAACACCCCCTGATGAAATTTAAATCTGGTGAAAGTCTATTGCTGATCTCACAGCTATGACCTAGCTATTAATGTATAGAAGAACATCTCAATTCTGCATTTCTCTTGAGCCTCAAGGGCAAGAAAATTAAATCCACTATCCTTCTGGAACTAAATCCTTTAATCCATCCTTCCTTGACTTCAGACATGACTCCATCTGAGATTTTCTAGCCTGGGAAGCAACTTTCCTATTATAAAGTTTACCAGAAAAGGGGAGTCTTCCCCTCCACCCCCACGACTCAGGTCAAGAATAACAAGGAAATTAATTTTTAAAGGGGGGAGGGGCAGGATCTCAAACTATGCTAAAAAGTGATAATTGTCAAAATAATCTGTTACTGGGTAAGAAATAGAGAGATTAAGCACACAATACCCAGAAGCAAGTAAGTACACTAACCTAGTGTTTGATAAATCCAAAAATGTCAGCTATAGAGGCAACAAAAACCAGCAAAAACAGTTGAAAAAAATGGAATGAAGTTTAGCAGAAACTAGGTACAGACCAACATTTCACATAGTACACCATGACAAAATCCAGACATATATAAATTAGACATGAAATGTAACATAAATAAATAAGGGGAGCATGGAAGACATTAGCTGTCAGTTCTTTGGATAAGGAAAAAGTATGACCAAACAAGATATTGAGAGGTTCATGGAAGATAAAATGGACAATTTTGATTATATTCAATTTTCACAAATAAAAACAATACAACTAAAATCAGAAAAAAAGCAGAAAATTTTGAGGGACAGTTATAGCAAGTTTCTCTCATAAGAGTCTCATTCTTAAAATATATAAGGAGCTGAATCAAATTTATAGGTATAAAAGCCACTCTCCAAGTGATAAATGGTCAAAGGATATAATAGGCAATTTTTAAAAGAAAAAACCCAAGCCATTAACAATGTTCTAAATCACCAATAAACAGAGAAGTGCCCCACACCCATCAGATTGGCTAAGATAAAAAAGAAAAATGACAAATGCTAAAAGGAATATGGTTTAAAAAACGGGCCTTTTAATGCCCTACTGTTGGGGCTATGAACTGATCCAACTATTCTGGAAATCAATTTAGAAATATGCCCAGAAAGTTTTAAACTGTGCTACTGGGCATATACCTCAAAGGATCCAAAAAAAAAGACTCACATGTACAAAACAAAAGTTTATATTATCTCTGTACAAAAAATAGTTTATATTATCTCTTTTTCTAGTAGCAGAGAATCAGAAACTGAGGGGGTATCTGTCAGTTGGAGAATGGTTAAGCAAATTATGACATATAAAGGTGATGCCAACATATATAATTCTCCTCCCCCTCCTTTTTCTCTAACCAAATAAAAACAAAAGATGAAAAGAAACTAATTAGCATAACCCCAAGGAGAAAACAAGAGAGGGTCCGAGACAAAGGAAAGAAAGCCAGTGGGAACATAACCACCTTTAAAAAAAAATTAAGGTAAAATAATTTTTGGAACATGGTACTGTGTTCATAGCAGGAGGGGAGGAAGATCATAACTTCAAAACCTCAATATTGAAAATAGATCGATAAAAATATAAACTTAACTCATAACTTTAAATGTGAACACATTAAACAATTCAATACAGTGAAAAAGAATTTGGATAAGAAAACAAAAAATCTGTTACTTACAAGAAACACTTAAAAAAAAAAAGACAATAAACCTGGGAGGAATAGAAAAACATTTGCTATGCATCAAGTAAATTCAAAATTTTAGTTGCAATCATGCTATCCGCAAAGCAAAAATAAATATTTTTAAAATATTAAAGGGAAGGGTGAATAGAACTATATTTAACAAACAAGGAAACTACTATCAATAACAAATTTACATGCTCCATATGCCATAGCATACAATTTCCTAACGAAAACATCTGAGTTTCAAGAACAAATAGATATTCACAGTGATAGGAAACTTCTGTATCACTCCCTCAGTTTTGGTTAAGTCTAACAGAGAGAAATAAAAGGGAAAATGTGGAACTGAACAAATTGCTGGAGAAACTAGAGCTAAAAGACTTGTACCATCTTCTAAATAAAACTGCAAAAGGATATATGTATTCCTCAATACCACAAGTAACTTTTACAAAAACTGCATCATGACAGACACAAAAAGGCAG
Source organism: Dasyurus viverrinus (assembly GCA_020854095.1). NCBI lineage: Eukaryota > Metazoa > Chordata > Mammalia > Dasyuromorphia > Dasyuridae > Dasyurus > Dasyurus viverrinus. Next base: position 63,241,180 of record CM037003.1, read on the forward strand.
AAATAGTAAATAAATCCTTTTTAAACCATAAAGCAAAAAAGATAGTCATTGGCTAATGATGAAATCCTAAACAATGATTGGTTCAAAGAAAAATAAAAACAATACAACTTATGTGAAAGAAAATTATAATAATGAAACAATGCATCAAAATTTCTAGAGTGCAGTCCTTGGGGAAAAAATCTTTTCCCCATAGATAGATAGATAGATAGATAAATAGATAGATACACAAAATTGATAAAAAGAAGATTAATTAACAAATATGCATTTTAAAATATTTTATTTTAAAAAAGAAAATCAACAAAAAAAAACCCAATATAAACACAAAAAAGATATTAAAAGTTAGAGAATAAATAAATCAATTGAAAATAAAAAATACATAGAAATGATAAATACAACTGAAATCTGGTTCTTTGAAAAGACCAATAAAATGGATAAATCTTTAATCTATTTTAAAGGAAGATAGCCAAAAATCAAGTCAATATAATAACAAATTTATGAGTAAAGTGAAATCTCAACAAAACCCAAAAGAAATAAATTGAATAATCAGAATATGTTATACCCAATTATATGCTAACAAAACTAAGAATAAAAAAATAAAGGAATATCTCCAAAAATATTAAAATTTTAAATTATCAGAAAACCAGATAGATATTTTAAATAATCCAATCTTAGAAAGGGAAATCGCATTCCAAATAAATAACAAAATTCATAAAGTATCTGGGGATCAGCCTCACAAAGCACACAAAAACTTGTATAGATGCAATTACAAAGTTCTCCCAAAAAAGCCCAACAACCACCACCTAAATACCTAGAGGAAAATTCAGTGCTCATGTCTTTTAAGTGCTCAGTTCTGATCATTAATACACAATATAAATGTAAGTTTTTATTATTCCCTTCTGCAGGCCTCAGTTTCCCTTTACGTAATGTGAGAGGGTAGAATTCAATGATATCTAAGGGTCCTCCTAGTTCTTGAAAGATATTATTCCATCACATCCATTTAGTAGCAGTGGGGGACAGGGCAAGCCACAGGATCATAGATCATTGGCTACCCACCATATCTAGAATGGCCCTTTTCATTACCACCTGTTATGATAATGGCTTCCTGCTTTCCTTCTAAAGCCAGCTGAAAACTCACTTCTGGCAGGAGGCCTTGGGTTCCCCCTACATCCTAATATATTCTTCTCTAAAGTTACCTTCTATACCTGTTATGTCCCTCCCTTCAGAATATAAGGTCCCAGCAGCTTTTACTTCACACCCCCAGAATAGGACTTGACAGTAGGGGATGGAGAATGGACCTGTGATTTCATTATCATAGAGAACCTACAGATAAGGAAAGCCTCTTTTCTAGTTCATAAAACTTATAAAATTTCCACTCATAAAACTTAAAAGCTACCTAGAATACAAAGAAGTTAATTGGTTGGTCCAGAGAAGGAACTAGAACCCAGGGCTTCCTGGCTCTGAAGCCAGCTCTCAATCTACTCATCTCCCAAGCTGAGCTCCTAGGGAGAAAGGGTGTGACATGAAAATCAGGCAGAGAGCTTTAGATTAGATGTAACAGAAAAAAAGAGTAACCAGGACGATTTTGTGTGACCAGTGACCAGTCTCAGGACACTGGACAACTCCCACTTGGGGTGATTTTTTATTTCCTCAGGGCCCCAAATTCCCTCAGCAGGTTCCACTCTTTTTTTTTAAAACTCTGGCTGATAAGGAACTTACCAAAAGCTGTTCCGTTTTTTTTTAAGATTGAAACAACCTTTTCATATCCAGCTCAAATATGACTGACCACATGTTAAATTCCAGTTACATGTTAGGCAGTAATTATTTCTGGAATATAGCTATTTAAATAGAAATTGTAATAAGTCTCACTTATAAGTAAAGAATGAAAGTTTTCCAAAAAAGTTGGAGCTACTGAGCTGGCCAAGAGCTGAGTTAAAATTCCAGGTCTAGCTCAAATCACTCAAATCTCAGATTCCTCAGAGGGAAACTAGGGGGGGGAAAAGGACATTAATTTTGTCCTTTTTGTCCAAATCATTAATTTTGAGAGATAAGGGACCCAATATGTATTTTAACTTCCTTATGTTAGAAGTGAGCAAAGTGAAGCTCGGGAAAAAGAAAAGATTGAGCATAACAGGATCCCGATCTAGACCTGGGAGGAACCACAGAGACTAGATTTTACTGAGAAAGAAACTGAGGTGGGAATGGGGAGGGTAGTATACCTTTGCATAATAGCAAACTAGAACTGGAACCATAAGGAACCCCAGAGAGGATCTTCTCCAACCCATTCATTTTAGAAGCTAAGAGAATGAGGCCCAGAGGAGAAAATGGGCAAGCTTAATCAGAACCTTGATCTAGAGAATTATGGGAACACAAAGGCCCTTCTGCTTTACATAGAAGGAAAGTTAGATTGGAGGAGGGAGCAAGGAGAAGGAAAAAAGGACAACATAATAGGATCGTGGATCTGAAGAAAAACTTCAGAAGCCATAAAGTATAATCCCCTTATTTTACTAAGGGAAAAACTGGGGCAAAAGGAGGGGAAGGAACTTCACATTATAGGAACCTAGCCTTTAAGGGGAAGGGAACAAGCTAAGCAATCTGGTCAAACCTTTTCATTTTACAGGTGACTACAGTGAGACCTAGGGAGAAGATATGATCCGGCATAATCAAAACCATGCTTTAGACCTTAAAGTCTTCATTTCTTCATTTTAGGCACTAGAAAATGAGTCAAGGCAGAGAAATAAATATACTTAAGAAAATAAATGTAGAGATATTAAAGGATTGAAGAAGCCATTTTGGGCAAACGTTCAATATTACAGGTGGGGAAAGTGAGACCTAGAAGCCAAAATTATTAAGCATAATAAAATCTTAGCTCTGGAGCTAGGAGAACTTAGTCAACCTCTTCGTTTTCAGAAATTGAGGTCTGAGGAAAGGCCATAAATATACCTAATCCAGGAACCCGGATTAAAAGCCCTGGAAGCCATTTTGTACCCTTTCCCGCTCCACGTGAGTAAACTGAGGTCCGGGAAAGAACAATGAGCGCGCCTAAACAAAGTACCCGGATATCAAGCTCCAAGAGACCCTAGAGGCCATTTTGTTCAATCCTTCGTTTTTTAAACTGCGTCACTCAGGCCTAGGAAGGATCAATGAATATGCCAAATCCAGGAACCTGGATCTGGAGCTGGAAGGGTCCTTGGAGGCCATTTTGTTCAAGCCCTTCATTTTATGATGAGCAAAGATAAATATCAGGAAGGGAAGTGACTCTATAGAATAGGATCCCAGATTCGGAGCTAAAACCCTGAAAAGACATATCTCGCCTATCCCCCTCCTTTTACAGGTGAGGAGACTCGGCAAAAGATCTGAGAATAATCAAATTATAGATCTCCACCTAGAAAAGGTCTCAGAAGCTACCTTGCCCAAGCCCTTCATTTTACAGAGGACCAAAGGGAGACCGTGAAAGGAAAGAGGGTTAAGCATCTTAGTAGCCTTTATGTCTAGCTGAAAGGGACCTTAGAGTCTTTTTTGATCCAACGCTATCATTTTTCTTTTTTTTAATAGTATCTTAATTTTCCAAATGCATGTAAAAATAGCTTTCAACAATTTATTTTTGTAAAACTTCGTGTCCCACATTTTTCTCCCTCCTTTCTTTATCCCCTCCAAGACAACAATCAATCTGATAAAGCTAAAATATGCAACACAATCATTTTTTCAAAGAAGGAAACTGAGGCCAACTAAGAGAAGATAATAAAAACCTTATTAGAGCTAGAAGACACCGAATATATTTACCTATTTCAATTCTCTCATTTTCCAAATAAGGAATTAAGGTACAAGGAAGAAAAATAACAATAATAGGAGGCTAACACGCCTGAAGGGCCTTCAGAGACCATTTAGCCCACCACCTTTCTTTTGCAAATGAAAAACCTGAGCCCCCAAAAGAAGGAAATGACTTAACCATAATAAGGACTCGAATCTAGAACAGAAAGAGACCTTTCGGGCAACCTAAATCAACCCTCTTATTTTCTAGCTAAGAAAACTGAGGGAAATTACATGGATAAGGACAACAGGAGCCAAAAATTATAGTTAAAAAAAAAACAAACCTCTTATTTTACAGATGAGGAAACTGAGGTACCCGTGGTTTAGTTCCTTAAGATAATAGTAGCCTAGGTTTACACCTTGAAAATGACCCCAGAAGCCATTTAATCTCCTTATATTGCAACTGAGGAGGAAAAAGGACCCAAGGAGGTAAAGCAATTTGGAATCATAAATTTGCACATGTAGAAAAGGAAGAGCCGCCAGGGGCCACGCAGGGAGCTGCCGCGACTTACTATCCAGCCCCTCCTTTCGGGAGACCACTTGTTGGGTTTACTACACTTGTGGTTCATTGGAACGGCTCGTGGCACCTTCCAACTCTCGGCTGGAATGAAATTATTGGTGCATCCTCACACTGGGGGAATTAAGGGGGGGGCGTCTTTTTTTTTTTTAATAAAATCATCGTTTTTACAAATCTGAAAAATGGGGGGGAAGACGTAGCTTTAGGAGATTTGGGCAAATGCTGGACCTTACCTTTATACGGCCTTCCTGGAGTTCACCACCAACGACCGCAGCCCCTTCGGAAGCCTGACAAGAGCATTAAATGCGGACCGTTTCTACTGAACCGCGCCGGGGATGAGAACGCCGAAGCTCGGCTTCCCCGGCGTAGACTACACCTCCTCTGCTGAGAGAATTCGACAAAAAGGGCGGGGGAGGGGAAGGGGAAGCAGCCTCTCTGGCCAGGAGCACTGAGCCGGGTCAATACTGCCATCTAGAGGCCGCTTGCTAGATAGCAGCCTGGCAGCCGGAGGAGGAGGGGGCGCTGTGCATAAATTGCCCGCGGGAAAGCGCTCCCGGAACCCCTGGCGGGAACCTTGGCACCCGCCCTCCCGACAGGAGGCAGAAGGGGGAGGCTTTCATTTGGGAGCTCACTGAGCCACAGGAATGCCTCAGATCCCTTTCCAGGTAGAGCAGGAGTCTAGGAATTATGCAGCGCTGCCAGAGGCGGAGGGCCAAGCGGCCGGCCCTTCCCTGGCAGAACTGATGAATCATCCCTCGAATTTTCTCCTGCGTCACTTTCTCCTCCCGAAATGGCTTCCTCTCTTTCTAGTGCCAGCTCGCGCGCCCCCCTCCCCAACCTCCCCTCCCCCCGCCCTCCTCTCCAAGGCCTGAGCCCCAGGCGGCTTTCAACAGCTTTCTCCGTGCACCTTGCACTGGCAATGTGTCGTTCTAAAACGAGGGCTTAGAAAAAGCCAAAAGACCGATGCCCTCCTTTTCCAAAGGAGGAAACTGAGGTCCAGGGCGTGAAATCCCACATAGGGTCCTAGGTCTAGAGCTGGAAGGACTCGTAGGGGCCATCGAAGCCCAGTCCCCTCCATTTTACCAAGAAGAAAAACTATGTCCCAAGTATGTTTACTTGCCCAAGGTCATACATACATATATATATACATACACACATATACATATATATATATATATACCTTCTGATATAACACCTTCTGATACCATAAACAAATTAGGTGAGCAAGGAATAAGCTTATCTGCCAGGTCGACAGAGAAGGGTGGAATTTATGACTAAACAAGAGATAGAGAACATTATAAAATGCTAAAGAGATAATTCTGATCACAATTTAATTTTATTAATCACAATTAATTTCAAATTTAAAAGTTTCCCACAAACAAAACCAAGGCAAACAAGATTAGGAGGAAAGCAGGAAGCTGAGAATTCTTACAGCAAGTGTTTCTGATAAAAGGCCTCATTTCTCAACTATATAGAGAACTGGGTCAAATATATAAGAATATAAATCATTCCCCAAGTGATAAATAGCCAAAGGACTTGAACAAGCAGTTTTCAGATGAAGAAATTAAAGCTATCTATTTATAGTGTAGATCAGTGGTTCTCAAACTTTTGTTTTCAGTATCTTTATCCTATTAAAAATGACTGAGGATCTCTCCAAAGTGTTTTTGTTTATCTGGATTATATTTATAGACATCTACCATATTGGAAATAAAAACTATTTTTGAATTTGTAGACCCTCTAAAAGGGGTTCAGAGATCCCCAGGATTCTCTAGACCATACTTTGAGAACCACTGGTGTAGATAAATACTATCTATAATTTAGTAGCAAAAACAATTCTCTAAATCACTATGCAGAGAAATAAAAATTAAAACAGAGTTCTGCAGTACCACCTCATACCTATTAGATTGGCTAATAAGACAAAAGAAAAATTATGAATGGTGGAGATGTGGGAAAATTGGGACACTGATGCATTGCTGGTAAAGTTGTGAAGTGATCCAACCATTCTGGAAAGCAATTTAAAACTATGAGCAAAAGTCTATCAAATCGTGCATACCATTTGATCCAGAAATACCAGCACTAAATCTGTATCTCAAAGAGATCATAAAAAGGAGAAAGGAGCTACATATGTAAAAATATTAATAGCAGCTCTTTTGTGGTGGAAAAGAATTGGAAATTGAGGAAATACCCACCAATTGGGGAATGGCTGAATAAGTTGTGGTATATCAATGTAATGGAATATTATTGTTTTATAAGAAATGATGAGTAGGCTGATATAAGAAAAACCTGGAAAGATTTACATGAACTGATGCCGAGTGAAATGAGCAGAATCTGGAGAACACTGTACACAGTAATAAAAATATTGTGCAGTGATCAGCAATGATAGACTTAGCTCTTCTCAGCAATACACTAATCCAAGACAATTCCAAAAGACTCATGATGGAAAATGCTATCCATGTCCAGAAAAAGAACTTTACAGTCTGAATTCAGAGCAAAGCATACCGTTTATACTTTTTTGTTGTTTGGTTTTGGAGGGAGTGGATTTTCCCTTTTATTCTATTTCTTCTTTCACAACACGAGTAATGTGGAAATACATGATTACACATGTATAGCCTATATCAGATTGTCATCTTGGAGAGGGGGAGGAGGCAAGGGAGAAATGGAGGATAATTTGGAACTCAAAATCTTATTAAAATGAATGCTGAAAATTATCTTTACATATAATTGGAAAAATATTATTAAAAAAAGAAAACAACTCCATCATTTGAGTCAGCCAAGTTTGCAAGCTCAGTGTCACCCTCCTATCATCTACTATAAGTGACAAAGGCCTGGATGGTTGCCAATCATATGCCAGGCTTTGTCATTTTTCTCTCCCCAAAATTTCTCTCTTCTCTCCACTCATATAACTACTAGCTTTTCAGGTCTCCATCACCTCTTGAATGGCCTATTGCAATAATCTTCTAATTGATCTCCCTGCCTCAGTCTCTTACCACCTAATCTATCCTGAACTTAATTGTCAATTGATTTTCCTAGAGCAAAAAATCTGACTATGTCATCCCTATTCAATAAACTTCATTGGCTTCCCATTACCTGCAAGATCAAACATAAAGTCTGATATTTAATGCACTTCACAACCTGGCCCCTTTCTGCCATTCCAATATTCTTATTTCTACTCTCTTGCTCAAATATTATCTTCTAACCAGCAAATATGCTGTTCCAAAATACTCAATCTCCCATCTCCATTCTTTTGCACATGTTCTTTCTCACACCTAGAAGGCTCTCCTTCCCAATCTCTAACTCTTAGAATTCCAGGTTTCTTGTTTAAACTCAGCTCAAGTACCCACTATACTCCAGAAAGTCTTTCCTGTACCTCACCCACCTCCCAGCTACTAGCCATATCCTATCTAAGGTAACTTTCCACGGCCTCTGTATTTATCTTGTATGTTTTGATTTACATATTTTATCTTCCTCATTAAAATTTAATCTTGAAGGAGGCAAGGGCTATTTGGGGGGATTTTTTTCTTCGTGTTCTCAGCACTTGGGCATGGTACCAGGCACACAGTAAGGGCTTAATAAATGTTTATCAAAATAAACATGAATAAAAATTAAAAGTGATAAAAAAGAGAACAGTAAAGATAAAAAATGAAATATATTGATTTGAATAGAAAATAAATTTTTAAAAAACTCTTCTTGAGTAAGTATATTATTTTGATCTGGTCATTTTGTCCAAATATTTTTCTTTGCATATCTACATTTTTTATCCTCAAAGAGCTCTTCTCTTAGGAGTATATTTAAAACCCAAAATGGCTTTTGGGGTATCAATAATAACAATTGTGGGCATTCATTTAGCACCATAAGGCTTGCAATGTTTTAAATACAATATCTCATCTGCTCTTCTCAACAACCTTATGAGCTTGAAGCTCTCCTTATCCTTGTGAGGAAACTGAGATCTGGGGAAGCTAAATGATTTCAGCTGGATCACTGCCTGAACAAGAATCCAAGCCCAGATCATCCTGACTCCAAGCCTAGCACTCTGCCTAAACAGGCAAGTAGTAGGGGCAGCTAGATGGAATGGTAGAGAGATTACCAGTTCAAATCTGGCTTTAGACACTTGACACATTAATTATGTGATTCTGGGTGAGTCATTGAACTGTGATTGTCTTGTGAAAATAATAATAAATAATAAAAATCAAAATAGTAAGCAGTAGTTTGCCAGCTATCACGCCTGCACAAGAGACTCAGTCTATTCCCTGACATGGAGTTTGACCACGCCTCTTTTTGAGAAGACCATGCTTGCTCCCCTAGGAAAGATTCTCCCCTTCATTTTCTCTCCAGTTCCATAATCAATGCTCACATCCTCTGCCACAGCCCCACAGTAGAAGAAAGTTAAAAACACCTTATGATTCCCAAAGGGATGATGGATCTAGAAATTGAATCATCTGCCCACTTAGCAAAGATTTTCATCTCCTAGAAAGTCCTGCAGGTCTGGGAAAGGTTAAAAGTCCCCTCCCCACCCTCCACATCCCATTATAATTAGATCTCTTTTGAAACAAATTGAAGGTGGCAGTTTTAGTGATGGTCCCCTTGGAAACTGACCCGACAAAGGCTGCTTTTTCATTTCAAATCCATAGCCATAATGGCACTATTATCTGCCCACCTCCCCCTGGAATGTTAGCCGACAGGGTCATTGCTGGCTATACAATATAAGCATTAAACTGAGTATAGTCCTTGGAAGGACAAAGGCAGACGTCAAGGCATCTCATTTGGTGCTACCCTTCATTTATTCACTGCAAAAGGGCTTGTAACATGAAAACTTTTCTGAGAGAAAGCCAGAGACTAAAAGAAAGAGAATGAGAAGCACACAGAGAGAGAGGGACAGAGAGAGGAGACAGTGAGAGAACAGAGAGGGAGACAGAGACAGAGAGAGAGAGACAGAAGAAGAAGAAGGAAGGGAGAAGGAGAGGGAGAGAGGGAAAGGTGGAGGACGGATAGAAGATAGAGGAAAAGAAGAGGAGTAGAAGAAACAGGAGAGAAGAGAAGAAGAGAGGATAATAGCATTTCAGGGAGTCACTGAGGTCAAAACTATTTTCATAATAATACTAAGATGTTTTGATTTCTAATATGCTAAACAGGATAGCTATAACTCACAATTTAAAATTTTTTGGTTTATTTTAAAAGTGTAAAGGGTCCTGAAACCAAAAACAATTGAGATCCTTTGGTTTGTATGGGTGCTTGTCTCAGAGGCAAAAAGAGCTGGGTTCCTGTACTTCTGACCCTCTCAATGCCCCTGGAAACTCTGTAAAGCCATCATTTGCAGAAGCTATTGATTGTTATTAGTAGAGGTTAAACATGTGCAATTATTCTATACATAATTCCACATATATCATGCTGCACAAAAAAAATCAGATCAAAAAGGAAAGGTGGTGTTAATACCCATTGTGGATTGCCTTCTCAAAGAAGTAAGGCTAGCATAATCATCTCTGATTATGCTGAATTATTCTACACAGATATAATTCTTCTATCCCTCTCAAAATCATAACTTTGACACAGATTATCCAATTTTTTTTGGCTGAGGCAGTTGAGGTTAAGTAACTTGCCCAGGGTCTCACAACTAGGAAGTGTTAAGTGTCTAAGACCAGATTTGAATTCAGTCCTCCTGACTTCAGGGCTGGTGCTCTAGTTGCTACCTAGTTGCCCAGTGATTGCCCCACTTTCAAATAAATATGAAAACCCAGATTTTTACAAGGAAATTAAGTTAGGAGATGATCCTGTACCAAAGGATTTAGCAGTCTCTAGCCTTTCTAATCTATTCTCAGTATAGCTGATAAAGTAATATGGCTAAAATATAGATCTGACCATGTCACACACACACACACACACACACACACACACACACATCCCCACCGCTCAGAAATATTTAGTGGTTCCCTATTGCTTATTTTTATTTAGGAAAAAATACAAAATCCGCAGCCTAGTATTTACTGCCCTCTATGGTCTGCTTCCCACTTTCTTTTCCAGATTTATTTCATATTACTCCTTACAGTCAAACTGGTCTCATAGACGTAGTTCTCAGCTCCAAGTCTCTGTACAGGTTATCTCTTGTATCTAGAATGCATCTTCCCATCTCTGCACTGTAGAAACTCTAACACAACTTGGGTTCCACTTCCTACAGGTCTTTTCCTGATCTCACCAGTTATTAATGCCTAAAATTATTCTGTGTGTCCCTTGGATTTATTTATCTCAATACATTACATCCACTCTGCCCTACAATGTAAGACATACCGAAGCAAGGAAATGCCAAGTTGCTTGCAGCTTTGTGAATATAGCTGAATGTCGAACAGCTATGTTCGTCACCATATAACAGACAAGGAAGCAGAAGCAAAGTGAGTGAGCTTGCTAAGTGAGATCCAGCATCCTAGTCTTCCTTGCTTCCCAGGATGCCATGGTTCCCCTGAGTTCTCTCTGGTAGATAAGTGATGTAAGCATCATTGTAGTGCTCAGGAGTCTGGCTGCAAAATCTGGTCCAGTTTAAAAAAAGAACCAAAGGAGCATTGGTGACAGGAACGGGAGTTTGGTGGAAGGGATCAATCCCTGACCTCCATCCCCTTTGGAGATTCTGGTAGTAATGGCAGCAGGAAAGAGAGAATTATGCCTCCCAATTCCTTAAGAAACTCTATGAAGTAAGTACTACAAGTATTATTATCCCATTTTACAGATGTGGAAACGGAGACTTAGAGAGATGAAGTGATTTTCCCCAAGATCATAGGATCAAGAAACAGGAAAGCTAGAATTCAGAACCAGGGTTCTTGACTCTCAGTCCTGTACTTCTACTATACTACAAGTCCTCTAAGGAAGAAGGCATTCCTTTGTGTTACTCAGAATCACAGACTCTCAGACTTGGAAAGGACCTGGGAAGCTATCTGAGCCAACCCATACTTGACCGAGAATTCCCCCTGCGGTGTCCTGGACAAGTTGGTACCTAGCCTTCACTTAAAGACCTCCAGGGCCTCTCCCAAAGTCGCCGTTCCCTCCTGGGGATAGGTGGAATTGTTAGAGAGCCTGAACCTACTACTTCCATCCACTGTGCCCAGTTGTGCCTTCTGGGGCCAAGCAGAGAAAGGCTAATCCCTCTTTCTCCAGACAACTTTTCAAAAGACATTTCTCCTCCCAGCCTTCTCTTCACTAGGTTCAACAACTCCTATTCCTTCAATGGAGCCTCATATGGCAAGACCTAAGACCCTTCACCATCCCAGTGACCTTTCTCTGGACACTTTCAAGTTTATCAAAGTCTTTTCAATATTTTGTGGATATAAAATTTCAGCTATGGTCTGCCTGAGGTAGAATACAGTGGAACTATGATTTCCCTACTCCTGGGCCCTGTCCCTCTCTTCTAGTTAAAAGTCTAACATCATATTAGGGTCTTTGTTGGTGACTGCACTGCTGGCACTGTGAGCTTATGGTTTGCTCTCCCCTCCCACCAAGATCTTTTTCACCCAAACTGCTGCTTAGCTATTCTCCCCTCAATTTTTACTTCTGAAGTTAATTCCTTGACAGCAAGCACAGGACTTGACATTAGTCCTGGGGATACTCCACTAGAGACATCCCTCCCACCTCCAGGAAGAACTTTGTCCAATAATTGGCATATTATCACTTCCCTAGAGTCCCCAGATTGCTCTGGCTCACTGCACTGAGGGAGTTCTCTCACTCGCTCACTCATTAATTAGGCTCCTAAGAGATGCTGCCTTCCTGGCAGCGAGTTCCCAGAGTGTCTCTTAAATTCTTCTAGCTCTTTAGTGGACAGATGGACACCTTATAAAAGCTCTCAGTCACAAAGGAAGGTTTTGTCTAGACCTCTGGGAGCCCTTTTGGTTGCACAGTCTTAGTGGAATATTAGCTAATATTCCAGACTTTCACCACCTACATCCCCAAGAAAGAGAGTTCTCCATCCAGATGTGCACAATGTGGGAAGCCTCTTGAAACCTCTGCCTATGCTTTTTCAAAGTCCTAGTGTATTTTTTCAATAAAGGAACAGCATGCACTATTTCTGTCTGTGCTTATGAAGTAATCCTCTTATTCTCCAGGCAACTACTGACACCTGCTAACAGTTTACCCTCATTGCAGGCAAAGCACCCAAGAAGAAATCAAACTACTTCATAAGTTCATGCATGTACATTCACTGTGTACTGAGTGCTTACTATGTGCAGGGATCACTTCTCTGATACTAGATTTCCTCATCTGTGTAATGAGGGCTAAATTATCTCGAGGGTCCCTTCCGGCTTTAAAGCTGTATTACTGTTATCCCATTGACCTGTTTGGTTTAGATGCGGAGTGTGCATGGGAAACTTAAAGACAGCAGGGTCTCATATATAATTCAATTCAATGAACATTTTTAAAGTGTCTACACAGAGGTCCTCAAACTTTTCAAATAGGGGGCCAGTTCATTGTCCCTCAGACTGTTGGAGGGCCAGACTATAGTAAAAACAAAAACTTTGTTTTAAAGGAGGGTCTTTAAATAAAGAAACTTCATAGCCCTGGGTGAGGGGGATAAACGTCCTCAGCTGCTGCATCTGGCCCACGGGCCATAGTTTGAAGACCCCTGGCTCTACGATATGTAGATTGTTATGTTTGCTGGAGGAAACAGCATGAAATAGTCATCTTCCATTTATGAAGTGTTTAATTGTTGCACAGTCATGTCTTAGTCTTTGCAATCCCATTTGGGGTTTTCTTGGCAAAGATACTGGAATTTTTTCCATTTTCTTTTCCAGCATGGTTAAGTGACTTGCCCAAGATCACACAGCTAGTAAAGATCTAAAATCGGATTTGAATCCAAAAGATGAGTCTTCCTGAATTCAAGCCCAACAGCTCTGCCTAGTTTCCCCCAGTGAAGTGCTTACTTCTCTCCCAATAGTCCTAAGAGGTAGCTAGTGGCAGGTGAGTCAGTTTCCTCATATGTTGTTTTAAGAGAGTTAGACCAGACAGCCTCTGAGGTCCCTTTCAGTTCCACATCATGTGATCCTATTCTGTCTTTGCCTCCTCAATATTCCCCCTCACACACATCATCACGTCATGCAGAGATAATGCAAGCATTTGTTCAATCAATCAACAAGCCTTTATTAAGTACTTACTAAGCTGGCCTAAACCCCTGAAATTCTAAGAATGAGGCTGTCCTGCTGTGCTCAAGTCCTGTTCTCACTTCCCTCAGACTTCTCTGCTGTGTTGGTAATGACATGGAAGCCCCTCCACCACAGGAGACAAGCGCCTTGGTGATTTTTTTTAAAGAAATGATTACTTTCATTTCCAAGATGCATTATGTGTATTTATGGGGAAGGTGAGAATGAGGTGGGGAAATAAGTTGTAGCCTCAGAAGGTAATATCTCTAAAGACTGACTGCATTTTGCACAAGAACAGGAAGCTGGAGAGAGAAAAACACAAATTATCAATTAGAGAACAATTTTCCCTCTGGTGCTGGATGATAGATCAGTGTGATCAAATAATGCTTAATTTTCCAATGCCAAAGATGGTTTCGGGTTTTTTTCTGTTTATTAGTAGATATGGCATTACTTACATGATTATTCCCGGCTAGAATTATTCCCTCAGCACAATCCCCGCTTTCCTACCTCCATGCCTTTGCTGATACTGATCCTTTTTACTCTCTGCACCAGAAATGTTCTTTTTCCTGTGTCTTTAAATGTTGAAATTCTACCCAAGGAAAGTAATGAAAAAGTAGGAAGGAAAGGGACCTAGTACTGCCAGCTCTCAAACCACACTATAAAGTAATGATCACCAAAACTACTTAGTCCTAATCAATAAACAGAGAGATCTGTCAGTAAAACAGACAAGGTACACGGCATACAGAAGAAAACAAATACAGTAATTAACTTAGGGTGTAATAAACCCAAATGTGCGGGTTACTGGAATTCATGAGTAGCCTACCCCAACCCATCAACCCTTTGTCATCTCGTCAGTTTGATGAGTATAAGGTAGGATCTTAGAGTTGCTTAATTTGCATCATCCAATGACAAAAATAAAGAAAAAACTCTGAAAGTATGTTTATACAATGGCCAAAATTCCAGAGGCCCAATGATGAAGCAAACTATGCCAAGTCCTGCCAAAGAGCTGATGGATTCAGGGTGCAGAACAAAATGTACAGGTTTGGTCATGGTCACTTCAGGGATTTGTTTTGCCAAACTAAGCATAGTTGCTATGAAAGTTTTCTCTTTTTTTAATTATTCAGCTGAGAGGGAGAATGAGAAGGAAAAAAATAAATACTCATTAGGATTTTTTTAAAGAATATTTTTTAAATTTATGTTTTGCTTGGTTTTTTGGTTAAGCAATCGGGGTTAAGTGACTTGCCTAGAGCTACATAGCTAGTAAGTGTTAAGTGTCTGAGGCCAGGTTTGAATTGAGGACCTCCTAACATCAGGGCTGGTGCTCTATCCACTATGCCATCTAGCTGTCTCTATTTTTAAATTGTATAACTAACTGAAAGAAATACTAAATTTCATTTAGATGTTAGTGAAAATAAAGATGTAATTTCCTGCATTCCCTAAAATTCTATCTATCCTTCAAACACTAGCTCAGGAGCGTCTTTCAGGAAGCTTTTCTTGATCCTTCCTTCTTTTCTTCCATCAACTTCCCCCATCTTTCTGTATCAGCCAAGTCATTAGATTATCCAATGTTAGAGCACAAAGGTCTTTACAAACCAATAAGTCCAATATCCTCATTTTATTGAGGAAAGAACTAAGGTACTACAAGAAGGGACATGTTCTTGTTGTTGGAGTTGTGAACTGATTCAACAATTCCTGCAATTTGGAACTATGCCCAAAGGGGCTATCAAACTGTGTATCCCTTTGAGCCAGCAGTGTTTCTACTGGGTCTGTATCCCAAAGAGATCCTAAAGGAGAGAAAGGGACCCACTATGAAAAAATGTTTGCCGCAGCCCTTTTTGTAGTGGCAAGAAACTGATGGTTGCCCATCAGTTGGAAAAATGGCTGAATAAATTATGGTATATGAATGCTATGTATAAGAAATTGGTACATAAGAAAGAATCTATAAGAAAGAATCTATAAGAAATAATCAGACCTGGAGAGACTTACATGAACTGATGCTAAGTGAGCAGAACCAGGAGATCATTGTACACAGCAACAAGATTATACGATGATCAATTCTGATGGACGTGGCTCTTCTCAACAATGAGATCATTCAGGCCAGTTCCAATGGTCTTGAAGAGAGTCATCTGCACCCAGAGAGAGGACAGTGGAAACTGAGTATAGATCACAACATAGTATTTTCACTTGTTGTTTGCTAACATTTTGCTTTCTTTCTCATTTTTCCTTTTTGATCTGATTTTTCTTGTGCAGCATGAGAATTCTGGAAATATGTGTAGAAGAATAGCACATTTTTAATATATATTGGATTAGTTGCCATCTAGGGGAGGGGATGGGAAGAAGGGAGGAGAAAAATTTGGAACACAAGGTTTTGCAAGGGTGAATGCTGAAATTATCTATGTATATGTTTTGAAAATAAAAAGTTTTGAATAATTTTTTTAAAAAAGAAAGGACATGTACAATCACGATGAACTATGTATGGTTAACAGACACAAGACTGGAAGCCAGGGAGATCATTCATAGTATATGTATGTTTATTAGAATGCAAGCAAGCTACTTGAGGGAAGGAAATGTTTTACTTTGTATTCCCAAAGCTAGCATATAGTATTTAATAAATGCTTGATGATTGATTGATTGAAAATTACAGATACATGTGCTTTTTGCATGTGCTCTCACCAACAGGGGCTTCTCAACCACACAGTCCCCAAAAATGATGGAGCCCTGTGACCTATCCTCATGGATGAAGGAAGGGAGGGATGCAGGATTCCAAGTACCTGAACCCATCCTGGAAAAGGTAATAACCTCTCAGTACAAAGAGATGATCACCATAGAGGTAGGAATCAACACAGCTCAGAGAGAGTTCCTGAAACCCAGACTGCTAGAGGATTGTTGAAAACTTCTAAATGGGCATGTAGCATGTGCTCCTAGAGTTGGGGGAGTAGCCAGGATTGAGTTTTTTTTAATTTCTGAGCCTGTGACTTCATCAGTGAAGGGACTCTTGGATGAGAAAGCTCCTTTTACCAATGCACCAGCTCTAAAATTTATAGTCTAAGGGAATTGTCTATTACCTAGCCTGATTCCTGATATTTCTTGGACATATATAACCAGGAAAAGGCTAAAGCCCTTTGTAGGCTTTCAGCTAAACCTTACGTAAATTGTGATTGTCCTTTGGCCATTTCTTGTCCACTTTCTAATTTCAACAGCTAAGGTTTCAGAGTTTCAGGGGGAAACATCAAAAGACTAGAAAACCAAAACTCAAGGACTGTAAATTTCTTTCTCCTCAAGAGTTTCTCCTGTCCATTCTCCAGATAAGATTGTTCAACAGTCCCAGACAAATGAAAGCCAATTCTGTTCTTTCCCCTCTGAAAGAAAAGGCCCTCCCTATCTTCCCACAGTAAGATGAGTTCATATTCTACTAGAGACACAAAGAAAGATGCCTTCTTTTTGCCCTTTCATCTACTTCGCCCACTCTATAAGTCTCATTATTGGTGTTTTGTGAATTCAAGAAATCTCCATTGTAAAAGGATGGCATAGTCTTATCCAGTGAGCCACCTGGACCGGAGCCAGGGCTCTGGCTCACCCAGCTGGAAGTTAGGCTAGGAAGAGGGCAGCAAAGGCACTAAAAGGCAGCCTCTCCTGCCCCCAGATATCTGCAGGCATGCTAGCAAGGGGCGCCATCATCCCCATCCCTTTGAGGGAAGAGTGGGACCTTCAAAGCACCTGACACCAATGCAAGCATTCTTGTTGAGAAAATAAGAAAGCAAAGAGTATCATCAGACAAAGATGGGTTTGGCTGCAGAGTGGAGTAATTAGAAGAGAGCTACACGTTAATTCTTTGGCTCATTCCCTTCTGAGCAGAGAGAGGACCCTGAAAGAAGGAAACACAGAAGAGGTAAGCTTGGATGGCCTCTGCTCTCTTCCCCCTCAAATTAGTGTTTTGTATCACTGCCTAAATCCCCTTTTTATGTCTGATCATGGATTCTTTGGCTCAAAAACCTTCAGTGGCTCCACATTGCCTACCAAGGGAAAGTCTAAATTAACATGGTATTCAAGGTCCTCCACATTCTGATACCATTCTGCCTTTGCAGTCTCATCTCATGAATATTCCTCTCTTCTAATTACTCCACTTTGCAGCCAAACCCATCTTTGTCTGATGATACTCTGCTTTCTTATTTTCTCAACAAGAATGCTTGGAAATAATTAATTCCACTAAAGGTCATTTTTCTCTTATGGGATTATGCTCAGCTTTGCAAGATAAATTATTCTTGGTTGTAGGTGTTTTTTATTTTACCATTTGGTAAATAGCTCAAGCTTTCTTTTCCTTTCTATTAATTATTTTATGTATAATTTTATTCTGACTCTAAGTTCATTTATGTTACCTTAAAACCATATCTCAGACAGAACCAACCTTGCTGTAAAGTTGTTACAAAGTCAAAATTTTATATCTGGAATATTCTTTTCAGTTCATTAGAGAAGTTGATATTGTAAGCCAACAAATGCCCAGGCTCGTTTTCTCTAGAGGGAGAAAACATTCTTCAAATGAACAAACATATTGAACATGGTAGAAATATATGTTAAATCCAATATATGCATATATATATACAATATATATACATATATATATACAATTATATTGCTGCACAAGAAAAATCAAATCAAACATGAAAAAAATTAGAAAGAAAATAAAATGCAAGCAAATAATGACAAAAAGAGTGAAAATGTGATGCTGTGAACCAAACTCGGTTCCTACAGTCCTACTTCTGGCTGTTAGATGGCTCTCTTCATCACAAGATCATTGAAACTAAGATCAGACAACTTTCAAAAGTAGAAAAAAAAAACTAATAATCACTTGAAAAAATGCTCAACCTCACCAAAGATAAATATTGTAACAGCAAGGCACCATTTCACATACAGCAAGTGGGACAAAAGAATTCAAAGTAATGAAACTGAATGCTAGAAGACAGAAAAGAAGAGGGACACTCATCTGTTGTGGGAGGAATTATGAATTTGTAAGATCAATTGGAAGAGGAAAGTGGCAGGACATAGTGAAATTTCCAAAAATAATCATGCCTTCAAACCCCAAAATGGAATTGATACATAATCCAACCCATTCTAGAAAACATTTTAGAACTCTTTTCAAAGGGCAATAAAACTATTCATATCCTTTGATCTAGCAATTACCACTACTAGATCTGTATCCCAAAAGAGATCAAAGAAAAAGAAAAAGAATCTATATCTACAAAAATATTTATAGCAACTTCTTTTCTGATGGCAAAGAATTAGAAACCGAGGGGATGACCATCAATCGGGGAATGTCCAAACAACTTACAGTATATGAATGCAGTGGAATACTATTGTGCTGTTAAAAATGATGAAGGGGATTTGGGGAGACATATAAATTGATACAAAGTGAGGGAGCAGAACCAAGAGAACAAATGTACACAGTGACAGCAATATTGTAATAATAATCAATCGTGAAAGACTGGGTAATTCTGGTCAATAGAAGGATCCGTCACAACTCCAAAGGATTCATGATGTAAAATTCTATTGACCTCCAGATAGAGAATCAATGGACTCAAAATGCAGATTAAAGAATATTTTCCCCTTTTTTATTTTTCTTGCTTTTTTTTCAGACCGTAGCTAATGCAGAAATATCTTTTGCATGACTTCATACATATAATGGGCATTGTATTTCTGTCATTTTCAATGATTGAGGGAGGGAGGGAGAGAACAGTTTTAGAACTGGAAATAAAAATAAAATTTAAAAAAAATTTTGGAGGAAGAACAATGAGTCTTGGACAATAAAAATATTTCAAAAAAAAAAAAAAGAAAGAAAGATGAGCAAGGAAAGTGGTAAAGTTGGCCAGGGTTCACATGTCTCTTCTCCATTCATTATTTCAGGCACCATTATAAATTGACAGAGAAAAGTTTTTTGATTTTCTTTAATCACGAGAATCTTATAGTTCCTCCTCATATCATAGGCAGCCATTTAATGTGTCCAAGAAAGGACTCTTTTGTGTCTCCATCCTCCCTTCCCTCACCAAAAAAGTTTACTAAATGGAATGGACTTTAGTGTCTATCGGGTCCAACTTCCACTCATTCCAATTTTCAGAAGAGGAAACTGAGGTCTAGGGGGGTGATGAGACTTGCTCAAGGTCATAATGGTAACAAGTAGTAGGGCTGGGATTTAACCCAAATCCAGGATTTAGCTTCCAAATTCAAGATCCCTTCCCCTGCACTTCACTGTCGCCCACTTGCCTCCTCCCCCAGGACTACTCCTTTTTACAATGAAACCTTGGCTTCTCCTGATCTCAGTAATAATAGGAAAAACACACTTAATCTATAAACCCATATGCTGCCTTGTTCTACCACCTCATTGAAATTGGGAGGCCCATGGCTGAAGCTGCTGACCCGGCCAACAGGAAGCAATTATGGAGCTGCTGAAAACCTGACCCCATGAAGAATTGCCCCGCTCATTATCACAATCTAGGCCCATTAATGCACACGCCACACACATCCCAACACCACAGGGGAGCAGACACCCGGAGCAGCCAAACCAGAGGAAAATACCCTAATTAGTAGAGCTGCCCAGACCCACCACCATCGTCTGGTTTCTGTTGTGTCTGGCTCATCCTGGGGAATAATTAGCTGGCTGGATTACAATGTTGGCCCCAGGATAAACTCTTTTTATACAAGAAATAGTTGGGATGGCTCTCTGGGAGGGGGAGGAAAACTGGGGATAACTACAATGATTTCAAAAACCCGACAATATCCATAAAGCCTTATTTAAAAAAAAGAAATAGTCCCATTTTAACCATTGTCAGAGCTGTAACATTCAGGTTTCCAGCTTTAGAGCTAAAGCTCTCAGCAGAGGACCAAGGATCAGAGAACTGAAGAAAATCATGACCCCCAAAAATGGCCATTTCAAAAGGAGGGCCGGGTTTTTCAAGGGCAGGAAATAAATTTGAAATTAGGGAAACTGAACAAAGAAAGAAAAACTGTCCCAAGAGCCACTTTGTTCAAAGGTTATTTCTGTCACTCTTTGACAGGCCCCAATTAGTGCCAATAAGAAATCACCTGAAGTGGCCACATGCATGGGAATTCACATTATGGGAAAGTGTAATTGTGTAAGATATGGTCATTATGTGGTCCAAGCCAATTTCAATAAACTTTGGATAGAAAACGCCATCTGCATCCAGAAAGAGAACTATGGAGACTGAATGTAAATCAACACATGCTATGTTCACTTTTTTTTCTTTTTCTTCTGTTTTGTTTCTCTAGTGATTTTCCCCTTTTGTTCTGATTTCTCTCTCCCAATGTGATTCATAGATAAATGTGCATTTTTTAAAAATAATTAATGTACATGTGTAACCAGAAAAAAGAAAACAATAAAAAAAGGGGAAAAAAGGTTTGCTCATTATGGTATTTAAATTCAAATTAACATTGACACTTGTTACCACTAAGGGGACCTAGCTGTAGTTCTCTTTGCCTTTTTCCCACATTCTCTTTCTCTATTTGGGAGGGTTGGGGGAGGGTCATTTCATCTCCCACTCTATGACCCTTTCTCTCCTTCTGGCCCCTTCTCTACCTGTACATTCTTTTTTCATTGCCTCCTTTTCTCTAGTTAACCAAACTGAATGAATTGCTTGAGCTATGGTATTCTGAAACTAAGCAGATGTTCTGAGCTAAGCAGACTGGCTGTCCACTCTAGCATAAAAATATTGAGCCTCTGGGAATGGAGAACTACCAGACTGCCTAAAGAGTAGCAAACTGGCTCAGGTCAGAAATGGAACAGGTCAAAGTTCTCGTGCCAGTCAGTAGTGGGATCAGGTCTGTGAGAGATGCTTCCAAGTCTCTGCAAAATCAGGACACCCAGTCTCAATAAAAAAAGAAACAAATAAGTAAATTAATATTTGTTGATTGAATTTGTTGACCTATTCTTATTTGTTTTATTAAGCAGTCTTTAGAATCTAAAGATTAGACATTATTTTCACTAGAATAATTTCCCTTCTAATTCCTCAAGCAGTTTCATAAACTCCAATCAATAGTTTTCTCTTCTCCAAAAGAAAACCTTCAAACCTGACTCCCATCACCCTTTCCCAGTTCGGTCTTTTTCCCCTTCAAAGCTAGAGGAAGTAGGGTATAATAGAGTTGTGGATGGAGTCAGAAAAACCTGGCTTCAAATCTTGCCATATAGTTATGTGACTCTGGGCAAAACACTTATCCTCATCTTTAAAATGAAAACATTGCACTCAATGACGTCTAAGTTACCTTCTAGCTTTAATTCATTTAATTTAAATTTAAAATAATTAATTTCATTTAATAATAGAATTATTTTTTAAAATTATATTTATTGTAAAATTACATATTTAAATAAAAATTAAAATATTTTAAATTATATAATTAAATTTATTTTTAAAATGAAATTATTTTAATTTAATTTAATTAAAATTTTAAATTGAATTAAATTAAAATTTTAAATTTAATTTAATTAATCGCAGTATTTGTTGTTGTTGTTTAGTCATTTCAGTCATGTCTGACTCCATTTAGGATTTTCTTGGCAAAGACAGTAGAATGATTTACCATTTTCTTCTCCAGATCATTTTACATATGAGGACACTGAAACAACTTGCCCAGAGTTACTCAGCTAGGAAGTGTCTGAGGCCAGATTTAAACTCAAGAAGATGAGTCTTCCTGACTCTGCACTCTATCCAGTGAGCCACTTAGGCTGCCCATCCTACAGTATTTACCTAGGATGTTCCCAATCACTCCTTGCAGGTCTTTGGAGAGTGTAATAAGTCTGCATATTTAAACATCTTCCTGCAATCAGTGGGTCATGGTCTGCTTAGCTTTTAACTTGGATTTCTTCCCTGAGTCCCCTGGCTCAAAACCAGCACAAAAGATATCTCAGTCCTGGACAACTATTATACACTTCTCCCTGGTCTGCTGCGGGTAACTTAAAGTAGCCCCACCTCAACTCACTCCTGAGATCTGAAAAGTAGTCAACACAAGCCAAATATGGGTAAGGAATGGGGAAAGATAGCACAAAAAAAGCTTGCTCATCCTGCTTTCTGCTTCCTGAAACACAGTTCTGGACCTGGCTAAAGTTATTAAAGCTTAAAACTGCATCAAGCCTTTTGGAACACCCTGTATATATGTGTGTGTTTCTGAATGTGTAGTATACATACCCATACAAATATGTATGTAGATATGAAAAGAAAAAGAAAGAGGAGGAAGGAAGGAAGGAGGGAGGGAAAGAAGGAAGGAAGGAAAGAAGGAAGGAAGGAAGGAAGGAAGGAAGGAAGGAAGGAAGGAAGGAAGGAAGGAAGGAAGGAAGGAAGGAAGGAAGGAAGGAAGGAAGGAAGGAAGAGTAGTCTAGAAGACTGCTATCTGGTAGTACTCTTGGTATATGTCTTAATCTAGGCTGCCAATCTGGGTTATTTATATGTTTATAAATATTCATTCATTTCATTCAAATTGTCCGTTTTATTGGATAAAATAGCTGTTAAATGCTTTTATTTTTTCTTCATTGATTGTGAATTTGTTTTTGTTTTTGATACTAGTAATTTGATTTTCTTCTTTCTTTTTTTAAATTAAATTAGTTAATGGTTTCTTTAATGGTTTTCTCAACAAACTAACTTGCCTTATGAAAATGAAGGCAAAGGTTCTAAATAAAATGCTAGCAAAGAGATTACAGCAATGTGTCACAGAGATGACTAAGTGGCCAGAATTGCATGCATAATGCAGGGCTGGTTCAATACAAATCTAGTGTTCTTATAGGATCCATATCTCCAAAATGAGACGTTTGAAAATATGTGAAAAATTAACAACAATTATAAGCTGTATTTTACACAAGGTAGATTTGTGGGAAAAGTTCAGCCTGTGTTCAATCCAATATGGTAATAAAAACTCTGATTCCTAAACAGACTCTCTAATTCACCCTATTGCCTGAGACTTCCTCCTTTCATCTTTCCCCTATGCCCAATTATCATAAACATCAAATAACTGAAACTATCTTCTTTGTAATCAAGGATTTAGTATGAAAAAAGAACACCTTTCAGAGAATATCATCCACATTCATTCCATTATTCTCCACCTTTTCCATCTCCAGTACTAGTCCTAGATAATGATCACTAGTGCTCACAGGGAAAGAACAAAAGAAAAATGTCCATTATGGTCATTAAGACTAATTACTATGAAGAGATCATAAAAACAGAAAAGGACCCAGATGTACAAAACTATTTGTAGCAGCTCTTTATGTGGTAGTAAGGAAGTAGAAATTGTGGGGATGCCCATGTGGCATATGACTGTAATGAAATATTATTGTTCTGTAAGAAATGATGAGCAGGCTGATTACAGAAAAACCTGGAGAGATTTACATGAACTGATGATGAGTGAAGTGAACAGAACCGGGAGAACACTGTACGTGGCAATAGCAAGATTATGTGATGATTCTACTATGATAAAGTCAGTTCTCAGCAACACAGTGATCCAAGATAATTCCAATAGACTTGGGATGGAAAATGCCATCTGCATCCAGACAGAGAACTATGGAGACTGAATGCAGATTGAAACACCATTTTCACCTTTTTTTTGTTTTATTGAAACAGTTTTTCCATGATTTTCCCTTTTGTTCTGATTTTTCTTTTACAACATGGCAATATGGAAATATGTTTAAAAGAATTATCCATGTATAACATATCAAATTGTTTGCCATCTTGGGGAGGAGGGAGGAAAGGGAGGGAGGAATCAAAAAATGGTATTCAAAATCTTATAGTAATGAATGTGGAAAACGATCTATACATGTAATTGGAAAAATAAAATACTATTGAAATTAAAAAAAAAGAATGATGCAAAAAAGGAAGAAAAAAAGCTCCAATGAAGTATGTCTGACTACTCCTCTGTCTCCTTTGCTAGATTCTCCTCCAGATCCTACTCATTATGCACAGGTGTTCCCCAGGGCTCTGCCCTAAACCCCCTTCTCTTATCCTTCTATGCTCTCTCACTTGGTGATTCCATCTGCTTCCCTAGATCCTATGATCATCTCTGTAAAAATGATGTAGATGTCAGGGAATTACAAAATTGCTTAATTTGAGAGTTGGAAAAGATCTCAAAAGTCACCTAGTCCAACTCATACACAAAAGGATGGCGGCCCAGGTTTTCATGGTTTTTTGTTTTTCTTGTGTTGTCAGTTGAGGAGTTTGGGGTGGGGAAGGTGGAGCAGGAGAATGAGAAGCCAGATTTTAGCTGATTAAAACAAATACAATTTTTAAAATTCCAATATGACATATGAAACAAATGCTTATTCAGCCTCCGCTTTAAGAATCCCAAGGAGAAAGAGCCCAACATTGCTCATTGAACTTAGAAATGGCCTCTCAGCACCTTCGTCCCATTGTTCCTAGGTCGAAAGGAAGAAGTCCAGTTCCTCCTCCATGGAGCAACTTTCCTAGTATTATAAGAGAACTGTTATGTACTCCCAAATCTTTTTTTTCTTCTCCAGGTTAACATACCTAGATCCTTCAATCAGTCCTCGTGTAACATGGACTCAGATGCAGCTGGTAGCACAGTGGAGAGAGCTCTAGATCTGGAGTCAGGAAAGATTGAGTTCAGAGACTCCTGGGCAAGTCACTTCACCCCTATCTGCCTCCATTGCCTTACCCATAAAATGGAAATAATAGCAGCTGTCTCCCAGGATTATTGTGAGGCCCAAATGAAATAATATTTGTAATGTACTTAGCACAGGACCTGACACATAGTAAGTACTTAATAAATGCTTCTTCCTTTCACCCTTCTGGCTGTCCTTCTCTGGACACTCTCCAGCGTATCAGCTTCTTAGATTGTGGTGCCCAAAACTGGACACAGTGCTCCAAGTTAGGTATGACAAGGGCAAAAGACTATGGAACAAAATAGCCCTCCTGTTGCTGGAACCTCTGCCCCTTTAAATGAAATCTAAAATCCCATGACCTTTTTGGGTCACCACATCACCAAAGTCATATTGCTGACTCATATTGGGGTAGGATTAATTGCATTAATACCTCCCTCCCCTAGCTACTGTCTATTCAGTATTCTCCTTTCTTATACTTGAGAAGTTGATTTTTTCCCCAAGATATTTTTATTTCTTTTTTATTAATACTATTTTATTTTTCCAAATACATGTAAAGATAGTTTTCAACATTTGCCTTTGTAAAACCTAGTGGTCCAAATTTTTCTCCCTCTCTCCCTACCGTCCTCCTCCCTTAGACAGCAAGCAATCTGATAAAGGTTAAACATGTAAGTCTTCTAAACATATTTCTAGATTCATCATGCTACATAAGAAAAATCAAATAAAAAGGGAAAAAACATGAGAAAGAAAAAAGCACAAGGAAACAAATAACAAAAAAGGTGAAAATACTATGTTGTGTTCCACATTCAGTCCCAACAGTCCACTCTCTATCACAAGTCTATTGGAATTGGCCTAAATCACTAAATCACATTGTTGAAAAGAGCCAAGTCCATTAAAACTGATCATCACATATTCTTGTTTCTCTGTACAATGGTCGTCTTGGTTCTACTCACTTCACTCAGCATCAGTTTATGTAAGTGTCTCCAAGTATCTCTGAAATCATCCTGCTGATCGTTTTTTACAGAACAACAATATTCCCTAACATTCATATATCACAGTTTATTCAAACATTCTCCAATTGATGGGCATCCACTCAGTTTCCAGTTTCTTGCTACTACAAAGAGGGCTGCCACAAACATTTTTGCACATGTGGGTCTCTTTCCTTCCTTTAAGATCTCTTTGGGATACAAGCCCAGTAGAGACACTGCTGGGTCAAAGGGTATGCACAGTTTGATAGCCTTTTGGGCATAGTTCTAAATTGCTCTCCAGAATAGTTGGATCAGTTCACAACTCCATTAACAATGTATTAATGTCCCAGTTTTCCCACCATTGAGGAGTGGTACCTCAGAATTGTCTTAATTTGCATTTCTTTAAACAATAGTAATTTAGAACTTTTTTTCCATTTGCCTAGAAATGACTTTATTTCTTCATCTGAAAATTGTCTGTACATATCCTTTGACTAGTTAATCAACTAGAGGATCAATTGTATTCTTATAAATTTGAGTCAATTCTCTATATTTTAGAAATGAGGCTAGAAACCCAGAAATACTGGATTTAAATTTTTTCCCAGTCTGAATTGGTTTTGTTTTTGCAAAACCTTTTTAATTTCATGTAATCAAAATTATCCATTGTGCATTTTATAATGTTTTCTAGTTCTTCTTTGGTTATAAATTCATCTCTTTTTCACAGATCTGAAAGGCAGACTTTCCCTTGTTCTCCTAATTTGCTTATAGTATTACCCTTTATGTCTAAATCATTAATGCATTTCAACCTTATCTTGGTATAGGGAGTTAGATGGTAATCAGTGCCTAGTTTCTGCCATAATTTTTCCAGTTTTCCCAGTGATTTTTGGCAAATAGTAAGTTCTTATCCCCGAAACTAGGATCTATAGGTTTATCAAACACTAAATTATTATAGTCATTGACTATTGTGTCTTGTGAACCTAACCTATTCCACTGATGCACCACCAGCAGCCTCATTCTAAAACCTCTCCTCTTTTGAGCTCCATTAAATCCATATTAATCACCCAATCAAGATTCTGGTAGCTGTTTTCTACCAACCTCCAGAATACTTCCCTTCTTTCCCCAATGAGTTGAGTCCCTGGTTCCCAGTCTTTCTCTCCTCCTCAACTCCTATCTTCATACTAGGAGACATACTCATTAATACTGCATACCTTAATTTGCCAATTTCTCAATTTTCTCATTTTCCATGACCTACTCCTCCACTCCACTTCAGCTACCTGCAGATGGTCTACGAGTATTCCTTTTCCAAGTTCATGAACTCTGAAATTCTCTTATCTGATCACAATGTGGTATCATCCCACATGTCCCCCTGCTTTGCAATCCCAAACCCTGTACTTGGCCCTCACTATTATCTCCAATCCCTGTACCCCTCAGTTCTTTTCCCAACCATCACCCCTGCACTGGCTCCTCTCTCCACCCTTCCCTTCTTGACGCCTTAATGAACCAGTTCAATATCACATTCTCTTTGTCTCTCAAGTCCCTGACTCCCTTGTCCTTCATAACCTGGCCCCTTCCTAACTCTCAGCTTTCTCATACCTTACTCCTCCTCTCTCCTCAAGTACTCTGCAATCCACTGGACTGAATTTCTGACTATTCCTAAAACAAGGCACTCCATTTTCCTACTCTGAACATTTTCACTAGGTATCCTCCATTCCCAGAATTCTCTCCCTCCTCATTTCTGCCTCCTGGATTCCCTGGTTTCATTCGAGCTCTAGCTAAAATCCCTGCTTCTACGAGAAACCTTTCCCAAGGCCCATTCATGCTAGTACCTTTTCTCTCTTGATTAACTCCAATTTATCTATAGTTCATTTGAAGTAGGTAGGTGGTACAGTGGATAGAGCGCTAGGCCTGGAGTCAGAAAAAGATCTGAGTTCAAATTTGACCCCAGATACTTCCTAGCTGTGTGACTCTGAGCAAATAACTTCACCCTGTTTGCCTCAGTTTTCTCATCAGTCAAATGAGCTAGAAAAGAAAATGGCAAACTACTAGGAAAACCTCAAATGGGGTCACAAAGAATCAGAAATGACTGAACAACAAAAGCTTATTTGTACAGTTGTTTAAATGTTCTGTCCCCCATTAAACAGTGAGCTTCTTGAGAGCAGAAACTGTCTTTTGCCTCTTTTTGTATCCCCAACACCACAGTGCAATCAAGAAAGCTAATCAGATCTTATGCTGCCTGGCAGAAAAGGCAAAGAGAACAGATCATTCCCAAGACTCCATTAATTGAAGGCAGTGGGCCATCCCAGTAGGGAGTCAATTTTCCTGAAACTTATCAAGCCAGAATGCCTTGAAATGCTTGTTATATCGAGCTAGGTGTAAGCTGGAGGGGAGTCCTGGAATTGAAGTTAGGGGATAAATACTGGCTTTTGGCTCAGTCTGACATTGACTAGCCAAGCAGCTGTGTGATCATGGGTCAACTGTTTAACCTCTCTGAGTTTTGCTTTTCTCATATGTGAAATGGAAATAATAATTTTGGCACTTGCTTCTTCACAGGACTGATGGATGAAAAATGTTTTGTAATCCTTAAATCAGAAATGGGAAAGCACCCCCAAAGTCTAAAGACTTCTAAACCCCATGAGCCCCACATGGTTCAAAGGAGTCCCTCAGAAGGATCTGGACATTGGGTCTATCCCTTCTTCCTACCTACCACTCCCCCCATCAAGTTTTCTGGTACCTACCAGCCCCCGTGTTTGTACTCCTTGTTTATATTAACCAATACCTAGCAGCTCCCAGCCTGTGACATCAGATATAAGAAACCAACCAGCTGGTGCTAGAAGCTCAAGCCCTACAAAGAGGAGCTGGGAGGGGGGAGGTATGGTGAGGCAGGGGGTAATAAAAGGAAAGTAAGCAGGGAGCCTCTCCCTTCCTGACCCCGATACCTCCTGGAGACTCAGCACCGAAGCTCTCAGCATCAGACTTGCCTTGCTTCTGCCCCTGCTCCATGTACCTGGGTGCCTGTACCTTCTTCTATGTGATATGTGAGTTAGATAAAAGTCTATTACCTTGAGCATTTTATTTAAAAAGAAGAAAGGTAAAGGGATTTAGTCTCCAAGAAGTCCCAGAAAAAAAGGGACCTTAGAGATCAGCTAGTCCAGATAGTTGAAGTTATAGAGGGGAAAGCTGACTTCCAGAAAGGAAAAGGGATTTGGGATCACAGGTTAGCAGAGCTGGCAAGAGCCAAAGACTGGGGCCATATTTTAATGTTACAAAGAGGGAAACTGAGGCACAGAAAAGTGAGGGGATTTAGGATTATGGTGTGGCCAACAGGAAGGGTTTTAAAAGGATATTTTGTCCAATTCCTATATACTATTGAAGTAGAGACTGAGGAGCAGAAGGGGGAGGGAAGGGATTGAGGAGAGTATATCACCCAGAGCTATAATAAGTATTAGGATTGTATGAGTATTAAGTAATGTAATTATGACTAAGAACAATGGTTCTCAAAGTGTGATCTAGAGATTCCTGGAGATCTCTGAAACTCTTTCAGAGAGTCTTCAAATTTAAAGTTAGTTTTTATTTCTAACATGGTAAATATCTATAAATATTAGCCACATTGAAAAAAAAACTCTCTAAACAGATCCTCAATAATTTTTAATAGTATAAAGATTATGAGAATCAAAGTTTGAGAACCACTGACTAAGAAGGTTAACTTAGAGAAGAGTAGAGAAAAATGTGTTTTCCCCCATTCTTTGCAAAGGTGACTAGCTGTGGCACACTGTCTGCCTTATTTGTTGTGATTCTTGCTTGGTTAGTTTTTCTAAACCCTCTGTGTATTTTTGTCACAAGGGGATGGTTCACTGGAAGGATGGGAGGAAGGGATTTATTTGGACATGAAAGTGGTGGAAAAAACAAATATCATCAAGAGGTTGAAAACAAAAAAAAAAAGGAAAAAAATTAACAAGTCCCAACCCCATCATGTTATAAAACTGAGAAAGTGAGGAAAACCAAATAGAAGGAATTCTAAAACTCAGGATGATGACCCAGGTGAAAGAGACTTCAGATGCCAGTTAATCCAGATAGTTCGCATTGCATCGAGGAAAGTGAGTCCCGGACAGGGAATGATCTAGTAGATCACCCTACAGTTAGAAAGGAAAGGGACATAGACAGACGAGATTGGAGCTGAAAGGAATCTTGGAGAACCTGTCGTCCAGCTTTCTCATGATACAGGCGGATTTTAGAGCCAAAAGCCATTTGAGGCCATCTGGTCCAAGGTCCAGAGAAGGACCTCTGGAAGAGGGAAAAAGAAAGGGAAATGAGGTCCAAAGGAGAAATGATCTTAAGATGATGGGAGACCAGGGCAAGAAGTAGCTTTAGAGACATAACACCATTCTAGGGGTATGCTGCTACTAGTATGGAATTTGACTGTTCTCAGAGTATTTATACCTTGGAAATCTGCAATCACTACCAATCAAGGCTTGATTTCTTGTTTTGTTTATTATCTAGATTTAAGAAAGTGATGGAAGAAATGTTCAGTTGAAAAGTGTGTTGTGTGTGGTGGGGTTGTTAGGTTAAGGTTTGTTTTGAAGGGTTTTTTTGAAAACCAGTTGTTTACATGTACTAACACCCCACATGTTAGAGAGAGTAGAAGACTTAAGATGAGGGGCATCTAGGTGGTGCAGTGGATAGAGCACTAACCCTGAAGACAGGAGGACCTGCGTTCAAATCTGGTCTTAGATACTTTCTAGCTGTGTGATCCTGGGCAAGTCACAACCCCAATTGCCTCAGCAAAAAGGGAAAAAAAATAAGGGAAAAGAGACTTCAAGCATCTTAGAATGGCCAAGGAAAACAGAGACTTAGAAACCAGCTGGTCCAAACTCTTCATGATGCAGAGGGGAAAATTAAGGGCCACACGAGGAAAAGGACTGGATACCCCAGGCAGAAAGACCTAGTTCGAAGTCAGATGTGGAGTCTAATTCTTCCTCAGCACTTAAGTCTTGGAAAAAGCCTGTTCCCCTCCCTGGCTCTCAATTTCCTTCTCTGTAAAATGAGAATATTGAATGTGAAAACTCTTACAGCACTAGATCAAAGATCCTCTGTATAACCCTGGAGAAATCACCTCAGAGAAGGGATCTTCTCTCATGACATGTCAAAGCATGAAAGAGCCTTAGTCCAATCATTTCAAATGTGGAAACTGAGACAGAGAACAGGAAAGAATTCAAGAAAACAGGGTACAAAAGCTGAAGTAGGCTTATGGGGGTAATTGGACTATTATAGGAGTTTATAGTAAGGGACTGAGGCCCAAACACAGGAAAGAACTGAGGATCACAGGTTGTCATAAGTAAAAGTAACCTTAAAGATCAGATAGCCAAACCCTGCCTGATACCAGAGAGAAAACCGAGGCAAGAAGAGGGGGATTTGATTAGTATCATAGGTTGCTATAACCAAAAGGACCTTGGAGATGACCTAACCTAGACACTTCACGAAAAGACTAAAAATGAGGGGAAAGACTTTGGATCACTGCATGGGACAGCTGGGTGGGATTTCAGGGAGCAATTGGTCCAACCTTTTCTTGTCAAAAAGGAAAACCCTGAGGAAGACAGAACTTATTATTACAGATTTGACAGAAAAGGGGGCAGTGAAAACCAGGTGGTCATGAGATCAAGGATCTGGAGACCTTAAGGGCCATCCTAAGATGTCTGAACCCCTTTTCTTATTTCCTCCAAGCCATCCTCCCCCCCACCTTTTACAGATGAGGAAACTTAAATAATAGGGAGGTTGAATGACTTAGCCTGATCACTAGGCTAGTAAGTAACTAAAGTATAATTTCAACGTAGGTCTTTCCAGTTCCGAGACTAGCCCTCATATCACTTTGCAACTGGGTTTTCTATAAAGGCCCATGTTATTGAGGGGAAAACTGAAACCCAAAGATTAATACTAGCTGGCATGAGGAGATCAAGTAAAAGTTCAAAGTGCTTTACACACATTCATCCCATTTGTTCAACAATGGAAGAGACTTAGAATCACAGGCTATCAGAGCAAAAGGGAGACTGACTACTCCGACCTGCACATGTTAAAGAGAAAACCTGAGAAAAAGAGAGGGAAAAGAAAGCACGAACACGGGATTCCAACACAGGAAGAAGTCCTAGAAGCCAAAAGACGCTTTACTTCTGTCTCTTTCTTTCTCTCAAAGAGAGAATCTTCTCTCTCTCTCTCTCTCTGGTTCCAATACCTGAATCATCACACAAGGAGTTAGGTAAAATGTATGCATGCTTTCTCTACTGTGGAGATTAATTTATGTAGAATAGAGGTTGACTGTTTTTAAAATTTTGGACAAAATTCTCTTTTAAATGCATCTGGACCCAAGTATTTATTCCTTTAGTTCCTTTAGGGTGTGCTCACTTGTTTGTTTGTTTGTTTTTTCCTGGGGTGATTTTGTTTAGATTTTTATTTCCTGATTTGTTAATCTAGGCACTTAGTATTTTTATAAATATTCATCTAGTTCTTCTCAATTTCAGTTTTATTGGCATATAATAAGGTATAAAAATTTCTGGTAATCTTTATTTCTCTTCCAATTCTTATGAATTGCTTCTCATTTTTCATTGTTAATTTGGGTTTTTTTTTCTTTTTATCAAATTAGTGGTTAACTGTTGGTCTATTTTTTAAATTCTTAGGTTTTTAAAAATCTTTTCAAATAAGCCTTTTATCTTCAAAATCTAATTCTTTTTCCTTTGATTTTTTTTTTTAGTATTTCCACTTTGGGAAATAATTTGTTGTTTAGGAATAATTTGTTGATTTTGGTGGGAAGTGAGGGTTGGTATAAAGTAAAATAGTCAAACATCTTTATGTCGTTGCAGGAGGGGTTTGAGACCCAGATAGAGAAATGGGACTAGGACTGCAAGATTAAAGACAGGAAGAAGCATTAGAGTCCAAGCCTCTCATGTTATAGGTTAAGTAACTGAGGAAAGCAGAGGAGAAGGAACTTGTAGACACAAGATAACACAGGTACAAGAAGCTCTACAGACCACCTAGTTTAAATATTTCATGTTACAGAATGGAAAGCCAAAGCTTAGACAAGGAAAATGATTCAGGATCACAGGATATCAGAGCAAGAAGTGAGACTATCTAGTTCAATTCTATTTTGTTACAACGAGAGAAACTAAGCAAAAGCAAAGAAAAGATTAAAAAGGTACTATTACACAATTTCAGAATAGGAAAAGAACTTAGTAAAGTAGTTAGCACAGACCTTTCATGGTATTCAGAAGAAACCCAGGAGTACTGAAGAGACCACTATCACTGACAGCAATATAGAAATATTGAATGAAGTACTTACAAGGACAATAGTAAAATATTTCAAGAAATTACTAACTCTGCCCAGATGGAATTTATACCAAGAATTCAAGGGTTGTTCAATGTTAGGAAAACTAAAAATAAAATAAATCTTGCTCAATACTCAAATGGTTTCATCAATTTGGGAGTTTCTTACAACAATGCAGTTCAAAATACATGAAGACAAATAAATCATATTAATTTTAAAAATCAATTACTAAATCGATGAACACAGAAAAAGCCATTGACAAAAACATAGTAGTCATTAATGTTAAACTAAGAGGTTTGGGAAATAAATGGCGTCTAGGCACTCCTAGAATACTATAATCCTAAATCTTTTCCTTTCTCCAGTATCCCAGTTGTCCCCTTTAAAACATACGTCTCAGGATCCTTCAAGTTCTGATATTCTATTATCATAAGTCCTTATTATCTCTGTGGGTCTCACTTCTGTACTTTGTAACAGGAGGGGGTTGGACTGGTTCATTATTAACGTCTCTTTCAGGCTGAGCGATCAGCCGTTTCAAATTTTTTTGCATCTTTTTGTGCCTCATTTATCCCTTTGATAACAAGGGGGTAGGGAGAATGGAGATTGGATTTTGTGTGAGTGTGTGAGTGTGAGTGTGTGTGTGTGTGTGTGTGTGTGTGCGCGTGTGTGTTCTGATTACTACTGCAGCATAATTGGCTTCCTTTGTAATCTTATACATTTTATTTAATACATTTTAAAAAGTATGTTGAGAAGGGGTCCACAAGCCTCACCAGCCTGCCAGAGGGATCCTGGACACACATAAAAAAGGGTTAAAAATTATAAGGCCTTTCAGTCTTCTTCTTGGTTTGATATTTTATAATCCTAAACCCCAAATGACCCATTCTAAGATTCTGTTTCCCTTTCTATAGAGGAAGATTTGGAATAACTATTTTTTTAGATATTTTCCAGCTCAGATATCTTGTTATCCTAATTGTTTCACTACTCTGGACATCAGTTTTCCCTCCAGTAAAATGAGGTAGTTGTACGAATTTGCAACTAAGTCCTTTCCAGCCTTAAAATCCTATCATCCTAAATAGTTTCCCTTTCTTTGTGCCTAATTTTCTTCCTTTTACAACCTGAAGGAGTTAGACTAACTCGTATTTAAGGCCACTTTATTCTCTGCCATCCCATGATCCCCCAGGTCCCTTACCTACCCTCTGTCACTTAAACTTACTGGTTATCAATTTACAAATCTGTAATATGAAGATTTTGGCTGAGGAGCACAAGATAACAGAATTAAGTAATCACTTCTCACCCTAGGCCTCATTCACCCACTACATACAATTTGGATCTGATCTCTTAAATCTGCTTGCAGCCTTTGATTCAAAGGGTGAAACATCTGCTCCTTCCCTGGACTTGTTTCCCCCACTTTAATGTGAGGGATCTAACTGGATGGACTTTCAGATCTCTTAACAACATAATGCCATGATCTTCAATACTTTTCCTCTCTAGACCTCAATTTCTCTCTTGGTAACATGAGTGGCTGCTGGTAGATCATCTCTACTGTCACTTCCAGCTGTGACATCCTGTAATATTATGTCCTAGTTTCTTCCTCTGGAACATACGGCAATTTGATCCCATGGTCTTTAAGACTTCTTTAGCTCAGATATCCTGTGATCCTAAGCCCCTGTCCTCTCTCTGGTTGTTTATCTCTCTGTAACATGAGAGAGTTGTACTTGTTTATGTTTAAGGTTCCTGTAGGGCTGATAAACTGTAATCCTAAATGATTTCTTTTCTCCGGCCTCAATTTTCCCTCTGTAACAGAAAAGATGTGAACTGAAGGGTCTCATTAGAGCCCTTTCAGCTCTCGCATATTAGATCCTGGCATCGGAGGATGCTAGGTCTGGAATTGGAAGGGATCTCGCTGAGATTCAAACCCAGTTCCACACACACACAAGAAAGAGTCATTAACAAAAATGTCATTTATATTAAAATAAACTAAAAGGCCTAGGAAACCAGTGGATCTTTTAGCAGCTTCCCACTGACTCCAAAGTCACTGCCTTTAGAAGCCATCTATTTAGTCACTTTGTCACCAGCAGGAACTAAGCCCACAGAGTGGGAAGGACTTCATCAAAGAGTGTCAGAGATGGAAGGGGTCTTAGAGACTACCTTATGTAAAACCTTCATGTCAAAGATTTGGAAACTGATAAACAGTGAGTGCAAGGGACCTAAGATTACAGGATCTTAGGACTAGAAGAAGTCTTAAAAATCAGGAGGTTCAGCAGGAGCAACACTCTTGGAATAACCGGGATTTTACAAATGGCAGGGATCTTAAGAGACTACCCAATCTTACCCTCCTATGTTTCCAAAGGGAAAACTGAGCCCCTGAAAGTAAAAGACATTTGGGGTCCAAAAAAGTCACAGCTACAAGACCAACCTGTCCAATTCTTTTTCACTAAAATGGGGAAAATGAGACCCAAAAAGGAAAAAATAAACTTAGGATCAAAGGATGCCAGTGAAGGAAGGAAAAGGAATCTGAGTTCACTTAGTCCAAAGCTGGCATATTGCAGATGGAGAAACTAATGCCTTATGTGAGGGATTTATAATCACAATATTTCAGCAATGACAGGAATCTTAACAGCTACTTAGTTCAACACCTTCATGGTATGGAGAAGGAAACTGAGACCCAGAGAAGAAAAGGGATTTCAGATCATAAAATGTCAGAACTGAAAAGGATATTAGGTACTATCCTACCCAAAGCCATAGTTACAAATTTGGAAATTAAGGCATAGAGAGGAGAATGATCCTATTATTCTAGGATCTTAAGAGTAGAAGGGAACCTTTGGCTCCTTCAGATCTAGACCTAACATATTCCAGAGGCAAAAGAAGAGGCCCAGAGAGGAGAAAGAAATTGTAAACACCTTTAAAGACATTACAGCTGAAAGAGGCCTTAGATATTATCTGGTCAAACCCTATTAGTTTAAAAAGAGGAAATTGAGGCTCAGAAAAGGGAAGGAGCTTGGGATCACAACATGCCAGAAAACAAAGGGACCATCTTTTCTCCATAAGTTAGTTAAAGAAACAGAACTCTATGGAAGAGAAAGACATTCTAGTCTAATCCTACAAACATGTTTTGAGTGCCAGGTACTGGTGATAACAAGACAAAAATTTAAGTGTCCCTGTCTTCAAGGAACTTACATTCTCTTTAATGGGAATAACATGTTACAGACAACTATATACTTAGTCATTTGAGAATGGAGAGAATACTACCAACTGCTCTCTACAAAATCAACATTGATCTTTGAATTGACAGCTCAATTATCACTTTTCTTGACCACTCCAAAACCTTTGATATTGTTGACCATCCTCTTCTCCTGGATATTCTCTTCTCTATAGATTTTCAGGACACTTCTTTCTCCTGATTCTCCTGTCTATGCCCTTTGACCCAGCAGTGTCACTATTGAGTCTATATCCCCAGGAAATCATAAAGGAGGGAAAAGGATCCACATGTGCAAAAATGTTTGTAGGGGCTCTTTTTTGTGAGAACAAAGAATTGGAAAATGATTAGATGGCCATTAGTTGAGGGATGGTTAAATAAACTGTGGAATATGAAAGTAGTGGAATATTATTATTCTATAAAAATTGATGTCCAAGCTGATTTTAGAAAGGCTTGTAAAGATTTATAGGAAGTGATGCTGAGCCAAACAAGCAGAACCAGGAATACACTGTACACAATAATGGCAATAATGTGCAATGATGAACTATAAAAGAATTGGTTCTTCTCAATGGTTCAGTGATCTAAAGTAATCCAAATAGACCTTGGGCAGAAAATGCCATCTGCCTCCAGAAAAAGAACTTTGAAGATTGAATGTAAATCAACACATGCTAGGTTCACTTCTTTTTTCTGTTTTTTGTCTCTCCCGTGGCTTTTCCTTTTTGTTCTTATTTTCCTCTCCCAACATGATTCATAAAGCAATGTATATCAAAATAAATAGTTTTAAAAAAAAGAAGTCCCTGGTTTCATTTCCAGTTCAGCTCTAGTTTTACCTTCTACATAAAAGTCTTTACTGATCCCCAGTTGCTAATGCCTCCACTCCCATACATAGCATGTATTTATTTTCTATGTATCTTTATATGTACATGTTGTCTCCCCAATAGAATATAAGGTCCTTTAGGACTGGAGCTATTTCACTTTTGTCTCTGTATCCTCAGGACATAGCTCTTGGTGAGCACTAGATACATTTAATTGATCATTACCAACTTGGGAATCTAGAAAGATTTCCTGTAGGAGATACCACCTGAGTTGGACCTCAAAGTTAGCTAGGGATTCCAGGAGGCCCCAGGGAGGAGGATGTGTGTTGTAGGAATGGGTGACTTATCCATGCAAAGGCACACAGCAAGTGATGGAATGACTGAGTTCAGAGAACAGCAGATCTGGCCTGGAGCATACATCACAAAAAGGGGAGTAGGAGTGCAATAGGTTTGGAAGAGTCATTTGAAACCTTACTGTGAGGATGATTTCAGAAAGGCCTGGAGAGACTTACACGAACTGATGCTGAGTGAAATGAGCAGGACCAGGAGATCATTATATACTTCAACAACAATACTAGATGATGACCAGTTCTGATGGACCTGTCCATCCTCAGCAACAAGATCAACCAAATCATTTCCAATGGAGCAGGAATGAACTGAACCAGCTATGCCCAGAGAAAGAACTCTGGGAGATGACTAAAAACCATTACATTGAATTCCCAATCCCTATATTTATGCCCACCTGCATTTTTTATTTCCTTCACAAGCTGAGTGTACAATATTTCAGAGTCTGATTCTTTTTGTACAGCAAAATAATGGTTTGGTCATGTATACTTATTGTGTATTTAATTTATATTTTAATATATTTAACATCTACTGGTCATCCTACCATCTGGGGGAGGGGGTGGGGGGGTAAGAGGTGAAAAATTGGAACAAGAGGTTTGGCAATTGTTAATGCTGTAAAGTTATCCAAGCATATAACCTGTAAATAAAAGGCTAAAAAAAGAAAGAAAGAAAGAAAGAAAGAAACCTTACTGTGAGAGGCTTCCAGTGGCAAGCTAAGTTTCTCCTTCCTTCATTGACTATTTTCTCCTCTAAAGTCCTAGTTGGAGTTGCCATTGTATCTGTGAGGAGAGAGCAAGGGCCACTATCCTGGTACCACATAATGTGTGAGAAACTAGTATAACAAATGATTAATTCCAACATTCAAATTCAGCAAGTCGAGGCAGCCTTATGTCAGAATCAAGAAAATAAAAACTTGCTCAAATTGAGAAAAGATTTGCAACACATGAGAAAACTGAACAATTTCTTTCTTCCCACACTCAACCATCATCCTCTCTGAGAGGCACTGATGGTGACAATAATGTCTGTAATCATCTCCATCCCTCTTGGAAAGTGGGGGGGGGGGGCGGGTAACTACCAAGCCATCTGGAGTAAAAATGGCCAGTGTTACAAAGCCATGATCAAGAAGATCGATAAAGAGAATGAGACCACGGCCAATGTTGAAGTCATGTTTCTGCTGAACCTGAAGCAGAAGAACAGAAGAACCTACTGAAGAAGAACAGAAGTTAGAGGAGGTTGAAGGCCAAGGGAAATAGGGAAAAGCTAGCCCAGCAGCAAAAATATAAGAGGAAGAAAGCCTGGAAAAAAGCTCAACAAGCTAAGGAATGGATCAGCAAAAAGACCCAGAAGGACAAATGGTAACAGTTCCACAAGGCCTGCTTAAAGAACAAAAAAGCCCAGATCAAGAAGAGCATCTTTGCTTCCCCTAAGACCATAAATGGTAAGGAGAATCCAAAGAATAAGATATACCCAATCTATAATTACAGCAGAAGAAAAGTGAATGAAAATAAAAATACAAAGCATTAGAATGAGGACTTAAAGGAATAACTGAAAAGGTGTTCCAACTCTCTGTGCAATTAGTTGATTTAAATGAAGATCCTGAATAAATTTGGCTGACAAAATTGACATTCAAAGTGAAGATGTTTTAATGAGACTTCATTTAAGAAAGAAAAGATGCTTCCTACTAATGAAAGTTGGTGATTTGTGTGACAAGTATATTCATTATAGTTTTGTACGTTTGGCATTTATTAAAGTATTTTTATAATCTAAAGAAAAATGTCAAGATGAGGAATTGGTGCTTTATTCTAGATGCCATGGAATGCCACTAAAGCAGGGTCATGATAGAGTCAGACTCAAATTTTACGATGGTTCTATTTTGTCAGCTATGTGAAAGGTGGATTGGGAAAAGGAGAGAATGGAAACCAGGAGTTTCATCAGGAAGTTGTAACAAGAGTCTAGATGAGTGACAAAGGCTTAACTTGGGTAATAGCTTCATATGAATGAAGGGAAGATGATGGATAAGAGATATGTTAGACTGGGGCCAAGAGAGGGGTTGAGAAAGAGGGAAGAGGCAGGGATGACTCCAAAGTTACAAACCTGAGTGACTAGAACCATATGGTGATATCTTGTTCCTAATGAAAAAGAAAAAAAATTAAGAACATTATGATACCCATAACAGAAAGAGGGGAGTATGGAAGAGAGATGTGAGTTTCTGGGCAAGAGACAGAAAATGAGTTCTTTTGAACATGTTGAATGTAAGAAGCCTATTGAGCATTCGATTCAAAAATTGTAATAGGAAGTTGGCAATTTGGAACTAAAGTTCAGGAAAAAGGCTAGGGTTGGACATATGTATAAACTGGTGTCAAAAGCAGAGCAGTGAAAATTAACCCCCTGGGAGACAAGCCCAGCAAGGGGGAAAAGCAGAATGAGGAAATAGCCCAGGACAGAGACTCGGGGGCACCTCCAATTAGGGGGTAAGACATAGATGATGATCCAACAACTGGAAGTTGAATAGATGACTTGGGAAATAGCAATCATAAAACTCGGGCAAGAGAGAGAATCTAAGAGCAGGGAGCGTTTAACAGTGCCAGAAGCTCCAGAGAGGTCAAGATAGAGATGGACTGTGAAAAGGTCTTTGGATTTTAATATTGCAGTCAAAATCCACTGCTCTGTAAGAGACGGAAATGTGAATAGGAACCCAAAATGGAATCTAGGTGTTTGTTCCCCTCCTCCTCTATAAGAGTTTGTTGGGAACTTGGAGGAGAGGGATGGGAATAGTTTGAAGACAATAAGAGCAAGTGAAGGATTTTTAGCATTGAGAAGACCTAGGCATGTTTGTAGGCAGCAGGGAAAGAGTTTATCTACTAGATAAGGAAAGACTGAGAAAAGAGAGATGCCCAATAGGGTTGGCTGGAGAGAAAATAGGGGATAGGGCAAAAAAGATGGTTTGGCTGACAAGAAGGGCTGCTTTGTTTTGTTTGACCAAAACAAAGAAGAAGAGCAGGAAAAGGCATTATGTTAAATAGTTTTAATGTATAAAATAGGAGGAAAGAGAACTCAGATGTCCTCTATGAACAAGAAAGCCAAATACTTTGCTGAGAGGGAAGGTAGGACAGTGGTCTTAAACTCAATTAGAAAGGGATCCCTGAATCAATGGGAAAAAAATGCAAAAGAAGATCTAGACATACCAGATCTCTGTATTATAAAATGCTAATTATCAAAACAATCCAGTACTGGGTAAGAGTGGTGGATCAGTGAAATAGATTAGGTACAAATTACATTATACTAATATGTGATAAAAATCCAAATATCCAAGCTTTTAGAACAAAAACTTGTGGAAAACTGAAAAACAGTATGGCAGAAACTAGATAAAATCAACATCTCATACTGCATACCAAGATAAGGTTAAAATGGGTACATGATTTACACATAAAGAGTGATATCACAAGCAAATTAAGAGAGCATAGAATAGTTTATCTGATAGATATATGGATAAGGGAAGAATTTAGGCCCAAAGAATATAGAGAAAGCATTACAAAATATAAAAGATAATTTTGATTATATAAAATTAAAAAGATTTTGCACAAACAAAACACACGTAACCAAAATTAAGAGGAAAGCAGAAAACTGTTTTTAAAAATTATAAGTATCTCTGACAAAGACCTCATTTCTCAAATATTAGAAAACTGAGTCAAATGTATGAAAATACAAGTTATTCTCCAATTGATAAATGGTCAAAAGATATGAACAGTTTTCACCAAAAGAAATCAAAACTATCTCTAATTATATGAAAAAATATCCTAAATCACTATTTATCAGAGAAAGGCAAATTAGAACAATTCTGAAGTATCATCTCCCATCTATAAGGGTGGTTAAT
This sequence comes from Dasyurus viverrinus, assembly GCA_020854095.1. Lineage (NCBI taxonomy): Eukaryota > Metazoa > Chordata > Mammalia > Dasyuromorphia > Dasyuridae > Dasyurus > Dasyurus viverrinus. Next base: position 63,282,711 of record CM037003.1, read on the forward strand.
ATGACAAAAAAGGAAAATGTTGGAAGGGATGTGGAAAAACTGGGACACTAAAACTACTGGTGGAGTTGTGAATGGATCCAACCATTCTGGGAGAACAATTTGGAACTATGCCCAAAGGGCTATACTGTGCATACCCTTTGACGTAGCAATACTACTGCTAGATCTATATCCCAAAGGCATCCAAAAAATGGAGAAAGGACCTATTTGTCCAAAAATTTTCATAGTGGCTTTGATGTTGATAGCTTTTTAAACCCCTTGAAATCTGGCTTTAGCTTACATTACTTAACTGAAACTGCTCTCCAAATACTTCAAGTTTCCCTGGTCCCCAAAGTCATCTCATTAAGGTGAATATTTTCTTTGTGGTACTGCATTCTGGGTGGGTGTGAGGACAAAGTGTTTGACAGTCTTCAGTTACTACAGTCTTCAAAGTATCAGAGGCAGGAGCCCCAAAAGGCAATGAAGACAGGCAAGGTGGGGATATGTCAGCTGTAGCAGGGCTCTAATTATAAAGGAAACAAAAGAGGTCAACAAAGAAACATCCAGTTGGAAAAAGAGGTGCCCCTCCCCTGGATCTTTGCAGATGCAGGAGTCTGTGAGTACGTTCACTGCACAGAATGTCAGATTTATTTCATGTACTGTTTTGTTCTATTGTACAGTTGGAGTGGCTGAAGTTTTTTCCTTTTTTTCATTTTTATATTTATAAGGGATAGTTCTCTGTGAGGGGAACACTGGGAAATGTAGATGATGTAAAACTATAAGAAATTTACTTCTAGGCTTATATCCCAAAGACATAAAGGATTTGTATGCACAAAAATGGGAGGTGTCCCAAAAGTTTTGGTGCAATTTGAAGCTTTAAAAGAAAACTTAAAGCTACACTAAGCCTTTTGGGACACCCAGTGTTTACAGAAACTCTTTCTTTTATAGCAAAGAAGTGGAAAACTAGGAGGTACCCATTGATTGGGGACAAATTGTGACATATTAAATGTGCTGAAATAGCACTGAGTCTTGAGAAATGATGAAGAGGACTTTTGAGAGAAACCTGGAAAGACTTGTATGAAGCAGTGGAAAGTCATAAAATCAGAGGATCTTAGATCTAGAACTGAAAGACACCCGAGGGGGCCACCTAAGGGACCACTATCCTCATATTATTGAAGAAAACTGAAGGACCAGGAGGAAAAGTGTCACACGTAGGAGCCTAGAACTAAAGTAGAAAGGCCCTCTGAGACCACCTAGTCCTTCCCCTTCATTTTGCAGAAGAGGAAACTGAGGTCCAAGGAGTGGAAGGAACCTGCATAGCCAGCCAGAATTAGTGCTTCTTGGCTTCAAAAGGAGTACCATACAAGGAAGGGAGCAGAGACATGGAAACAATTTCAAGAATGACTACAATATTGTAAAGAAAAGCAATTTGGGGGGGCAACTAGTTGGTGTAGTGGATAGAGCACTAGCCCTGAAGTCAGGAGGACCTGAGTTCAAATCTGGTCTCAGACATTTAATACTGCTTGGCTATGTGACCCTAGGCAAGTCATTTAATCCCAATTGCCTCAAGGGAAAAAAAAACAAGAAAAAAAGAAAAGCAATTATGAAAAACTTTAAAAATCTAATCAATACATTGACCAGTGACATTTCTAGAAGACCAATGATGAAGCATGCTGCCCACCTCCTGACAGAGGAGATGAACATAGGAGGGAAATGAGACACATTTTCAGGCACAGCAGATGTCTGGATAGATTTTCATTAGCTATTGGTAAAAAGAGAGAGAGAGAGAGAGAGAGAGAGAGAGAGAGAGAGAGAGAGAGAGAGAGAGAGAGAGAGATTGAGATTATTGGAAGGGGGATGTTACTTTTTTAAGCAGGAGGAAATCAGTGAGGAGAGAGGGATTAACTGATAGTGATACAAAAAAATTTATAAGATCATCAACTAAACATTAAAAATGCACAGAAGGAACAACTAGATGGTGTAGTGGATAGAGCACCAGCCCTGAAAGTCAGGAGGTCCTGAGTTCAAATTTGACCTCAGATACTTAATACTTCCTAGCTGTGTGACTCTGGGCAAGTCACTTAACCCCAATTGCCTCAGGAAAAAAAAAGCACACAGAACAGGATGATGTTGAAAGGGAAATGCAAAATGCAGACAATCAGGACAGCTTTACAACCGACATACTGAATTTATTATAAGTGGTTTTTTTTTTAAAACAAACTATATATAATGGAGATTCACAGTTCTGTGTGCAACCTTTTTTCATTCTTTATATATCAAAATGCTCATTTTATTTAATGTATAACCAAATATAACCCAAAAGTAAAAATAACCTCCAAAATGACCAAAAATAATAACCAAAATGTAACATAAAATATAACCAAGTACAAATAATAGCCAAAAAATAAAAACCAAGTAAATAATAATAAATACATATAACAAAAGTTAAACAAAATGACTCAAAAGAAAAGAAAAAAAATTTAAGATGAAAACAAATTCATTTTATAAAAAAGGAAATGGAGATGAACTGGTCATGTCAAGGGATGGAAGGGTAACAGATGGACAGTCCCCATGGAATACTGATACTCACAAAACATCAAGAGACCTAAAGGAAGATCCCTAGCATGTTGCCTACATCTTTGGTAGAGGATCTGTGGAGGACACTATCCACAAGAAGTATACAGCATATAAAAGAAGGGATGGCCCATACCCAGGACCAAAGATCCACTGAAATAATCAAAAAATCAAGAAGGCTCACTCATTTCTAAGTATTCATCTACTAGAAACCCTGATTTTTTTTCACGATTGCTGAACAGCCACATCTCTTCTCCCCTTTCTGTGTTTATGAAGCTGATTTTTAAAATCTGGTATTTATCCTTATTAAATTTCATCTTTATTAAGTTTGGCTAGATAGCCTGTTGATATATCTTGACAGATAATCTGAAGCTTTCCCTCTTGCTTTCTATGGTTTCAGTGATAAATGATTGCCACTGATAAAAAAAAATACACAGAGCCAAGGAGAGAGTCCTAAGGCACTCTGTTAGAAAATTCCCTCCAAGTTGACGCATATTCATTAATGTCCACTACATGATGCCAAGTTCTAGTTCAAGCAGTTCAAACTCCACCTAGTTCTATCATGACCCTCATTTCTTCCCTTTTGTCTACAAGGTCAGCACAAGAGACTGTCAAACTCTTTGCCAAAATCTAGGCAAATTATATCCTCGACATTCCTCTGAGCCACCAATTTAGTGACCCTGTCAAAAAAGAAGACAAGGTTAGTCTGACAAGATGTGTTCTTGAGGAAGCCACACAGCATTTTGTAATCGCTCTGACCTTTCCAAAATTGCACAAGCTGGAAGAGTGTGTTCCAGAGAGCAATAACAAAACAATCAAAACTGAATGCTGGAAAATTATCATGATCAAGTCTGGATCCAAAGAGAAAGAAGACACCTTTTCTGTCCCTTGCAGATGTGGAGACACTACAAATAAAAACGTAATACTTCTGTAATGTGTTGTTGAGTTTTGGTAAACTGCTGTCCCCCACTTTTTTATCTTTGTTATAAAGGTTAGCTTGGGGAGGTGGAGTGAGAGATGCATTGGGAAATGTATGTAATGATGTAAATATGCCCTCCTCCTCAAGGTTCTCCCACTTACCTTGAGTTTGTTGTAAGAACAGCCATTTGTTCTTTTACTATCTCTTCATTGACCTTTGATTTAAATCCTGCATTAGGCATTTCTGTTCTATCCATCCCACTCTGGAAATCATTCTCCTTGACAAAGAAAACAAGAACAAAACAAAAATTGAGTACTTTAGCTTTCTCACCTTCCACTATTATTTACCATCCTTTCCATCCCAAGAAGTAGACTAATTTCTCCTTTGGTCCTTCTTTTATTCCCAACCAATTTAAAAAAACACACACACAACTTTTTTGTCATCCTTAGCATTGGTCACCAGTTTCAGTTCATTGTGGCCTTTAACCAGTGGTGTGCTGATGAAAGTTTAACAGCTAGTTCTCCAGGAAAAAAAAAAAAAAAAACAAAGCATGTAGACAGAACACACTTTGAAATTTAACCTGCATTATTAACATTTACTCCATCACTTTCTTAGGTCTAGGTAATTAACAAAACAATAAATCAGTGCTGATCTGTAGAATTTTCAATTTCCAAGAATACAAATGCTATGGTAAAAATTTAATAATCAGCTCTCTATCCACTGGCTCCAGGACTCTCCTGCCTTTAGAGCTCCTAACACTAATGACTGTGCTTCTGTTTTATACTCATATCCTCCTGACTATAGGTTCTTTCCCTTATTTAGAAATCTGGATTAGTTATTTAATTTCTTATATAGCCCCATCAGTTTGAGTAGCCCAGTGCTTAGGAGAATTTCAATAAGAGGGTAGGTGAATGGACAAGAGGAAAGATTGTCTAAAGTTTTTAGAAGCATAGCTGTGGTGGCCCAAGGTTTTCTGGTCTTATCTTCTTTGATTAAATTGAATGCGACCCTAGTTACTGTATAGATTCAAGGGAGAAAATCCAAGGGACTAAGGGGAAACCACGATGGACAATATCTAGGTTAAGAGTGACAGAGAGTAAAATGGGATTAGTGTAATCATCAAGGACAGGAAAAGGGACTAGACAAAGAATTTGGGAAACAAATTACAAAATTGTAATAGTAGGTGACCAACCATTTGGACAATACCTAGACCTGTTTCTCTGTCAAAAGCAGAAAAACTCAAAAATCCGTAACTTTAAAAGGTGGTTCAAAAGATATGCACTAATAGTCTTCAAAAGAACTACAAACTATAAACATCCACATGTAAATATACTCCAAAGCATTACTAATAAGAAAAGTGAAAAATGCAGCAACTCTGAGGTTTCATATTATACCCCATAAATTGGCCAAGATGATAAAAGATGGAAAGATATTATGTCGGAAGGGTAGTAGGAAGATGGGCACACTAATATGCCAGTGGAAGAGATGTAGGTTGCTTTAGCTGTTCTGGATGACAGTTCTGAATTAAAAACAAAAAGTTATGAAATTATTGATACCCTTTGAGCCACAGAAGTCACTATTAGGTATATACTTGAGGTTTAAAAAATATAAACATATATATGCATATATTTATAGCAGTACTTTTGTGGTAGCAAAGAATCGGATACAAAATGGGTGCCCATAGGCTGAATGTTTGAACAAACTATGATATACCGATGTGAAGTACAATAACAAATAATGGATATCCCATCTCTGAGATGCTGACTGGGTAACCCTGGGCAAGTAAGTCATTTCTCAGTGCCCCAGGCAACTCTCTAGGACTACAAATTGTAGAGAAGCTGCTGACCTGCAGTAGTGAAGGGATGATAATAACAATAGCTAGCATTCATATACTTTAAGATTTGTAAAGAGTTTTACATGTGATCCCAGTTGAACCACAAGCACCCTATGAGGCAGTCCATTTGACTAATGACGACCCTATTGTGTTTTCTGGGCAAAGATACTTTTCTTTCTCCAGTTCATTTTGCAAATGAGGAAACTGAAACAAATAGGGTTAAGGGACTTGCCCAGGATAATACAACTAGTAAGTGACTAAGGTCAGATTTAAACTTAGGAAGAAGAGTCATTGATACAGCTATATACTGTGCCTAGCTACCAAGGAAGGAAGGAAGGAAGGAAGGAAGGAAGGAAGGAAGGAAGGAAGGAGGGAAGGAAAGAAGGAAGGAAGGAAGGAAGGAAGGAAGGAAGGAAGGAAGGAAGGAAGGAAGGAAGGAAGGAAGGAAGGAAGGAAGGAAGGAAGGAAGGAAGGAGGGAGGGAGGGAGGGAAAGAAGGAGGGAGGGAAAGAAGGAAGGAAGGAGGGAAGGAGGGAGGGAGGGAGGAAGGGAAAGAAGGAGGGAGGGAAAGAAGGAGGGAGGAAGGGAAGGAAGGAGGGAGGGAGGGAGGGAGGGAAGGAGGGAGGGAAGGAAGGAAGGAGGGAAGGAAGGAAGGAAGGAAGGAGGGAGGGAAGGAAGGAGGGAATGAAGGAAGGAAGGAGGGAAGAAAGGAGGGAAGGAGGGAGGGAAGGAGGGAAGGAAGGAAGGAGGAAAGGAGGGAAGGAAGGAAGGAAGGAAGGAGGGAAGGAAGGAGGGAGGGAAGGAAGGAAGGAGGGAAGAAAGGAGGGAAGGAAGGAGGGAGGAAAGGAAGGAAGGAAGGAAGGAAGGAAGGAAGGAAGGAAGGAAGGAAGGAAGGAAGGAAGGAAGGAAGGAAGGAAGGAGGGAAGGAAGGAGGGAATGAAGGAAGGAAGGAGGGAAGAAAGGAGGGAAGGAGGGAGGGAAGGAAGGAAGAAAGGAAGGAGGGAAAGAAGGAGGGAAGAAAGGAAGGAAAGAAGCTTCCATTCTGACATGTCTCTATATTTTTAAAATACTTCATTCCATGTAGTTTGGAGATGGTGAGTGCTGAGTATGGAAACATCTATTAAAAACTTTCCTCTTAAATGTTTATATATCAGTGCTGTGCCTGAGTGGTTGTGGGCAATGGTTCTGTCACTAATGATGCTTCACTTCCAGTATAGTTTATTGATTGAATTCTCAAAAATAATTTGGGATTTGTATTTGTAATAAAGGGATTTGGCATCTGTTAGTTAAAAAAAGATATTAAATTTCTGATATACAGTTGTAGCTACTTGGTAGTATTTTTCTAGACCTATGCCATGGAGGGTAAATTTTTGCAGCCTACTGTGATGTACTACATAGTTTCCACTATTTCATCATATAATCTGATAGGTTGTGCAGTGGATGGAGCACTGAACCTGGAGTCAAAAAGACATGAGTTTGAATCCTGTCTCAGACCCTTACTAGCTCTGTGACCCTGGGCAAATCCTTTAACCTCTCTCAGCCTCAGTTTCCTAATCTGTAAATCATGTAAGGATCATGAAATATTTGCAAATATACGCAAAAAAGGACATAAAGTGCATTGCAAAACTTAAAAGTGCTATAAAATGTTATTATTAACAATAGTAAATCCAATTAAATCCAGGGTTGTTAGGGAAATAATAATAGCTACCTACTATGTGCCAGATACCATGCTAAGCCCTTTACAAATATTATCTGATCCTCAAAACAGCACTGGAGGATCGGTGCTATTATTCTTCCTATTTTATAGATGAAGAAATTGAGGAATACAAGTTCAGTGACTTGCCCAGGGTGAGGGTCTTAGGCACCTAATCACACAGAGCCACTGGAACATTTTTTTAATGCACAAAAGAGAAAAGAAGAAAGGTGATTAGGAAAAACAGATGAGCAGGATAACATGTTGAATTTGTGGTGTATTTGGAGAAAAGGAAGAAAACAAATAATTTTAAAGTCCATACACAAACATGGTACTAGTACTTTACAGATAGTATCTCATTTAATCCACCCAGAAAGGATAGGGGACATAGATTACAGTTCAGAATTTTGTAAAATGTTCTTTGTTTTTAAAATCAATGTGGGGATTCCCTCCAGTAGGGCAGATTGCATCTCCTCCATGATAGTTTTCTCATCCTGGGCCACTCTTTTCTGTGTCATCCCATAAAGATCCAAAAGGGAGCCTTCCTCTAGATCCCAGCTTTAACTATGGGCCATTACTCTACATGGGGTCTTGGAACCAAATGTAGGGGTTGTGAAATCATGATTTATTATTGGTAAATGTTTGATCTGTATACCTATTTTATCTACCTATATAGTCAGGGTCACCTAAAATTTTCTCAGACAAAAAGGCGTTGTGAGTGGGAAAACTTTAAGAAGCCCTGCTCTAAATCATTTCACATTTCTAAGGTCCAAGGTCAATACGCATGTAGTCTGTCTGTCCATCCTCACAATATCTATACAGCCAGCCTATCCACTTTGATTTTCTGCCAAGTGATCTTCCAAAAACACAGTTCTGACCATATCTCATACACACACACACACACACACACACACACACACACACACACACACACCCTATCCAATAAGTTCCAGTGAATCCCTGTCAGTTCTAGGATCAAATATAAAATCCTCTGCTTGACATTGAAAACCCTTCAGCCTCTTGCCCTTTCTGACCTTTCTAGTCTTAATACATTTTACTCTCTTGACAAGCTCTACAATCCAGTTACACAGGCTTCTTTGCTCCATATCCCTACATGGATCTCAAAACTGAACATGGGGGTTGTAAAATCATTTTTAACAATCTTTTTTCTAAGTTTAGTTACTTTTAATATATATTTCTTTATGAATCATGTTGGGAGAGAAAAATCAGAGCAAAAGGGAAAAACCAAGGGAGAGATTAAGAAAAAAAACAGACAAAAGAAGTGAACATAGCATTGGGTGATTTACATTCAGTCTCCTTGGTTCTTTTTCTACATGGAGATAGCATTTCCTGTCCAAAGTCTATAGAGATTGCTTTGGGTCACTGAACCATTGAGAAGAACCGAGTCTTTCATAGTTGATCATCGCACATTTTTACTGTTATTGTATACAATATATTCCTGGTTTTGCTTGTTTCCCTTTGCACTGGCTGTGCCCCATGGCTGGAATGTTCTCCCTCCTCACCTTTGCCCTCTTGTTTCCCTGGCCTTCTTAAATCCAATATTCTACAAGAGGCCTTTCCTGTTCTGTCTGCCCCCTCCTCCTTCCCCAACACCTTCCTCCTGAAATTAACTTCTTTAATAGCTTTAATTTCTTTAAAATACATGGCTGTTTGCACATTGTCCCATCAGCTGTATATATATATTTATATCCAAAGGTATAACTCCCATGTGGATTTTAAGCTGGGACCTAAAGGAAGGAACTTCACGGGACAAAAAGGACTCGGGCAAGAGTGCACCAGGATGAGAAATAAATAGCCTAGTGCTTGGTGCACAGTAGGTGCTTAACAAATATCCTTGACTGGTTTTGCGCCTCCCAGGCCCAATTCATCATCAGTAACAATAACAAGCTGCCAACTTAGTTACCTCCATCCTGCAGCTCTCAGTTGGCCTTTCCTTTGGGGCAAATTCCATCAATTTCCTCCAATCTTATGGATATTTCCCTTTTGGATCTTTTCACTTTTTTTTTTTTTTTTTTTTTTTTTTTTTTTTTTTTGGCTGAGGCAATTGGGGTTAAGTGACTTGTACAGGGTCACACAAGTGTCAAGTGTTAGTGTCTGGGATCACATTTGAACTCAGATCCTCCTTACTTCAGGGCTGGTGCTCTATACACTGCGCCACCTAGTGGCCCCAATCTTTTCTGCGCCACCTAGTGGCCCTGATCTTTTCTGAGCCATCTAGCTGCCTCGATCTTTTCCTGAAAGTTACTGTGATGTTTGGACTCTGTGGGAAAGAGAAAAAAACTTCCACCCTCCCATCCTTTCATCCTTTCACCCTTCCAGGTTCCAGACAACTATAAAATCAAGTGACCACTAGAGGGCAACAGCTAACTTTTTCATTCATAGATACAGCTTATAGATTCTTACTGATCTTCTTTATTCATGCAAAGAGGCATTAAATCAGAAGACAAAAGAAATTCAGAAAGTGTTCCTTACTTCAAATTAATAACGATCCTTTCAGGAAGACAAGGCTGACACAGACCGAAAGTAAATGACAACACAGTAAATATGGGGATGTGCCAAAAGAATTGTTTTGTATTAAGTCATTAAGTCAGAAATAAGAAAAAACCTGACAAGTAGCTAATAGACCAGCCTTGGGGGCAGGAAGAGCTGGATTCAAGTTCTGCCTGTGTCTGACCAATGTACTAGGCAAGAAATTTCACTCAGTGCTCCACAAAAATCTCCAAGACAATGCAAGCATGTACAAATGAAATGGAACAAAGTACAATTATTCACTTTAGTGACTTACAACAAATCTTGTGTTTTAAAATATCTTTTAAAAATATTTTAATATATCATATGGCCTTGTTTGGCTTCAATCATAATTTGGCACTGAAGTCATACAATTTTGACATGTATCCTTTAGTTCTTTATCATGAAAACACACTTGGACCACATTGAAGATTAAGCATATCTTTGATAAACTGTCTATTTTTTCCAAATTCAGCCTTGATTACAGGCCATAGGATTTTTTTGCACTTAATGGAATTTTATTTTTTTCCAATTACATGTAAAGACAGTTTCCAACATTCATTTTTGTAAGATTTTGAGTTCCAAATGTTTTTCCCTCCTTCCCTATCCTCCCCCTCCACAAGACAGCAAACAATCCAATATAGGCTATATATGTACAACCATGCTAAACATATTTCCATATTAATCATGTTGTAAAAGAAGAATCAGAACAAAAGGGAAAAACCATAAGAAAGGAAAAAGAAGTGAAAAGAGTATGTATGCTTCAATCTGCATTCGGACTCCATAGTTCTTTCTCTTGATGTGGATGGCATTTTCCATCATAAATCTTTGGTTTACTCAGGTTTTTTTGTTTGTTTGTTTGTTTGTTTGTTAATTTTTATTTTTATTTTCATTAACAATTTTTTAATCTTTCCTTTTCACTTCTCCTTCCTCTTCCCCCAAATGAAAGAAAAACAAACCCTTGTAAACAAATATGCACAAGCAAACAAAAATTCCTGTACCAAACCTGTCCAAAAATGTATGTTTCAGTCTGCATCCTTAGTCTACCATATCTCTGTCAGAAGCTAGGTAGTATGTCTCTTTATCAGTACCCTGGAATTGTGGCTGGTCATTACATTGATCAGAGTTCTTGAGTCTTTCCAAGTTGTTATCATATAAATTGTTCTCCTGATTCAACTCACTTTACTTACAAGGTTCTTCCCAGTTTCCTCTAACAGTATCCATTTCATATTTTCTTATGGTACAATAATATACTGTTACATCCATATTTTGTTTAGCCCTTCTCCAATTAATAAGCAACTAACTCCCTTAGCTTCTTGTACAAAAAGAACTGCTAGTAATATTTTTATTTGAGTCCTTTTCTTCTTTCTTTGTTCTCTTAAGGATATAGGCTGAATAGTGATATTTTTGAGTCAAAGGGTATGCACAATTTAATAACTTTGGGGGCATAATTCCAAATTGCTTTCCAGAATGCTTGGATCAGTTCACGGCTCTACCAATAAAACATTGGTGTCTGGTTTTTTTTTTTTTTCAAATTTGTCATTTTCCTTTTTATCATCTTTATCAATTTGATAGGTATAAGGTAAAACTTCAGAGTTGCTTTAATTTACATTTCTCTAATTATTAATTATTTTTTATTAATCCATAGATTTTCCTTTTTTGAGGCAATTGGGTTAAGAGACCTGCCCAGGGTCACAGAGCTAGTGTTAACTGTCTGAGCTCAGATTTGAACTCAGGTTCTCCTGACTTCAGGACCGGTACTCTAATCACTGTGCTATCTAGCTTCCCCCTAACCCATAAATTTTCTTTTTTATATATTTTTAAAGCTTTTTATTTTCAAAACATATGCACAGATAATTTTCAACATTCTCCCTTGCAAAACCTTGTGTTCCAAATTTTTTTCTCCCTCTCTTCCCCATATCCCCTCCCCTAGATAGCAAGTAATCCAATATATGTTAAACATGTGTAATTCTTCTATACATAGTTCTACAATTATCATGCTGCACAAAAAAAGTCAGATCAAAAAAATGAGAAAGAAAACAAAATGCAAGCAAACAACAACAAAAGTGAAAATATTATATGTTATGATCCACACTCAGTCCCCACAGTCCTCTCTCTGTAACCCATAGATTTTCAAGAGGGATCTCAGATGAGTTTCCAAGCCACTGAAGAAAATTTATTACCATCCCTTAGATAGGTTTCTTTTTTCTTTTTTTTAATATTTTATTTTTCCCCAATTATATATAAAAACAAATTTTAGTATTTGTTTTAAGTTTTGAGCTCCAAATTTTATCCCTTTCATTCATCCCTGAAATGATAAGAAATCTGATTTTGGTTATACATATGTAGTCATATAAAACATTTCCATATTAGTCATTTTGTACAAAAAGGAGAGAGATAGAGAGAGAGAGAGAATACTTCAGTCTATTCAGACATCAGTTCTTTCTGAGAAGGTAGATAGCATTTTTCATTATGAGTCCTTTGGAATTGTTTTAAATCATTGTATTACTGAGAAAAACTGTATTGCAGTTCTTCATCATATAATATTGTTTTTTAATATGTACACTATTCTCTCCTGGTTCTGCTCCTTTCACTTTGGGATCAGTAAGTCTGTCCAGGTTTTTTGGATAGATTTCTTAATCTTTTAAGATGTGTGGTATGATGCAAGGTCATCTTACTGTATCCCATTTCTATTTGAGGATTTCTATAATTCTGGAACAATTTTTGGATAATACTATCTCCCAATATATTTAACATATTTTTAGAATCAATCATTCCCTCAATGAAGACAAGACTTCCAGGTTCCCTGAAAATAAAAATTCCTAAAACATTTGTTTGGATTCTTATTTCACAGTCTGATGAAAATGCCCAAATTATACAGGCTTCTTTCATCAATGATTTTGATATAACCTTAAATGAAAAGTAATTTTCATCAGTAAAAATGCTATTATCTAATAAGTACTTCTGTCTCAAGACAGATTTTTTTTCTCTTTAAAACAAAGGTTTTTTTAGTTGTTGTTTTCAACTGGTCTTCTCACAGTTCTTCTTACCTCAAGAAGTCTATCCTGCATTTTCTGAGGATTAATTAGGCCATGTATGAATTGCAACAATAATGTGTGAGTTCTCAGTGCTGTTTTTTGTTTTCAACCACACTTTCCTTTGTACATTAATGTGACTGAACCTGTTTTATTGTAGGTTTGTATGATTTATCTGATCCCTGAATTGCCTGACTTCCCCACACGAATAGCTACTGCAGTACCTCTAATAGTCACTGAAGCATGGTCTTTAAGAACTACAACTTTTTCACATTTCTGTGGAATAATATCCAATCTTTCAAACCACAGAGTTAAGAACAACAAAAGAGAAAAGGAAACATCCAGTAATCAACTGACAGAGAACTAACTAAAGGTGGGGAAAACAGCTCAATCTGGTTTCATCTGGTCAAAGTCAGATATCCTGAGTCAACCTTATGTTACTAAAGCCATAACCACTGCTATCCTAAAAGGAAATCACATTAAAAATTATTAGCACAGCAAGATAACTGTATAAATGTGTGTGTGTGTATATGTGTGTATGTATATATATAGATAGATAGATAGATATAGGATTTAACATGTATTTCAACATATTTAACATGTATTGGCCTACCTGCCAGCTAGGTGAGGGGATGGGAGGAAGGAGGGGAAAAGTTGGAACAAAAGCTTTTGCAAGGGTCAAAGTTGGAAAAATTACCCATGCATATGCTTTGTAAATAAATAAATTTTTTTTAATATTTTTTGCCAAACACTAAAATGTACTGCACAAAACTGCATCAAAGAAGGGAGTTTCCATAAAGGGAGCAAGGGAATTCTGTACAATGATGAAACCACAATTACAGCCCAAAAGAAATTAATTTAACAAGTCTGTCAGGAAAGTTCCCTGAATAATGTGATGGGTTTACATGGTAGTCAGCCTTTGGGACATTTGATTATTGAGGATAAGACCATAGCTCTTTGGTATCTCCTAAAGGATGAGGGCTTGCCCCCAAGACAAACTGGTTGACTCTCACTGTGTCATATATATGTGACCCTTGGTCCTGGGAGTGGTAAGGGATTTAAGCCACAATTTAAAGGAGCAAAGCACCTGAACTTGGTAGTAATGAGTTACTTGGATGGACTGTTTCAAATGGGAAGAGAGGTTGCAGTTTAGTATCACTGTGGAAAGTGAGATTCACTAGAATGCCAAATGGCATTCAGTTCTCCTCTGAAAAAAGTCCAAAATACAAAGTATCATTAATGAAGTCCAGAATGTTAGCAAAGAAAGCCAGAAGCATTGATAGGATAATAATACTCCAGAGGCAAGCAGGAATTGCTTTAAGTGGGCCTTTTGTTCTTAAGTAGACCTTTTGTTCAAGTTGATTTTTGATTACAGTCCCACCCCAGGTGGAGGTCTCTAGCAACTCCATCTTTACTTATATAATCAGAAAGCCAAATTATTATGTCAAACCCTTGGGGTTATATTTCCCCTAGCCCCTAGGCTATGATACATTCCCACCTCATAGCATCTTCCCTTTAATAGGCCCTTCCTCCTGATTAATTGTGATTTCCCCAAGGGAACTTGTCTTTCCTCTTATTAATTGCTAAAACCCCTTTCCTTTCTAACTCCTCTTGGAATTTAGCTTGCTATTAGCAGTATAATAAAATCTTGGCCCCTTGATTTGGAGTTCTTCCTCTACACATTCTTTTGGGACAATTCGTGATACTGACCTGTTACGCCAATATACTTTTGGTGTCTTAACCACACCCTATCATTTCATAGCTAACCCCATCATTCTAATGACCTGGTGACTGAACCCCATAACCTTAACATTTTGGTGTGTTTTGTATAGGGATGATCCCCAAACCTCAACAACATCTGTGGGAGAAAGTTGTAAAAGAATGGAGAAGGACTTGAGACAAACAGAAGAAAAAGGAAATCATGAATGTGACTGGGAGAAGTTTAGACTGGTAAAGCAGATAAGAAATTGAATGTGAGGGAAAAAAATTTGGCAAATGTGTGAGACAAACTGAAAAAAAATTTTTTAGGAAAACAATCTCTAAACCCAAATATTAGTCCAGATTCTTCTTCCTAATTGTAAAAGGAAGGAGGATCAAGGATAATTAAAGAGGATATAAAAGGACTAAGGAAATAAGGGAAGAATAGGGAGTGGAATTTGAAAAGATTGGCTCCAAAAGGATGAAAGGTAATTACCAAGGCAAGGCAATTTAGAAAGGTAAGTGGAATAAATAAAGAGCTAAGTAAATTGACAGTAGATTAGTGAATGAGGAAAAATTGGTTGTAAAAAATTTTAACTTTTTAAAATTAATAGTTGAATTAAAAAGTTTTAATCAGGTACTTAGATCAGAGTTATAAACATCCATTAAGTAATTTTAGCAGACAAGGCTGAAAATGTCAACCATTATGAAAATTAGAGAAAATTACATAATGACCTGTACAATGTTCCTGTCTGCAAATCTAGGAACTGTTGTCTGTGATTCATGCATTGGCTGGTAATCTCCCTTCCGGAAAAACAGGTGGTAGGCCAAAAACAGACGTAGGGCAACATCTTTTCATACTCCAGATCGGGTTAGGAGGAAAATGATGGGTTCCTAAAGAAAACAGAAATAAGGCTTGTCAAGATGATAGCAAATGGAAGAGGATTACATGGAAAACATTTAAGAAAGGGGGCACCTGTACAGTTAAGAGTTTAAGGACAGATGTGAGGTTCTTCCTAAAAAAGAAAGAAATGGATCCTCTGAGGAGAAACTTCTTGTCCTCTCAAGAATGATATAGTAGAGCCACAGGAACTATTGAGGGAGAAATTATCCATAAAGAGTAGGAGAAAAGAAAAGGCAGGATAGAAGAGTAATAATAGCTGATAATTCTCTACTCAGGGTACCAAGACAAATATTCATCAATTTGGGAACAACAACAACAGAGAGGTCTATTGTCTTCCCAAGACATGTATCCATGATACAACAGAGAAATTCTCTAAGATTTATCAGAACTGATGACAAACAACCAATTTGGGTGAGTCATGTGAACACAAATGAGACTTCTAGAAGGGACCTAAAAAGTATTGCCAATGATCATTAAGTCTTGGGCAAGAAACTGAAGACCATAATAATAGCACACGTTGTATTTTCCTCACTTTGGCTCCATTGAAGGCAAGACAAACAGACAAGAAAAATTAATCTGAGAAATGAACAGCTGGCTAAGAAGGTGGTATCAAAGAATAAGGTCTAGATTTGTGGATAATAGCTTACAATATATAATTGACAGATTCCTGGCCAGAGATGATAGAGTAAGGTAGCCAAGGCTGGTAAGGATATGTTTGCCAGGTTTTTTTTGTAAATCTTAACAAAAGGGCTTTAAACTAACTAAAAAGGATGAAGGAAGAAGATTATTGCCTATCTATCTCAGGTTAGATACTCCAGAGAGGAGTCACAAAAAACAAGGTAGCACACACAAATTTCTAGGAGACAAAATCCAAGAAAAGACTCAGTAATAAAACTTATACATGGCTTCAAGTACCTGTAGATAAAGACCAAAGTGTAGACAAAAAACAAGAACTAGACATGCTAATGCAAGAAATGAATTTAATCTGTTTAGTATTGATGAGACACAGTATAAAGAGATCGAAAAAGTCTGACAAAAAAAGGCATGATATTAACAGTGATGGAGGTAAAGCTTAATTATTTAGATATCTGCTAGAGTTCTCTCTGTCAAAAGCACAACAATTAATAGGAACAATTTCATCCCCCAAAGGGGCAGTTAGGAAGTACAATGGATAGAGCACTGGGCTTGGAATCAAAAGACTCATTTTCTTGAGTTCAAATTTGGCCTAAGACACTGTGTGACCCTAGGCAAGTTACTTCACCCTTTTTGCCTCAGTTCTCCATCTGTAAAATGAGCAGGACAAAGAAATGGCAAACCACTCCAGTGTAAGAAAATCCCAAATGGTATCTTGGAGAGTCAAATATGGAATGACTGAACAAAAACAACTTCCTCCAAAAAGGGGAAGAACCTAAAGGGGGAAATTCAATTCTGGATCATACTGTCACTAATATGTAAGGAACTGGTTATCAGGGTAGAAATGATGGTAACCTTGGGGGAAGGGGGAGAATGGGGAGGACTTCTTCCTAAAGTTTATGATAAAAGGAGAAGAAATATCAGTATTGTCTGGCCCTTGGATTCTAGATCTGGAGAAAGTAGATTTCAAAGAGTTTAGGGAAGGGAGGATCCCATAGAGTAAAAATGCTTATAGGGAAGCTAGACCAGGAGGGATGGATGACAGGAAAAAAATCTGAATCTGCAAAGGAAATAATGCCAGCAAGGAGGGAAAAAAACAAAATTTATCTGGAGACAACTATGGATATATAAAGAATGCATTAATTAACTTAGGATTTGGGAGAGGGGGCTTCTTGGGGAGGGATGTTGGGGGGGTTTGTACTGAAGACGGAAACAAGGCCAAGTAACAAAAGATAATTACAAGAGTGGGGTCCAA
This sequence comes from Dasyurus viverrinus, assembly GCA_020854095.1. Classification (NCBI taxonomy): domain Eukaryota; kingdom Metazoa; phylum Chordata; class Mammalia; order Dasyuromorphia; family Dasyuridae; genus Dasyurus; species Dasyurus viverrinus. Next base: position 63,299,760 of record CM037003.1, read on the forward strand.
TGCTGTAAAAATTATGCAAAGAATGCTAAAATTGAATGAGCTAAAAAGGCTCAAAGCTCATTTAAAAGAATAAGCTAAAACTAATGAGGAAAGCTAAGGATAAAAAAGGATTTGGGTTTTTTTAAAAGCTATATTGGGAGAAAAAAAGAGGAATAAAAAAGGGTTAAGACCTTTGCTTGTGGTGATCACCATGAGAACAGAAGAAAGGAAGATTTGCTAAATTCTTACTGTGTTTTTTCTGTTTCTCTGCAAAGGAGAGAGTGACCTTGACACTGGAACTGACAGTACAACAAAGACTAACAGGCACTCCATACCACAGATAAGCAAGGCCATAGTTAGAGAGTCCCTAGCTGTTCTTAATGAATTCAAGTTAAAAGGCCTGGATGAATGACAACCTTTGCATCCTAAAAGAAGTGGTAAATGTGATTGCTAAGCCATTACTTCTGGTATTTTAAAGATCATGGGAAATGAAAGAGGTACCCCAATATTGGAGAAGATCAAATGTCCCAATTTTCAAAAAAGTAAAAAGAACAGAGTCTAAAAAGTATAGGTTCATGAACCCAACTTCAAGTTTTGGGAAAATTTGAGAATGGGTCACTAAAAAGACCTCTAAAAAGAGAGTTAACAATATCGAGAAAGGGAAAAGGTAATTACCAAGGGGAAGCATGGCTTTGTCAGGAACAGGCCTTCCAGACTGACCATTTCCTTTTTTGACAAGAATAATAATGATGATGACAACAGTGATGATGATGGTGGTAGTGGTGATGATGATTATGATGATAAATTCCAAACTGAACAGATTAAAAAAATAGGTGTTAATGGCTCTATGTGATTGTGTCAAGGGAGAATAATGAAGTAGCCCAGGGATATGTGATCAATACTGTACTATTTTAATATTCTGATCAATGACTTGGATAAAAGTCCAAATGGTATATCTTTCAAATTTGAAGATAACACAAAGCTGGGAGGGAAAATTAAGACACAAAATGGCAAAGTGAAGATCCAAAAGAATACTGACAGGCTACATAAAGCATTGGGTTGAATCTAATAAGACAGAATTCAAATGGATTAACTGTAAACTCTTATAATTGGACACCAAAAAATTAACTTCTCAGGTATAATATAGGAGAATTGTGAAACAGCAGTTGTTCTAAAAAAAAAAAAACTAGGAGTTTTAATGTACTGCAAACTCAATACAAGTCAGCAATGTAATGTGGCATCCAGAAAAGCAAATGGTATCTTGGACTACATTAAGAGGAATAAGCTTCCCACAAGAGGAAAGAGATCATCTCATTCTACTCTACCCTCAATCCTTATCCCTCATCTACAGATCACATTCAATAATCAGTACTTCAGTTTAAGAAAGATACTAATAAATGGGAGAGTATCTAGAGGTGAGCAACCAAGATGGTAAAAAAACTTGAGTCCATAAGGATTAGATAAAAGAACTGAGCATGTTTCACATTGAGAAGAGAAAATTCAGGTGGGACAGACAATATATTGCTTTGCTCAAGTCTTTAAAGGGCTCTGGAAGTGGAAGAGGGACCAGATATCTTCCAGTTGGCCCTATAAGTGGATATTAAAAAGAAGTAGACTTAGGCTAAGAATCAGGAAAAACTTCTAATAATTAGAGCTTTCCAAAAGAAAAATGGGTTTCCTTAATGGGTTCCTCTCCTTTGAGATCTTCAAGTAGAGGTTAAACAACCATATCTTGGATATCTTTCCTGTGCCAGTTGGTCCAAATGACCACTGAACTCCCTGCCAACTGTCATAATTCTAAGATTTTATGACTAAGACCTGAAGAACATGGGATTCACAAAAGAATAATGAGTATTGGCATTGTTCGTTTATGGGCTATCTTTGATATCTTTGATATGCTTCTTGCACTGATTATTAACTCTCATAAGTCATTTTGATCTTTCTACATTTTTGTGGGATTACTACAAGCTGTACATTGTCCCAAATGTACTCAAGTACCAGTAGAGAAGACATTTGCCTCATTTTGCCAAAGGTCCCACAACTTCCCATAATCCTTTCTCTCTGGCCCTACTCTCTGAATATCTCCACTAAATAAGAAACTTCTGTTTGACACCAATCTT